>JAKOOJ010000001.1:145843440-147043440 GCA_022577455.1 Arizona elegans | reverse complement strand
ATCACTCATGGAGACATTAGGAGGACTCCCACAAGGGCCAGCAACCACCAAATATAATATCCTCAGTGTCCTTTTGTGTTTATAACAAAATGTATTACTTATTTTCTAGTTCCATCTGGAATGACTGGTTGACAGAAGATTACACTTTGTCTATATACCTCTTTTACTACAAGCTATAAATCATTTCAAACCATGAGTGTATAGATAAGAAAACAAGTGAGTTTGCCAGATGCCATGAAACATTAAGGCTGACATTTTGCTGCACTCAGCATAGAACTATAGTTACCGAAAGCATCATTTGGAAAGAAAGATTCTGTTGACAGTGATTCAAGTGACATCACAAAAGTGAAAGCAGAGCTTCTATCATGGATCAATATCATGAGAACAAAAGTAAAATGTCTGATTGAAATAGTTGCCTGACACGCATGCTTTAATAGTCATTGTGTGTGATTGATTTTGAAGGTCCCTTCTAAAACTTAATCGTTGCTTTAATCAGTGCATTAGTAGTGCCCAGATAAATTTCTGTTTCTTTTTAACTCCTGCACTGGGAGAAGAAGGGAGAAATAACTGAATTTAATTGATCAAGAAGGGAAGTTTTCATCTAATTTACACACACACACAGGTTGATTCCTTGAATATTTCCTGAGAAGCAAAATAGGCATAGAATCAGCAGCACATAACATTTGAAGTTTGTGGCTTGTACCTAAAAGAGCTCTATTGCTTTGGATTAAAGTTCTCTATGTTGGTGGATTATTTATTTGTTTGTTTTTTTAAAAAAGCAATACCAATAGCATTTATTTGTTTATTTATTTATTTATTTATTTGTTTATTTATTTATTTATTTATTTATTTATTTATTTATTATCATATTTCTATGCCGCCCATTCTCCGAGGACTCTGGGCGGCTTACACCAAAGACAGTATACTAAATAGCATATTGCCCCCTAACAATCTGGATCCTCATTTTACCCACCTCGAAAGGATGGAAGGCTGAGTCAACCTTGAGATTTGATTTGCTGATCTGCTGAACTAGCAGTCAGCTGAAGTAGCTGCAGTACTGCACTCTAACCACTGCACCACCTCGGCTCTTGGATTTAGACTTATATATCGCTTTACAGTGCTTTCAGCCCCCTCTAAGCAGTTTACAAAGTCAGCATATTGCGCCCAACAATTTGGGTCCTCATTTTACCCACCTCAGAAGGATAGAAGACTGAGTCAACCTTGAGCCTGGTGAGATTTGAACTGCCAAATTGCAGGCAGCTGGCAGTCAGCAGAAATAGCCTGCAGTACTGCACTCTAACCACTGCACCACCATGGCTCTTGAACAATATTCAGTTATATATGCAAGAGAATTCTCTTTGGCTGTAACTTTACTAATTCAGTGCTAGGCAGCATATATTGAACTGAAGCTTCAGATCTAATTCAGTGAGGTCCTAAGCTTCATTTTAATACAAACTGCCCATACATACTCACCTTGAATCTAGTCTCACAGAAAATCAGGAGAACTAATAGAGTTAGTTATGAACAAATAGAAATGAACAAAGGGTACTGTGGCTGAACTGAAATGCCAAGAAGTAGGTTAATTGCAATTAGTGTAAAGCAGAGGTGGGTTTCAGTAGGTTCTGACCAGTTCTGGAGAACCGGTAGCGGAAATTTTGACTAGTTCAGAGAACTGGTAGTAAAAATTCTGACTGGCCCTGCCCCCATCTATTCTCTGCCTCCTGATCCCAGTTGATCAGGAGGAAATGGGGATTTTACAGTACCCTTCCCCTGCCACGCCCACCAAGCCATGCCATGCCCACCAAGCCACACCCACAGAACCGGTAGTAAAAAAAATGGTGCAACTTTGGGTAACAATTTTTGAACCGAGGTACCTCAAATTGAGTAATGTATAGAATGTGTCCAAAATGTGTGACCTATGAGGGAATGAAATTAGGGAACGTTGTGACTACTTCATTGCTACTAGCTACTACTGCACTGCTGAGGTCACCTTTGCAATGTTCCATAACAGTTTCCCAGCTGGTCTTGCAATCCTTTGTTTCTTGCCCCACCCAGTAGCAGTCATTTACTTACCTGTGGGAAAAAGAAGGGAAGAGAAGGGGAAGGGGAGGGAAAGAAAAAAAAGGAAAAAGGGAGAGGGAAGCAGGGAAAGAGGAATCCCCTTCACAGCACCCTTTCTGACCCATGACACTTCCTTGTGTGTTTCAAACACCTGAGCGCCTCCTGTAACATGATTTCCCTGACCTATGTAGCCCCATGTGCCTTTCTTAACCCACATAACACATTTTGAGCACCCCACGCACCTTCCCTGATATATGCCACTACTGCTCCTGTCCTATCCTCTAGCTCCCACTTCTTTTTTTTGCCCACCCTTGGTCATTCTGTTTCTCTGTTTAGGTAAGGAAACATCTTTGAAACAATGACCCAGTGGGCATAGGTTGTCTAGTGTCCCATAAAGCAATACATGGCATGGGAGTGGAATGTTTGGAGGACTGCCTCCCCCCAGTTATATCAACCTATCCCAAGAGAACCAGCAGGAGAGGAAGTTATAGGTCCCAACTGTTAAGGAATGTCATCTGAAAGGACTCAGGAAGAAACTGGCAAAAATGTTTAAAGATAAATCAGTTAAATGTTGGAAATGTCACCAGTTACCAGGTTCTTATTACCTTGGTAATATAGTGGTTTAATGCACCCTGTTATTAACACAGCTGCCTGCAATTTCTGCAGGTTCGAATCTTACCAGGCTCAAGGTTGACTCAGCCTTCCATCCTTTCTAAGGTAGGTTAAATGAGGACCCAGTTTGTGGGGGCAATAAGCTGACTTTGTATAAATATACAAAAGTATGAAGGCTATTGCTTAACGCATTGTAAGCCGCCCTGAGTCTCCGGAGAAGGGCGGCATATAAATCAAATTAAAAAAAAAATGTGGTGGACATGTCCAGAAGCTAAAAATTATTGGAATAAAATTAAGATATGGCTGGAAGAAATGATACAACAACGTATTGATTTAAAACCAGAGCTGTTCCCACTGGGTATCCTGCCAGAAAAAATTAGCAAAGAAAATATTTATTTGATTATACATGTAATAACAGCTGCAAGGATTGTTTATGCACAACAGTGGAAAGCAGAGAAAATACCTTTGGAAGGATAAGTAATTTTAAAAAATTTAGATTGTGCAGAAATGAATAGATTGACTTTGATGATTAAAGAAAGAGGAGATTCAGAATACTTTAAGATATGAAATCAATTCTACTATTGGTTAGAAAAGAGATACAAATAATTAAATTAATAGTTATGTATAAAAATGCTATAATCAGAACATTTTGTTAGTGATGAATTGTAATTGATTGGATAAGAATGAAGACAGAAGAAATAACAAAAAGAAGAATGATTGGAGACAACACCGATATGTCACATGGAAGGAATGACTGATGTATTAAATGTTTGTTTGTTTGTTTGTTTGTTTTAAAAAAATGAAAGGACTCAGGAAGAGAGTATTTTCTTCCATGGCACTCATACTTTGGAACAACTTTCCCTGGACCTTAGATTGTCTGACTCTTCTGGCATTTAGAAAAGGCCTGAAGCCTTGGCTTTGCCATTTTACAAGGGGGATCTGGTAACAGTGGTCTGTTAAATGGCTATATTGTTAGTAAATTGGATTGCACTCTCACATATTACGTTTGTTACAGGAGTGGGTCCTACTTACCTTTACTACTGGTTCGTAGCGGGGCCCTGCGCAGAAGCGTTTTGATGACATCGGGGTTGGTGGGCGGGGCCTCCCGCCGGTTTTACTACTGGTTCTATAGAACTGGTGCAAACTGGGAGCAACTCACCACTGGTTTGCTATGGTTTGAATGGTTTTGATTTGTTTTTAATGTTTTAGTGGTTTTTTTGTATTATTTTTTGTGTATCAAGTTTTAAGCCACCCAGAGTTACACATATGAAATACGTACTAGATGAATTGAACAAAGACAATGAAATAATAATAATAAAAAACATGGTCCAAGCCCTAGCACGAGTAATTACAACTTGTAGAATAGAAGAGGTAAATAAGCAACCCAGTCAGTCCAACAAAGGATATGACATGGATAAGCAAATCTAATGGCTTGTGATTTACCACCTGAGAGTTTTTTTCCAGTTTTATACCCTGCAGGTGCCATATTAATTCTTCATCATTCCAAAAGACAAGTGCATTATTGTTATATCATTTTTTTTATTTTCCTCATGTAGAGTTTTCTATACATTCTATATGCTCACTTGGAAAGTTTCCAGAGAAACCAATGTTTGCTGAGTACCGAATGTTGCAAGTTCTTGATGCTTATGCTGACTTATAGCTTTCCTTTCTTCCAGAAGCTTGCAGCCACACTATTCTCTCTTGCAAAGGTATTATTACATGCCTTAAATTGATTGCAATTTGCCTCAAGGCAATCCAGAAAGAAACATTAGATATATAGCAGCCAGTTATTTTTGATCCTTCCCCAGATTATGCCCTGGGACCTATATTTATTATTTACAGATAATGATATAAGCTGGTGCCCTTGGGAAGGTTTGTCTCTTTTTGTAGTATCATATCTGTTATGATTCTTTCATGCCTGCTAGTCATCACTCATTATATTACCAGAATTAGATGTAGTGCTCTATTTGGTGAAAAGGCCTCCAACCAGGTTGGGCTCTCATGTGCTGAACCTTGTTTAGAAGGATATCGATGCAATAGCTACAACATGAACCCCAGGCGTTTCTCTACTCATGGCTCTTTGTTTTCTACTACCTGCAGTTCCTACCTGTTTTCTTGCCATGTACATGTATACATCTGAGCTGTATTGTTTTTCTGTGTCATATAATATATGTGGGTATATGCATAATAAAAGGGAAGTGGCTAAGGCGCTGAGCTTGTCGATTGAAAGCTTGGCAGTTCAGCAGTTCAAATTCCTAGTGCCGCATAATGGAGTGAGCTCCCATTACTTGTCCCAGCTTCTGCCAATCTAGCAGTTTGAAAGCACATAAAAAATGCAAGTAGAAAAATAGGGACCACCTTTGGTGGGAAGGTAACAGTGTTCTGTGCATCTTTGCTGTTTAGTCATGCTGGCCACATGACCACGGAGACATCTTTGGACAGTGCTGGCTCTTCGGCTTTGAAACGGAGATGAGCACTGCCTCCTAGAGTCGGGAACAACTAGCACATATGTGCGAGGGGAACCTTTACCTTTACCTTTACCTTTATCTTTACCTTATATGCATAATATTTATTTATTTATTTATTTATTTATTTATTTATTTATTTATTTATTTGTCATGTTTATATAGTGTATGTTGGAGGTGGTGACCTTTTGAGAGCTGTATCCAATGAAATTTCATTTTAATGTATGCCAATTAGTGTACATTTAAAGAGACAATAAAGTTATTCTAAGTAAGTCTAAGTCTGTGTCTAGCCATATGAAACCCAAGTGTCAGAAAGTAGTGAGGTCTGTGAGAGTGATGGGAGTTAAGAGTAGTTATTTCATACCAGGCAGACTCTGTGTTGGAAATACAAATCTAGGAACCTCATAACAATGAAATGTTATGATAAGGAAAGCTCCTTGTTGTTGATCTTCCTTTCTCTTCCCTCAGCTTTACACCACACAAGGCCATCACATATATCAGATAGTGTTTCATTATCTTGCTAGACATGATTGTACTTGAGTAATATATTTTCTAATAAATCGTAGATCTGCCGACCTAGCAGAATATTAATAACTGTGCCTTCCCAGCTCTGGGATCGTTGCATTAGAGCAACAGTGTTTCATCCTGTGTGCCAGCTTTTTTTTTACAGCCTACAGTGATGAGACATGACATCTCCAGTAAATCGGGGTTTGCGTCAAACAAGTCAAGATGCATTTTCCTTTTCACATAGATCTATTTTCAAAAAGGTCTTGAAATGGATTTTTGGCTTTGCTTTCACAAGTAAATGCATGCCAAAAGCACGGTTAGCTTCAAGAGATGAGAAATGGAAACGTCAAGGTCAGCAGAGATATTTGGGGGGCGGGGGGAACAACGACAGGTGGAGTCTCAAAGTGAAAATGGGTTCATAATTGCCACCTGGTTAACAAGCAAGTTTCTAGAAAATAGACCTTTCTTGGTCCTTGGGAACCAATATGCTTTCTGATACCGTAGAACCCTCTGGGAAGAGGTTTCATTATTTCTTCAAAGGCCCTAAATGTCAGGCTTGATTTTTTAAAAATCTGCTTGCTCCAGAAGTTACCTCTCTCAACAAAACTCCTGAGAGTACAGAAATTCTCTGCTTTTCTATCACTCTGACATTTGCAATTCTAATTTCTTTATATGTGGGTTGAGGTTTTTGTGTTTTTTTTTTTTACTAGAAGTGGTGTCAAATGTATTTCAAGTAATGCATTCTTTGCAAGGCCTGCTCACATTTTCCAGCAATTCATTTGTAGAACAGATTGCTGAGGAAGTCAACATGGGGCTGGGCTGTTTGCTTTTTTAAACTAACAAATAGTGATGGACAAACCCTTTTTCCTGGGTTCTCCTCCAATTTGCACTATTCAGTTTCGAATTGGAAAGCAGCTCCATTTGTTCTGAGCTAATCTGAATTCAACAGTCACTTTTGTTTATGTGCTCAATCAGTGGTGTTACTAAGTCCAGTCCCATCCCCAAGTCTATAAATTCCCTACTCACTCAAAGCTTGACAAAGTGGCAAAGTGTTCCAAGCTGGATAAATTAATGTGAAAAATATGGTAATTATTCACTGAAAGTTAATACCGGATGTACCATTGTTTGATTAGCTCTGACATGGTAGTTATGTTGTTCTGTGAGATAGAACCAAAGCATTGTCTCTTTAATAGGCTTTATTAAAAGGTAATATGGCAATATCGGTGCTGTCTGGGCTTGGTTCTTTGCATGCAAATGTTTTATTACCCGATTAGGTAACACCATCAGTGCTAATGAGTATGGGGTTTGCTCCGTGCTTATATAGAGTAACTTGTCTGCCAGTGTTGGGAGGAGTGTGATTTTCTCCTTGGTAGTTCCTTGATTGTTTTCTGCTTGATTGTTTTATCTGGTGTTAATCCCTCCTTATCTGAGTGTTAGCTGCTGTAGAGGATATGTTCTGGTCTTTTTGTTTCCTTTTTAGCTTTTTAATTGTGTCTTTTGAACGGTGTGTAAATGTGTTTTATCTCTATGTGTCTACTAATGATTTGTCTGACCACCAAGCTTTCAGGAGTTGCCTAATGTTTTTGGAGTTAGCTTGGTCTAGGGATGCTCAGTTTCCCAGTTGAAGCTATGATGTGCCTGCCATGTGTTGAGATAAAGAAGTTTTCATTGTGACTTCTGAGTTTTAGTTGGTATTCATGGATGTGCTCAGATAGTACATGGGATAGTTGAAAAGATACAGATAGACCTTGTTATCCATGGCTTCATTATCTATGGATTTGTATATCCATTGCTAATATAGATCAGAACTCATTGTACATGGAGCCAGCTGGCTGGTGACAATGTGGCAAGGAGGCTGTCTTGTCTGATGTCTCGAAATAGCTTCTTAATCCCTCTGGACTCTCTTGCACACTTAGAGTGGGACTATGTCAATAAAAGCAGAGGAGGCATGCTGTGGGCCCCATCACAGTGGTGAGTTGCTACCTGTTCGCACCGGATTGGGCGAACCGGTAGCGGTGGTGGCGGGAGGCTCCACCCACCCACTTGGATTCTTCTGCGCACGTGCACAAGCAAACCGGTAGCGACGGGATTTGGAACCCACCCCTGCCCCATCAGTCCTATTATACCAACTAGCAGGGTCCAGGGGCCTTCTCTGCCATTGCACCTGCCCTCTGGAACAACTTGTCCCCTGATGTGAGGATGGCCCCAACCCTCCTATCCTTTCATAAGGGCCTAAAGATGTGACTCTGCCAGTTGGCTTGGGGGCCCAATGGGGGAGCACACAATGTAGGTGGTTAATTGAATAACAACAGTTCCTACCTGCCCCCTGTAATTGGATTTTGATGGCTTTAACATATGTATATATATATATATATGTGTGTATATATGTATGTGTATATATGTATATATATATGGAGAGAGCAAGAGCTTTTTATGATTGTAAGCCACCCAGACTTACCCTGTGGTAAGATAATTTTTATAAATAAATAAATAGCAATAGCGCTTAGACTTACATACTGCTTCATAATGCTTTACAGCCCTCTCTAAGCAATTTATAGTCAATATATTGCCACCAACAATCTGGGTCTCATTTTACTGACTTCAGAAGGATGGAAGGCTTGAGTCAACCTTGAACCAGTCAGGATCGAACAGATGGCAGTGGGCAGTGAGTTTGCCTGCAATACTGCATTCTAACCGCTGCACTACCATATCTCAGTAAAAGCATCTTTCTTTCTCTTTCTTCAACAAGTTGGATTGGTTGGATGGATGCTGCTATACCTTTGGGTTCACGTTTGCTGGATTTCTGGTCATAAGAATCAGAAACCTGGGGCTGTAACAGAAGGAGCCAGAACAGGCATGTAGGGCTGGGTGGGTATGGAGAGGGGAAAGAAACACATCACTCTTAAATCATACAAAATAACTTTTAAATAATTTTGCATATCCATGTATTTTAGTCCATAGTTTTAATCCATCTGTCATTTTCACTTATGCAAAAATATGCACCCAGCTTCCACTCCACAGGCAATCTGCATTATTATTATTATTATTATTATTATTATTATTATTATTATTATTATTTCCAAATATGGTATCTTTATTTCTGCTTTTTCTTTGAATTTAGTAAAGAGATGATGAGAGTTGCAGTTAAGTTCATCAGGGCGACATCTGACTGAAGTTAGCTAATTTTTAAAAATGTGCCATCTAATTTGTACCCAGTAATGTTCCATCTATCTTGCTCCAGTCTGCCTGACTGTTAAGACACAGCACCTCTTCTCATTATATACTGAGTGGGCTTGTCATGTTATTGTCAAAATTATCCATGGGTAATTTCATTTCATGAATAATTAGTCCATTCTATGTCTCTGCTAAAATGTGTAACTTTTATGTAAAAGCCCAGGAATACCGGACCGTGATAAAATGGGGGGGGGGGGGGGATGCATTTTTTTTCTCTTCCATATTGGTTCGCTTTAATTTCATTCCAGGTTTATTGAGATCACATTTTCCTTTCATAAAATTTGCTTCTTATTTTATGACAACAATAAAATAACATTGTTAATTAGAAAACACAGCATTGGCTATGATTAGCATGTTATCCAGTTGTTTCTTTAATGTTAAATATGTGTACTCCTGAATTGTCAGTTTTACATTCTGCAGGATGACTGTCCCTCAAATATTCACCTTCTTATATATATATGAAACCTTAAGATGAACCTGGGGCTTTGTACATAAATGGCTTTCTATGCATGTCTAGGGATTTGGTTTTCTCACATTGGAATTAAGATAGAGAAGCCATGTGCATCAGTAGAGAAGACTGTAACATCACCAAACAGGGAGAGCTTGAGATTTAAGGTATAGGATACTAGTTATTTCTTATGGTCACATAATAGTTATGAGTTTGCTGAACCTGGAATGGGACGTTTTAAGCATGGACCATTGGCTGCACCTCCTTTGCCCCCAGTCACCTGCCTCAGCCCATTTAGAGCCAGCTTTCCTCTTCCACTGCCCCTCCCCTGGCCATTCTCCACAGCCCTAACCCTAACCCAATGGGGCTGGGTGGAAGGAGGCGAGGCCAAGGGTCTGTGCCTAAATATCCTAGACTCGTGATGGCAAACCTATGGCACGAATGCCACAGGTGGCACACAGAGCCATATCGGTGGGCACATGAGCGTTGCCCTAGCTGAGCTCCAGCGTGCATGTGCGTGCTGGCCAGCTGATTTTCATGCCTTCTGGGCCACCGGAAGTCAGGAAACAGTCTGTTTCCGGCCACTGGAGGGCCTCCAGGGAGTGGGGAAGGCCTGTTTTTTGCTCTCCCCAGACTCCAGATGCTTTCTAGGAGCCTGGAGAGGCTCCTAGAAAATGGCCTTCCCCGGAGATTGTCTGGAGACATTTCTGGCTTCTGGAGGACCTCCGAGGGTGGGTGGGAAAGATCATTTTCTCCCTCCCCAGGATCTTAGAAAGACTCTGGAGCATGGGGAGACTGAAAAACAGGCCTTCTGGTCACACTGGAAGTTGGGAAACGAGCCATTTCTGGCCTCCGGAGGGCCTCTGGAGGTGTGTGGAAGGTCGTTCTTGCCCTCCTCAGGCTCCAGGATAGGCTCTTGAGCCTTGGGAGGGTGAAAAATTGGCCTACTGGGTCCTTCGTGCCATTGTGTGCCAAAAGCAGGGGTTGTGTGTGGGGGTCACGTGCGCATGCGCGGGGGGTGTGGTGCATTAAATTATGGGTGTGGGCATGTGCACGACCCCCCCACGTTGCCCCTGCTTTTGACATGTGATGGCAAAAAGGTTAGCCATCACTATCCTATACCCTGCTGAACCTGCTGATAGATATTGACAATACTATGGTAACAGGGGTGGGTTTCTACCGGTTCACCCCGGTTCGGGTGAACTAGTAGTGGCGGTGGTGGGAGGCTCTGCCCAGCCACCAAGACATCATCAAAAATGCTCTGTGCATGCGCAGAAGCGCTGCACGCTTGCAAAGCAAGCATGCACACCCGCATGCTACCGATAGTGAACCAGTGGCACCGGGATTTGAATCCCATCTCTGTATGGTAACTTTTCCCAAATGCTATTCCACTGTAAGAACTTGCAAATGCTTATTCATGACTTCCTGATTCCCCAGGAATCATAGAATCATGGAGTTGGCAGGGATCTTGGAGATGTCCAAGATTTGTTTTTTAATGTGGTGATGAAAACACCACAACTTCAGGAAGTTACATTCTTGATATCTGTCCTAGTCAGGAAATTCTTCCTTAGTTCATGCTTGGATCGTTCACTGTAAACCTTCTACCCATTTGTTCTTGCCCAATCCTTGGGCACTATAGAGAATAAATCTACTCCTTCCTCACAGTGATAGACTATCAGAAGACTTATTGACAGTAGAACACATCTACTGCACAAACATTATCTGAGTTGGATATATAGTATATCTTCTTTTATTTTACCTAGTTTTTTAAACTTTGTTTTCCTCCTCTCCTCACTTACGTTAAACTTCCATGCCTATCAGTGGTTCATTAATGAACACTTTCTTCTTGGGACATTAAAGTTAGTAACAATTGGAGGAAGGATTATTTTCTAATACTTTGTCGCATTCATAGCATCCACAATTTTTTGTTTTAAATTCTAAGATGTACAGAGAAGTTTTCATACTAAAGAAACCTATGGAGCAATAGGATTCTCATATTGAAGAAAACTATGTTTTGATCAGTCATGATTGGTTGAATAAGCCATAGTTTGCTTGGTTATATACAGTACTAAGTTTTAAACAACTGAAACACTCAATGAACGAACCCTACCATTATCAATTCTCCATTGACAGCCCTTTCCTGTTTGTTAGAAATAAGGAAAATGTTTAGATTTCTAATCTAATGACCTGCACACTCTGGTGCTTTTGTTTAAAAAGCAAAGTCTGGAATCAGAGTCCTATTTACCTACTTGTCTGAGATCTAGAAACTTTCTGAATTCAATCTTTCTTTCCAGCCACCCAGAAGATTTCTTGCCATATCCTTTTAGGGAGAGAGCCAGCTGAGAAACATGATAAATCAATAAGATACACTGAATTAGATCACTGCTTATGGTCACCTCCATATGTTCTCTATTGCACAGATATGAAAATTTTGCAGTTGGATGATTTGAATACAAATGAACTAGAAGGTATGCTGGAGAGCTGGGGACAGCCAGCTTGCTGCAGAATAAGACAGACAAGAAGGCTAATTAAGAGGCCAGTTTTCTTATGATGGTGCAAGCTGTAGCTTGGCATTGTTCTGGCATGCAGGTTCCATTTTTTTTCCTGTTAGGTTTCACTCCCAATTGAATAAGCTTGGTCTCTTTGTCCTTCTACCCTTTGTCTCAGGAATCTTCACCAAGGCCAGTTAGAGCATGAATATTTGGAATCAGAATGGTAGAATTTTAAAATTGTTTAATGGTTATGGCAGGGGTCAGCAACCCGTGGCTCTGAAGCCGCATGTGGCTCTTTCATCCCTCTGCTGTGGCTCCTTGTCACCAGTTGGCTCCACAATTGATAGGGCTTTTGGTTAGGAGAGGTAGAGGAAAAAGGATGCTGCACTAGGAGGAGACTCTATGGTGGGGGAACCGGACTTCTGGTCGGCTCCAGAAATGAATGAGGGGCTTCCGGTTAGAACCTTTGTGGTTCTTTGAGTGTTTAAGGTTGCTGACCCCTGGGTTATGGAAACTTATATGAAATCAGAAGAGTTTACTGGCCTTGTATGTACTTGTTCTCCATAAGCAATTGAACTGAAAGGTCCTATACTGGCTAAGGTCCCTGAACTTGTTTATCCTTGTTTAAATTATAATTAAAAGTGTCTTCATTCTTTGGAAGTGGCAGAGTAACATCAGAATCAACTTTTGGCTAGATTGAATTACCTGAGGTAATAGGATGGTTTCTCATACCCTATGTAGAAGTGAACAGGACTTATATTTTATTCATCATGGCCATGGACCATCAACTTAAATTTTGTTTTCTGTAAGATTCTTTCCTCTTCTCTAATTAGTTACAGTGTTCAAAAAGAGAGTAGAGGCCATTTAAAAGGAGAGTGACTAAGGGTGAGTGTGTGGAGAGAGAGAATTTACTTTCAGAGGGTGTATGTATGAGGGCTCCTTCCATCTGTTCTTTAGCTTGCACACACTTGCATGGTTTTGCTAGTAAATGTGGGCAGTTTCTGCTTGTTAAATCTGATATACAATACTATACTATGGAAAGGTTCTCAAGGAAATGAAGACAGAGATTCCAGTTTGGTTTCAGATGCATTTTTTCCTGGACTTAGAAGGAGATGGAAAGGCTGCTCATCTGGAAGTGCCATCAATACCCCGAGCAACCATTTCCATACGAGATAAGGTATGCTGAAGAATTGATAGACTTCCTCAAACCTAATGCTAAAATAACAAGCATCTCCAACAGATCAATTCTTTTGAAAAATATGAGCTTTCTATCAGTATTGCACACAACACAAAAATAATTTGCCACAGCTGTCCTCCGGGGCCTGATTTTCAGTACAGATTCAGAGTTCTCTCTGACAACTGCTGGGCCCCAGAATTTGAAGTGTTAATTAAAGAATGATTGCTGCTGTGTATATTGTGCAACCCCATTGAGTTGAATGTTGAGCTGAGAGCATCAAAAAAAAGGGGGGGGGAAGGGAAAGAGAAAACAGATAATGGTGAGCTTGAAGTCACAGGAAATTGGCACAGCTATTTTGAGAGAAAAACAAAGCTTGTGACAGTGATGGACCAGAACAGTACCTTTGTGCCATAGTAATGGCAGAGAAACAATGTTAAAAAAATTAGATCAGAATACAGGAATTTTTCCTCCAACTGACCATTGGGGAGAGAAGAAAGAGAATAAGATAGCTCGTTACTGTGTTCAAGGGTAATTTTTCTAGGGTTTCATAAATTGGATGGGTTCATCATATAACTTGAAAGATCTTTCCACTCCTGGTGGATCATTTCTGGTCCTTCAAGGCAGATGCTCTTGAGCACCTTGGGTTGTCATGTCCATCTTGAAAAAAATGTGTTTTATTAGTGTAGCACCTGACCCAGGTGCCATCTCCAGATAAGCTGAATCCATGTTCACAGATATCATGATTGACAGGTAATAGGTATGAAATGGGCACTGTTTTTTTTTTTTTAATTTGATTTATATGCCGCCCTTCTCCGGAGACTCAGGGTGGCTTACAATGCGTTAAGCAATAGCCTTCATACTTTTGTATATTTATACAAAGTCAGCTTATTGCCCCTACAAACTGGGTCTTCATTTCACCTACCTTAGAAAGGATGGAAGGCTGAGTCAACCTTGAGCCTTGGAGAGATTCGAACCAGCAGTAAATTGCAGGCAGCTGTGTTAATAACAGGGTGCTTAGACCACTGTACTATCAAGGCTCTTGAAATAAGAAGGATCAATGAACAATAAGCAACCTCTGGCCCCAACTACTGCTCCAAGGAAATGATGGTGATGGTTATGAATGGCCGAAAGATCCAGTTCTAACCATGAGCATGGCAGTACCCAAGAGTAGCCAAGAAAAGACCACAGAGAAGGCATGTTCCAGAAGAGATTTGTAGAATAGTAGGATTGTGATAGGCCAGCTTGTGTAATAACCACCACCATCACTGTGGCACTTAGGTGCTGCTAAAGCCAGGATGAAGTGGGCCCTTCCAAAAGGGATAGAAGTTAACTGTGACGTGTTGTGCAAAACTGCAGTGGGCCTGAGAGCTTTGCTGCCTGATCAGGATGGCAGTTGCAGTGCTCTGCCTAGTTTCTCAGATTTAATAAAAATAATAAAAACAGTAAACAGTGGAGCCACATGATATCCCTGTTTGGCAGAAGCAGCAAACACATTGCAAGGTACTCAGTCGTGACTGAAGTAGCAACACACAGCTGCCAGAATCTGGCTCTGATTTCTAATAAGACAGCTTCCGAGATGAAATTGCTACCTTTTATTATTTGGCATTCTCATAAGAACCAGAAGAGAAGTAAGCACACAGGAGAGTTATCCCATGACATCTATTTTTGGGCTAATCTTATGACTGAAGGGGGCAAAAGTGGTAACCCATTGTGTTGCTTTTTTTTTTTTTTTGGCATCCTCACTTTGTAGTCAGAGAACACTTTTTGTGCACCTGGAAAATGGCTGGCAACATTTTCAAAAGCAGCAGATCTGACAGTTGGTTGTGCAGAACAAAATGAAAAAGACAATATTATTGACATGCTGTAGCTAGTCATTCATATGATGAAAATAATGCTAGCATTAGCTACAGATCTGCTTTATGCTACTGGCACTGAGGAGGTGGTTAGGGCATCTGTTTCTATAACTCTATGAGCTTTAGAAATGCATTTGATTCTTATTGCAAAGAAAGGTGATTACTTTATTCTCTCCACAACCTCAGCAATGCTATTATTTTTCAGTTGGAAAATTAAGAATATGGGATAAAAGAAAATAATTTTAATCATCTTCTTCCACCTGAGATACTTTCCCTCAGGATCATTATTTTGTCTTCCAGAATGAATAGATTTCAAAAGGACTTCCTGTATGGACAAAGGATGGTCCAGAGTAGCCCTGCCTCCAATTTTCACATCCATGTCTTCTCACCCCTGACCTTCCCTAATTCAATGAAAATATCTGACCAGTTTGGTGAACAGTAGCCTTCATACTTCACAGAATTCTGCTGTTATCAAGGTTCCTGATCAAACTGAGTCAAGGAACCATGCCTCTATTTGACCTTCCTGAATATCTTACTGGTTTATAATGTTGACTAGTGTTTCTTTGTTTGAAGAAATATGGTTTCTAGGTCTGAAGAATCTGGTTCCACCAGTCTTAACTGTATTCCTGAATAGATTTGATCTAAAACTTCTCTCAGAATTGTAAAGAACAGGGGTGAGCAATTAATTTTCCCAGGAGGCCCCAGATTAGGAACTGGGATTGCTGTGGAGGCCAAACCAATAATTCCTAGTTACACTCTGCCAACTTGCCCACAAGGCTGCACTTCAACTGAGGTAGCAGTGGTGGCCGAACCTAGGTGTTCTAAGACAGTGACTGCCACCACTGCCTCCTCAGGCTGTTCTAGGCAAAGGGTGAGTGCTGTGCAGGTGCAGAAAAGGGTTTTCTCCCCTTACCCCCCCCCATGGCCACTAGCCAACCGAAGGAGTGCAAGATTACGAAGCACCGGACTCAACTCAGCTTCTTTTCCCACCTTCTGTGGTGTGTTTATATTTGATTTCTAATTTCCATTATTTATTTGTTTGTTTGTTTATTTTTTTGTTTATGAAATTTGTGAAATTTGTGAAATTTATTTGTCGACTCTGGGTGGTTTACAGTTGACCTCATGTGGGCCAGACAGGAACAACCAAAGAGCCAGATGTGGCCTGGGTACTGTAAAATGCACAGGTCTGTTCTAGGAGGAAGAGTGTGATATCAAGTACTGGAAATAAAAGAAAATAATACATAATGCTTTATTGAGTGAAGATCAGCAACTGTACTAGACAAATAGAGCAAACCAAAGAAGAAAAAAGTAACTACTAACTCCACTCAAAGAATAAGGTTTGATGTAACATGACTTTTGGATCATTTTAAGATACTTTGAAATGATTTAATTTCTTTACCGGTATTACTCTTCTTTATACATGTCTTTCTTACTTTTCAAACTGTGTTGTTTTCTCATGGTGATGTATAATAAAGTAAAATCAATTTAAAACATACTTGCCATTTAACAACAGAATAACCATGAGTGGAAAAACAAATCAGATCATTTTCAGGCAAATTCATTGTATGTGAGCCAGCTGAAATTTCAAATATGGTTACTAAGAACAAAATGATTGTAATTCATGATTCCCTCTTTCTTTGTTTCTCTCTCTCCCTCTCAATGCAAACTTGAGTACATGTCCCGACAATAAATTGAGTTGAACTCAATGTATTTATTTGCAAAATACACGTTAGGCATGTTAATAACTCATTCACAGTATTATTTATACTGTATATTTTATATTATTACTAGATTTTGTTTTGCCATAATCTGCAAAGGACATCCTATTCTACTATAAGCCACTGAAAGTTTCTCTTGCTCTTCTGCTTCTGTTTAACATCCATGTTTTATAAATTAATATATACTCAGAGGTCTTGCTTATGGCATTTGGGGAGAATGACCAGTTTGCTTTTTCTCAGGTCCAAGGACTTCACATAGCATGTGATGTCAACATATCATGTGAACTTCATATATGTGAAATCTTAACAAAGTTTATGTGGCTTTCATATACTGTACTTTATAGCCTATATTATTTATTACTTATAGATAGGAACAGTGGTGAAATCCAAATTTTTTTGGATAGCCACAGAATCCCTATCATAGAATAGGGATTCTGTGGCTACCCTTGTGACTTTTTTTGGCCCTTTCCCTGCAGACAGTTTTAGATTCAGCATTCTTCAGAAAAATGCTAAACAGCTTTGCAGCAATAATATTTCAGTAAGAATGGGATACTTGGGCAGTCAACCAGTTCACTTGTTTGGAGTTATTAGGAAGATACTATTTTAACCAAATGTTCCTGATTTGCAAAGTTATCTTTGGCAATAGAACCAAACTCCACTTTCAAATATTCTTTTAGTTTGTACTCAAGACTAAAGATCAGTGGTCAAAGTGTTTTTCACCAGCTTCTAAATTGGATTTTCAGTCACTACATCTGGGAAATAATGCCTGAATTCCTCCTGTAGGCAGACTAGATGAGATTCGATTTTTTTTTTCTTTTGGTATCTTTTTCAAGACTCCTATCTTTGAACACTTAATGAAGTTGAAACAACAAGAGATTTTTAATATTAACTCACGATAGCCATAACTGAAATATGTCTATAACTATGTATTCGTAATGATAAATGCTTAATCATAAAAATAGAATCATATTGATAAATTAAATGAAATAAAATAATAAAATAAATACTAAATGCATAGTAATAAATAGTTAAATACATAATGAGCAACTGTAGTGATGTTTATTGAAATTTTAAGTTCCATAATATCCCCAAAATAAAACTTATCTCTTTAATTCACAAATCCATCCAAATATATTTTCTTGGGCAATCATTGAAACTGAACATGGAAAAGAAAAACTTCCTGATCAGGTTCCAAAACTTCAAAAAAATAAAACAGGTAACCTGGAGGTAACAGGTTCACTGTTTTTCATGTAATTAACTACCTTCACAGCAAGACTTCCTTATAGACTGCTGGGCAGAATTCTGGAAGCCAATGATTGTCAGTGAATGATGCTGAGCATCTGAAAACAGATAAGGTTTATTTTTATTTTAAAATTTCTGACCATTTACTTAGCATTGTTTCTATTCCAACCCATTTAGCTCCTTTGTTTCAAAGATTTTTGAATTAGCTGTGTTAATTAGGGCTTGCAAGACTTAAGAAAACAGCAATTCTTCCACTTTATCTTGAACTACAATGATGAGTAGTTATCCATCATACATAGATAAGCAGTTGGAACAATTTCTTTCACTGACCAATTTATGAAACAAATAACAGTAACAAAAAAGTAATGGTGATTTGATTTGTTCCAAAGCTTGGAGTTTGATAGCAGTCAAATCATTTTTAGACATACAACATACTAAGGAAATTGGATCCCATATAAATTTCAAATGTATGGATATTTTGACAAATATTTGTAAATTTGGGGAAGGGGATTTCTACTTGTAGAAGATAGAGGCAATGACTGTCAAGGGCAGAAAGAAGAGCCACTATCGAGGCAACAGTCACATAAAAAAGGTCTCAGCCCAGCCCAAGAATGTAGCATGCGTAAATACAGGTACCTCACTTAGGTCTTATCTAGTTCACACAAGGTGAAGGAAGGAGGAGGGAAGAGCATTCAGACTTGCAATAGTCTGATGCTAATTTTATATAAAAAAGTAACATTGATGTATATGACATGGTATACCTAGTCTGGTCTGCCTTGAAGGGGTGATCCATAGTAAGGCATCCATGCACAAACAAACACACACACTAATATTGTATTGTATTGTATTGTATTGTATTGTATTGTATTGTATTGTATTGTATTGTATTGTATTGTATTGTATTGTATTGTAATATTATTATATTATATTATATTATATTATATTATATTATATTATATTATATTATATTATATTATATTATTAATCTATCTATCTATCTTCTATCTATCTATCTATCTGTATATTATTATAATGAAATAATATAGTATAATATAATATAATGTAATATAATATGTAATATATTACATTATACTATATAATTATATTTATGTATATAAAATATATATTATACACATACATGTATGAATGTGTATGTGTGTATTGCTATTATACTAAGGCATCTTCATAGAAAAGAATAATGAATTTTGGTTCAAATATTCACATTTAATTCCAGATTTCGTTTTGTATAAACTACTCATTAACTGTATTGTGTGATTATTTTTTATTAACATGCCAATTTATGTCTTGAAACAAACAAACAGAAATGTTTAGATAACTAAAGGGCTTTTCCCCAACCAGGTTGCTGCAGCACAAGCACAGGCCATTAACCTCCACCTCTCTTAGCTTCCTACCCATCAGAAATAATTCTCCCTCCCTTCCTCCCTGGTGAAATCTAGAAGCATTATACCCCACTTGAATGCCAAGTGTTTGCTTAGAACTAAGAGTCAGAAAAAGCACAGCCTTGCTCCTCACCTAATGCAAATTAGAACATATTGGGGCTCCAGCTGGAAAACCTCATTAACATGGTTTATCCTAGTTTTTGAGTAAACAGGAAAGTCCACTAATGTAAAATGGTATGGCTGATGGCCAACCTCTAATCTGAGGTTAGGTGGATGGAGCTGTGCTTACAGTTTTGATGTGGACATACTAAACAATCATAGTTGTATTCTATGAATTTATTCATTTTTCAAACTTACGAAGCATCACCAAAGGCAGCATCATATGGGTATGTACTTTAATAGGATCCATTCCATTTAAAAGAGTTAATAGGGAATCTTCTTGCTATGGACATGAAGTTAAGTCTTCTGACCAGTCCTTTTTGACATAGCACTCTATATAATTCGTGGATCTCTCTCACTGAGGATGATAGAGGCAAATCTGCTGGATCCCTGAACTGGGATTGATTCTTTCTTCTGCTTTAGATATAAGCAACAGATGAGTTCATAATTTATTTCCACTTTTCTTAGCCTTAAAAAAAAAAGAGGGGGGGTATCATCTGTTTATGTCATTATTTGATTTTCAAGGTATGAGCCACCCAATCAAAGGGAGGTCTTGCATCTTATAACCATAAAACAAGTGCCAGTCTATAATAATAAAAACCCTAGCATGGCCTTTAAACCGGGAGCTTCTGTGCAGAACAAGTAGTGGCTATTGTGGAAATTGGCCACTCTTGGGGAATCTCAGCTTTCATTATTAAGGAGCACTTTATAGTTTTTGGTATCATCTTGTTTGGTATGCTTTTAGTTCTGTTTGCTTAAGTTAATGATAATACTCTTTATTTACTGTTGTTCTTATTGCATCTGGAAACCAAAACAACAAATTGCGCGTATGTCTGATCACTGCCCTGACAATTGCAACACTTGGCTACCTTTTAGAAGTTAGATTTGTGACAGAGTGGAGGTAGTGGTACAGTGGTGGGATTCAATTTTTTTTACTACCGGTTCTGTGGGTGTGGCTTTGTGGGCATGGCAGGGGAAGGGTACTGTAAAATCTCCAATCCCTCCCCACTCCAGGGGAAGGTTACTGCAAAATCACCATTTCCTCCCAATCATCTGGGACTCAGGAGGCAGAGAATAGATGGGGGCCGGGCCAGTCAGAGATGGTCTTTACCAGTTCTCCGAACTACTCAAAATTTCCATTACTGGCTCTCCAGAACTGGTCAGAACCTGTTGAATACCACCTCTGTAGTGGTAGAAGGGTAATTTAAAAGAGGAAGAGAGAGAGAGAGAGCACAAGAGAAAAGAGCTTTCTGCACCTGTTCTCTGACCAATATTCATATATTGCAGGGAGCTTCCCATGCTTTGTGAATGCTTGTGCAAGGAATGTGTGTGGCCTTACCATCATGAGGTCCTGTTTTTCACACATGTGCACATCTCCAGTGAAGACTTGGAAAAGATGAGAAAGACAGGACTTTGTGGTTGTAAGCCTGCAAGCTTCACAATATGGTGAACTCATTTTGAATATAGAGACAGTGGGGAATGGTGGGGTTCCTAGATTAGGTCTTTGTCTGGCTTGATTTGCAGATGAAATACATGATAGTGTGGCAGAGTTCCTGGACATTGGTATAATCTAAGTAAGTTAGTTCATGGATGGAATTTTTAATATCTGCCTCTTTGTCCTCTGGAGATAATGTAGATGAGAGTACATTTCACATTTTCATGACGTGGGAGACTGTATATCGGGAGAAAGTCCCAATGCTTAAATGAGCTTGTGTGATATTGGATTTCACTCTTAAATACAATGTTGTTGCTGAGTCCTTTGATGTTTGAGATTCCAGACTTTTATTTTGATATGACAAATCAGACAAGTTTCAAAAGAAGAAACTCAGTGAAATGTTAAAAGTCCAAATCAACTAGAAATAAATAGAAACTGTCTTCCAAGGAAATCACATTTCATCCTCTTTTTAACACCTTTCATAAATTGACAATAAAACAATTAGCGAGCTGTTTGAGCTGATTTTCATCATTTTTGGATTTTATATAATTTGTCAGGCTTCTATTGTATATGATTTCTTGCTGCTTTAAAAAAAAATTGGTTTGGTGTTGGATTAGAAGTGTTGTTTTAAACTCATTCAGAATACTTTTATCATTGCCCTTAGCTTCCTTGAGCTTTTTCTAAGGAAACATGAGATAAAAATATGTAAAATAAGCAAGGAAATATTATTTATAATGTCCTGAATTTTTAAAAAACCTTCCACTAACAATGTGGTATAGAATTGCCTATATAACATGAATTAATTAATATTAATAGAAAGTAAGCATTTCTAATGTTCAAACAGAAATCTTGGTTAAAAAAGTATAAATGCCAAGATGAGGATACCATAGTTGCAACTTTTGATTTTGCCCCCAGCTTGCATGCAATTATTTGATTTTCTGTACGCAAATAACTGAAAAAATGGAAAAACACACATACTTAAATACTTCTATGTAATTCAACTCTAAATGAATGATACAGTGAGTCTATGGTTATAAAAAGAATGCAATTCTGTGCAGACCGTATAACATGCTAGTTCCCAAGTTTGAAATTTGGAATACCTTACAAAACTCTAAACCAAATAATGAAATTATTTGTCTGTATATGAACCATGCTGGCACAGTGGTTAGAATGCAGTATTGCAGGCTAACTCTGCCCACAGCTAGGAGTTTGATCCTGACTGGCTTAAGGTTGACTCAGCCTTCCATCCTTCCGTGGTTGGTAAAATGAGGACCCAGATTGTTGGGAGCAACATGCTGACATTTGTAAAGGGCTCAGAAAGTGCTATAAAGCACTATGATGTGGTATATAAATCTAAGTGCTATTGCTAGTGTGTGTGTGTGTGTGTGTGTGTGTGTGTGTGTGTACATTTAGGTGAAGCTGTCCACCTTCTTCCATCTCAATAAGGAAAATAAGATGTACTGGTGCTTAGTCTTAATTTGAACCCATACTTGCAATTGTCACAGCAGCCTTCCCCATTGTTTTCCCGGGATAATGCTATCTTCAAATCCTCACTACCTGCTGGACCTCAAAGCAAAGGTCTGGGACCTATAGCCAAATTGGGCAGCTATCTGATTAACCAATGGAAAGTAGAAGATACTGGACCAGCAAGAAACAGGCTGCTTATTGGTATCTGTGTCAATAAATTGATGCTATTAATCACACAATCTTATTTATTTAAAATGTAGGAAAGATAGCTGGAGGGGACTTGTCACTTATGTCCATTTTTACACTTACGACCATTGCAGCATCCCCATGGGAATTCAAAATATGGCAACTGGCTCATACTTATGACCGTTGTTGTGTCCCAAGGTCATGTGACCACCTTTTGTGACCTTCTGACAAGCAAAGTCAATGGGGAAACCAGATTCACTTTGCAACTGTGTTACTAACTTAACAACTGCAGTGTTTCACTTAACAACTATGGCAAGAAAGATTGTAAAATGGGCCAAAAACTCACTTAATAATTGTCTCAGTTAGCAACAGAAATTTTGGACTCAGTTGTGGTTGTATCTTGAGGACTACCTGTAGTTATTGCTCACCCCATGTCCGCTCATAGCCCCAACAGGGAAAAACACACTAGCTTTTTTAAATGTGTGAGGGATGACATAATACCTCTGGTAAGGCTTAAAGTACATGTTCTATGGTATCTTTGTCAGTGCTCTGGGCCACTAAATACTGTTGAGGGTTTTACAGCAACTATGACGCATCTTTGTTTTAGTGAGAATCAGCCCATAAGCTGAATGACAGAGAATGAAAACTAAAATGATTTAAAGCTCTCTTTATAATTGTCATAATCTTTTCCTAGAATTTAACTTCAGATCTTTCGATGGTTCACCCTTAACTTCTATAATAGGGTCACCCTTTTGTTTCCTTTCCTTCAACCTTTCCAGGATAATGGACATCCCAAGGGAATTGAGTTTACACAAAATATAACCCAAATACAATGAGTGTTAAATGTGTAAGGTGGTTATAACTGCGCTTAGCTGTGAATACAATCCATTTTAAAAGGGTAATGAAGTACAGTTTTTTCTTTGCATGGAATGATATGTATTGTGACACTTCCATAGTGCTGAGCTAGAATATATGCACTGCCTGCATAATCCCAAATTTAATCCTGGTATCTCTAGTCATGTAGCACATGATATAACCATTTTCCCTCTTATGAGCCTGGAGTGCTCTTTCTGATTAAGGTAATATTAAGTTAAAGTTAAAGTCCAGATAAAATAAAGTCACTTCTTCTGCTGCCACCAAGGTGTTAAACACTTGTTCTAGGCGTTGTCCATAATTATTATATAATTTACCCTTTATTTAAGCAGAGATTGATGCAGCAGTTGATATAGATTACGAGAGGGAGAGAATAGACCAGTGGTGAAAGCCAATTTTTTTTTACTACCAGTTCTGTGGCCGTGGCTTGGTAGGCATGGTGTGGCTTGGTGGGTGTGGCTTGGTGGGTGTGGCTTGGTGGGTGTAGCAGGGGAAGGATACTGCAAAATTCCCATTTCCTCCCACTCCTGGGGGAAGGATATTGCAAAATCTCCATTCCCACCCCACTCCAGGGGAAGGATACTGCAAAATTCCCATTCCCTCCCCACTCCTGGGGGAAGGATATTGCAAAATCTCCATTCTCACCCCACTCCAGGGGAAGGATACTGCAAAATTCCTATTCCCTCCCCACTCCTGGGGGAAGGATATTGCAAAATCTCCATTCCCATCCTACTCTGGGGCCAGCCAGAGGTGGATTTGCTGGTTCTCCAAACTACTCAAAATTTCCGCTACCAGTTCTCCAGAATCTGTCAGAACCTGCTGGAGTTCACCCCTGGAATAGACCTTTATTGATCTGTGTTATGACATCACAATGGGACCTCATATTGATCTGTGTTATGAGTCACAAAGATGGGGAGCATCATAAAGGGCTGAAGAGTAAACAAGATTTCAGTTTCCTTTTGGTAAATTACTATTTTTGTAATGAGTGACATCCAACATGGCTGCCCTTCTGAGCCTAGGTAAACTTCATATGGGACCTATTTTGTAAAGCATTTATAAGATGCTCTTTTTGTATTCTAAATGTGTTCACTAGCTCAAAGAAATTGTTTTCTTTTGCACAAATTGGCAACTTGCCACTGGACTGCTCATGACCTATATAATTGGTTGAAGCAAACTTTGGTTTTTATTTGTCCTTTTTTCCTTCAAAATGCCACCATCTGATGTTCTTTATACTGGGAAAAGATATGAAATTGGAACACAGTTGTTGTATCATATCAAAACCAGAAGTATATTTTTAATGAAGTTTGTTTTACTAAAACAAATAATGTGGGGTTTTTGTTTTTTGTTTTTGCTAGTTGTGTTCGTTGGATTTACTTTGAAATATTGCTTTTCCATTAATGCTTAGACTGGGAAATGAAGACAGAAGAAAAGTGTTATGGGAATTTACCAAACTACTCATAATATTAACTTCAAGACAGATAAACAGTGATGAAGCTTTAAAGAACAAAAGGAAATGAACTATTAAGGCCTACAAACATTGCTTTTTGAATGACAGAGAGCTTTTATTTCTTTCAAGTCTTCAATTAGACCAAAAACATTTTTGCATATAAAAGACTCTTTGTATTATGTGTTATTGTTGGAAGTCTCAGTTGCATTGGCTTTGATTTGATAAACTGCAAAAGTAAACAGAAAGTGTATTTTTTTTTATACTGATACAAGGAGTCTATAATCTTCCTGTTCAAGTTCCATTTACTAAAAAAAAATCTCTTAGGCTTAATGAGCGTCTAAAATATTACTACCAATATTTGGTTTTCAAATATCCAGCTAACCAGTAGATGGCAGCAAAAATATAGAAAACTCTTAATTCTGGTGGTATCATCTAACACAGGGGTGTCAAACTGAATTTCTTCCAGGGCCGGCTCAGCATTGCAGTTGTCTTCCATGGACTGGACCGGGGGTGGGGGGTGGGGGAGACACGGGATGGACGATAGATGGGATGACACCTCCTGCAGCACCCTGTTAATGTAGGAGGATTTAGCCCAAGAAGTACTCTTAGTCATTGGTATGTCTTAATCATATTTATTAATTCAATTCTGTTCTTTCACAGATGCTGCATCAAACTGAACAATACCTCGTGTGCAATCACTTATATACCAGGGAGAAGTAGTCAAAAGTAAGGAGGAGTGGTTATGGTAGGAGGAGGGTGAGTTTGTTAACCCTTGCAATGCCAAGCAGGAGGTGGCACATAAGTGAGGCATTTATATGTGACACACCCTGCCGGCCAAAACAGGGTGCACCTCATTTTCATTAGCAGAGGCAGGGCCAGTCCTTTGCTATTTCCGGGTGGGCCCCTGGGCCAGATCTAAGCATTCCGCAGGCCGGATCTGGCCCACAGGCCTTGAATTTGACATCCTTGATCTAACAAATATCCAGATTTTTGTAGTCTATGTATGGTAGAACCAGTTTGGTGTAGTAGCTAAAACATCAAACTTCAAACTGAGTTCTAGTCTCACCTTAGGCATTAGCCAACTGGGTGACCTTGGACCAATCACTTTCTCAGCCTTAGGAAGAAGGAGGCAAGAGTAAACCACCTGAAAATCACAAATCCAGGCAGTCACCAGGAGTCAACAAAGAACAACATATATGGTAGTCTTAAAGCTTTTCACATCTAAGGGATCCAATCACAACTCCTGTGACTAATAGGAACAGTTGAAAAGGGCTCACAATCCCACTAATATACTGTACATCCATTCTCTTACCAATTTGTTGTATTGTTCTATATAGGGAAGGAAGGTGAAAGTGGAATGAATAAATTGAATGGAATGGCAAGACTTGGAAACTTGGGTTTGGATAGAGTTGATGAGATTCTTCAAATGATTAGGTAAGAAGTTTAAAGCTCAAAAAGCAATGTATGAATGTGGTGTTTTTCAAAGATACAAAAGATTGAAAAATGTCCAAGACTGAGTTGACTATATTTTCTCAGGCAAATAGGAGGGCTTTCTAATTTAGGAATATCCAAAGACAAGCCTGGATAGGTAAGATAAATCTAGAGCTTCATTACTAAGAAGTCATTGGTCTTTTGTAAATAATTAGAGTAAAGTTGGACATAGGTTTTGAGTAGTTGTTCTCTGGAAATTCTGGTAGAGTCTAAAATGTATAAACCACTTACCCAGGTTTACAGACAAACTTGGATGACTGTGATAGTTTTAGGCTGATTAGTAGTAACAATAACATTCTCTGAACAGTTTATAATATAGAAGCATATTGCCCCCAAACAATCTGGGTCCATGGACGGCTGAGTCAACCTCCAACCCCGTCAGGATCAAACTCCTAGCTGTGGGCAGAGTTTGCCCGCAATACTGCATTTTAACCACTGTGCCACCAGGGTTTACTAAGTACAAAATTTACATCTCATGTAATTAAACCTTGAGATAGGTTTTAAGAAGACAAAACTGTGTTATGCTACAGTTCTCTGAAATAGGCATTTGGATTGCAAACTTTTATTGCCATATTAGATAATCACTGCTGGGGAAGTGAGCTTTGTTGGTTGGTAAGGGTTATGTATATCTTAATTGTGTCAGGAATACACATGCTTGGGTGGGAGTAGGTGGCTGTCTGGTTTTATCTTTTGATAGGTCCATAAATAAGTTTAAGTCTATACATCTGATGTTTACAACTTGGTTGGAGTGCTATGCTCCTAAGAATTCTCTTGTTTTCTTAATCTGGTCTGTTATAATTTTTGCTCCTAAACTTAAATTATGTCCTACCTGTCTGTGAGGAGGAACAATGATAGATGTAGCTTTGTATATTTTCACTGCTAATGTGTGATAGAGATGATGCCATTTATCTCATTCTGAGCTAAAGTTGTTTCTTTAGGTATTAACATTGGAAACCCCTGTTTGATATTTTAGTATCCACTTTAAAGGTGATAGTATAAAATTTGAAGTAGTACTAAGTAAAACTATTGCACAGACTTTGGATAAACACCGAATGGTGGATCGTACTAGCATCAGGCCTTGAAGGGTATTTCTTTCCTCTGTGATGTGATAGCTTATCTTAAATATCAGCTGACAAGAAGCAAAAATAACAGGATTATCACCTTCTGGCTGACATTTGTCAGCTTCATTAATAAATCTGGTTAGCCACTGTGATAAAGAATGCAAATCTTGATGGCTCTTTGGTTTATCCAGCTAGGCTCTTTTTATATTCTTATCTTCATATTTCAGGGTATGTAATTCACAAAGCTCTCCAATTTCTCTCCTGACTTTCTCCAATTTCCTCTATTTTCTTCCCCCTTCCACTTTTTTTTTCTTCTATCTTTTATTCACTCTTTCCAACCTTTTTGACTTTCATAAAGTGGAGTAGCTACTCAGAGTCGCTGTTTTCAGTGAGATGGGTAACATAGAAATGTAATAAATAAAATTAAAATTATTATTTATTATCAATTTAATAAATAAACTGATTTTTAGGTTCAGTTTCTCCCACCCTTTTAATTTTCATGTAATCTTTTCACCCAACTATGAGCTGCTTTCTTATTTTAAATTTTCACTCTAAATAACTAAATGACCTACCTGTTTATAATTCATTCACAAACTTCTCTAATAGTCTTTTGGTATTTGCTTGAGTTAGTCTGCTAGTCCTGATGGAAAGGAAAACAGGTGTTGTCCTGGAATAGGAACATTGTTTATTCATATAACAACAACATATATTATTCTACATATGACAATGGCGGCAAGATTGGCATTTGTGCAATGTTGTCAAACATATCTTCCGAAGATTTAATAATTAGAAAGATATTAGATTGCGCCAAGATGGATAAAATGACATTGGAACTGAAAGGACTGATGGATTCGGACTTTTATGTAATATGGGAGAAATGTTATAATTGGATTGAAGATAGCAAAAATGGGAAATAACAGATAGTAGATTTTGTAAAATTAAATAGAGTATAGGAGAACATTAGTGTGATGATATATAAATGGTCGCAGTCATGCACAAGAGTTGAATAAGAATTGTTTAATTGTTAAAACCCAATTTTTTTAAAAAAGGAACATTGTTTAGACCACGGGTGTCAAACTCAAGGCCCACGTGCCAGTTCT
The DNA here is from genome assembly GCA_022577455.1 of Arizona elegans. Classification (NCBI taxonomy): domain Eukaryota; kingdom Metazoa; phylum Chordata; class Lepidosauria; order Squamata; family Colubridae; genus Arizona; species Arizona elegans. The sequence continues at coordinate 147,015,012 of JAKOOJ010000001.1, read as the reverse complement.
GGCCCACAGGGTGCTTAGATCTGGCCTGCTGGGCTGCCGTGGAAACAGCATGTGTCCTTCTCGTGCTCCATTTTTACTGGCAGAGGGTTGCAGGAGGCTGTCCCAACCGAAAACAGAGCTCAGGAGCTTGTTTTCGCTAGCAGAGCACTCGGGCCACAGGCGCACCCAAAACGAATGATGTCAAACCGGCCACGCCCACCATGGCCACCCCCCCACCCCCGAGGTCAAACACAATCCTGGTACAGCCCTCAATGAAATCATATTTGACACCCCTGATGTAGACCCTCTTCAAGTCTATTTTAAAATATTTGTGTTGCCATATATGAGGCAAACCTGATGCCCTACAACTCACTCAATCTCCTATCATTCTCTATGCTGTGAAGAGCTAATAAAAACCCTCAACATAAGCACACCCCAATTTGTCCCTTGTCACAAGTTATGCCCTTGGGTGTTATGGGTTATGAAAAGGGATGCAGATTGATTTTATTGAGTCTCTTACCTATCCTTTTGACGGTTTTCCCTGGCCACAAAACCTTGCTTCTGGGATGTTTTTCATAGATTTGTTTAAAAAGCACAGATATTTTTTGCTAAGAATTTGAAGATTTCTCCTTCCTCCAACTCCACTTTTCTAGATCTTTCACCTAAAGAAATTTTGCATCTTGATCCCTAAAGCACACTTCTTTGGTCTTCCTTTTTCTCCAGAGGGTGAGCATGAAAACAATAACCTGTAAGAGGCCTGCATACGTATTGCAACCGTTATCATTCTTAAAGGCAGAACTTGCATGCAATTTTCCTTAGGCATTTGAAAATGTAAAATAAGGTGGAGAGACAAACACAATGCTATTCATCTATGTGTTTGTACTCAGCCACAATCTCTTGTGATTTTCTTGGTTCTGAATACTTGAAAAGCCGTGTTTGAAGAGGCCAATGAGGCTGGTTTTGTGTATGTTTGCAGAAAAGCTATTCTAGCCTGTGGTGAGATGCGGTTGGATAAATCCCTGACAGATCTGCACCTCCAGCCACAACATCTTAAGAATCCGTCTTCTTCTCTGAAGTTGTAGTACTACTCATTCACTTGTGTGATGTTGTGACTCACACATCTGGAAAACAAATGAAATGTCTGAGTTCAGCAAATCTCATGTGTGATATAAAAGGAGGAATGATTGAGTACACGTTTGAGGAGAGTCAGAGAGTAGTTCTTAATATTCTTTTTTTCATAAATATATCTACCATGTATTAAATGGGCTCAATAAAGTATCCAACAATACAATAAAAGGCCTTATGGGTAGCACTCAATTTACCACCACAATTGGGGGCAGAATTTCCATTGTTAAGCAAGGCAGTTGTTCAGTGAGTCATGCCCAATTTTATGACCTTTTTGACACAGTTGTTAAGTGAATCACTGAAGTTGTTAAGTGAATCAAATGGTTATTAAGTCAAACCAGCTTCACTTAATTGCCTTTGCTTGTTGGAAGCCAGCTGGGAGAGTTGCAGGGATATTGAATCATCATATGTACATGCTGATTGCCAAGTGCCTGAATTATAATCATGTAACTGTTGGGATGCTGCAACGATCATAAATGCAAGGATTAGTCATAAGTATTTTTTTCAGAGCCATTGTAACACTGAGGACCCAGATTGTGGGGGCAATAAACTGACTTTGTATAAAAAAGAGCACCGCTTGGGGGACCCGAAAGCCCTACTAAACAGGTATATACAAAAGTATGAAGACTATTGCTTAATGCATTGTAAGCCGCCCTGAGTCTCCGGAGAAGGGCGGCATATAAACCGAACTAATAAATAAATAAATAAACAAACAAACAAACAAACAAACAGTTGCTAAACTAATGCTTGTAAGTTGAGGAATGCCTGTATTGTGAACTAGTGTAACATACTATACGGAACTGAGAAATCTGTGATGTAATTATCGCTACCTCCATGAACTCATGTATTAGCCTAATAGACCTTTCTCAATATTAGTCATAGCCTCTATTGCCTTGGGGATATGGTTATTAACTTCCTTTATAGGATTTTTAAGGATTGTGACACATGACCATGGGAGTGTCTTCGGACAATGCTGGCTCCCTTGGCTAAGAAATGGAAATGAGCACCGCCCTCCAGAGTCATGACTGGACCGGAGAAACCTTTACTTTTAAGTGGTATGACGATGATGATGATGATGATGATGATAGCAATAGCACTTAGACTTACATACCACTTCACAGTGCTTTACAGCCCTCTCTAAGCCGTTTACAGAATCATCATATTGCCCCCAACAATCTGGGTCTTCATTTTACCCACCTCGGAAGGATGGAAGGCTGAGTCAATCTTGAGCCTGGTGAGATTCGATCTGCCAAACTGCTAGCAGCCGGTGATCAGCAGAAGTAGCCTGCAGTACTGCACTCTAACCACTGCGCCACTGCGGCTCTTACGGTATATCATCAGGTGAAACTGGAATCTTAAATATATGGTGAAAGGACTATTAAAGGAGGAGATATTAGGATTCTCAGGGAAACCTAAAAAAATCCAAAACCACCCTTCATATTCCCCCAATACATTCTAAATATGCTTCCTTATTATTGACTATTTTTGGGAGTTCAGATCAAAAAATGATAAAGAAATATTTTAGAAGAGGACATAGCTATGACCTAGCTATAATGTATCATGCAACTTCCTTTCCTTTAAACACATTTCACTTATCCTGTGAATATAGCTGGGTTAGAAATAACAGTGCGATTACATATTCAAATTTGAATTTTCAAATTTGAAAATTAAAAAAAAAAGTTAAAAGTAATGTTGGAAATGAATTCAACCAACAAGCATGGGTCGATGAAAACAAAGAGACTTTATTAAAAGAAAATAATAAAAACAATTTTGCAAAATAGGGTGGTATCCCAGCAGACCTCAACAAGGAGTTTGAGCCAGGAAGCCACACCTGAAATTTCAAAAGCATTACATTTTATAGTTCCCTATCCTGATGCCCCCCCTCCCATGCTCCTCCTACATCGCATCCAGTGACCGATCACGGCTAATCTTTAGAGAGAACATCATCTCTTTCTCTAATTACATTTCATCAACACTTCCCTATATCCATACAATATTTTGCAAGCATAGCTCTTTCTTATTTCTATTGCCTTGGCATTAAAGAGTAGGCCTCTTTCTAACGGTTCTAAAACAAAAGAAAATTTATTCTAACACAACATTGTTACATATTGGTATGCTTTCAACATGTCTTTTCTCCAACTATCTTAAAGCAGAATAATATCTAACAAATTTACCAGAGTAGCAGAGCTGGAAGGGATCCTGCAGGTCATCCAGTCCAACCCCCTGCCTAAGCAAAATTGAATCTTCACATATATGCATTTCTAACCTATATACCTACATACTATTTTATTTTTGAATTTTCTCATATCCTACAGTAACAAGTTAACTGAGCACAGAATGGACATTAGGGTGAATGCCTGGAATAGTAACATGGACCACAAAGTTTTCACTTTTTCCTGCACTGTAGATATGCTTGTGGCTTTAGGGGGTCAAAAGTAAGATCAGTGCCGGTAGCCTATCAGTTCATCCAAACTGGATTTTTAATTTTTTTAAAGACTTTTAATTAATCCTTCACTTAGAAACTGTCTCTTGCCACAGGAATTAGATGGTTGTCAACTTGCAAAGCTTTCAAGTTGCCATGAGCAGGAGGGAGGGAGAACTGATAGAGCTGATTGATTTCCCTAACTGAAGTGCATTCCATACATTCTTCCTGACCGCAATCAGAAGGAGGGTGTTGGATTTCACAGCCAGCCAAAGTGTTTAATTGGAGAATGTGATTTATGACATGGCCAGAGAGGAGGGGAGAGACAGGGTCATAGGGGAACATAAATCTACATGGGATTAGTTCTAACTGCATCCGAATATTGCCAAAATGGTGCTCCTAATAAATGACTGTATTTCTTTTGAAGTTCGGCTCATGGCTCATGAATTAATTAGGGCATCTTTCGGAAACTTCACAATGGTACCTATTGGACATTGGGGGATTGGTTGGACTGCAGCTTCAGTAGGTCAGTAGGTGTGGCTTTTGATCCATGGCTTTTGGTACCCATATCTTCAGTGCAATACATTTTCTAAAAGCACCTGGACCAGTGGTGGGTTGCTACCGGTTTGCCCCAGTTCAGGCAGCGGCAGGGGGAGGCTCCGCCCACCCGCCCAGATGTCATCAAATACGCTCTGCACATGTGGGAGCAAACCAGTAACAAAGGTAAGTGAAACCTATCACTGACCTGGACCATGAAAATTAGGTTTGGGGAGGAGTTATGTGCATATTGTGGGCAAAAACATACATTGTGGTACAGTTACTACTTCATGTCTGTTGTACCTGTGGCAGTCTACAATAGTTAGGGGCATCTACAGAAAGGGATTTTTAAAAAAGTCAAGATGGCAACCAGACAAATGAATCCCCCCAGCTTTTTAATGTGTGGGGCAGGCAGGCTTTTGATCATGCACTTGAACCCCTTTTTGACCCCTGCCCCTTTTGGGTGCCCAGAATCACTGCAAATGTGAGAGACTGGTAGGAGAAAACACAACAAAATTAGCTGCAATTCTTGTAAATGCATGAGAGGAGGGAAGCTGTGATTTTGAATTGACTGATCTGACACTAATTCATGGGGAAACTCTCTCAGTAGGCTTAACCATAGCTGAATATTTTTCTTATGGCCCATGCTGGTTTCACATTAACATTGAACTGCACTGGAGGAAAGAGAATAATAGCTAAATCAAACAGGCCCACCCATTTCAGATTTTGAATAACATAATATGATCTGATGCAGCATTAAAAAAAAACCACGATGATACAGGGAGGGGTGAACTGTGCATTGAATTTGATAGCAGCAATTTATCTTTCTTTCACTAGCAATAATTGTGCAAACCCAATACAAAAGCTATGGTTCCTCCTCCTCTCCTCCCTCCAAGGACGGAATGCTATTGCAAAGACTGTTTCTGCAGCCTTTCTACATTGCAGTCATCCGGTAGCAGTGTCTTTGAATGTTACCACTTGAACTCATTAGGCTGCTGACTGATAAAATGAGATGGGATTACCCTTTGGCAGCTGCTCTCGGCTTCTGAATGGAATGACCTTCAAGGGGTGAAATTGGCAGCAATCTATTGTTCAGGGTGGCCCCACTGTAAGGAAATGGCAGCTCGCATTATGAGTGGAATGCCTGAGTGCTTTGAGTCATCTTCAGATCAGAGGACCGTCAATCTGTTCAAAGACAGGAGGTGGTACTGAATGAACACAATATGAAGAGGCTTAGCAGCCCTGCAAAGATCAACTAATAGGCATGGCAGTCCATTTAGACACAAAGCAGCCTGACATTCCTCATTCTTCTCTTTGATTCTGATGCTTTACCAGCTCAGCATAGTGCTTATACTGCCGAATCTCTGCTTGCATGCAGATTTCAGGCATTTTCTCCTATGCTTTTAACCGTGAACTTTCATAGGCCCTTGACCGTCAGTGGTTTCCAATTTGAATTGGTAGGCATGAGATGGTTTTGATGGCTATGTACTCTGCTTTGGAACCTGAGATAAAGGAAAGGAGATTACAGCTCCATTATAAATTTATTTGAGTATTTTACCCAAGAGCAATCTAGGGGCTAGTAGTATGGTGAACATATTGAGATTCCAGGGAAAAGAATCCTGGGTCAAGACTGAAACATATGCTTTACAGGTATAAGGCCAGCGAGTCGGTTTTCCAATATTACTATTTCATGTGATAATGTCCACATGGGAAACTTTTTGAGTGCTTTGCATGTGCTTCTACTTATAATTGGGAGTAAAATTTCACTCGAGTGAAACTTGGATAGAAAATTATGGAATTATTTTTCAGCTGAAGTTGCCAAGACATAACCAGTATGTATGTATGTGTGTGTATGTATGTATGTATGTATGTTCTGTATTAAAAATACCCATCTTACATAAAGTATTTTGGGCAGCTATCACAATAAAAACATCAATGCAATAATAACATGGAATAGACAAAACACATTAAAAACAAACAAAAGAAATAAGGCCACTGAGGATAAACCCATCAGGAACAAATTGCCAGCATAGTCACAGCTATTTAATTAATGTAGGTGAGGTTTTCAAAGGGAGTTTGATTTCATCCAAATTTACCAATTCAGGACTGATGTGCATCTTGAATGCCTGTCTGCTTCCCTGACTTGTTAAAACTTTAAGGAAAGGAATGATAGTAATGTTCTGATATTTGCCTTTACCAGTTTTCTGTCCAGTTTAACAAGCCACCTACACCTGTTCCTGCACACGTCTCTGATAGAGGCAAACATGATTCAAAGAAACATTAAGGACCAGTGGTGGGTTCCGCCCGGTTCCGCCGAGCCAGTAGCGGTGACGATATGACATTACCAAACTGGTTCTGCCCCACCTGCCCCTCCACCTCCGCATTATTCTTACCTTTTATTTGGCCCCACCCCCAATCTATTGCTGCCTCCTGAGTCCCAGCTGATGGCTAGAGGGAAAAAACTGTTTAAACTCTTGCTGCAGGGCTTCAAAGGGCTGCCCTACAGCTGATCAGTGTTAAAAGAAAACAAATGAGTATACCGGTGCCTGCAAAAATACATGAGTAGATCAGTGCCTGCAAAAATACAGGAGTAGATCAGTGCCTGCAAAAATAAATGGGTAGATCGGCACAGCCTGGTAGTCCAGTACCTCTGCTAAATCCTAAATAATTGTCACATGACCATCAAGCCACACCCACAAAATAAGCCATGCCTACAAAATAAGCCACGCCCACAGAACCGGTAGTAAAAAAATGTAGAACCACCCCTGCTAAGGACCACTTGATATAAGTGGCTTCCACAGGTCACTCTGAGATGTAAGGGCATTTCTGCTTCATGTAAAAGCATTATTAACTTCATTTCCCTTTTGTTAAAGCAGAAAATGGGATATTTCTGGCTTTGATGGGAATATATGTATTTCTACATCAACTTTATCATCTTTCCCATCTTCCCATCTTTCTCATCTCTCATCTTTCGTACTACCTTCTCCTATTAGTATATTATGACTGATCAACTGTTGTTTGTATCTTATGACTTAGGACTTATCACTTCACTGTTTGCTCTTTGTTGAGAGCTTATGCACAGGAGACAAATTCCTTGTGTCCAATCAAACTTGGCCAATAAATATTTCTGTCAGTTCGCTGGGATACTTTAGAACAAGAATGAAATCAATATGTAAGAGGAGTATACCTGGTATTTTATTTTTCAGTTGCAATCATCCGATCATGCCTTCATGAAGAGACAATATTAGCTGCTATCATGAAGAGAGATGATTCACTTTAGGTTAATGGAAACACAACTGAGAACAGAATTCAGCCTATTTGTCTACACACCATGACGCTATGTTGAGATCTTAGCACTTGGTAAACCTCCAGCATGGATTCTATTTCCATGCTAATTTTGTGCTTGAATCTATCCCATCCCAAGTATTATTTAGGCTATTTTCAAATGGGGACATATAAAGAGCAATAGCAAGCTTCGCCTGCTAATGTGTTTAATGGGATACTAGATATTTATTTCCAGTATGTTGACCTGTCATCTTCTGTAAAAGTGTTCCCAAGAAATTGCTCTCTCCCTCCCTCATAGCACAGACTTATTTCTCGTTGATCATCTAAGTCTCTTGATTGTTCAGAACTGTTTTTTCATACCATGGATGAAAGGATGTGCTCATACTCCTTCATATAAATAAATCTGGTTGTGATAATTTTGACACAGTGGCACCATTGTTGCTCTTTCAGATTAGATCTTGTTCAGATTCTTCTGAGGTGAAGAGCTTCTAGTAGAAGGCTAGGATCTCCACCGAGTTTACTTCTGGTGGTTTGAATTCTGATTTCCCTCTTCTTCTAAACTGGAAAAGTACCACGTGTGTTTTAGAGATGACATTTTTCAGAATGGAGGATTTTTTGGGTTTTTTCAGAGAATATATATATATATATATATATATTTGTAGGTCTTTGGTTATTCGGGTCTTCTCCCACGTAAAATTGGAAGTGTCTTGGCGACGTTTCGATGAAGTCTCATTCGTCATCTTCAGGCTGGTGTTCTCAGCTTTGTGCTTCCAGATGCTCCTGGAAGCACGAAGCCAAGAACACCAGCCTGAAGATGACGAATGAGACTTTGTCGAAATGTCGCCAAGACACTTCCAATTTTACGTGGGAGAAGACCTGAATAACCAAAGACCTACATACAAACACCCGCGAAAACCTGAGAAAACAAATATATATATATATATATATATATATATATATATATATATATATATATATATATATATATATATATCAGTAAAATATATTTGGTATAAAAAATGGTTTGTTGTGGATGCAACTGCTTGAGGGCTCCTGGGTTGGAGCTGAAAGGCAAAAGAGAGCAGAATGCTCTGTTCCATATGTTGGAGTAGACCAGGTGTCTCGGTAAAACACTATATATATATATATGCATATTCTTTCTAGTCAGGTTTTACCTATGTAAACTAAGATTTCTACTGCCCTGGTTCTGTGAAATCTCATTCACAAGTTTCTGGGCTTTTTGTTTCTTGCTGACAAACAGCAACTCTGTGCTGCTCTTTGGGAGACTCAGATAGCTATTTCTGCCTCATAAGGCGTCATCAGTGAGCCACACCCTCTTCTCAGGTATCCTCTCTGTAAAGGTACAATGTTTCTTTTTCTTTTTCATAGGCTTTTATGTGCATATTTTTTCTAGACAGGTTTTACCTACGTAAACTAAGATGTTCTACTGCCCTGGTTCTGTGAAATCTCATTCACAAGTTTCTGGGCTTTTTGTTTCTTGCTGAAAAACAGCAGGAAACGTAGGTAAAACCTGGCTAGAGAGAATATGCACATAAAAGCCTACGAAAAAGAAAAAGAAACATTGTACCTTTACAGGGAGGATACCTGAGAAGAGGGTGTGGCTCACTGATGACGCCTTATGAGGCAGAAATAGCTATCTGAGTCTCCCAAAGAGCAGCATAGAGTTGCTGTTTGTCAGCAAGAAACAAAAAGCCCAGAAACTTGTGAATGAGATTTCACAGAACCAGGGCAGTAGAAAATCTTAGCTTATGTAGGTAAAACCTGGCTAGAAAGACCAAAAAAATTCATAGCTGTATATTCAAACAATTATGTGCAATTCCCACTTCAGGTTCCAGAACATATATCCTAATATGAAATAGTTTTGTGAAAATGGTCATAAAATGTTTGTTTTTCTCATCTTAAAATTTACTACTGATAATTACAAACATAATAACTGTGATCCATATTCTCTGACCAATTATTTGAAGGATTTGCTGGACACCAGGCACTTAGTTTGGAAACCTTTGTCCCATTAATACATCAATAATATGATGCAGTCCCTACTTTCAAACTTAACAGTTCTGTTTCCAACCCCACTAACACATCCACAAAATCATGACACAGAAGGAAAGGAGTTGAACAACAGAAAAACTGTTAGAGGAACAATTCAAAATTGCTTTGTGCAGTTCAACTGCGTAATGTCAGACTAATTTTCAATATGCTGTCAAGAGGTCTGCATGGATCACACACACTAATGCTTCGCATGCTAACTTGATATGCTAACATTGCTGAGGCCGAGGCTGAAATTATCCATATTGAATGCCACAAAGTAACTTTTCTAATATTCCAAGGGTCACTTTTAATAATGACCTTGCTGCCTACATTTTTCTGATAATGGATGATTTTATCCAATGGCTTTGCTCATTAAGTTGAAAGCTAATTGAGTGTTCTCATTTTCGTGCCCTGTTTTAAAGGCTTAAATTGACTTTTAGGTTGAGATGGATAAAAATATTTGGTTGCATTTTGGATTTTAGTTGCCTGTTATTTTATAAAAAATGCAACTAATCTCTTAAATGTTCAGCTCATTGTTCCATGTGGAATGTTGAAGGTGGCCAATAATCAATTATTTAACAAGACATTAAAACAATAAGCTGTAGCAATCAAAGAGCAATTTAAAAAAATCAAAGTCAGTTAAAATTATATTAAGATCTGCATTAAAATGCAAATTAAAATGCAGAGTAGCAAAGCAGCAAACAATGAAATAAATCAATTTGACAGAGGAAACGGGGCTGTAGAAACTTCCATTGGAAGCATATTTGCAGTCTGAGAGGCAGGCCTGAGAAAGAAAGTCTCTTTTCGTGGTTTCTCCCCTGATACTTATTTGATGTAAAAAGGACTGTAACACCCCCTTCATTCCCCACCCCCCCTTTCCTTCTGGAATCAAACAATGCAGGAGAGAAAGTGGGACCCTGTGTTCTACCTGCTTCTTTCTGCCACACTCAAGCCCCATCCCTGAGCTCGGTGCTCAGTCCCAACATCTGAGAGTGAATTCTTTGTGTTCCTATTCAATGGATTTAGTTTTCAAGGAAGATTTGTGCTCAGTGGAACACAAAAAGAAATTCACTAGACTTCATTCCAGACTGGTGCACCATCAGGGAGGTGGCGATGATAGTGGATATTACTGAATCTCTCGCTCTGTGTGTGTGTGTCTCTGTGTCTCTGTCTCTCTCTCCCTCTCCCCCCCCTCTCTCCCTCTCACATACACATACACATACACATACACACAGTTCCACCATTGTTCCCATCACACCTTCACCCAATGCTTGACAGAATTAAAATGCAAAAGCAACCTCATGGGGAAATTAAATGAGTTAGGATTTGGTTTGGTAGCTCTGCCACAGTGCAGTTAACAAGGAATCAGAGCACAGATTGATCATCTGTTATTTATGAGTTCACTAAGTATCACAATATATTTGTATTGTATCTAGGACCAGCTCTTCCATTTGAGAAGCAAAGTGTCCTCCCTAAGGTGAAATCCAGCAGGTTATGACAGGTTCTGGAGAACCGGTAGCGGAAATTTTGACTAGTTTGGAGAACCGGCAAATACCACCTCTGGCTGGCCCCAGAGTGGGGTGGGAATGGAGATTTTGCAATATCCGTCCCCCAGGAGTGTGGAGGGAATGGAAATTTTGCAGTATTCTTCCCCTGCCATGCCCACCAAGCCACGCCCACCAAGCCATGCCCACAGAATCGGCAGTAAAAAAATTTGGATTTTACCACTGGGTGGTAGTAATTTTAACAACTAGAGGCTCGTCCTGCATGTGTGGCTGAGCTGGAGGATGGGGATGGGCCATGCTACAAAGGCCTACGTGAAGGGGTATCACCTTCTTTTGTAACATAAGTCTTGTCTATCCCTGCACCAAGTCTGACTGCAATGAACCAGCTGTTATTTTGTTGTATATTTCATGTGTTGAAAAACAGAGGGAGCTTCTTTGAAGATTAGTGCCAAATTATTTCACAGGTATTAAGTTAAACAATCCAAACAAATCCATATGATTTCGGGTTTTTTTTTTTTAAATGGCACTTTTAACATATGAGAGAAATGTTTCTAATCTTAGGCAAACTGCACTCCCCTCTATTACACTGACATTTGGAATGACAAACAACCGTGCATCTAATGAAGCAAAATATGTTTTTCTCTCTTTGAAGTCTGATGACATGCAATGCCTTTGAATATCCCTGTTTAATTATATGCATCTTGCTGTGAAAACTTACAAAGTGCAACATCAGTGGCTCAAGCATTCTTATTTTCTCCCATCTTTTTTCTTTTTCCCTGGGGAGAAAAAAATATATAAAAGACAAATGAAGTCTGCATGAATGTTGGAAGCTTTCTGAATCACTGAGTCAGAATCAGGCCTATGTTCAAATAAGGCACCCTCATCCCAAAAGATCAATCTTCCTAGGCTTATTACATTTTCCAGTGGTTTGTGAGGCATCAAGTGGCTGTATAGTGTGCAGGCTCTAAAAAGGAAGATCCCTGATACTTTAAACATTTAATTTAACTTAATTTGGAGCAATTCTGGGCATCCTTTGAATAATTTCAGCATTTGGCTTTTGTCTGGAGTTATGAAAAGAGAAAGAATGCATGCAGAAAGCTAAGGCTCATGCTCAGCAAGATTGGCTATCAGAGAAGATTCTGGTTGAGTGAGCAAGAAGCCGGAAAGCATCTATTACAGTGGTGGGTTTCAAATTTTTTTACTACCGGTTCTGTGGGCGTGGCTTGGTGGCCATGGCATGGCTTGGTGGCCGTGGCTTTGTGGGCATGGCAGGGAAAGGACAGTATCCTTGTAAAATCTCCATTCCCACCCCACTCCAGGGGAAGGATACTGTAAAATCTCCGTTCCCTCCTAATCCCGGGGAAGGATACTGCAAAATCCCCATTTCCTCCCAATCAGCTGGGACTTGGGAGGCAGCTCCCAAGGGGGAGGGGCCAGTCAGATTTTTTACTACCAGTTCTCCAAACTACTCAAAATTTCTGCTACTAGTTCTCCAGAACTGGTCAGAACCTGCTGAAACCCACCTCTGATCTATTACTAATGTGGTCTGAATTTGGTGTAGGCAAAATTGAGCCCAATATCAATAAGCAAGTACATGAAACCATTGATTTGAATTATTTCCTATGCCTGTCTTGATGGAAGTATAGTTGTACCATTGAAAGTAATGGTGTGAATTGGTCACCCCTTGAGGCTGGGGCTTCCATAGGTTAGTATTAAACACTGTTTAAGCACTGTCATGATTTAATATTGGAAGTATTTTGGGGGGCAATCAACTGAAATGGCTGCTAAGGGATCAAAGCAGCATCATATTTTAACTGGATCAAAGCATATTTTGTGGCTTTTCTTTGATCCAGTAATTCTCCTTTTTTTTTTTTTGGTTAACTCTGGCCCATCAGAAGTCCTTTAGGCATGCACACTACACATGCTGAAGCCATTTATCTTGAAGCCAAACAACTTGTTGAGGCTTATCAGCCCTCCATTGATGCTTTGTGAAGTGTGCTACCTCTAATGTAGTCCATTATGTTTCTCCAAATATTTGAAGCAAAGCTCTGATACAAATCACACCCACTTTGTACAGGCTTAATTATTAATGAAAATTATTTCAATGTATTGATCCTTATAGAACAGCAAATTATGATCAGGTGATGCTAACCTAGATGGCTGCAAATAATTATTTCCTCAAGGGTTTGGGAAGCAATGATTATATGCGGGAATAAGCAAGGATGCAATCAATACAAGTTGATATGAACTCAAAATGGACAAAGAGCATCCCATTTTTTTTCTCTAACCCGGGTTGTCAAACTTGTCACGTGACGTATCATGACTTCCCCCCCTTTACTAAACCGGGCATGGGCGTGGGCGTCGCCAGCACATGATGCATCTGGCCCACGGGCTGCAAGTTTGACACCCCTGCTCTAACCCTTATACGAACAAATCTATCCACATAGACATATGCTTACAGGCATGTCCTATTTATCATCTCTCCTCTCACACACCCACACTACCTCTCTACAACTCTCCTTTGTTGAGGCCATTGGTTCCTCCCAATGCAAATGATAGCTTTAGGAAGATTTAATCCTTTGCCCACCACTGCAATTCTGATCTACATTGGGGCCTCCAAATTTGAATTAAGTAAAACATTCCAACTGGGACAAACCTATCAATCAGATACAGATATATAGGTGAGATGTTTGGGAGAGAAAGACATGAATCTTTTTGCTGTTCTTACTGCAACTTTCTGTTTGCTTTGTTGGAGACATACCTGAAGAAAAGAAGAAAAGGCAAAGGTAAGGTGAGTAGCCACTGGCAACATTTGCTGAACTCTAGAATGGCTTTGAGTAATAGAAATATGGTACCTTCTTTAATAAATGTAATGGTGGTTGTTATTACAAGTAGGTCCTATAATTAGGTCCGTGACTTACAGCCATTCATTTAGTGACCATTTGAAGTTACACTAGCACTGAAAAAAGTGACTTATGACTGTTTTTCATATTTACAACTTGCAGCATCCCCGTGGTGTTCAAGTGGTGCTCCAGTTATTTTGGGATTGCATCCAAGTCACTTATTACTATTGGTACTGTCTTCGCTTTGTTTTGCCGTAATCTTTCTATTTGTAGGTCTGTGATTTTCTCCAGTTCTTTAGCTTCTCTTATACTGTCTCCAGGTATTGCCACATTCACTATCCATACCTTTCCGTCTTTCTTATCAACAATTGTTAAGTCTGAGGGCATTATGGTGGCAGATGCTTGTCTGTTTGAATTCTAAAGTCTCAGAGCACTTTAGCTTCTTCATTTTCTATTCCTTTGCCGACAGTTCTTGCAGATCTTCCAATGCACCATTATTGCTACTTTGTCATGCCGTTGTGTGTAACCAGTTTGTGCGATCTTCCTACAGCAGCTAATTCAGTGGTCTGTTGGTTCTTCAGCTTCTTTGCAGAGATGCATTTACGGTCTGTTGCTATCCATATAAAGTTATGGCAAGGTATGCATTTATTTTTAAAGCTTGGTCTTGTGCAACCAGAATTAGCCCTTCTGTCTCTTTCTTCAACTTTCCCACATATATATATATATATATATATATATATATATATATATATATATATATATATATATATATATATATATATATATATATATATATATATATATATATGATTAAATTCACTGGTCATGTACTATTTTGCCTTGCCATGCCTTTTTTCTCTTCTTCATTTGGCCTTTCTTGTAGGCCAGTTGGGTTTTTCCAGTATGCAATTAAACCTTCATGAGATGCTATCTTCAGATCCTCCTCCTCCTCCTCATCACCACCATCAAAGTTTGTATGCTCTCCAACTCTGGCATGTAGGCTGTTGCTTCCTTAGTCCCCATTTTAGTCCAGTAGTTCTCTCCCTTTGCCCTAAAGTTTAATCACATCTTGTCTCTCTCTCTGCCTTCCACTGATCCTACTCTTTTCCATCTATATCTGATTCACTCTTGTCCTAGTGCTATTATCTGCATCAAATGTAATTTATGAAAAGCCATGATAATCACACCAATTTAGGTTACCTAGGTTACACATAACTATAAACACTGTGAATGATAATAGCTTTCCTTGCCCTTGGATGTTTCATAAATGCTGGACTGTACACAGTTGCATATCCTTCTCTTGATATTTCTCAAATGATAACTTTCACTGGTAGGCAGCTCATTTCTCTCCACAGCTAATCATAACAATGTATGTGTTCATTAAAACTGAATAGTATTTTTTTTGTGAAAATTGACTTTTTTTTTTCATTAGAGCCCTAGCATTTATTCAAGTTCACAGAAATGGCTGTTAGCACTAGACTAAATTACATGTTTCTATATCATGTATGGTTTCATTTTCTTGCATATCCAGCTAACATTGCCCATTGTATAAAAAGGGACGGTATCTAGCATGCTCATGCTATCTTTTTGTAGCTGCCGCTGATCAGATCTGCAAGGCATAAATGATCCAACCTTGAAGTGTATTGGTGTTAGAATTGGAAATATGTTTATATATATATATTGAATATTATTATATTACATTACATTACATTACCATATCATACCATATGTTAGAGTTTGCAGCAATCCAACCAGCACACAAGTAAACAATTCAGCAGGATTCATTTATATAAGAAACTTCTTTACATACAATACCATACAGCAGAAGCCAGAACCAGAACTCAGAATCCAGAATCCAAAAGTACAGAATCAATAATCACAGAAGCTATAGAATCACAGAAGCACTCATATCAGAGGTGGGTTTCAGCAGGTTCTGACCAGTTCTGGAGAACCGGTAGCAGAATTTTTGAGTAGTTCAGAGAATCTGTAGTAAAAATTCTGACTGGCCCCACCCCCATCTATTCTCTGCCTCCCAAGTCCCAGCTGATTGGGAGGAAATGGGGATTTTGCAGTAACTTTCCCCTGGATTGGGGAGGGAATGGAGATTTTACAGTATCCTTTCCCTACCATACCCACCAAGCCATGCCCACCAAGCCACACCCACAGAACCAGTAGTAAAAATTTTTGAAACCCACCACTGACTCATATATATACAGATCAGTGAACCTAAGCCACACTCAGGGTCCAAGCCGTTTGGGTCACCAAAACAGATAGAAAGAGGGAAGTCAACGGTCTGAAAAAGTCTGTAGTCTAAACAATCAATTCCAAGTTTAAAATTCTATCCAGGGCATACACCAAAGCTGCCAAATTGCATTCTTCTTCTATCCTGATCTATATCTTTTGTGACTCTTATTTACCCTCTCTAGTTCTTTCTCTTAAATTGTTTATTGGATTTATATTTTTGGAATGAGAAATTGTGACTAGGAACCTTATTGCTAATGGATTATCTCTAATCAATGCAATATCCAAGAAGATACAGAAACCTCTTTATTTTCTTCATTCCATAGACATTCTTAGTTGGAAATCTGAAGACTCCAAGGTCTTTGCATTCATTGGAATTTAATTTTGTATCCGGATACAGAAATACATTTTTCTCTCTCCTCAATCACTGAATTTTCTATATTTCAGGGAACTAAAAATGAAGCGAATGTAGCAGAGTGATCAGAACACAGAAAACCTTAACATTGCTTAGTTGTGACATATATATATATATATATATATATATATATATATATATATATATATATATATATATGTGTGTGTGTGTGTGTGTGTGTGTGTGTGTGTGTGTGTGTGTGTGTATTGCTGCAACATGAATTAAAAAATGGAACATAATAGAAATGCCTAGCCATTATATCAATAACATTCTGTCTTTTTGATTCATGACACTGAATCTCCAACCAACCAACCAAATGGTATCTCCACAATAATGCACATTGATTTTTGACAGATTTATATATAAATCAAAAGGGAAAAAAAGCACATTGTTACTTTTATTTTTAGAAGAAGAAAAAATAGAAAAATCAGGAAAAAGAATACCAAAATCAAATGCAGGGGTGGGTTCTACTTACCTTTACTACCAGTTCACAATGGGGCCGCGTGTGTGCTCTTCTGCGCATGCGCAGAAGCATTTTGATGACGTTGGGGTTGGTGGGTGGAGCTCCCGCTGGTTTTGCTACCGGTTCTATAGAACCAGGGGCAACCCACCACTGATCAAACGGTAAGTATATTTTACTTAAAAATAGACAGTGGATTTCTCCCTTATCTAAGAACAAAATGCCATGCTTGTAGAACTGATTACACTGATCTTATGAAATATTAAGCATACTTAAACTGTCTTGAGAATCCTCATGGTTGATCCCTACTCACCTCTGTTTCATCTGTGTTGAAAACTGACTATATATCAATGCAGGGCCAAAAAGAGATGGAAGTGAGAAGTTCAGGTTCATGGTCTTGATTCAGAAGTAATTAAATGACATTTTGCAGTTCTAAGAGTTATCTGTAGGTACAGGTAGTTCTTGACTGATACAGCCAAGACTTAGAATAACTTTAGAATAACTTTTTTGTCACTTTGAATGTACACTAATTGGCATACATTAAAATGAAATTTCATTGTCTACAGCTCTCAAAGGGTCACCATCTCCAATATACACTATATAAACATGACAAAATAAATAAATAAATAAATAAATAAACAAATAAATAAATAAATAAATAAATACAAAATTATGCACATACCCACATATATTATATAACACTGAGAAACAACATGGTTTGGATGTATACTGTACATGTACATGGCGAGAAAAACAAACCTTGCAAGTTTACCAGATGGTTGGCATAGGGAACAAAGCTGTTACAGAATCTGGTAGTCCTGTTAGAAATAATTTGAAACCTCCTCCAGAGGGGAGCTACAGAAACAGACCATCACTGATGCATGTGTGGGATCTCTAACAATGCTTTGAGCTTTAAGCATGTAGCTATTATCAGTATCCTGAATAACTGGAAGCGAGCTTCCTATAATCTTCTCAGCTGTCCTTACCACTCTCTGTATGGACTTTCTATCTGAGGCACTGCTGCCACTAAACCAAACCATGATGCAGTTTGTTAAAATGCTCTCAATTATGCCTCTGTAAAAAGCAGCCAGGAAAGAAGGAGAAAGATGTGCTTTCAAACATTGTGTCTATAACTTCTGTTGCTAAGCAAGGCGGTTGTGAAGTGAGTTGTCTCTGATTTTATGACCTTTTTTGCCACCATTAAGCAAATCACTGCAGCTGTTAAGTAAATCATATGGTTGTTTGAGCAAATCTAACTTCTCTAATTGATTTTGCTTGTCAGAAGCCAACTAGGAAGATTGCAAATCATATTCATGTGCCTCCAGGATACTGCAACTATTATAAATATATGCTGGTTGCAAAGTGTTATGTCCTTATATGGGCATCCGCTGGGGATTGGCTAATCCTCCGGCGGGAAATTCAAAGAGCTGTCATTGGGCGGCTGAGCCTGCCGGAGCATATTTAAAGAGCCCCGGCAGCCCAGCCGCTCGTCTTTTTCCTGTGCTTAAATAAAGTACTGAATTGGACCAGAGCTGGTTGCGTCTTGCTTCCCTGCGCCGATCTAACACTGGCGATGAAGGACTAGAACCAAGCAATGAACCTCATGGCGCGAAGCCAACCGCAAGAGCTAAGTCACTTTAGCAGCTGAGTCACTTTGTAGGAATTTCCAGAGGCATGGCATCAGCTGAAGTCACATTGCCAGCCCTTGCTCCTTTCCGCCCAGGGAAGGACAAGTGGAAATCCTACGTGGTAAAATTCCGGCAATACCTGAGAGGCAACAACATCAGGGATGCCAACGATGACCGCAAGAAGGGCATCTTCCTGACCAACTGTGGCTCAGAAGTCCTCGACATGGCCATCGACCTGGTGGCTCCACGGGACATCGAGGAAGTGCCATGGATCGACCTGCTGCAGATCCTGCAGGACCACTACGCCCCGAAGGAACACCAGTGGCAAACCAGTTCACATTCCACCAGAGAGACCAGATGGAAGGGGAAACCATCAAGGAGTTCGTGGCCGCCCTGCGCCAAATCGCAGCCAGCTGCGAGTTCGACCACGTGGACAATGCCATCGCTGACCGTGTGGTTTTCGGCATGAGGGACAGAGGCCTGCAGAAGAAGTTCCTGAGCCGAAAAAAGCTCGTACTTAAGGATGTGGTGGAGGAAGCCACAGCATCCGAAATTTCGGAAAAAGCAGCAGCCGCAGTGATCCGGGCCAAAGGGATCCATAAGATTTACAGAGCTGCCCAATCATCATCCGAGGGTTCCACAGCTGGATCGGAATCCGAGGAAGAGTCGGCCGTGCACAAGGTCTCCAGGCCTCCCAAACGAGACACCGCTCAGAAAAGCGATCGGGGAGAGCGCTGCGCCAGCTACAGAGGGGACCACGCCAGAGCCAGCTGCAGATGGAGAGACTCAACCTGCAGGCGTTGTAACAGAATGGGGCACATCGCAGAGGCATGCAGAACTGAGGAACCAGCCCCAGAGCCCTCCAGCCATCGGCCTCGCGAAAATCGGGAGGACAACGCGAGGGCATCCAGACGGTCCTCCTACCAATCCAGACGGGGTGAGAGCGACGGAAATTGGAGGAGAGCAGTGCACCAAACCACAATATACCTCTCCGACAATGACGACACCGCCACCAAGTGCCACGTGACTGTGCTGCTGGAGGGAACCCCTTGTTCCATGGAAGTAGACTCTGGCTCCATCTATTCCATCATGGACTGGAAAAATTTAAAGCGCATCAAGCCAGACATCCGCAAGAAGGACCTGAAACCCCTGCACGCCAGGCTGGTGGATTTCGGAGGGAACCACATCAGAGTCCTGGGAAGAGCCTCACTCCACGTGTCTTACCGAGAATTCCAAGGCGACCTCCCCATCACCATCGTCGAGCACAGCTGCCCGACCCTGCTAGGCATGGAGTGGTTCAAGCCACTAGGGCTCGGAATAGTAGGGGTTAACCAAATTCGTCAGGATGAACTCGACACCCTCCTCGAAGAGTTCAAGGAAGTCTTCGACGGTAAACTGGGGAAATTTGTGGGAAAGCCCATTTCCTTTAATCTTGATAAGACAATTACCCCCATTAGGCTTAAGCCCCGCAGAGTTCCGTTTGCCCTGAGGCCCAAGGTAGATGCTCAGCTAGATAAGCTGATAGCCCAGGGCGTGTTGGAACTGATCGATTATGCAGCATGGGAGACGCCCATTGTGACCCCCATGAAGCATGATGGATCTGTGCGCATCTGCGCCGACTATAAATGTTTGATCAATAAGGCCCTATCGCAGAGCGCATACCCAGTTCCAGTGGTGCAACATCTGCTGCATTCACTTGGGAGTGGGACAATATTTGCAAAACTGGACCTGGCCCAGGCTTACCAGCAATTGCCAATGGATGAAAAAACTGCGGAGGCACAAACTATTGTCACCCATAGAGGCGCATTTAAGTGCAACCGCCTCCAATTTGGAGTCAGCGCAGCCCCAGGCATTTTCCAATCGATGATGGAACGCCTTCTCCAAGGCATTCCAGGGGTGGTGCCGTACTTTGATGATGTGTTGATCTCCGGGCACTCCAAAACCCAGCTGCTTGAGCGACTTAAACAAGTTTTGCAGCGCTTCAAGGAGAAGGGTTTGAGAGTTAGGAGGGACAAATACATCATTGGGGTCCAGGAGGTCGAGTTCCTGAACTATCTCATAGATGGCACCGGCATCCACCCCACCAAAGCTAAGGTCAGGGCAATCCACGAAGCTCCAGCCCCCCAAAACAAAGCCGAGCTTCAAGCATTTTTGGGATTGCTAAATTTTTATGCGGTGTTCCTTAAACAGAAGGCAACAGCCACTGAGCCACTCCATCGATTGCTGGGGAAAGCGGTTCCGTGGAGATGGGGGACAGAAGAGGAAACCGCCTTCAAGACCATCAAGGGGCTCCTATCATCCGACAGCGTGCTGATCCAGTACCATGAGACGCTTCCCCTGCTGCTGACCTGCGACACTTCACCATACGGGATTGGCGCAGTCCTCAGCCACCAGCTCCCCAACTGTTCAGAGGCACCCATCGCCTACTTCTCTAAAACGATGTTCAGCACCGAAAGGAATTACAGCCAACTGGACAAGGAAGCCTTGGCCATTGTGGCTGGAGTCAAGCGCTTCCATGAGTACCTATATGGCCGGAACTTCACGGTCATCACAGACCATAAGCCACTATTGGGACTGTTAGCGGGTGACAAGCCCACACCCAGTTACATGTCGCCCAGGATGACACGCTGGGCCATCTTCCTTGCTGGGTATTCGTACAGACTCATTCACAAGCCCGGCAAAACCATCGGGAATGCAGATGCCCTGAGTAGGTGCCCATCCAAGGAGCCAGTAGAAGACCCCACACCCACCATAAGCCTCCTCCACATCGACGCCGACAGAGACTGCCCAGTGACGTCAGCAGATGTGGCCACCCATACCCAGAGGGACCCCATACTCAGGCAAGTGAGATCCTGGGTCCTGCGAGGCTGGCCAGCAGAGAAACCGGCAGAAAAGTTCAGCCCTTTCGCTCGGAAGCAGCAGGAGCTGTCCACCATGAAAGGCTGTATCCTATGGGGAGACCGGGTGCTGATTCCCAGCGCCTTACAGAAGAAGACGCTCAAAACACTTCACAATGGACACCCTGGCATCGTAAGAATGAAAGGCCTGGCACGGAGTTACGTCTGGTGGCCATCCCTGGACAAGAACATTGAAGAGTGGGTCGCCAGATGTGACCCGTGCCAAGAGGTACGTCCCGCCCCCGCCCAAGCCCCAGTGTCAGAGTGGGAGACGCCCAGCAGCCCATGGGCACGGATCCACATCGACTTCGCGGTCCGATGCAGGGGCACTACCTCTTAATTTTCGTGGACGCCTTCTCCAAGTGGCTAGAGGTCATCCCCATGGCATCTACCACTTCCGAAGCCACCATCAGGGCACTCAGGCGCCTATTCGCAACACATGGGCTGCCAGATGTCCTAGTCTCAGACAATGGCCCACAACTAACGTCCAAGACCATGGAAGAGTTCCTGGCGGGACAGGGCATCTGCCACGCCCTCACTGCATTTTACAGGCCAGCCGGAAATGGTCAAGCGGAATGCATGGTGAGACTCACCAAGGAGACGCTCACCAAGATGGGTCCGGGTGACTGGCAAGAGAGGATCGACAACTTCCTCCTAACACAGCACATCACCCCGCATGCCACCACCAGGAAGAATCCAGCTGAGCTACTGATGGGCAGACGCCTGAGGTCACCCCTGGACCGGCTGCACCCCCAGTACAACCCCGAGGTGACAGCAACAGCCAGCCGGCTGCTCCGCGCCTTCGCTATAGGAGACCCGGTGTTTGCGTTGAACTTCAATGGCGCTCCGAAGTGGCTAAAGGGGAGAATAGAGAGCACAACTGGCCCGAAGTCCTATCGAGTCGAGCTGGAAGATGGACAGGTCTGTAGACGTCACATCGACCAGCTCCGGAAAAGGTGGAGGGGATCGGAAGGAAACCAGCCCGACGAGGTAGGCCTACAACACCCCGACGAGGTAGGCCTGCAACACCCCGACGAGGTAGGCCTGCGACACTCCGATGAGGTAGGCCTGCAACACCCCGGCAAGGCAGGCCTACAACACCCCGGCGAGGTAGGCCTGCGATACCCCAACGAGGGGGGCCTACCACACCCAGGCGAAGTAGACCTCCGACACCCCGACGAGGCTGGCCAAGCACATTACCATGCACTAACCCATCGGTGATCCAGAGCGGTAGACCGGGACCTGCAGCATGGGGGATGGCAACACCAACCCGGCGAGGTGGGCACCCATCACCCCAGGGAGAGGGACCGCCACAACAGCCAAGGGGTAGACCGGAACCTACCCAGGGAGGAAGAACCGCACCCCTCCAGCAAAGGCGACCAACGACAACCCTGCCAGGGAGACCTCCACTCCAGGCAAGTAGACCGGGGACAACCAAACGAGGGAGGCGCACAATATGCAACCCGAGCCGGCCAGCGACCGACCGGCAAGGGAGACCCCAACCAGCATCCGGGCCGGGTCGACCAACACCAACCCTGCAAGGTCGGCCAGCACCACTCCAGCAGGGGAGGTGCGCACCACCCAGACCAGGTCGAACAGCACCACCCCGGCGAGGTCGGCCAGCACCAACCCTGCAAAGCCGACCGGCACCAACCCAACCGTGGAGACGAACACCACCCCGGCAAGATTGACCACACCGGACAGCGACAGCGATGGGAGCTACAGAAGTCAAAAGAAACACCAACGGACTTACCGGGCTTTGGACGGCACCCACCGGGCAGCAGCGATGTCCAGCCGCAAGGTTCCAGAGATTCCGGGCAAGGGAAGGACTGGCGACTCCAGCACGAACTTCCAGATTTGCGGCCAGAGGTGCTGGGACACATCCCACACACTCGACGGCCGGAGCCCCGGCCACCCCTACCGGGGAGCTGGGAGAGATAGGAGCTTCGCCTGCATAGGCCGGCGGCGAAGCTCAGACTGAACTGCGCAGGTCATCTCGGGCAAGCAGGTGTCCCGCCTACTTGTGTGACTTCGTCACGTACATCAATCGTGATGGACATTTTTCGGACTAAGGGGGGAGGAGTGTTATGTCCTTATATGGGCATCCGCCGGGGATTGGCTAATCCTCCGGTGGGAAATTCAAAAAGCTATCATTGGGCGGCTGAGCCTGCCGGAGCGTATTTAAAGAACCCCAGCAGCCCAGCCGCTCGTCTTTTTCCTGTGCTTAAATAAAGTACTGAATTGGACCAGAGCTGGTCACGTCTTGCTTCCCTGCGCCGATCTAACACAAAGCACCCAAATTTTGATCATGTGATTCTAGGAATGCTGCAATGGTATTAAGTGCAAGGACCAGTCACTTTTTTCAGTGCTGTTGTAACTTTGAATGGTTGCTAAACCAATGTTTGTAAGTCAAGGATTGCCTGTAGTGTGTAACAGTTTCTAAATTTGTGCTAGAAACAGAAGAAGTGCAACACAGTATAGTAGTTGTTAAATATTATATGTCGTTGTAGGTTGTCAAACAAACAGCAGTTTTTTAAAGGCAGTCTTGTCAATCTGATGATTTGAATAGTTTCAGGAATTGGGTATATCTAGTTTAATGAAAAGGACTCCATGTGAGGTGATAACCGTGTTCTAATATCTCAGGGGCTGCCACAAAGAAGAAGGAATCAAGCTATTCTCCAAAGCACCTGAAGGCAGAACAAGAAGCAATGGATGGAAACTAGAACAACCTAGAACTAAGGAGAAAATTACTGACAAAACAATTAATCAGAAGTTGTGAGTGCTCCACCAAGAAGAGATTGGACAGCCATTTATCTGAAATGCTTTAGGGTTTCCTGCCTGACTAGCGGGGTTGGACTAGAAGACCTCCAAGGTCCCTTTGAACTCTGCTTTTCTGTTATTGTAATGAATTTCACTTTTTTTTTTTTATTTGATTTGTATGCCGCCCTTCTCCGGAAACTCAGGGCGGCTTACAATGCGTTAAGCAATAGCCTTCATACTTTTGTATATTTATACAAAGTCAGCTTATTGCCCCCACAAACTGGGTCCTCAATTTACCTACCTTAGAAAGGATGGAAGGCTGAGTCAACTCTGAGCCTGGTGAGATTTGAACTTACAGTAATTGCAGACAGCTGGTGTTAATCACAATGCTATCAGTCTGCTGAGCCACCAGGCTCAGCAGACTGATCAACAACCTGGGGATTTAAGAGAGTTGAAGCCCGATACTTCTGGAGAGCACCAATTTGAAAAAGGATGGTGTGAGACTGGGAGTCGACACAGATGCATGATTTTTTCCTTTGTCTTTGAAATGTTTAACTAGAGTCTACTACTTGTGGATTTCTCCATTTTTCACACATAAATTCACACACCTCATTGATTTCTGCCCTATGAACACATAAGAAATACATATTCAGACTATTGACCCATTAGGTAAACATCCTAGATCATCCTAGACCAGTGATGACAAACCTTTTAGAGTCCGAGTGCCCAAACTGCAACCCCAAACCCACTTATTTATCACAAAGTGCCAACATGGCCACACTGGACCCTCACACCGCATGTGAGCCATCTGCCTTATCCCAGACAGGGGAGGGAGGAAGTGCTCCCATTGGGCTGCTGGGCAAATGGGCCACCATGCTTCCATTCCCAGAACACACCTTCCACTGCCCACCCTCCCCTGCTGCCTCCTCCACTGCACCTCTCCTGAGCACATTGCCCCTGCTTCTGGGTTCCAACTCCGTCACAGAATCGCTTCCTCCCGCCAAAAGGGGTAAGGAAAGACAATAGGCTAGGGGAGGAGGGGTGGCCTTCCTTCCCCTTCCGACCTCCAGAGCCTCCAGTGGCTAACAGCGTGCTACTCAGGAAAGCAGTTGATGAGGCTCATCCTGATGCTGTGCCCCCGCAGGTTGCTCAAGGCCACTCCGCATGGCACCAGGCCTGAAGAATTTGAACTGGACGAAGAAGAGGAAGCCAAGTTGGAAATGGCGGGTGACATGAACTGCCTGCTGCTTTTGGAGCTGGAGCTCTCTCATGCTGGAGAAGACTTCTTCTTGGCTGGCTGGCTCTTGGCGCTGCTGCTGCTCTGCTGCTGCTGTCTGCACTTAGCGTGGTTATGGCATGTGTGCCCACAGAGAGGGCTCTGAGTGCCTCCTCTGGCATGTGTGCCATAGGTTCCCCACCACTGTCCTAGACCAACCCAAGACCAAAAATGCCAAGGAATTTCTAGAAGCCTGGTCTCAGCCTGTCAGGGCAGGCCTGTCAGGGAACAAATGAGGCACAGAAGTAAACCACTATTGCAGCAAAACTGTGGGTTTAATCCCTATCAACAGGCCCAGCTTCAGAATGAAGTGAGTTGGCAATTAACTAGTCCATGTAAAGTCAGCGCTGGGAGCGTCTGCCTTCCAGCGCTGCTTATCACCTGTGTACCCCACCCCCAATCACCCAGTGGCCACACACACCCAGCAGCTAACATTCAGCTTAGTTCCTCTGTAGGCCAGGATCCAGTCAGCTCAAATAGTCCTGCAGCCTTCCCCAGCGGTACTTCAAGCCAGCATCAAGCAAAATAGCCCCAGTTGCACAGAGCCACCTGAATCTATGCCGGCAGCATCAGTTGTGAGTCAGAGGCCTGGCGGCCATGTGGAATCAGCTGAAAGGTGCAGGTCATGGCCAAGGCTCGTTCGCGGCATGCTCATGGGTGGTGGAATGCTGCACCCATTGCCACTTTGTCCGCCGCTGCTCCTGTCGTCCCAACCACCACTGTCCTTGCTGTCGTGCTCCCCCCAGGTATGATGAGCCCGTGGACTGGGCTCGACACTTGGCATTCTAACAAATTATCTATCAATAAACACATAGACATTAACAACATCTATAGACAAGAGACAATCAACCAGTTAAAAAGGGAACAAAAAAATCCAAGTATCTCTTTACCAGTAATCAGCACCCAGATCAGCATAGATTAACTCCAAAATTAACAACAGACCAACAATCAAATAAACAATACCCCAATCAAGAAACTGCCAAAGAAGTCAACAACAAACAGCCCAACCAAAGAATCTCTAAGACCATCCCCACCTACACTGATAGAACAAGCAACTAGAATATAAAGTGACAGCAAATCACACTTATTACTAGAACTGATGATGTTACCTAGTTTGGGTAATGAAACAGCTGCAAGAAAACAAGCTCAGAGGGCACCAAGAACGTCTGCACAACATCTTTGTAGAAAGGCATATTGAAGTCACCATGATTTATAAATTTAGTATAACACTCAGAGACAAATTATTTTTGTCTAGGTGGCTAGGATAAATAGTCCAGTATCTTGAGGTACAGATAGCTAACAATCTGGAATTGATCTCTCCACAAGTCATCCTTAGTGAAGCATGCAAACCAACATCTGCATTTCTTGCATTGGATGAGGAGAGCACATTTTTCTTTTGTCCTGACCACTTTTTACAGAGGCACAATTAAGAGCGTTTTAACAACAGGTTGGTTTGGTGGTAGCAGTGCCTCAGACGGAAAGTCCATACAGAGAGTGGTAAGGAGAGCCAAGATGATTATAGGAAGCTCACTTCCCATTATTCAGAATACTGCTTATAATCGCTATGTGCTTAGAGCTGAAACCATTGTTAGAGACCCCACACACCCACTTTACAGTCTGTTTATGTAACAGCTTTGTTTCCTATGCCATTTGTCTGGCAAACTTGCAAGATTTCATTTTTGTTGCCATGTACATGTATATATCCGAACTAGACTGTGATGTTTCTCTGTGTCATATAATATATATGGGTATATGGATACATGCATAGGTATGTATGTATGTATGTATGTATGTATGTATGTATGTATGTATTTATTTATTTATTGTCATGTTTATGTAGTTTATATTGGACGTGGTGGCCCTTTGAGACATGTAGGGAATGGAATTTTAATGTATGCCAATTAGTGTATATTTAAAGTGACAATAAAGTTATTCTAAGTCTAAGTCTATAAGAGTAGAGATTCCACACAATTCTCTTCCTAAAAAGTATTAAAATAGCATTGAGCTGCTGCTACTTGCAACTCAGGAAAGTAGGTAACGTAATATTTCTAGAAGAAAGAGGATAACACTCCATAAGATAAGATTTTGAGTTAAAGGCAAGTCATCTTTGCTTTTTTAGTGATTTCCACATTTGTTTACTAGAGGACATCATTTTTTATTTAAGCAAATGAATCTCTATCTTTTATAATAGCCCCATAGTGTTACTTTAATACAAAATGAATACAAAACACATATTGTTCCCTAAGTCTTAAAATCCATCTTCAACTGCTGGCATTTCCATGCTGGATTAAAGATTTGCTTATGTTTTTCCGAACAAAGCTATCGGTAAACTCAGAAGATTTTGTTTTCTTTCAGTCTTTTTAAAATCTGAAGAACCTTCTTTGGCATTAGTCTCTGCAGCTGATAAGTTTTATCAACCAAATATCAGCAAAGTGATAAACGGAGGATGCAGCATGGCCGTAGCATAAAACACCACAATGACTTGCTTAGTGGTGCAGTGAAGAGCTCCAATAGCCTACGGTTGGAAATGCAAGCTTAATGGGGTGAGTGTGACCAAAGAAGTAGAATAAATGCTATCTCTTCCAACAAAGTACATGGAGCTAAACAAATTGTGTGAAATGGAAAGGAAGTTTTGAACCAGAGGAATTTGAATTTGAGAAGACAACCACAAATCTGATTTTTAAAAAATCCTTCCTTCCTTCCTTTTTTCCTCCCTCCCTCCCTCCCTCCCTCCCTCCCTCCCTTCCCTCCCTCCCTCCCTCCCTCCCCTTCCCTTCCCTCCCCTCCTCCCCTTACCCCCCTTCTTCCTCAGTAATGAACTTATTTATTTAGCGTATGGTTGGTCACACACAGTATTAAAACATTTCATTTTTACAGGTTAAAAACAATTAAAACAATAAAAAAGCAGTAAGAAAACCTAAAAGGAAAACAGAAATAACATTTCAACGTTTAATGTCGAGTTTGGAGATCCAGTCAGTAGCTGCCGTTGTTATGCAGAGGAAGACCCTATAATCTCCTGGATACCTTCTATTAGGGCATTCCCTCACTATATGCTGGATAGTCTGTCCAGGGGCCCTGCAATCACATTGTGCTGAAGGTGTCTTTCCCCATTTATACAGGGAGTCAGCACACACCCCATGAGTTGTTCTAATCCTATTATATATCACCCATATGTGTCGGGGTAGGCAAATCCTGGAGGTATACTACTAGGACTGATATGCTCGGAGACATCTTGGGGGGAACAGCTATTCCACGCCTCCATCCACTTTTGTGTGGTGTTCTGATGATCGGCCATCAACTTACGCGCTGTCAAGATTGGTGGATTTCTTGACTTTAATCGGCATCTTAAGAGATCAGGAATGTATCCATGTATGGGTAGAGAGGAATTTAACAGGATCTTACTATACTCCCGAATGAGAGCTTCTTCTCGTCATAAGTGCGGGGAGAGTATGTGACTAAGAACTGGTAATCAGTAACTAGGTGTAGATTTTATGCACCCAGTAATTAGCCTCATTGTATGGTTAAATTGAACATCAATAAGTCCTGTATGTGAGCTGTTTATCCATACAGGTGCACAGTATTCTGCTACAGAGTAGCAAAGCCCGAGGGCTGCACATCGGAGAATTGGGGCTGAAGCTCCCCAAGTTGTTCCGCATAGCTTTTGTAGGATGTAAATTTCTTCTGTTAACCTTGGCAGCCATATTCTGGATATGTTTCTTAAAGGACAGGGTCCTGTCTAAGGTGTCCCCCAGGTATTTTGGTGTTGCCTCGTATGGGAGCAGTTTGTTATTTAGGTATACATTGAGTTCTCTTTTTGTCAATTTGTTGTTGAGGTGAAAACATGATGTAACTGTTTTACTTACACTTGGGATTAACCTCCATTGGTGGAAGTATGTGCTCAAAGTTGTAAGGTCGGCTGTAAGTATGCCACAGAACTTATTTTGATTCATGCAACCAAACACATCTATGTTTAAGATCAACTGCATAATAAGCATGAGGTCCATTTCAGTTTTCATTGTGAAACATGACAAAGACATCCTTGAATGAAGAAAATATAATGATTCAAAGGAAGGGTATAACAGTCTACATACAAACACCACTTCAGGTTAGCTGTTCATACATTCTCATAAACCCCCAAATTAACACTTTCTGCTAGATAGTTAGGGGAAAAAGAACTGGGATTAGGAGTTGGTTTACTTTCTCGCTGAAAGGTATTCACAGAGAAGGAAGAGAGGCTATTGGACTAGCATCATGGAGAAAATCTCCCAAGACCAAATACTCTTGAAATCTTGTTGGTTCAAGGACAAATCTTGAGAAGATTGCAGAAGAGTTGTTGAGTGAAATCCAGAAGACTCAGTGAAGACTGGAAGAGAAGGATGCCCTCCAGGACTTTGTTTTTCTTTTACAGATGATCCCTCTGAGTTTGAAAACAATGGGAGTTAAAATATTTTACAAACCCAAGCCAAGAAAGGAGAGCCAGTCTGAGAGAGAAGATGTTTCTTTATTAATGGGATTTATAGGCCTCCCCCCCACACTTCCTAATCTATGATGACACTTGGGCATTGTATAAAATACCTGTTGAATATGTAAATAGTGAATGAAGCCAGGAACGTAGGTCCGGGACATTAGCATACCCACCATGGATTGGTCCGTTCAAATGGAGGGAGAATTAAAGCAATTGGTCCGTTCAAACAGAGGGAGAATTAAAGCAATGTCGGTGGCTAGACTGTTGGACAGCTCCCTTTAAAAGGGAGCGCTGCCGGCAGCCTGGCAGAAGTTTTACTAATCTTGAAATAAAGAGCTGAAGTTACTTGCTGGAGTCCTGCCTCTTTTTGCGATTCACCCACTTAATAATACCACAGTAAAAACACTGTCAGGTTTCGGTGCTATCTTGAAAAAACTTCATTCTCAAGCGCAAGCTCTCTAATGAATCACTTTTATTTTAAGAATAGCAAAGTCCGACATTTCTGATTCATTTTGCAGCCAAACTGGCCCCTCCTTCCAACCCCCTCCTCTTCCGCACTCCAACCCCAATATCTCATTGGCCATCATGCAAATCCATCTCTACATCCCAGTACATTCTTTTCACAGGAATGTGCCCCCCCCTCGTCTCCCAGGAAACCCTATCTGTAATATACAAAGACTAGGTAAAAGTTCATCTCAGCAATAAATCAAGCTACTGTTCTTTCTATGTCAGCGCTGGAAGAGAGCCTAATTTGGAACGCTGACATCCGGCCCCTCTCCCTTCACTTCTGCAACATCACCTATCCCATAGGGAAAACACAACAAGATTAGTCTCATCAGCCCCTCCCTGGCTGTGCACCCCCGCCTCCCGGCTTTCCCGGGTGGTCTGCATGGAATTTTGCTATAAGGCGATCAGCTTGAATGTTTGCGCTCTTCACCCAGGAAGCCTCTGACACTGGGTAACCTTTCCATTTAATTAAGTACTGGAGGCGCCCCCTGTGCCATCTTGAATCAAGAATCCGCTGCACTTCGTAGTGCGTTTGGCCCCCAACAACCAGGGGCCCAGGGGGTTCACGTGGCGTTGGCCTTAAAGTAGACCCCACTACAGGTTTTAAAAGGCTACTGTGAAAAACGGGGTGAATTTTCCCCAAAAGCCGTGGCAACTGCAATTGAACTGTAACGGGGTTGATTATTTTTATTATAGGAAATGGTCCTATAAATTTTGGACCCAATTTCCTGCTTGGGAGTCTAAGTCTCAAGTACTTGGTGGAGAGGTAAACTTTCTCTCCCAGTTGAAATGGTCTTTGGGGAGTTCGGTGCTTGTCTGCTTGTTCCTTATAAGATTGAGCTGCCTTTGCCAGCGCCCTCTTAACATTTTCCCAAGTTTGTCTCAACATTGCCATCCAGTCGGTCAAACTGACTGAGGAAGGGGGCTCCCTCGGGTATTCTGGCATGGGAACAAAATCCATGCCACTCACTATTTTGAACGGGGTTAGCCCCGTGCTGCTGTGGACAGCATTATTATATGCAACCTCCGCAAAAGATAGGAGGTCTGCCCAATTGGACTGCTGGTAGTCGACGTAGCATCTTAAATACTGTTCTATCATAGCGTTCAGTCTTTCTGCCCCCCCATTGGTGCTCGGGTGAAATGCTGAGCTGAGCCCTTGGGATGAACCTATGGATTGTAGAAACTCCCTCCAGAACTTTGCTGTGAACTGGACCCCTCTGTCGGAAATGATTTTCCTGGGGACTCCATGTAGGCAGTAAATGTGTTTCAGGAACAGTTTGGATAACTGACGAGCTGAAGGCAGTCCACTACAAGGAATGAAGTGTGCCTGTTTGGAGAATAAGTCTATTACAGTCCAGATCACTGTATTTCCACTGCTCCTCGGTAGGTCTACTATAAAGTCCATTGCAATCTCCTCCCATGGTCTTGTTGGTTCAGCTACTGGTTGCAACAATCCAGGCGGGCACCCTGGCCTTGTCTTCATCGTGGCACAAATGGTGCAGCTTTTTACATAACTGTCTACGTCCTTTCTCATGTGTGGCCACCAGAACTGCCTTCGTACTAGGTGCAGAGTCTTTAGGAATCCGAAGTGTCCTGCTGGTTTAACATCGTGGCTCCTCTTGAGAATCAGGATGCGTAAACTCTGTGGGACATAGAGCTTTGTCCCCCTCCATGCTAGTTCATCTCTTTTTGTCAAGAGATGTTGATTGTCCCGATACCAGGGGTCTGTCAGGGTTTCATTTTTTAATTTTGCAGTTAAGTCACTTGCAAGTTGGCCTTGCTGATCACGTCGTTGCCGTCTGGTGATCACTTGGGCCGCAGCTTGGGTGGAGGGGATGATGGCATTCACTACCTGCTCCCGCTCACTATTGTATTGGGGCATCCGGGAGAGGGCATCAGCCAGGAAATTTCTCCCTCCTGGGATGTGCTTAAGCTCGAAATTGAAACGATTGAAGTATTGTGCCCACCGCACTTGCCTGGGCGACAGTTTTCGTGGGGTTTTTAGGGCCTCTAGGTTTTTATGATCAGTCCAGACTTCAAATGGTTTCTGGCCTCCCTCTAGAAGGTGCCGTCAGGTCAACAAGGCCCACCTTACTGCAAACGCTTCCTTCTCCCATGCCGCCCATCGTCTCTCCGTATCGGTGAGTTTGCGGGAGGTGTAGGCGCAGGGTTGTAGATCACCTTGGTTGTTCTTTTGGAGTAACACGGCTCCTACTGCCACATCACTTGCATCTGCTTGGATGACAAAAGGCTGTTCCGGATCCGGGTGTTTTAAGACAGGTTCTTTCGCGAACAGTCCTTTTAGTGTCTCAAATGCCTGTTGGCAGGTCAGGTCCCACTGTAGGGGTTGTCCCGGGTGAGGTTTCATCGCTGGGCTTCCTGTCTTTAGGAGGTCCGTCAAAGGTTTGGCAATCTTCGCGAACGAGGGGATGAATTGTCTGTAGAAATTCGCAAAGCCTAGAAAACTTTGCAGTTGTCTGCGGGTGCGAGGAGGCTGCCATTGTAGAACTGATTGGACCTTGGCTGGGTCCATCTCTATCCCCTCATTTGATACTCGGTAGCCCAGGTAGTCTAGCCGTGATTGGTGGAAATCGCATTTTGGCAGTTTGACATATAGGTTTGCCCATAGCAGTTTTTCCAGTACTTGGCGGACGAGGGGTATATGTTCGTCTATGGTCTCCGTGTAGATAAGAATATCATCCAGGTAGACGAGGACCCCTTTGTAAAGGTGTTCATGTAAGACTTCGTTTATTAACTGCATGAATACTGCCGGGGCTCCTTGCAATCCAAAAGGCATTACTTTAAACTGGAAACTACCCAGGGGGCAGTTGAATGCTGTTTTCCATTCATCTCCTGCCTTTATGCGTACTCGGTAATAAGCTTCTCAAAGGTCTAATTTGGTGAAAACCTTCCCTTTAGCTAGGTGGGCTAACATGTCTTTCATGAGGGGGAGGGGGTACAAGTTGTGTACGCAAACAGCGTTGATACTTCGAAAGTCGACCACCAGTCTCATGGAGCCGTCCTTTTTCTCTTTAAACATGACCGGCGCCGCTACCCTTGGTTTTACTGGCTCAATAAATCCCCTTTGTAAGTTTTTGTCTATGTAGTCTCGCATTTCCTGCATTTCTCGGGGCGTCATGGCATACATTTTAGGTTTGGGTAGTTTCGCTCCGGGGATAATTTCGATGGCACAATCGGTCTCGCGGTGGGGGGGCAGAATGTCACACTCGGCCTCGCTGAATACCCCTGCCAGGTCTTGGTACTCCCTTGGGATCTGGTTTGCGTTACAAGCGGTGGTGGGTACGGCTGCCAATTGCTTTGCTGCACCTTCTGGGAGGGACCCTTGTGTTTGTGGTGTTTTCTTCTGTAGTGGAGGGCTGCTTTGGGGTTTCAGCGTGGGAGGGAATTCTTCTGGTCGGGGCGGCAGGGGTTGGGGCCCCTTTGCAATTCTCAGCCTGCGGGTTCCCTCTTGCCACCAAATGATTGGGCCCCATTTGTCGAGCCACGAGAGCCCCAATATGACTGGTTCTGTCATCTTGGGGGCTATTATGAAGCGGATCGTCTCCCAGTGATCTGCGAGTTCTAGTCTCACGGGTTCAGTCAAGTGTGTGGCGTACGCTCCTCCCACTAGGGACCCATCAACTTGCTCGAAGCAAATTGGTTGTTTGAGCTGTTTAGCTCGGATTCCCAATTTTAGAACTGTGGGTAGGTTGATTAGGCACCGTGTGCTACCCGAGTCTATTAGGGCTTGGAAAGTCTCTTGGGCCCCTGTTTTGGGGGCTGTTAGGCGTATGGGGAAAAGAAAAGGATGGACGGGTCCACTCACCATCGGGTCATCCTCGCCTTCGTCCTCTGTGTCATAGGGTTCGGGGGACTGATCTCCCTCATCTGGGATTCCTCTGGTTTCGGTCAGATGAGCGAAAAACTCCGGGATTTGGGGAGCTTCCCGCGGTACGTGGGTGATGCGCTTGGGCCCTCGTTCTGGTCGTGCTTTGGGTGGTGGAGCTGGTCCCGGTCTAGGCGTTCCACATCTTGCTGCTATGTGGCTGCTTCCTCCACATCTGTAGCATTTCAGTGGGCTCCGTGGGGCAGTTGGTCTGTAGGAGGGCTGTGATGTTGGGGTTTCTTGTCTGTTGAGTGGCCCCTGGTCTGGTCGGCCTCTCTCCTTTCCCTCTGGTGGTTCTGACGTGTCACTCGCCCGCAGCCCTCTGTCGACTTTTATCGCTACCCGGAACCATTCAGCGAGTCGATTTGGGATGTCACGATAGGCAGTCACTTGGGAAATTCTTTTATCTAGGCTTGTTCTAAAAAAATACACCAGCAATCGCTCTGGTAGGGGAGGCAGTGTCCCAATGACTCTCCTGAATTCACGGATATTCTCTCTGATAGGCTTCCCCCTCTGCATTAGGTTTCTGAGCTCGTCTTCCACATAGGGGTCCTCCTCCTCCTCCTCATAACGTGCTCTCAATAGTTGCAAGAACCCATCTGCATCTCGTAGCTGGGGGGCCCTGTATTTGTAGAGTGATGCTGACCACCTCTTTGCTTCTCCCTCCAGCCCTTCCGAGATAGCATTCACTAGGGCTCTGGGGAAAGGGTAGAGGTGTCCGAACCGCTCTATGTATATCTCAGCTGAATCGAGGAATTGGGCGAGGTTGTCTGGGTCACCATCGAACTTCCCTCTGAACTGGGGTGGCTCCTCCCTCTCTGCCCTCTCCTCTCTGTGCTGAGGTCTGGAGGGCTAGCCTTGGTGTTGATAGTCCTCTGCCTCGTCTCTCATCCTGGGGTGGGGAGGTGCTGCCTTGTCTGGGCTTCGCTGCCATTCCCATCCCCAGCTCGCCCTTCTCAATTCACTTAGGGGTTTTTCCTTATCTTTTACATTTGCAAAAGAAAATACTGCCTCTAAAGCTTTTGGCACAGTCCCCAGGTACTTATCTGCCTCACGTTTCTTTGCTTGAAGTTCTGCGGGGAGGGAAGGCGGAGAAAGTTGAACCTTTGTATTTTCCAAGTTGGCTTCAACCGCTTCTGCTCCTCCAGTCTCTTGAAGCAGGCTTTCCTCCGAGAGCTTGGCTTCAGCCATAGTCCGTCCGACCAGATGTCTGGGAGGGAACGGGATGATTTAAACTCAGCCAGCCTGGATTTGGGGGAGAGTTTGGCTGTCTGTCAGGTTTCGGTGCTATCTTGAAAAAACTTCATTCTCAAGTGCAAGCTCTCTAATGAATCACTTTTATTTTAAGAATAGCAAAGTCCGACATTTCTGATTCATTTTGCAGAAAAACTGGCCCCTCCTTCCAACCCCCTCCTCTTCCGCACTCCAACCCCAATGTCTCATTGGCCATCATGCAAATCCATCTCTACATCCCAGTACATTCTTTTCACAGGAATGTGCCCCCCCTCGTCTCCCAGGAAACCCTATCTGTAATATACAAAGACTAGGTAAAAGTTCATCTCAGCAATAAATCAAGCTACTGTTCTTTCTATGTCAGCGCTGGAAGAGAGCCTAATTTGGAACGCTGACAAACACAGTGAAAACACAGAACACATCATCAAAAAGAGAATGTGAGGAAAACCAACATCAGTTAAATGACCAATGCTTCCCACAAGAGATCAATTAACCATTGTCACCCATTCCATTTTAAAAAAATGATGTAAATAGAGCAAAATTAGAATTAGCCAGGTGCGCATACAGGCGAGAGAAACATTACAGCTTGAAAACAAGTGCAGTTAGAGCAAACGTAGGCTGCAGTCTTGAGTACAGAACAAAAGGTTCTCCTGAAAAGCCTTTTAATCTCAACTGTGTCTTGCAGGGGAAAGAAGGGGGAGTTGAGATGTCCTTGCCTCATCTAGCAGTAAATAACCCTTGCCAACTCTTGAAAAGAAATGTGATGAAATTGAAAGTAGCATGCTTACTTTGATGTATTTTCTTAATAAGTAAAAAAAAAAAAAAAACATCCAAAAGAGCTGCTTTTGCACTGTATCTTTCATCAAATCGTATAAATTTACAGGAAGCCCTTGTGATGCAAGGTATTTCAAAGTGAGTTTTATATGGTTATTTTTATTGCTACCATTATTTTTATGGCATGCCTATTGAATAGTACCTACTGAGATCCATTTGCATCTACCTTGCAAAAATTCTTATGAAATCATTGAGGCTTCTAAGTGAACATTGCACCATTGCACCAGGGTTCCATTTTGTTATCAAGAATGACCATTTAGATCGCAATACTAAATACACATATTTGGAAGAGGAAAGCTTCATTGCATTCAGTATAATTTACTTCCACATAAGATTATATCGGAAGTGTTCATATTAGAGAGACCATGAGGTGCATTGAAATAGAGGATTATTTTAAGAATAATCCAGTAAGAATGAAAAGGATACAAGAAAGGAAAGTGGTTAACTCTTGATTCATGATCCCACAAAATACAATAATAATTATGAAATTCGAAACAGTAGACTAAAGGGCTTAATGTTGAAACTGAGCGTCTGAATATCATACACAGTGTGAGAAAGAGTCACATTCTAGGTGGTGTAACAACATTCCCATCTGGCTAGTTTAGCCACATACTGGCTTTTTAAGAACATGTCAAAATCCATAGGTGGTCAGGTTAAAACACACTTTTCTCTACCCACACCCTTAGTTTAGAAAAGGGAAAGTCAGGCTGGGAGGGTATGGGGAGAATCCAAAAAGTGAATCCAATAGCTGTTGTGGTCCACCTGCAGAGTTGGACAGTGAGGAGCCTGGGGAGGAACATGGGCCAGTCTTGGAGTCTGGGGAAGGCTCGGGTGAGGGTTCTGTGTTGGAGGCAGAGATGGGGCCATCTGGGAGGGGTGTGCTGCCTATGGAGCCTCCAGAGTCAGACCTCAGTAAGGCAGAGGAACAGGGGGAGCCTGTTCCCAGTGCACACATGCGCAGAGCTGTCAGAAGGCAAGAACAGTTAAAACAAAAGGGACAACTTGCGAGTAGGGCTTGGAGATGATTGGCCCCTCCCATAAGACTTAAAAGAGGAGCAAAGGCATGTGGGCCTTTGCAGGAAACAACGTTAATTCTGTTCAGTTTAAAACCTGAAGCTCTGTTTGATTCTGGACTCCGTGTGGCTTTGCCAATTAGGTCTTTGGCAGCGTCTCAAGGGAGATAAAGGTGGGTGATTATCCCGAAGGACTTATCCTGAAGGACTATTTACAAGTATTTGTGACTCATCTGTGAATGAACAGAATTCACAGCTGTTTCAATAAAAGAGGTTTTTGGAATTACTTGTGTGTTTTACTGACTCAGGAAGCCTGGGTCAGAACAATAGCAATGCACTAACTGCAAATAAACAAGAAAGCTGACAGTCAATTGCTAAGACCCACAAGCCATATTAGATAGTCTGTCTTGGCTCAATTCCTGCCTGGAACCTGACCTGGGTGCCCAACAAGAATATTGCTTAAGAGCAGGATTTCAAGCTCTCCTTGGAGCATAATAGCAACTTTATTTTGCAACTAGTTATAAACTTACTAAGATAGCACCTGAACCCCAATGAATTTAAGAACTTTGGAGGAAAGCAAGAGCTGTTTGTTTCTTTATTTCCTTTCACTGATAAAAGGACTGAGCCACAAAGACTTTTATGGCTAAGGCAATTCATAAGGACCATGAGAGTAGAGTTCATCCTTTTCAGCCTGGAAAACAGCCAATTGTTGAAGAACATGTGTTTTAAAGTAGAGTATTGCATAGAGTTATCACCTAAACTGCAGTGTATCCAGTCATTGATAAAATAATACTTTGTACCTATCCCCACCTTGCCCTGTTGTGAAGACACCTTCCTATTTCAAGATAACATCTATATCTTCTCATTAGCCAACATAAATAATGGTGTTAGATGCACTGTCCTGGAAGTGATGCTTTCCCTTTCATATTGGTTCAAAACTTTATAGCTAGACAACTGATGGCACATGGAGAGGTTTGAGATGATGGGTTGGGAGAAACAGTATGCTTGGTCCCAGCTTGCTGACTATGGGATCATCCCCTTTCATCTAGTCCCTCAGCTAAGGATGGACAAAAAGCACTACAAGAGCACTTTTGTAGTGCTCTTTGTCCACAAAGACAAACAAAATTTCTACTGGCATTTTTTAAAAAAATGTATTGGTCCATCACTGATAGAAGTGTCAAAGTTCTGAAATAGACTAGCGTGTCCCCCGGGTTAACACATACAGCTTTTATGCTTCTATAGCTTTTGTTGTGGGAATTCCCTTCTCAGTGGTGACTGCGACCAAAGAAGTTCTGGTTCCTCACTTCCTTTTCTCAGGTAATATTATGAGGATTATTTTGTAGCTCGCATATTAATATACATAGCTAAAGCCCCTTCTTAAACTCCATTTATTTTCAAGACAAAGTCTCCAGTGACTGCATCTCCATAAATCTGCATAAAATCACAGCACAAATCTGCACCACTAACCACTAGATGGCAGCCAAGATGTAAAAATGGAACTCTTTGCTGTCAGCAAGGGCCACACAAGTGGTAGTTATAAGGAATTTTGGAAAGTCCAACACACTGATTCTACAATGGGAATGGAGAAAAAAATCTCATAGTGTTATCAGAACTTTGAATATGCCAGTTAAGGATGGCTTTTCATGCAATGGTTGAGGGTGAGCAGAGATGGCATTTCAGCAGAAGAAACCACTAAACATAGACCTTAAAGTATGCTGCTTGTTAAAACTACTTAGACAAAGTACAGACAATAAAGAAGTGCTGTAGAGTCAGCAGGATCTAGGGCAGCATTCAGGCACTATGATGTTAAGGAACCACAGCAATGCAGCCTCTTTCATCCATCATCTATCTACCACCATCTATCACAGATTGGATTGGTTTATGTGTTTGTGCTAAGTCTGCCCCCCACCCAGCGCTTAGCTAAAAAATAAAGTTACCTTTTATTATACATTTTCTTTTCCTCCTCTGTTCAGAACTTAATTCAAAGACAGTTGCTAAATTCTCTTATCACCAAATTCAAAGGAGATGTGTAGCTTACCGAGCTTTTGCCTCCACCCATCTTGTCATTGATTAGAATCCAATCTTTGAAAGAACTATATGGACTCTGACTTCTGGCCAACTACAAGCTACATTGCATGCCAGACTTTTTCCAGATGAGTCAAGTATCACTGGCTTCAATTCTTGACTAGGAGTTGGCTAGGATAAATAACTCATGGACTTTCTGTGGAGTCATTAATCTCTGCAGGTCTGCTGTAGGATTAAACAGATATGGATTTAGTTTAGTTCTTAAGAAGAGACAATGACAAGAATGAAATTCAAACCACATGGTATCATATGGACATCTCTTCAGATTTTACAATCTGTCTGTGACAAAGAGTATAGATTAACTACTGTAGTCTACATTGTACTTTTCTGACCACTCAGCAAACATTAGTTCAGGACTCAAAGTCCTTTCATTTATATTTGCTCTTAATGTAGTTGTCTGTTTGCCAATGCATACGTCCTTCCAAGTGCATAGATATGGAGCATCAATTTCATCAATAGTATTGCCTGACACATGGTTTCTCCTATATTACTTTTTGTTAAGGTCAGGGGTGTTTTAAATGATTAAGTGTTCCAAGCTTCATAAAGAGGGAACATTTCACAGGTCACTTAGAATTGCATAATTAAAAATAACCCCCCCACACACACACCTTCATCTTTGTACTTGTATTAAAAATATAGACAGAGCAAACTAATAAAATGATTTAAGCTTTTGTTCAGTTTTATATTCTAGGCAGTCATAAACTGGATGATCTTTCAGATTCTCATTATTCTGACAAGAGAATGGATCCTGGATTTATTCAAAGAGGAGGAGGATGAAGAAAAATGTTCAAGCACCAGTTCTTAGGTTATAAATTTTATCCCAATCAACTGGATTAGAAAAAATGGACTTGGTTTTATGAAATAGATAATGACAATAATTTTTAGTACATCTCATGAAGTTCACTGTGTCAAGGGAACTGAAGTTTGCCTATGGCAGCTTCACCTTTTAGCAATGACTTCTCTCAAAAATAGTCTCCCTTTTCTGCAGTGAGACTTTGGAATAAAATACTTCAATTATAATAATGACAATTTGAAAGCCTTGCAAGATGGAAAAAGTTCTCATCTCTAATCAGCTGATAATGATTGATTTTTTTAAAAAAATTCTATAATTATTATCACTGAAAAGCAAACAGGGAAAACAGTCAGGGACTAGGAAAGATGAGTTGGAAGAATGGGGAAATATTCAAAATATTAAATAGAGGAATATCCTCTTAAGATGCAATTTCTCTCATAATCAGACTGAAAACCTTTACTTAACTTGCCAATTACAACTAATGCCAATGTTTTATTCTTTCTAAAACAGGAATTTTATGGTAATAACTCAGTATATAGGCAGATCTTTTTAGCATCTAAACAACATACAATACAACATACAAACAAACAAATGAGAAAGGAAACTCTGCCTAAAATAGATTTCTTTCATGGAAAAAATTACCCTAAGAATTATTAGAATTGTAATGTCTTGAAGTGGATTTGCCCTAGAATCAGAAGAGTATGGAAGCTGTTCACCAAGACATATGTAGAATATTCAGGGAACTGGGATGAATAACTGAAATTTTATGAACAATAAATTGTTCAAATAATATAATAGTGGAATTTGGGGATTTGTGGCAGCTTAAGCGTAATGTTGCTCCTGCACCAGTAGAACTGAGCCCTCTTGCAAGATATTATGCAACCTGAGACATATTGTCAGATGATTGTTAGGGAAAATTTACACTTGTGTTTTAGAACTTTAAAAAAAAACACATCACATGGAAGTAATAATTCCTTTCAAGTATCTGTTGGATGTATGGCATACTGAATACTCTACAAAATACTCTACAAAAGGCCTTTCATTATAATGTTTGAAATATTACTGTTTCAAACACATTTTCTGGCAGGAGAGAGAGAGGGGGAGAGGGGGGGAGGAAGGGAGGGAGGGTGGAGAAGGAAGGGAGGGAGGGAGGGCAGACCTGGAATTCTGCTAATGAAGGAAGAATTTACTTTATCTGTGCAAAGAGCATTCAAACATCAGTAAGGAATCTTGGTGTTAAGAGTCCTTCCCTACCCTCTAGGATAAAGAAATAATAATGAATAATAGAATGCTGGATGAGAATATCTTCCTGAAATTAAGGCAGGTATAATTAAATTATGACAATAAACCTTCCATAATGTGTGTTTGAACTGCCTAAAGTGAATAATTACTCTTTACCACCTAAGGGGCATTTATCCAAGTTGACAGTGCTATTCTTTCTCCTTAAAGATAGATGTAATTTTATCCCTTTTACCAGCTGGTCTTTGAAACTGAAACAGAATTAAATTAGGGTTATGATTCAATTCTGAATTCAGGGGCACAATGAACAAATGATAATAATGGCATATGATATGATACTGTTGTATGTGTAATTATTTGAGAACAGTAAGAATAAAGAACACTTAGTTTAACTTCAATTATCTATTAGGTGAGGGTTATCTATTAGAAAGGTAGAGGAGGAAAGTAATCTTTATATACGATGGTTTATCTGACATTCATAGGGAAGCGAGATACTGCAAGAAATTATGATATATTCATTTGAGGTAATTAAAAAAATATTTTCAACTTTTTTCATTTATTTCATTTAGCAATGCAAGTTTTAAGCTAGGTATTTTTTTTGTGAGTATTTTTTTTAAAAAAACCTGACAGAAATACATTGGATATTTTTGTATCTTCATGTTACATATAGACTATGGAACAAGAATGAGTAACTTATTGGAGAGAAACAAAAAGGAAGATAAAAACTGCAACATCTCAGTCTCTATGCATTATCCACATTGGTTCTAGGACTCTCTCTCTCTCTCTCTCTCTCTCTCTCTCTCTCTCTCTCTCTCTCTCTCTCTCTCTCTCTCTCTCTCTCTCTCTCCCTCCCTCCCTCCCTCCCTCCCTCCCTCCCTCTCTCCCTCCCTCTCTCTTTCCCCCCTCCCCCTCCCCCTCCCTTTCCCCCTAGGTATAGAAGCAATAATATGCAAAAAGTGCATCCACTCAACTTTTCTAGATGGAATTAAGTTTTCTGAGTTAATTCTTAATTCTAGATGGAATTAAGTTTTCTGAGTTAGTAGGCATCGAAAGAGATTCATAGTTTAAAAGTAGACGTGCAGTGGTGAGAATGAAGTATTACAGCCTAACTCTGCCCACAGTCTAGAGTTTGATCCTGATGGGCTAAAGGTTGGTAAAATGAAAACCACATTGTTGGGGTCAATATGCTGACTCTGTAAAGTGCTCAGAGAGTGCTGTAAAGCACTATGAAGAGGTATATAAGCCTAAGTGCTATTGCTATTGATATATATGGAGATTTCTCTATCCTGTTCTGCCCACCGCAATGAAATTGTTTTGCAGAGTTTGGCAAACTGGCAGAGAAGAAGCATGGTATTTGGAGCCAGACGGTTGTGACTTTTATACCTGCCAAAGTAGCTGAATGACAGAATAAAAAGTCTATATTGATTGTTAAACCACTCCTCAGCAATAGCTGTTTACACAGTGTTTGTTGTTAGATACCTATTATCGTGGACTCCTGAAAGTTGATGATCTTTTCCACCCATTGTGGCAGAGCAGAAGATTTTAAGTGTTGTGAAACCCTAATATGGGAGGATACTCTCCACATAGGACAGGTGTCAACCATGTGAGGTAGTCCAGGTAGGAGATACACTTAGATGAACTAATTCTAGTTCATTCTAGAAAAACTAATTTCTAATAAACATTGCAAGTCTGAAAATATATTTCTTCCCCCTTGCCTTTATCACCCAAGAAACAAGAGATGGCCCATTCTGAGATGCTTGCCACGTCCACATTCCAGCTGTGGGTTAAATTGCGTCTTATCTAACCAATTCCCTGGCTGAAACCCTTGCCCTGTGTCCCAAGGCCATTCCCATATACCATTACAATATGGAAGAAGAACTTATTTGCACTCCCATGTTTTCCAGCATAGCTTCCATTATGCAGGAAGGAAGGCTTAGATTGCATAAATGTGTTGCCAATAATAAACCAGGGCATTTTATTTGTGTGCCACTCTCAATCTGTGGGTGGACCTGAGTCAGGGGTGAAATTCAATATTTCCCCCTACCGGTTCTGTGGGCGTGGCTTGGTGGGCATGGCAGGGGAAGGATGTTGCAAAATCTCCATTCCCATCCCACTCTGGGGCCAGCCAGAGGTTGTATTTGCCGGTTCTCCGTATTACTCAAAATTTCCTCTACCGGTTCTCCAGAACCTGTTAGTACCTGCTGGATTTCA
Source organism: Arizona elegans (assembly GCA_022577455.1). Classification (NCBI taxonomy): domain Eukaryota; kingdom Metazoa; phylum Chordata; class Lepidosauria; order Squamata; family Colubridae; genus Arizona; species Arizona elegans. The sequence continues at coordinate 146,971,321 of JAKOOJ010000001.1, read as the reverse complement.
CCCCTGTCCTGAGTTGAGTATACATGTGAGTTGGGAAAAGCAAACCTCTAGTGAACAACATAGGAATGTACATGCAGAGATTAGATGATGCTTTTGGTCAATTTACCAACTGAGCATTTACAAATGAGAAGAGAGGAAATACCAGCTTCTATAGGGGTAAATCTAATTATTGGAGATTAAATGTCTGCAGGTTCAGTATCTAGAAGCTAAAAAAATCTCTGAGATGGGAGGGTTTTTTTTGGGTAATGTCAACACATATACAAAGGACTGATGCTTTGATTATACAGTTGCATCTTTTGTTTTGGTTATTTGCCCCTTCCCTACCCTCTATGAATGCATGGATGATATTGGGCAGGAGGACAAAGAATAGAAGGAATGAATGAAAGGCTAAATAACATTGCTATAGGATTTTTCCATCCAAATCTATAAAAATCTCCCAACCCTTCAGAAAGGCCATCAATAAAGAACTCACCTCTTCTGGCTTGGCTTTGTTCTGCTGCCTTAAAGGAATGTCAGCTGGAAGATGAAAAGTTCCATCTAAACTTCTGTAGCTGAAGCTGGCATTCAAAATTAGCCTGTTGAGGAAGGGAAGGCCAAAAGGACATTGCCAAGGTTGACTTATCTCTGTAGTTGAAATTGATAGTTTGAAGTTTCAAAGGCAGGTTTCTTTTCATACCTTTATCTGAGCATTTAAGAGGTGTGTATTGCTTTCCTACTTTTGCAGTTGCCTCACTGCTTTCTGCTCAATTCACTAAGAAGTGTTAGAAATTGGATGAATAGATCCACCCACCCAATGGGAGGCTACAGCTGTCCTATGAAAAAAGGGCCAAAGAAGAAGTTACAGCTGTAAATGTTGGGTGGAGCAGAGCTTAATCACCAGCTTAATGTCTTCTCTACATTGGTCAACAAACATCAAGCCAGGGTGAAACATTCAGAGACCCAACTCTAGTCCCAGGTTAAAAAATAGGTTTTACCTGAAGATCGGTGAACAGGGACTGTGGATCCCATCACTGATTTTTTTCAAGTCATGTTCACCAGCTTTTGCAGTACATGTACGTTGGGTGATGAGGAATTATATCAGCAAGTAAAAAAAATCACCCTGATCTAATGGAGAGGGAACATTATGTGAGAAAGGAATGATCTTAATATGACTACATAGAGAAGGATAGAAAAAAGGATTGCAATTGAGAGCATCTGGAGCACATGAAGGCTATACTGGAACTGGAAGTATGCAGATTCTTGGTTCTTTTTTGCCCTCCTCCTCTCCATCTCCCCTTTCAAAGTTGGCTAAAATGGAGAAAACTGAAGATATACATTCTTATTTCACAATGTTTGAAAATGTGGCCAGCACATGCAATTGGCTAGAATAGGCCACACAGCCACTTGTTTATGTTTGTTTATGTTTATTTAAATTTATATACCTCCCTTCTCCTGAAGGACTCAGGATGGTGTACAGCCAAAGATAAAAACATAAAATTTAAAACAATTTAAAAATATATTAAACAAATTCGGCCCATATTAATTAAAAAAAACCCTTTTAAAAAAAATGAATTAAAAAACAAAAAAGAGCTACGCCAGCCCAGCTTGCTGGAATAGAAAAGTTTTGAGGGCACGGCGGAAGGTGCATAAATCCGGAATCCTTTGTATCTCCAGGAGCAGCTCGTTCCAAAGGGCAGGTGCCCCCACAGAGAAGGCTCTCCCCCTAGGGACACTGTTTAACCAATGGCATCCTGAGGAGCCCCTCTCTGTGGGAGCGTACTGGCCGGTGGGAGACTACCGGTGGCAGAAGGTGGTCTCGTAGGTACCCAGGTCCTAAGCCGTGGAGCGCTCTAAAGATGGTAACCAATACCTTGAAGCGCACCCGGAAGACCACTGGGAGCCAGTTCAGCTCGTGCAGGAGAGGTGTTACATGGGAGTGCCACGTCGCTCCCACAATCACCCACATGGCCGCATTCTGGATCAGTTGGAGCCTCCGGGCGCTCTTCTTCCATGAAGACTCTCATTATCTTTCCTTCCTGAGGAAGTAGGGGTCCATAAATTGATGCCATTTGAAAATAGTTTGAAAATTTGAAAATAGTTTCCATTAGGATGTATATTAACAACAATTTTAAGGTCATATAGTGAAATTAGTAGAAAAATCCCATAAAGTCTTGGCACAGCTTGCCAGAAAGTGACTATACCCTGAAACTCAGAATCCAAAGAAAGTGGTCAAATCCATTGTATTGGAGCTATTGGTGGCCATTCTACTCAATTAGCAAGGCTTTGGGTCTTAGGACAGTAATTGGACAACTACAGCAATGCCCTAGGGCAGGGGTCCCCAAACTTGGCAGCTTTAAGACTTGTGGACTTCAACTCCCAGAATTCTCCAGCCAGCTAAATTTGAAGACCTCTGCCCTAGGGATCACTATAGTTTATACAACAGTCCAGCAATGGTATTGCTTCCAGGTCCTGTTTAACTGGGAGTGGCCCTCCAACTCCAGAAAGGAAAAGTTGCAAGGGAGAAAATCTGTCAAAACTAATTATCTTGGAAGGAACACTGAATAAAGAGAATGGTAGACAGAAAGGCAGCCAGGAACATTTTTAACTTTTGGAGACTAGTTGCCATGTTTGTAGTGTTAAGAAACTATCATAGGCACTGTCAAAAAATAATTGCCTTGTGAGGTGCCCTTTCCCAAAATGGTAGCTCTTAGATCTAGTGCTGAATCCAAGTTTGAATCCAAATAACTTGTCCAAGATCTTAAACAACAGCAACAAAAAAAAAGCTGATTTCATAATCCTTACCATATTTGATTTTGAGGAATCTGAGATATTTTAGCCTGACTTTCTTTCTTTCTTTCTTTCTTTCTTTCTTTCTTTCTTTCTTTCTTCCTTCCTTCCTTCCTTCCTTCCTTCCTTCCTTCCTTCCTTCCTTCCTTCCTTCCTTCCTGGACTACTGCAATGCTCTCTACATGGGGCTCCCCTTGAGGAGCACCCGGAGGCTCCAGCTGGTCCAGAATGCGGCCGCGCAGGTCGTTATGGGAGCAACATGGCGATCCCATGTAACACCTCTCCTGCACGAGCTGCACTGGCTCCTGGTGGCCTTCCGGGTCCGTTTCAAGGTATTGGTTACCACCTTTAGAGCGCTCCATGGCTCAGGAACTGGATATCTACGAAACCGCCTTCTGCCACCGGTAGCCTCTCACTGGCCAGTATGCTCCCACAGAGAGGGGCTCCTCAGGGTGCCATCGGCCAAACAGTGTCAACTGGCAGCCCCCAGGGGGAGAGCCTTCTCTGTGGGGGCACCTGCCCTGTGGAATGAACTCCCCAGAGATATGGAGGATCTCGGATTTACGCACCTTCCGCCGCACCCTCAAGACTTTTTTATTTCAACAAGCTGGGTTGGCTTAACTCTTTTTAATTGTTTAATTTTAATTTGTTTTTTAAAAACAGGGGTATTTTAATTAGTATGGGCCAAATTTATCTAATGCATTTTAAATTGTTTTTTAAATTTTATATTATATGTGTTTTATCTTGGCTGTTCACCGCCCTGAGTCCTTCGGGAGTAGGGCGGTATATAAATCTAAATAAACTGAAACTGAAACTTTCTTCCTCTCTCTCTCTCTCACACACATCTATCTAATAACATGAATACTTGCCTCAAATTGGTTTCATATTTTGAAATTACACTAGAGTTACCATAACTGGTTATCTATTAGATGGCTGCAAATGCAGTATGAAAACTAACTCCTTAGGTTTTATGTGCATTTTTGTGGCTCAGATGCAATAAAGCTAAACAATTTCTTTTGAAAATTTTCAAAGTTTCAGAATACTGTATCTCCTCTCAGAAAAAAAATTGCTATGAATTAAAAACAAATACATATTTACTTTTAGCCACAATTATGTAGCTTTTTTTTTGTACTTCTGTACAAAACAACTGAGCAAACAATAGATAAATTATTTTGAATTTCCTATGTCACATTGTTAAAGAAAATATACACAAACATCTCTATTAAAATTCTTGTGCAGAAAGACAAGGCAGGCAAATAGGCATGGATATTATAATATAAATTTTAAATATTGCTTGAGCATGGTCTTTCTTTAGCCTTTGGACAATGAAACAAAACAAGAAAAATCTACTGCAGCACCTCAAGTGTAATTTCTTTTCTCTTATAATTTTTTTTATATTAATCATTTTGGTCAGCCTCATGTATAAAAGGTTCAGAATTCCTGATATTTTGGTAGTATTTACCAAATACTGGGGATATAGCCAAACAGAACACGAGGCATCCCTTCACAAAATATTTTTCAACTTTTCATGGAAACAGACTTAGATACCAAAGTTATGAATACTCAAGCTACTTTTATGATACAGAAACAGAATCTTGCAACTCCCTCTCTTCTCTGTGCCTTTATCTTAAAGAGAATCAGGGAGTGGCAAGTCTAAGACATTTTCTCAAATTGCATACAGGTAGTCCTCAACTTACAACAGTTCATTTAGTGACCATTACAGCACTGAAAAAAGTGACTTATGACCCTTTGTCACATTTACAACCATTGCAGCATGCCCATGGTCATGTGATCAAAATTCAGATGGTTGACAACTGGTTCATATTTATGATGGTTGCAGTCAGTGGTGGGATTCATCCAGTTCGGGCTGGTTTGGGCAAACCCGTAGTTAAATTGCTGGCTGGCCCCTCCACACCCTACCCCTTCCAGGAGTCCCCACATGCCCCATTTTGGCTCCCAGGTAAGTGCAGGGAGGTTTCCTAGGCCCAAAATTGGGCGTGGGGGGGATGCGGTGCACCCCCCGTGGCCTGTTTTTGCTCCCAGGCAGCTTCAGGGAGGCCTCCTAGGCCCAAAATGGGGTGTGGGGGGCGGCACAGCCTTCTTGCAGCCTGTTTTCGCTCCCACGAGGCTGCAGGGAGGCCTAGGTCCAAAACAGGGGACGGGGGGATGGTGCATCCCCCACATGGCTTATTTTTGTTCCCAGGGGAGTGCAGGAAGCCGAGTGCTGCCTGTCACACTCCCTGGCCATACCCACTATGGCCACGCCCACCCAGCCGGTCCTTAGGGCAGAGAACTGGTTATTAAATGATTTGAATTCCACCACTGGTTGCAATGTCCTGGGGTCATGTGATCACCTTTTGCAACCTTTTGACAAGCAAACTCAATGTTCCTAATTTAGCAACTGCAGTAATTCACTTAACAACTGTGGCAAGAAAGGTCGTAAAATGGGGAAACATTCACTTAACAAATGTCTCGCTTAGCAACATAAATTTTGGATGCCACTGTGGTCATCAGTCATGGACTATCTGTCCCTGATTTGGCTTGAGATTTCTCTTATCTGACCGTTATCTGGGCCGAGGTTCTTTCTCCTGTTCCTCAAGGGTATTCTCCAAGACCATTACAATAATCAGTCTAAAGTTCCTGTAACAATCCTGTTGATTTCACTCTCATATGTGACAATAATAGTGTAAATCCAGATGTTCTAGACTAAATAATATTATAATCTCTGGATTGCATTTGCAATAAGGAGGTAATTGCAAACCAACTTTCCATTATCTGATGTTTTAATTTATACAAAAAGAAAATACAAATGAAAAAACATCTTAAAAAAAATAATTTCACAATCTTTAGCACATGCTTACCCTTGTTTACCAGTAGATAATGACTGAGCTTGTTTCAAAGATCATATAAATAATTTCATCAGGTTCATCAACATCTTACCAAAATTAATTTCTTCCAAAACTAATTAGCACTGTAGAACAGGAGTAGGAATAATATTAGAATCTAGTATATACTGTAATATATTGTAATATACCAAGTCTCTGACTTTAAAAAATGCAATGAAGCACTCTATGGCAAATCAACTTTGATATTTAAAACCATAATTGTTTGTAAAACAGCTTCCTCAAAGCTAAGAGTAATAATGTAAAAAAGAAGCCTGGTTTATTCATACAAGGGATTTACCAGCTATTTTAAACCGGAATTATCTTGTAATATAAGCTTTTTATGGGCTAAAAAGAATTAATGTACACCTGAAAACCAGTGTAGCAATAGCATTTAGACTTATATACAGAGTTATATTAGACTTATATATTACAGAGTCAGTGTATTGCTTCCAACAATCTGGGTCCTCATTTCACCAACCTCAGAAAGATGGAAGGCTGAGTCAACCTTGAACTGATCAGAATAGAACTCCTGGCAGAGAGCAGTGAGTCAGCCTGCAATACTGCATTCTAATCACTGTGCCACCATGGCTACATCTATTCTACATCTATAGCTATATTACAGTACTAAAAGTGGTTATACTTACCGTGTTTTCCTGAAAATAAGACCCTGTCTTATATTTTTTTGAGCCCTGAAATAAGCGCTTGACCTTATTGCCATGCACTCAAAAGCCTGATTGGGCTTATTATCAGGGGATGTCTTATTTTTGGGAAAACAGGGTATTTTAAAGAAAACTTTTGCCAAAAGCTGAATGACTTGCTATTCGATAAACAATTAAATAGACAAAGAGTAGGGAAACCTATTAAACCTAAATATAAATTAGAATTGTCCAGAATGTTGTATTAGCATGCTGGTGATGCCCAGTACTAGAATACTAATTCACAGTCTTATATGTCTACTTCTAAACTGTCACTCTGTTCTTCAGCAAGCAAGATAAGTATTACTTTTGACAGCTTAAGATTTATTATTAGGAAGATTTGCAGGGAAAGTTTTATTTTACTTGCTCAATTTGCTTGATTTAATTATATGACTTTCTTTTTCAGTATGCTTCCGTGCATTGGCTTTAATGATTGTCAGCTACCTGAATGGTGCGTATGTGTTAGAAGAATAAAGTAACAGATTTTTTTTTTAGAGAATAAATAGTAGCTCCTTATTGGAAACCTCTTTGCTTCAGAAATTTCCAATCAGTGCAACATAATTATGTATATAATGACTTGGTTGATAGCAGAAGTATTACTGGGTTATGGGGAAAAAAAATTGTGGATCCAACCATAAATAATAAGTGGTTAAAATGACACTTTCTACCAAGTGGAAGAAATATTCTTGTTCCTAATATAATTCCAGTACAGGCACTGAGGATCCCACAAATAGTTCAGAATAAATGAATGAATTCTATCTGTAATTATTATTTTACTCTTAATTATTAGAACCTAACAAGCATTACTTGCTGGAATGCAGTTCAGATTTTCTTCTGGGCTACTTAATTTTACAAAGAAAAGGTTTAGTCATTTGACTTGGGGATCCACAGAAAGAAACCATCAAGCTGTATGATCTGCTGATGAACCACTTGGAATGACCTTCTTGCTAAGGTGATCTTTCAAAAGATGTCCGTCAGTGATGAGCAGTTAAAAAAGGAATGGATAGGCCTCTGGTCAAAAGATAGCAATTAACCAGCCTTCCAACAAATCTTGGTATTAGTATTCTCCCAGGAAAAAAAAAAGTATCTGTATTGGTATCTGGGTATGGGGAAAGGTATATTAGTTCACAAAAGAAGCTGATTATCATATGCATACAATGATGAGGAAAAAACGCCTTTTGCCCTCATGATAACTCAGATTGCCCATGTGCATAATGACTCCATTCACAGGTTGAGCCATAAATGCAAATGCTCTAAGAAGGTGGGAAGCGCTCTTGAGTTAAAAAAAAAAAAAAAAAGCAGAAAAAGAACAAGAACAAGAAACCCTTGAATGTTATTAGATGAAGGAGCTCATGTTTAAAATACATAATGCATGTTTATCATAATTGCTTCTATAATCAAGTTAAATAACTTGAAAACATGGACATGTCATTTCTTGTTAGTCATGTCCTAGAAATATCACATTGGGATTGTTCATGTAACAATCAGACAAGAGAAAACAAGGATTGTACTTGGCAGCTACATTCCTAACATCCATAATCTATTTGGCCAGCAAATAAAGGGGTTCTATGAATTATATTAGCGTTACCACTGTAATGTTCTATTTCCCACAAAGGGTGTATGTGTATGTGTTGTGTATATGGGGAGAGAACTGAAGCACAACACCTTTTTGCATTGATACAAATGAATTTATATCAAAGACAATAACAGTAAATATGCTCTTGTTATCAACTGCAATTTTTTTAAAAGAAAATTTCTTAAGTTTCAACCAGTTTGTAGATGCTTGGAAATGATTCTGGAATGTTTTTGCTTACGGGTTAGCTTGTAAACGAAATGTATACAACAATTTCTATTGGCAAGATAATTACTGCTGTGGTCGTCAAGGTAATTTGTTGACAACTGCTCTTTCATTCATTCCATATACTACTCTTCTAAGTTCATTCAATTCTATGCATATAGTTTCCACACTAAAATGAACAGTTAGCTAAATGCTAATTAAAACCAGTGTGCCAGTTTAGCAAGCTCAGCAGGAGCCGGAGCAAAACATCACGCTCCAGAATTAATTTTTCCCCATATTTACTGTTATTTCCATAGTTCCTTTAAAAAATGGGAGAAAAGGAAAAGAAATTATGCTTTTCTCCAGCTTATTTTATACACAAAGTCATTATGCAGGTGAACAATCCAAGTTCTCATGAGGGCAGAAGGCATTTGACACGATCATTAAATTTTCAAAAAGAAGTTTTTGTGTATAGTACGGAACTATCTACAATATAGCACTTATAGGTAGTCCATGACTTATGACCAGTGGTGCTCCCGGTTCGGACTGGTTCAGACAAACCGGTAGTTCCGACAATCAGCTGGCCCTGCCCACCCATCCCTGACCTATCCTGTCCTATATTTCCTTATTTCTGGCTCAGCTGATTCGCGCGGCACAGCTGATTTCTGCACCTCCGCTGTTCTACTTACTGGGGCTGCCTTAGAAGGTAAGCTGCTGAGGTTCAGATTGTTGTATTTTGAATGGTGTGCACAAGCACATTAGGTGCATGCGTGTGCAAAGCGCACGCTCACATAACTGGTTGTTAAATTGGTTGCAGCCCACCACTGCTTATGACCACAATTGAGCCCAAAATTTATGTTGCTACATTAGACACTTGTTAAGTGAGTTTTGCCCCATTTTATGACCTTTCTTGCCACAGTAGTTAAGTGAAGTTGTTAAGTTAGTAACATAGTTGTTAAGTGAATCTGACTTTCCCATTGACTTTGCTTATCAGAAGGTCACAAAAGGGGATTGCATGACCCTGGGACACTGCAACCATCATAAATATGAACTAATTGCCAACTGTCCAAATTTTGATCACATGACCATGGGGATGCTACAACAGTTATAAGTGTGAAAAATTGTCATATCACTTTTTTCAGTACTATTGTAACTTCAAACAATCACAAAATGAACTGTTGTATGTTGAAGACTACCTATATAGGAATGGGTCCCTAGTACTATTCCTGGATTTCAAAATTACATTGTTCTTCTAGTCAAGGTAGTTTTCATTTGTTCATCCATGGCATTCTTCTCATTGGGGAAGAAAATCCTACATGGAAAGTCAAAGTAATCCAATCCTAAGAATGAATATACATTATCTTAAAATGAATGCTACGAAGTATTTATTTATTTATTTATTTATTTGTTTGTTTGTTTGTTTGTTTGTTTGTTTGTTTGTTTGTTTGTTCAATTTATATGCCACCCTTCTCCGGAGACTCAGGGTGGCTTACAATTAAGCAATAGCCTTCATACTTTTGTATATACCTGCTTAGTAGGGCTTTTTGCCCCCCCCCCTCCAAGCGGTGTATACAAAGTCAGTTTATTGCCCCCACAAACCAGGTCCTCATTTTACCTACCTCGAAAGGATGGAAGGCTGAGTCAACCTTGAGCCTGGTGAGAATTGAACTCGCAGTAATTGCAGGCAGCTGGCAGCTAAGTACTACTTTAACAGCAGTTTTTAGTCTGCTGCACCACCAAGGCTCTTATTGATCAGTAGCTAGTGGCTAAAAAGACGAATATGGATTTTTATGTATAAAGTTACTCAAGCTAACAACATTTAATTGTGTGAGACTGTTATGTGATTTTCATTATGTATTTTATTTCCATGCCTTTTAAACAAATAGCCAAGATTTTTAGAGTTTGATTTAGAAGAATTTGGCAGGAAACATTGGGAAGAGATGTATCAGTTCTTGCCTGAAAATATTTAGGTCTGATGTCTCTCTTGCGTCTCTCTATAAGAGGCCAACTTTGAGGCCTCTGGAGTTGGAGACTAGTCAACAATATCTTTAGTGTACCAAGAACAGCAAAGCTTCTGGGAAAGTACTTTATTGTAGGGGCCTTCAATACAACAGAATTATGCAATCCATAACTTAGATCGTTATGAATTATTCCATCATATTCCCTCCACCAGTTCAATAATCTCTAATCACATCCCAGTGTTTGGATACTGATGAGTCAGCAATGGCTTCCAGCAGTTATTGTGTGAAATATATAGCAAAATTCTATTGCTACAAGTTAATGAGCTCACCTTTTCTACCTCTTCTAAGGGAAAGATTGTCTCCTTCAGTTCCTGAAGCAGTCAATATCTTTTACATCAAAGGAGATTTTTAAAAATCCGACTCAGCTAATGTCTTAATGCCATGCGGAGGATAAAAAATGCCTTCCTTTCCCACTGAAAAGTACTCACAGGTCCTAAAACATGAGGGTTGATTGCCCTTATTATTACCTCAGCACAGAAGCTACAACTCTTACTAATGACCTTAAAATTATCTGTCTTTTTAAATTCTAACTCCACTCACAGCATATGTTTTAATGCCGTTTCTTCCAGAAGGAAATCCTGCAGATGGAATGAAAGCCATTTTTCTCTTCCTTAGCTCCAAGGTTTGCATTAAAACAGGCTTCAGCATATTTTTAAGAACTAAAAGCACTCATCAATTATAGCATTGCTGAGACTTGCAACTTTCTCCTTGCTAGTGTTACTAATATTAGCTTTAGTCATCATCCATGAACATGACAGTGCACAGGAAATTATGGACATAACAATGCACAAGAAATGTGAGAACGGGTCCTGTCTTAAAGGTGTTACAATCTGGAAATGAAAAACTAAGAAGGCTTAATTTACTTTTCATTGTTGACAGTACTGAATCTATAAGGGACAGGTGCCAGAATCTAACAAGGTTACAAATTCCTTTCTTACATTCTGTTTTTAACTGTTCACCTTTCTAATTTGTTTCTGGCTGGCTGTAGATATTATGAGTCTTTGGAAGCCTTGTGAGTTTGTAAAGTTCTGCTACTTCTTACTCAGTTGAGACTTTTCAGATTCTTGTTATTCACTCCACCAATTATTGATGTTCACTTCCATCTTCTTTACTCATGACTGGTTTCTCCCTTGGGTCTCAACTCATCTTCTTCTCTCTCTACCATCAGCAGCACTCATATGCATGCTTTCAATTCTTTGTTGATCTTTTTATCTCTTTGAAGTGCAGGTGTGGCCTTTTACTTTCTTACTGCAAAGTCCCAGGGGATGCAAAATCATAAAGAAGGAAAAAATCACATTAGCAGCTTCAATTTTTTTTCCTTCCAGAGGATCTCAATTATTATTATTATTATTTTAATTTGATTTATATGCCGCGCTTCTCCGGAGACTCAGGGCGGCTTACAATGCGTTAAGCAATAACCTTCATTCGTTTGTATATTTTATACAAAGTCAGTTTATTGCCCCCACAAACTGGGTCCTCATTTCACCTACCTTAGAAAGGATGGAAGGCTGAGTCAACCTTGAGTCTTGGAGAGATTCGAACCAGCAGAAATTGCAGGCAGCTGTGTTAATAACAGGGTGCACTAAACCACTGTACTATCAAGGCTCTTTTTACTTGGTTGTTGCTTATTTATTGTTTTTTTATCGTTTTGTTTGCCACTCAGAATTACATTGGTGAAGATGGACAGACATACTTCAAGTTGGCTGTTTTATTTCAGTTCAGCTTTTGTTCATATATAGCCTTTAAATCTTGAATTGCAATTATCTATAGTCTCAAACCAACAAAACACAAGCATAAACTTTAAAATATAAGACAAAAGCAACCAGCAAAACAAAACAATCTATTGGTGTAGACTTTCATGGTCAGTTCCTGTTGGACTGGACTTCAAGATTTGGTGAGGGAGTTTTATTATTATTTTTTTATACTGTAAAATTTGTTGTAACATTTACTATAAATAAAAATAAATGTATATTGCTGTAAATACAATATATTTTATGCTATACACCATCCGGAGTCACATTATTTGAGATGGGCAGCCTTATGCAAGTAATTACTGCTGTGACAGTTGGACCCTAAGGAAGGCTGAATGCTGAAGAATTGATGCTTTCGAATTATGGGCCTGGAGAAGCCTCTTGAGAGTCCTTTGAACTGCAAGGAGATCAAAACAGTCAATCCTGAAGGAAATCAATCCTGGCTGATCTTTGGAAGGACAGATAGTGAAGTTGAAGCTCAAACACTTTGATCACATAATGAGAAGAAAGGATTCATTGGAAAAAAATCCTGATGTTGGGAAAGATTGAAGGCAAAAGGAGAAGGGGATGGTGAAGGATGAGATGATTAGATAGCTTTGTTGATGCAATGAACATGAATTTGGGCAAACTCTGGGAGCCAGGGGAGGACAGGGGAGCCTGGTGTGCTATGGGCCATGAGGTTGCAAAGAGTCAGGCACAACTTAGTGACTGAACAACAACAACAGCCTTATGTATACTGTAAATAATAAATAAAACAGGAAAAGGACTTCAGAATGAAATCATTTTGGGGGTGGGTCCCTTCATTTTTTATGATTTCTGCAGGAAATGAATAACTGAATACTTAGATTCCTATGCGTAGAAAAATTATTTAGAAGCATTTGCTACAAGGTTGTGTAGAGGGTTTTCTTAATGAAACAAAATAAAGATAATAAAAATTAAAACCAAATGCCACTTAGCTTTTCCTCTGAAATCTGTATTTCTACACAAGACAAGGGGAATGATCTGTGCTTATTAGTTTGATCTGAAAGCATAATAAACAAATATACAAGATAATTCTCTATCTGCGCTCTGAAGTTGTACAGCCTAATGATTTCCACCTCATTAGCCTCTTTGCAAGAAATTCCCTCCTGACTGCATGCTAGAAGAATTGTTATATAATTCCCACATGCCTCGAAAGAATGCCCGAAAAGGATCACAGATTGCAGGTTCGGTTGCAATCCCTTTGCAGACACTTGATGGCTACATGTATTTAAATTATAAAAGAGGCTTCATGCAAATCCAATGTACACCCCTTGAGCTTCTCATTGACAGGCCTGGCCAAATATTTTTTTCACTCATGGATATTAGTGTATATCCAGAGACTTGAATTTGCAGGAGCAAGAGGGAGCACTTAACCACCAAATATGTTGGCACTCTTGGGAGAAAGCAAAGCTGGCTTGTATGCTTTAATTAAACCACCATCATTCATTCTTTAAATGTACAAGGGGTTCCTATATTAGTTACAGACTGCCTGTCTATATATAAAAAAATGTACAGTTCTGAGACTTTGAGACACTACTTTATAATGTCTTGGTAAGATCACACTTGGAATACTGAATCCAGTTTTGGTCACCATGATGTAAAAAAGATGTTGAGATTCAGGAAAGAGCACAGAGAAGAGCAATAAAGATGATTAGGGGACTGGAGGCTAAAACACATAGGAACTAGATCTGTCTAGTTTAATGAAAAGAAGGACTAGGGGGTGACATGAGAGCAGTTTTTCAATATCTAAGGGGCTGCCACAAGAAGAGGAGATCAACCTATTCTCCAAAGCACCTGAAGGCAAGCCAGTGGAACAGCTTGCCTTCAGAAGTTGTAGGTACTCCATCACTGGAGTTTTTCAAGAAGGAATTAAACAGCCATTTGTCCAGAATGGTATAGGGTCTCCTGCCTGAGCAGGGGATTGGATAATAATAATAATAATAATAATAATAATAATAATAATAATAATAATAATAATAATAATAATAATAATAATAATTTTATTTCTATACCGCCCTTCTCCCGAAGGACTCAGGGCGGTGTATAGCCTATTTAAAAACACAGAAACAAAACAACAATTTAAAATTTAAAATCATTAAATAATTAGGCTCCAATTAAAATCCCAGAAATTTAAAATACCCCCAATTTATAACGTTATGTTAATAGCCCTGCCTGGCGGAACAACAGGGTCTTCAGAGCGCAGCGGAACACCCGGAGGTCGGAGATCCTACATATTTCGGGGGGCAGTTCATTCCACAGGGCTGGGGCTCCCACAGAGAAGGCCCTCCCCCTGGGTGTCGCCAGCCGACATAACTTGGCCGATGGCACCCTGAGGAGACCCTCTCTGTGGGAGCGGACTGGTCGGTGGGAGCTACTGGTGGCAGAAGTCGGTCTTGAAGGTACCCGGGTCCTATGCCATGGAGCGCTTTAAAGGTGGTAACCAACACCTTGAATCGCACCCGGAAGACCACTGGGAGCCAGTGCAGCTTGCGCAGGAGGGGTGTCACGTGGGCGCAACGAGTTGCACCCATAACCACCTGCGCGGCCGCATTCTGGACCAGTTGGAGCCTCCGAGTGCTCTTCAAGGGGAGCCCCATGTAGAGAGCATTGCAATAGTCCAACCGGAAGGTGACAAGGGCGTGAGTGACCATGCGCAAGGCGTCCTGATCCAGAAAGGGCTGCAACTGGCGAATCAGGCGAACCTGATAAAAGGCCCCCCTGGCCACGGCCGTCATGTGCTCTTCTAAAGACAGCTGTGTGTCCAGGAGGACACCCAGATTGCGAGCCCTCTCTGTGGGGGGCAAGGATTCACCCCCAATAGTCAGCGATGGCACCTGCTGACTATATCGAGGCGCCGGAAGCCACAGCCACTCGGTCTTGGAGGGGTTGAGTCTGAGCCTGTTCCTCCCCATCCAGGCCCGCACGGCCTCCAGGCAGCGGGACATCACTTCAAGGGCATCGTTGGGGTGGTCTGGGGTGGAGATGTACAGCTGAGTATCATCAGCGTACAGATGGCACTTCACCCCAAAACCACGGATGATCTCACCCAGCGGCTTCACATAAATGTTGAACAGGAGAGGCGAGAGGACCGACCCTTGCGGCACTTCCCATGAGAGATGCCTCGAGGTCGACCTCTGCCCCCCTGCCAACACAAACTGCGAGCGGTCGGAGAGGAAGGAAGAGAACCACCGCAGAACGGTGCCCCCTATTCCTAACCCCCTCAACCGCTGCAGCATGATACCATGGTCGATGGTATCAAAAGCCGCTGAGAGGTCTAATAGGACTAGGACAGAGGAGCAACCCCTGTCCCAAGCCCTCCAGAGATCATCCACCAACGCGACCAATGCCGTTTCTGTGCTGTACCCCTGCCTGAAGCCCGACTGGTACGGGTCCAGATAGATAGCTTCATCCAGGTGCCGGGGAAGTTGTCGTGCCACCACGCTCTCAACAACCTTCACCACAAAACGAAGGTTGGAGACTGGACGATAGTTGGCTAATTCAGCCGGGTCCAGGGAAGGCTTCTTGAGGAGGGGCCTCACTACCGCCTCTTTCAAGGCGGCAGGAAAGGCACCCTCACTCAGAGAAGCACCTATAATCCCCTGGAGCCAGCCTCGTGTAACCTCCCGGGAGGCCAGCACCAACCAGGAGGGACACGGGTCCAATAAACACGTGGCGGCACTAATCTTACCCAGAACCCTGTCCACATCCTCGGGAGTCACAGGATCAAACTCCTCCCAGATAACATTCTCAAGACCTGCCCTCGTCTCCTCCCGTGGACTCATCCAGTCGGAGTCCAAGCCATCCCGAATCCGAGCGACTTTATCGTGCAGGAATTGCACAAAATCCTCAGCACGACCCTGCAAGGGATCTTCCCGCACTCCCCCCCGGAGGAGGGAGTGGGTCACCCTAAACAAGGCGGCTGGGCGGTTCTCTGCAGATGCGATAAGACCGGAAAAGTGGTTAGACTTTGCCGCTTTTATCGCCACTAGGTAGGTCTTGATATAAGACCTCACCTGTGTCTGGTCGGAATCGGATTGACTAGTCCTCCAAATGCTCTCTAGGCATCTTTTCCGACGCTTCATCTCTCTCAGCTCCTCAGAGAACCAAGGAGCCAGTTGAGATCGGCATCGGGTCAGAGGCCGCAAAGGCACGACGCGGTCCAAAGCTCCAGCGGCCGCCCTTTCCCAGGCGGCCACCAGCTCTTCAGTCGAGTCGTGTGTTAGGGTCTCAGGGAACGGCCCAAGCTCCGTCAGGAACCTTTCGGGGTCCATCAGGCGCCTGGGACGGAACCATCTAGTTGGCTCCGTCTCCCTGCGGCGGGGGACAGCGGTAGGAAAGTCTAGTTGGAGGAGCGAATGATCTGTCCATGACAAGGGTTTAATATCTAGGTCCCCTCTACCAAGATCATTCAACCACTGACCAGAGACAAAAATCAGGTCCAGAGTGTGTCCCCCTATGTGAGTTGGGCCATGAACTAACTGGGTCAGGTCCATGGCCGCCATGGAAGCCATGAACTCCCGAGCCACCTCTGATGCCTCACCCGCGGATGGAAGGTTGAAATCCCCCATGACGATAAGTCTGGGGGTATCAACCGCCACCCCGGCAATGACGTCGAGTAGCTCGGGCAGGGTCGCTGCCACGTGGCAGGGAGCCAGGTACATAGTCAGCAAACCCATCTGCACCCCACGGCCCCACTTTACACAGAGGGACTCACATCCGGCTATCTGAGGAACAGTGGTCTCCCTCGGACAAAGACTTTCCCTAATAATCACCGCCACTCCCCCACCCCTCCCCTGGGCCCTTGGCTGATGAAATGCATGGAAACCTGGCGGGCACATCTCAACGAGGGGGACCCCCCCTCCTGGCCCAACCAGGTCTCCGTAATACCTGCCAGGTCCGCACCCCCCTCCGAAATAAGATCACAAATGAGGGGGGCTTTATTAACCACCGACCTGGCATTACACAACATCAGCCGCAGACCCTGGGCCTGAGACTCTACACAACCCAGGACACGAGTCACGCATCGGGGGCCGGAGTGCGCAATCGCTCGTAAACAGCGTATGCGCACCCCCGACACTTGATATGACCCCCTGCGTCCGTCATACCTGCCCCTCCCACTCATTATTTCAATTTCACAGCCCTTCCTGTCATCCCCCTGCTCCCCGGTTAAATTTCCTTTCGCGACCCTCCTGCTGCAACTAATCGACCCATCATCCCTCTCAGTCGCTATCTGGACCCCCCCAGGTCCGCTTTTACAACCCCCTCCCACTGTCCCGGGTCCCCTTAAAATTTTCTTTAAAAATTTAACTAAAAAAACCCTCAACCCCCTCTTCGCTACATGCCATCTCTCGGGGTTCCAAAGCCCGTCATCAAGATAGGCCCTCGATAATGTGGAGGGCCAGGCCTGCGAAAGGGGGGAGTCTCGCAGCGCAAGAAGGTCGGCTTTTTGGAGCATCAACCGAACCAGAGATGGGAAAAAAAAGGCCAGTCCGGGGGTCTATCATAGTCAAAAGGGATAACTGAGCATAAGGATCACAAAATGTCCATTTGTAGAGCTGGACTCCACTGTCCTCTCACGACAGGGAGAAGGTCCAATGTTCTTTTTCTCCAACAGAGGCTAATAGCCAACCATCCTCTCACGACGGCCTGTCCCGTTACAAGAAGTTAACGGGGACAGTGTTCTATCCTCCCCGTTGGGATACAAAAATCTCTCAGTTCTTTCAAATGGTGCTCAGTCTCTCCTGCCAGCGAGGGCATGAGTGGAACATGGTGGGGGAGGGGGTCCAAAGTGTCCAGAGTGTAGTAGTTTGTAAGCCCCTCCCCCATAAAAAGGGGGAGGCGGGATGGCAGGGGGAAGGAGGGGGGGAAACAATATCCCCAGAGGAGGGTAACATCTCTTCCTCTGCCAATCTATAAGTCCAGGCCTCCTCACTTCAGCTTCTCCTCTTCACTCTCAGCAAACTACCATTGCAGCATTCTTGGCAGACGCCATCACCGGACCAGTGTCACCCCCCCCACCCCCACCCCAGCACCATAACAGATGCATCTGGGGGGGGGCAGCCAGCGCCGCCAACTGGCCTCCACCGCCAGCACCGCCTTGGCTCTGTTGCTTTGAGTGGGGGGGGAGGAGGGGGGCATCGCCCCACGGCCGTTCGCACCACCGCCGGAGCCACCGTCCCCCTCCAGCCCCTCTTCTCCGATGGAAAACAAGACCGCAGCCAGATGACTCTCTGCGGCCACACCAAGCTGCACCCACCATCGCTGCTACCGCTGTTACTGCTGCTGCTGCCACCGCCATCACTGCCATTGCCTTCTCGGCGCCCTCAGCTGTTCTTCGGCGCCCTCAGCTGTTTTACGGCGCCCTCACCGCCGCCACAACCTCGCGGGGCTCCAGGCAGTTCCGCAGCGCCCAGGATGGCCTCACAGCGTCGCCGCCGCTGCCACTACCAACCCAGCGGCGCTCCGCGGCATCCTCGGCATCCCCAGCACCCTCCAGGGCCTCTCCCAAACCGCTAGCCCCTCGCTCCAACCACGGTGTCACAGAGGGAGCAAAAATCCTCCCCAGGTTGGGCAGGGGCTCTCCTCACTGGGGCTCGGGGTCGCAGATGGATTTAGCGACCCTACACCCCCCGAAAAGACCAAATAGCCCCATCGTCAGACCGGGAGCTCACCCAGCACCGCCATCTTCGAGCATGCGCAAAGACCTCCAAGATTCCTCCCAACTCTGTTATTCTGTTATTTCTGTTATACTCTCAGGCATAGTACAGATTAACATTACTAGGCATTAACACAATTTCAATTTAAATCTAAAGCAAAAGACCTGGCAGAAACATAATCTCATACTATTCTGCAGTCCATGAGAAACATATAAATTCAAATGTGGGTTAGACAGCATCACCACCAGATGGATTCGTAACTGGCTGACCAACCACACTCAACGTGTAGTCCTCAATGGAACTGCATCTACATGGAGGGAAGTATGCAGTGGAGTACCCCAGGGCTCTGTTTTAGGCCCAGTGCTCTTCAACATCTTCATCAATGACTTGGACGAGGGGATAGATCGGGAACTCATCAAATTTGCAGATGACACCAAGCTGGCAGGAATAGCCAACACTCCAGAAGATACAGAAGGATCTTGACAGACTTGAACATTGGGAGCTATCTAACTAAATGAAATTTAACAGTGAAAAAAGCAAGGTTCTACATTTAGGGAAGAAAAACAAAATGCACAGGTACCTTGCTCAATAGTAGTAACTGTGAGAGGGATCTTGGAGTCCTAGTGGACAACCATTTAGATACGAGCCAGCAGTGTGCAGCAGCTGCCAAAAAAGCCAACACAGTTCTGGGCTGCATAAACAGAAGGATAGAATCAAGATAACGTGAAGTGTTAATACCACTTTATAAGGCCTTGGTAAGGCCACACTTGGAATATTGCATTCAGTTTTGGTTGCCATGATGTAAAAAAGATGTTGAGACTCTAGAAAGAGTGCAGAGAAGCGCAACAAAGATGATTAGGGACTGGAGGCTAAAACATATGAAGAACAGTTGCAGGAACTGGGTATGTCTAGTTTGATGAAGAGAAGGACTAGGGGAGACATGATAGCAGTGTTTCGATATCTCAGGGGTTGCCACAAAGAAGAGAGAGTCAAACTATTCTCCAAAGCACCTGAGGGTAGAACAAGAAGCAATGGGTGGAAACTAATCAAGGAGAGAAGCAATTTAAAACTAAGAAGAAATTTCCTGACAGTTAGAACAATTAATAAGTGGAACAATTTGTCTGCAGAAGTTGTGAATGCCCCAACACTGGAAGTTTTTAAGAAGATGTTGGATAACCATTTGTCTGAAGTGGTGTAGGGTTTCCTGCCTGGGCAGGGGGTTGGACTAGAAGACCTCCAAGGTACCTTTCAACTCTGTTATTCTATTCTATTCTATTCTATTCTATTCTATTCTATTCTATTCTATTCTATTCTATTCTATTCTATTCTATTCTATTCTATTCTATTCTATTCGTAAAATACATGCAGTCAGACATTATCTAACCAGTTATGTACACAACCAGAGCTAGGGTAGATGATTTTTGAGAAGACCCAAAAATCAGTTGGCTGGTACACGCATGCATGCTGGAGCTGAGCTCGCGTGCCCACTGATATGGTTACATGTGCCACCTGTGGCACGTGTGCCATAGGTTCACCATCACGGACCTAGGCTTTCTTCAGCGCTTTGAATATTTTGCCTTGTGTTTTCCCATCAAACTGGCAAACCCTCTTAAGAAGCTTTGTTAGGAAGACACTTCCTCCAAATCCCTATTGATTGTGACACCCCTCCCATTCTCCAAATGTTGCAACACACACACTTTGAAACATGCTGGCTTAGTGAATTCCTGCTCTGAACATGAGATTAGACTAGGGTCCTATAAGTTAGCTTCCAGCTCTTTCATTCTGTGATTCTAATATACTACACCATATGCTTACCTACAAGCCTTTTCCAACTGTGTCCTCCAGATGCATCGGATCAACCAACATCAAGTGAGCAAATAACTGAAGACAGCTGAATGATTACATGAAGCTATTATATATGCATAATAAAGTGCTGTGTATTTTCTGGTTTTAAAGTCATTTAAGCAAGGCATGCAAGTTAGCTAAATTCCTGTTCAAACATCTGATTTTCTTGTAATTTATTTTTGAATGCTGTACTGGAAAGGGCTCTAGTTTAAACTGCTTCTTTTTTTTCTGCGTGTTTATCCGCCCCCCTTTAAACGTCTTAACGTCAAATGGTGTGGAAGGTTTACAAATCATTAAGTGTGGATTAAATTGGCACCATACGAGTATCCATTTTTCTTCAAGATAATTAAGCATATTGGATAACCATGATGGCTTGTTTTTAGAATACTGTTGATGCATTGGACAGCTGTACAATTGTTGTAAGGCATTCCTGAATAGGTCCTAGGCAAGCCTGGCAGATAAGTGGCTAATTTCAGTGTCACAAGGTGCTGCTATCAGGAACTGAGGCTAGCATTGCCATCCATTGCTGGGCACCTGGCCACATTGGCAAGAGACAACAAAGCAGGTGGATGTTGATATTAAAGCCATTTTGGAGTACATGGAAAGTCATTTGCCATAAATGTGCTTTTGAGATAGAAGCAGAATTGGCAGCAATGGCAGTTTACCTGCCTTGTTGAACAAAGGAAGATGAGAAGGATGGATCAGATTTGCAAATAGCAATAGCATTTAGAATTACATACTGCCCCATAGGGCTTTATAGCACTCTCTGGGTAGTTTACAATGTCAGCATTATTTGCATATTTTTTTTTTTAAATTTGATTTATATGCCGCCCTTCTCCGGAGACTCAGGGCGGCTTACAATGTGCTCAGCAATATTGTCCCCAATGAGCTGACTGCTTGTTTTACCAACCTCAGAGGGATAGAAGACTGAGACAACCTTGAGCCCATCAGGATCAAACTCCAGTAAAATATAGTATACTTTAACCACTGTACCACCAGGGCTCCTAGTATATATAAAAGGTATGTATGTATGTATGTATGTATGTATGTATGTATGTATGTATGTAATTTATATTGCCGCCTATTCGTCTATAGTGACTCAAGATGGCTTACAGAATATAAAAACACATTTAAAACAATAAAAACTAACAAAAATAATCAAATAAATTAATATATTACAATATAACAAAATCACACACACACACCCCGCCCCGGTGACAGCACATCACATGAGCCATTTAATGGGCTCTCTCCAGCTCTGGGTTCCCCAGGCCCGCTGGCAGAACCGGGTCTTCAGTGCCTTCCAGAAGAGTATTAGAGTGGGGGCCGTTCTAATCTCTGGGGGAATGATGTTCCAGAGAGAGGGAGCCACCACAAAGAAGGACCTTCTGGGTCCCACCAAGTGTATCTCCCTCGGGGATGGGACCTGTAACATTCCCTGCCTATTCACTCTGATGGGCCAGGTAGATGTGACCGGCAAGAGATGGTCCCTCAGATAACCTGATCCAAAGCCATGAAGGGCATTATTATCATTATTATTATTATTATTATTATTATTATTATTATTATTATTATTATTATTATTTCTATGCCGCCCACTCTCCGAGGACTCTGGACGGTTTACACCAAAGACAGTATACTAAATAGCATATTGCCCCCAACAATGGATGGAAGGATGGACTGGCTCACCTTGAGCCAGTGAGATTTGATCCGCTAATCTGTTGAACTAGCAGTCAGCTGAAGTAGCTGCAGTACTGCACCACTGCACCACCTCGGCTCTTTAAAGGTGACAACCAGCACCTTTAAAAAGTTTAAAATATTGCTGGTCAGTCCCATGAACGTTCTGTAGTATTCACCAACCTAGACCCTCTAAATAACCATAATCCCAATCAACATTGCCAATTTTTTTGGAATACTGAGCAGATTGTTCAGTTTTTCAATCACATTGTATTTTACTTTTGAGAGTTGTGTCTTATATATGGACATTTAGTGGTCTGCCACTATAGAACTAATATTGGAGGAAAAGCTCAAAGATATCCAGAATTAAATCATTAACACTACTTTAAACTTGAGTTTCTTCAACTGGGAAGAGTTATTTGATTTAAAATGTATGCTTTCTTAGATGTTGTTGGAGTTTACTTCTTGTGGTTGATTTGAATATGATTTGAGTCTGATGAATCTTTCACTTTATGTTCCACTCAGAAGTTTCAAAGTATATAGTTGCTGTTATACTGTTATAAACTTGAGAAGTAGAATAGTTTAGGAATCATTACCAGGTCTCAGCTAAATATGACCCTAAAAAGTTCTATATATCTATTTTTATTATATTTTGGAAATCAACGAAACTGAGAAAATGGAGAAAAACCTAGTAATTCATGAGCAAGTTAAACTTTAAAATACTATGGAGTTGTTTCAATGACATGGGTAGCTATATAGATTTGATAGACAGATAGATAGATAAATTTACATCGTCTATTCAAGATAAAAATAGAAAGATCCATGTACATTTCATTAACATTTCAAGAGATTATTCTAAACGGTATCATGCTAATTCTTTGCCAACAGAAAAATGAAACAGATTATTTTTTTACAAAAAATGATTTTATCACATTTATCACTGGATCAGATTTCTAATCTTCCTATCTTTTACTTCAAGATTTGCTCACTGCAATTTACAAGACCAGAAGACCTTCTCTTGACGACTTTCTATTTAATTAGTATAAAAACTATCTTGGGTTGTTGTTTCCTATTTTCCTAGCCGCCTGTATGTGCATTATTTTTCTCCTTTCAAATAAATCCCCATATTTTAATGAGATAAGCATCTCAGTTACTCCCAAGCAAAATGAGGACTTTATGGTATTTTCTAACTGTAGACCTATTTCCTTGATCAGTTCTTTGATAAGGCTAAGCTTTTAATGCTAGTTTGGCCTGTAGAAATTTTTAATGATTTGCATCTCTATCTATCAAAGTAGTATCATCAGCACAGCAGAGGTTATCAATATTTCTTTCTCCAAATTTAAAACCATGCTCATCACTTGTCCCCCCCCCCCATCCAGCTTCCGTCAGCGTGCATTCTGCATACAATTTGAATAAACAAGGAAAGAGATTATAGCTTCGTCTCACTTCCTGGAGCCAGACTATTTCCCTGTTGGATAATTCACCTTACATGGCCAGAAAAGAAAAGAATCTCAACATTTTTTGAGTCTATGTGTTTGGCTGACGGTGCGACAAATCGTAAATAAATAATGTATCAAAAGTGAGTGTTAATAAGAAAATAGAATTCTCACACTTTACAGGGCAAAGTTTAATTGATCTAGACTTTGTGATTACATTCCTCACATCATTACTTAAATAATAGGAAGGTAATAAACCAAACTATTAAATGCAGTAGGTAAAAGGGTTCATCCACTTGTCCCTCTAACACAGTGGTGGGTTTCAAAATTTTTTACTACTGGTTCTGTGGGTGTGGCTTGGTGGATGTGGCATGGCTTGGTGGGTGTGGCTTGATGGGCATGGCAGGGGAAGGATACTGTAAAATCTCCATTCCCTCCCGATCAGCTTGGGAGGCAGAGAATAGATGGGGGCGGGGCCAGTCAGAATTTTTACTACCGGTTCTCCGAACTACTCAAAATTTCCACTACCAGTTCTCCAGAACTGGTCAGAACCTGCTGAAACCCACCTCTGCTCTGACTACGGCACAAATATACTATGGTGGCAGTGGTGAAATCCACTTACCTTCGCTGCCGGTTTGGGAATGGGAGCGCGTGGGAGCACGCAGGAGCGCAGAGTGCTATTGCTATTGCTATCTCTGCACATTAATGACAGGTAGCCAAATGCATCATTCCAAGCTCTTATGTACCCCACCATCACCCCACCCAACATTAGAGACAGTGACTGGCATTCCCCCCTCCCACATCAGAAGATAATGCTTGAATGGGATGGAGGTAAGAAGAGGGAATCTGCCAGTTACTTTCCCTAACTTATGCTGCATTAATGAATTAAGCCCTGAGTCTGGCTGGAGATAGGGCAGCATATAAATCTCATTAATAAATATAAAATAAATAAATAAATTAAAATTGTAATGGCAACCACAATTACCAGCCATATTCTTGTGACAAAAGGGGTTGGCAATTGGGGCAAATTATATAGCGTTATATATTTTCTACAGCAGAGGACAGATAAATTATGTGGTTGTCCGGTTGAACTCCAAGTGTTCCCCTTCATCTTTAAAGGTTTCTACACCATCATAGTTTGTAATATTTAGTATTCGGGTCACCCTTGAAAAGCAAAAACAAAATAAAACCCAAATGTTAAAAAAAAAGTGCAATATAAACTTTATTTATGAATAGGAAATGAATTATGGGAAATTTTAATCACACATAGATCAAAATCATGAGATTTTGATGTAAAATTTAAGAAAAAAGATTCTCACAGGATACTGATATTGTTTATTGAACACGCAATGAGACAAGAGGCTCACCCAATTCTAGATGATCATATGATACCCACAAAAACCACATTTCCTATTTTAAAATGTTTTCTAATTAGCAGTTGCTATGATTGACATTTCTGGGTCTTGGTTAATTGATACCTTTATCTACTTTTACATGTTTCCCTAGGAGAAAATTGAACCATGCAATTAAACTCACATCGCTAGCAATATTTATTGTTGAAGAATATGTTTAGACAACTGTGTGCAGATGTCATTCTTTTATGCTGTCTTCATTATGCTTAGTTTGTGGTTTTGGTTCTTGTCCCAAGTTTTCTTTTCTTTAGTTTTTGCTGACTCTTATAGTTTTCCCTGCGAACATAGTTGTTGCTGTTCTTATGTGCAGTGCAATTCCTTTGATTTCCTTTCTTTGTTTTTCTGTCTGACCTCTGTGGTCACCTATAGAGCAAGTGAATTGTTTATTTCAGGCTGTACGTTGGATGCTATCAGTACATAATTAACCACAACTGAAAGATGCTTCCTCCTTTTCCAATATTCAGTTAGTAGTTTCTTTTATTTCTATTTAATTTCTTCCTTCCTTTTCATTCTTAATTCTTAAATGCATGGTTGTGCTTTTATTTTTTATTTACTTAATTTTTATCCCCAGCCAGTAAAAAAATAAAAAATCATGATCTACTAGAACAGGGGTGTCAAACTCACATAGTTATGGCAGCGTCACATGGCATATCAGGACCTTTTTTCCCCTTCATTGAACCAGGCATGGGTGTGGCCAGTGTATGATGCATCCAGCCCATGGGCCGGGAGTCTGACAGCATTGTACTAGAAGAAACCCTATAGTTTCTTAGTCAGAGATTCAAGTAAGATTTCTGATAGGTTTATAAGTGCCAGCACCATGGTGATAACATGGACAATGTAATGGTATTTGAGTTATATTTTAAACTAGATGGGCAATCTGGCTCTCCAAATGTTCCTCAGCTGCAGTCCCTAGTAGCCCCTGCCACTGTGATCATTTGTGAGGAATTGAGAGTTATAATTTAGAAATGTCCAGCTTGCCAGAGGTCCCTTATCTTTTAAGTTCATGATAGATTTCTGCCATGACAATGGAACACCCTATGCAACCAACAACTCTTTAAATATTTGGAAAGACCAGAAACCCCAATGAAACCAATAAAAAGCATCTGTATGTAGGATCACTTGGACTTATAACAGATAATCACCACTTTCAAGCTATAATGACAACGTTTCCAAATGTATGTATTATGTATGCATGTTTCACATTTCTGAATAGTCCATCTCCCTCAAAGAGGGACTCTATTCATTTCCATTTTAAACAAGTTAAAATAGTTATTTAGTTAAAGAAACATCAAAGGCAGTGGTGGGATTCAGCCAGTTCGCATCTATTCGGTAGAACTGGTTGTTAACTTTCTAAGCAGTTTGGAGAACTTATTTTGTTTTTCCCCACTTTACAGGGCTAATCCTGTAAGGAAGGCAGGAAGTAAACATTCTGGTGTTGATTCTAGCCTAATCTTTATTGCCCTGCTTACAGAAACTGCCTCTCTGGTTAACCCTTATTACATTGTGACAGCTAAGGTGAAACGCCCATCGATGTGAGTGATGTTGAATTGGCCATGCCCACACGGTCACATGACCACTGAGCACGCCCACCCAGCTGGTCATTAGGGCAGAAAACCAGTTGTTAAATTATTTGAATCCCACCACTGATCAAAGGGTAAAACCTATTCTAATATTCTACTTTGTTTTATTGTTCAGCTGATATACCAATTATTAAAAAAATATTCCACATATATCTATGCTTCTGCTTTTTCTGCGTGGTTCTTGTATAAAATATTTTTAAAGATCAGAAATAAAGTTCACAGTTAAAAATCAACAATTGCTTCCTAAAAAAGTTGTCATATGTGTATCACAAGCTTAATAAACAAGGAAATGTTATATGTTTCATTTAACATTGAGTAATGAATACAAGTGACATTAAACTAAATATTTTTCTTTAACACTAGTTGCAAACGTATGTATCTTTTGAGCTTTTGGAGCATGGAGATTTATAAATCTTATAAATATATGTATGATCTGGGGTAAATCCAAGTAAGATTAATAGGATCAATAGGTCTGACTAAACATGCATTAATTTGCAATGAGATACACTTGGTGGGACCCAGAAGGGCCTTTTCCGTAGTGGCTCCTTCTTTCTGGAACATCATTCCCCCAGAGATTAGAACGGCCTCCACTCTAACACTCTTCCGGAAGGTACTGAAGACCTGGTTCTCCCAGCGGGCCTGGGGAATGCATAGCGGGATGGAGCCCATGAAATGACTCATATGATGTGTTGTCGCTGGGGTGGGGGTTATTTTATTTTATTATATATGATTCTCTCCTTTATTAGTTTTATTGTTTTTGTATGATGTTTTTTATATTGTAAGCCACCTTGAGTCACCATGTGCGAATAGATGGCAATATAAATCTCCTGAATGAATGAATGAATGAATGAATGAATGAATGAGGTGCCATGGATGCATAGCAATTAGTAAGGAACAAATATTTTTTTTTTCTCTAAGGGGATTCCATTGTCTTTCACACTTTGTTCCTAAGGGGACTCAACTATTCATTCCCTATCACTGATAATGCTTTCCATTTTTTCTAAAACAATTCTTCAAAAGCTGTACTAAATTCCTTATAATGAAAATCCAGATCCCCATAGAGAAGACAAATATTAGACTGTCAAGTTCTGTATTTTAGCCAGAGACTCATTGAATATCTCTTAATACTGCAGATGGCGCTTCAAAATTTAAAATTATGAGAAAGGAACTGTTTTTATTGGTTGGGAAAGAATAGTGATACATACACTGAGCCTAAACTTTTAATATGAAGGCATGTTATTAATATAAAAGTTGTTGTCACTTTAGATCAACTGTGTTTTAATTGCAAAGCCACCATACAATGCCCATCGAAACAAAAAGAGCTAGTCAGGAGGGAAGGGGGAGAGGGGGTGTTGTTGTATCTGTTATAGAATTCTGCCCACAGAATGTTCTCTCCAAGGAAATGAAGAGCCTATTTTTACTGATTTCTCTTTACACCTCTGTCATCTGAACACTGCCAAAGGATGCAATAAGTTTGTGTGTGATTAAAAGTTATATGACTCATTTGCAGCTCTTTTTCTATATATGGAAGAGGATTGTTTTTTCTATAGGGGAGAATATTCTAGATCTAACTTCTTGTTTTCAGACAACATGTGCCAGGATGTGTCATGGCAAGTACTGTCTTAGAAAAGGCACCCTTTTCATGGTGTAACAAAAGGAAGGGAGTACGTCTTTCCAGTGTGTCAACTATTCTGGGAAATCTGCTACCAAGCTAATTAATTCAATGCTTCAAGTTTTAGTACTTTTCTGTTAATGATTAAACTCTTAATAGGTCTCCAAAACATATCTTTTGCACTGCAGGATCCAGTATCTAGTTATATATCGGAGAAGCAGACAGAAGCCTGTAAATGAGTTCCAACTCTTACCAATATTGGAGGAGACTATTTGTTCACTTGAGTCATTGGTTTAACACTGAATCAAAGTCTTGATATGAAGTAATACTGACCTGATTGAAAATCCTAATTCATTTGTGATGGACTATTCTGTATAGCAGTGATGGTGAATCTTTTTGGCACCAAGTGCCCATATCGAAACGTGCATGCATGTGTGTGCAGCAGTGGTGGGTTTCAAAATTTTTTATTACCGGTTTTGTGGGTGCGGCTTGGTGGGCATGGCATGGCTTGGTGGGTGTGGCAGGGGAAGGATACTGTAAAATCACCATTCCCTCTCCAATCCAGAGGGAGGTTACTGCAAAATCTCCATTTCCTCCCAATCAGCTGGGACTTGGGAGGCAGAGAATAGATGGGGGTGGGGCCAGTCAGAATTTTTACTATCGGTTCTCCGAACTACTCAAAATTTCCGCTATCGGTTCTCCAGAACTGTTCAGAACCTGCTGAAACCCACCTCTGGTGTGCATGTGCGTGCACTGGAGCAGTGGAAAACTGAAGACCAAGTGGGCAGTGTGCATGCGCATGCCGGCCAGCTAGTCTTCAGGTTTCTGGCATGTGCATACATGCCAGTCAGCTGGTCATTGCTCATGCTGGAGCACCAGAAACTCAAAGACCAGCTAGTCGGCACGCGCATGCCTGTTTTTGGCCATTTTTTTGCCCGCTTTCAGGCCGTTTTCCAGTGCCTGTGAAGACCAGCTGGCGATGGCATGCGTGCCCACAGAGAGGGCTCTGCGGGCCACGTCTGGCACGTGTGCCATAGGTTTGCCATCCCGGCTGTATACTCTACCTAACTTAGTGACCTCTAGATTTGTTATGATCACACTTCATACTTTCAGCCAACAGGAATATTGAAACAGTCTGTCTTTGGAGGGACTTTAGACATGGGATGGAATGGGATGTAATATTGGATGAATGTGGACCAGGAAATTGTGCTCCAATTTATTCAATATTGCTCCAGCATCTCTGCCAGAAACATCTGTTTCACTCACAAAGGACTTGGTATGAAGGATGGGCTTACATGTGAATGCCTGTTTCAGGCACTGAAATGTGTATTGGACTTATTCTATGTGCCTTATTCTATCGGAACTTGAATAAACTAGACAGGGGTTAAGAGAATCCAGGCATGAACCACTTAGGAACTTCTAGCCAGTTATACTGTATCAACTTTTTGCCAAGATAGGACTGCTTCCAGCCTGGAAGAGTCATTTTTTTAAAAAAAGATGCTATAGGAAATTAATTATTATTATCATCATTCTTCTGACATGAACATGATCTATTCTGCAAATGTTGCTATACTTGTAGGTGGATTTAGATTCAGCAATGCATTTTTATATCCATAAATGCATGCTTTATGATTACTTATCAGAGTTTAGTTACGATTTAACTAAGGCATAACTATGAACTTTAATTTCCCTTTCCATCAAAGCCAGTTAAAGGTACGGACATGCTGAGCAGCGGATAGAAATCGTTATTGGATTGCATGGTTCATATACGGCTCTCCAATATTAGGAGATCAAATACGGACTGTTATTAAAATAGCTCCGCTCCTTGTAAAGCAGAATCACAAGATGGCCATAATATAAAAGGCTCATGAGATGTGCAAATAAAGTGACTTTTCTCAGATAAGGCAATATACCTTCAATGCCTCATTCTGTGTGGTGGACTGAACAGATTAGTGCTCCAGTATTATTCCAAAAGATAGCCAGTTTGGTGTAATGATTAAAAAGAATTAGACACGAAACTAGGAAACCACAAGGTCTAATCCCCTTTTCGACACAAAAACACCTGGGTGACTGGGTCACTTCCTCTCAGCCCCAAATAAGAGACAAGGGCAAACTATTTCAGAAAAATTTTGTCCTGAAAGCTGCAGGGACTAGTTCAGGCAGTTACCAGGAGTCAACACTTAACTGAATGCAATTTTTTTTAAAAATGAACCATTGCACATGGATTATTATAATGTGTTACATCTGAGACTATCTTTAAACGCACTGATAGAGGTGTGAAAGATGTCATAAATGGCTTTCTATGGGATGGCATACAAGACCCCTAAAAGTGTACATTATCTGCCATAAACAATATTGAGACTAATCTACTCAAATATATATATAATTTGTATTTTGCTGATAAAGAAATAAAGGGAGACTTTATTTCTTTATCAGCAAAATAAAAATTTGGTATAAAATGGTTTGTCGTGAATGCGACTGCTTGAGGGCTCCTGGATTAGAGCTGAAAGGCAAAAGGGAGCAGAATGCCCCCTCCCATATGTTGGGGTAGTCCAGGTGTCTCGATAGAAACACCCACACCCATACCCACACCCACACCCATACACACAAATATATATATATATATATATATATATATATATATATATGTATGTATGTATGTATGTATGTATGTATGTATGTATGTATGTATGTATATGTATCTGAATGTTGCACACAAGAAAATACTGTTACATAAAAATAAATATTATACCTTGGATAAATTTGTTACAAAGAGAAGAAATTAATATAATGAAGAATATCATCATTCCATATCATGGCTAGAGATGTGGGTGACTATGTTTAGTTTAGTTTTAGTTTTATTTCATTTGTATACCGCCCTACTCCCGAAGGACTCAGGGTGGTGAACAGCCACAGGATAAAAAACATAAATACAAAATTTAAAACTGAATAAAATCAAATTAAACAATTTGGCTGAAGACAGATTTAAAACATCCCAATAAATGAAAAACGAATTAAAATTTATGTTTTAAAAAGGGAAAAAAGGGAAACAGTTAGGCCAGGCCAACCTGATGGAATAAAAAGGCCTTGAGAGCACGGTGGAAGGTGCGTAGATCCGGGATCCTCCGTATCTCCGGGGGGAGCTCATTCCAGATAGTAGATGTCCCCACAGAGAAGGCTCTCCCCCTGGGGGCCACCAGTTGACATTGTTTGGCCGATGGCACCTGGGGGAGCGTATCGGCTGGTGGGAGGCTACTGGTGGCAGCAGGCAGTCCCGTAAGTAACCAGGTCCTAAGCCATGGAGCGCTCTAAAGGCATTAACCAAGACCTTGAAGCGCACACGGAAGACCACCAGGAGCCAGTGCAGCTCGTGCAGGAGAGATGTGACATGGGAACGCCATGTCACTCCCATAACCACCCGCGCGGCCGCACTCTGTGCCAATTGGAGCCTCCGGGTGCACCTCAAGGGGAGCCCCATGTAGAGAGCATTGCAGTAGTCCAGGCAGGAAGTGACGAGGGCATGAGTGACCGTGCGTAAGGAGTCCCGATCCAGAAAGGGACGCAACTGGCGAATCAGGCGAACCTGATGAAAAATCCTCCCGGTCACGGCCGTCAAGTGCTCTTCTAAAGACAGCCGTGAATCCAGGAGGACGCCCAAGTTGTGAGCCCTCTCCGTGGGGGCCAGCGATTCGCCCCTAATAGTCAGTGATAGCACCAACTGACTATATTGGGATGTCAGAAACCATAGCCACTTGGTCTTGGATGGGTTGAACCTGAGCCTGTTTCTTTGAGCCTGTGACTTTGGTCATACTATCGTGAGCCATGGTAGGGCAGTGGTTAGAGTGCAGTACTGCAGGCTACTTCTGCTGACAGCTGACTGCCTGCAATTTGGCAGTTCAAATCTCACCTGGCTAAAGGTTGACTCAGCCTTCCATCCTTCCGAGGTGGGTAAAACTGTGGACCCAGATTGCTGGGGGCAATATGCTGACTCTGTAAACCACTTAGAGAGGGCTGTAAAGCACTGTGAAGTGGTATATAAGTCTAAGTGCTATTGCTATTCTAACATGTTCCTCTCTCCCACTCTTAGTGGCATTGTCCACATGTTCTCATTCAATTATCTCCCCCCTCCAAAAAAATACTGTAATTACTTTGGTTATAGCATTCTGTTTCTTATCTTTTCTTCTATCATATTTCTCTCCCTCCTTTTTCTCTCAGCTTTTATGTGATAATGGAAACTATAGACAAAAATGAATTCTGAATTCTGAAGTGATTAAAAAAAGGTACAAATGAAATTCTATTCTATTAGAACAAATAAACAAATAGGATTGCTTTACACTAGCTCAATTAATGGAATAAGTTCAAGTTGAAAGCATGTCAACAGGTCTGCTAGGCATATAGAAGAGCTGCTCAAAGTCTCAAGACAACACTAGTAGATGTCAGTTTCTTCCCAAAGTCAATTCAAGATGATGCTTCTGTGCTTTAAACCTTGACTGGCCTGGGAGATTAATCATAACACTATTAAGGAGAAACCCAGGACATTTAAAGCAAGGTGATGAGGACAATGGTTTGTAGAGGAGAGTTTATGAAAAGGACATTTGTTAAAATAAAAATAGCTCATGCAAAAATCATGCAGATGAACACCTTTTGGACTTTGCATTTCCTTACCTTTGGGGGAAAAAATTAATTCTAAAGGCATGAAAAGAGACACATTAATTGCTTCAGTAAATCTATATGACCTTATGACCTATGATGAAATGAAAGGAATGCATTATATATTCTCACTGTAGTTCACGAGAGATCATCATAATCACTAAATAAATGAGAAAGGCAATTGATATAATGGCTTCTGATTCAAGGATGGTATTTTTCTATTCACCATTCATAGAAATGTTAGATAAAGATCAAAAGATAAATTTATTCATTTTTCTTTGCAGTGTACCATATTATCTCCTTTCATATCTGAATAGCACCTCTCCTCATGTTTGTTTTTTACCAGTTTTTCTTTCATATATTTGTGTGTGTGGAAAGTGGCAGAATTCTAATAGAAAGTTTTTGCTATTAGTGTTTCTAGAAATTAAACATTACAAATCCTAAAAATTATATCCTGAAATTATCACTAAAATAATAGTTGATATTCAGCTTTTGGAGTTTTAGTTCATAAATATGCTCTTTGATGGAGGAAATGCAGATCTCTTTTATGTAGTTAAATGTCATCAAGGATATTTCTCATGCTAATTATTACAAAAAATTCCTGACAGAACAACTTATAGATACAAAAAGCAAAAAACAGACCAACAACATAAAGTTGGGTTTATTTCAGGTGACTTTGTTATTTTTTTTTTCCTAAAATTTTGTTAGCTAGGTTTTTCCTTCGTTTTGCTACCAGGATACAGCTAAGAAGCAACTTTGCAAGGAGGAAAATATAATTTCACTCTGTAAATGAGTGATTAATCATGCAGTTGCTTCTTTTGAGAACAAGATACACAATTAAAATATGCATAATAGTGTCAAGTTAATCTCGGTACATGATGCATTATATGTAAGCAAGTTATTGTTGGTACTTTCATTCCCCAGTTAATTTGCATTTCTCTGGGTTCATTGATATGACCCTAAGCATGAGATGATTCCATGTTACACCATGGAACCCTCCACCTGCCAAAGAGATGTGCATGTACATGGGAGTGAAGATCACATAAGGTTTTAGAAATAAAATGAATCTCTGTGTGAATAGATTTATACAGCTCTGTGTGTTTTAAATTGAACACATTGTTTACCAACGAAAGCTTCTTCTTCAGTTCATTCAAGTAAAGCTGCCTTTTGCAATTGACTGATGGTGAATTTGTCAATATCAGTAGTGTTCTAATAGTGCTTATTATTATTTAAATTTGTTTTAGCCACCCATTCTGGAATATTCAGGATAACTCAGAAAATCCCAAAACAATAAAATCATTTTTTTTAAAAAAAAATGCATACAACAACACTAATTAAAAAAAATGGATACTAACCTTACGATTGATACAAAAGCTATGAGTGGTGCAAAGAGTCATGGAAAGATATGTGCTCAGCATTACAAGACAAGATAGAAAGACCTGCACATGGATTAGAGAACAAACGAAAGTATACGATGTCATCAAGAGAGTAAAAGAATTGAAATGGAAATGGGCTGGTCACATAGCAAGAAGAACTGATGGGAGGTGGACCAAGGCAGTCATAGAATAGATCCCACTTAATAAAAAATCATCCACAAAAGAGACCTAAAACAAGATGGATCAATGCCATCAGCAGATATTGTGGGCCCAATTGGCAAAAGAAAGCTCAGGACTATATTGGTTGGAAACATGCAGAAGACGCCTTCATCCTGCAGTGGATAGACAATGGCTAGAAAGATAGTGATGATGATGACAACGACGTCAACAACACAGGTAACCTTGACTAACTCAACCAATACATTAACAAAGAGTCACAGTATTCTAACCGCAGGCTTGTGTTCAAAGATCCGGAAGAATTTTTGGAACACCAGGAGAGAGAGTACCATCCATATTTCAGGATGATATATATTTTTTTTAATTTGATTTATATGCCGCCCTTCTCCGAAGACTCAGGGCGGCTTACAATGTGCTCAGCAATAGCCTTCATCCTTTTGTATATTTATACAAAGTCAGCTTATTGCCCCCACAACTGGGTCCTCAATTTACCTACCTTAGAAAGGATGGAAGGCTGAGTCAACCTTGAGCCTGGTGAGATTTGAACCCTGCAGTAATTGCAGGCAGCTGGTCTTAATAACCAGCTTAATAACAGGGTGCCTTAAACCACTGTTATTAAGATGTTCCAGAGGTAAGGGCCATGACAAAGAAGGCATACTTCCTTCCCACTGTCAAAGGCGACTGTCTATCACAGCTTTTAGCATTTTCTAAAAGAGTATTGTGATATGGGTAGGAATGCATGTCACCGATATACAACCATTTAAAGGATACGCTTATTCAAGAGCACTTCTCAAAAGTTGGAACAAATCCATCCATCTTACCCATTCAGAACTAAGACACATATCAGGGAAGAAAGCCAGTCCTCTCACTACCTTTGGGAAGGGAAAATTTTTGTCCTCTACTTTGGGAGTGATGGGGCTGTTTCCCCAATTTATATTATCCCAAACTGTTTCACTGCTCTTAAAAGCATCACTTTTTGGCAAACTAAATTGAAGGCATAAGAGAAAATTAGACTGTCTAAAGGAAGCTCAGAGTTAAAGTTCTCATACCTATCTATAAAAAAGGGAAAAAAGATATTCTTGCTAACTCTATTTAAATGACATGCAAAATGTAGCTTCTCCATACTTTGGTCTTGCTTACATCAATGAGAAGCATTATTTCAAAACCTCTCTCTGTTTTCTACCCAGCCATGTTTAGTTTTTGATATCTAAACCAAATTAAATTTCTGCTTTCTGGAGTGAAAGCATTCTGCTATACAAGGAATGCTGCAAACATTTATTTATTTTTAAGTCCAGGAGATATGCTTCCAATTTGGTCCCTCACTTTGGAAATGACAGAATGAAAGCTGATTGCTAGTCACAGAGCATGAACCACTGAAACAGTGCATTTTGTCAGTATGAACATGACATATCCTTCTGCTTTTTATTTTCCTTGAATGAGATATTTATATTTCTAAGAAGCAAGCCTAAATTGGGAAGTATGCATTAGTGATCAGCAACAAAAGATAAAGCAAATCAAACCTATTGCTAGCAAATACTGATCAGATGAGGAAAAATATGGCTGTAATTGAGACAGGTGAAGTGGTTAGTTGTTTGATCGCAAGTTACACAAAGCCTCTTTAATTGTACCTAATAATATCTTATCAGACATTCATAATGCCTAATTGGAATTGCTGAAAGTTGGTCACATTCCCCTCCAATTAAAGAAAGTCTGCCTTTACATCTTCCTAAACCAAGACAGCATATGCCAAGTCTTCTCCCAATATGGCAATCAGGTCTCCCACAGACCATTGTATGGCGCCACATCTTAGGGTCATCTTTAATATCAGAGCAGAAAACTTTATAACTCATTTCAAACGATCCTTTTGGGTGAAACATTATTAAAGTATCAAATTAAAGCTCCCAAATGCAGCACTCTGGAGAGATTAAGAACTCATAAGCAGAAATCAAGTTCCAGGTATGGTTTCTACCATATTAAAGGATCTCAGTTAGTAGCTGGGCATTTTGGAAGTTATTGCCAATCTGAAAGAGCCTTAAGGTCAGTGTTCCGAGTGGCCCAGTGATTTGAAGTTGGTAATTTAATATATTAAATCAGTTTTTAAATATTTTTCTTCTCTTTTTTAAAGTTTCTTTGCTCCTAAAT
Organism: Arizona elegans; assembly: GCA_022577455.1. Taxonomy (NCBI): domain Eukaryota; kingdom Metazoa; phylum Chordata; class Lepidosauria; order Squamata; family Colubridae; genus Arizona; species Arizona elegans. The sequence continues at coordinate 146,934,842 of JAKOOJ010000001.1, read as the reverse complement.
ATATGGAAGCTTGTTCTACAATTTACTCTTTACTCTTGGTTCTTGGATACTGTATATTCTTCAAAAGTATAATGGTTACTTTTTAGAAAGGAAGAAAGGAAGGAAAGAAGGAAAGGAAGGAAGGAAGGAAGGAAGGAAGGAAGGAAGGAAGGAAGGAAGGAAGGAAGGAAGAAAGAAAGAAAGAAAGAAAGAAAGAAAGAAAGAAAGAAAGAAAGAAAGAAAGTCTCCCTTAGTTCTTACAACTTGTCTGACTTAGCAGTTTGAAGCAATTATTTTCTGCAAAATTATGATGAGATATTCTCAGATGATTTTGGAAGACTTCCCATTGGCACAATTTGCAAATTCTCCAGGTGTTCAAATAGTAGGAAAAAGAAAAGGCAACAACAACATTTGGAAGAAAAAGGGAATGCTTTTTTTTTTTTTGTTTCAGAACTAGAAAGTATAAATCAACAAATCATAAACTTTGCATATCCTTTTCTTGCTGTGAGGTAATGCTTTTGATGCTTTTGAACAGTGATGAAATGTAAGGTTTTGGCTGAAAGTTCATAGCCTTTGTTCCTGACATAAAAGTGTCTTTAATATCATATATTATTTAAATGCATAACCAACCATATTGATAATAGCATTTCCTCTTTGATTTATTTTTTTCAAGGTGTCACTTCCATTTGCTTGGACCTTTGATCCACCAAGTTGAAACATGAATCTCAGATAGAAGTTGAAATATTCCTAAGTGTGTAACAGTAAATGTCAGGTTTACAGGTCAACAGGTCTGTATAAAATGAACAGAAAAATCCCTTTTGTCTGTAAAAGGGCAACCGAAGTAATTGACAGGTGGAATCTATACAAGAAAGCTTTGGTTAATTATGCCATATCCTAGAATAGCTCACTATTCACTCAAGAATTCTATTTTGCAGGCCTCATCCAAGAGGCTCTCTGCCCACGCACACAAACACACAGGCATACCTATTGTCAGAAACTTTGTAATGAGAAGCTACCCTTGAGTTTAGGAAATAGGGTATTTCTCTGATCATGCTGTCACATTTGCAGTGAAGGTGTTAGTAAGTCTTAAGCAACTTTTCTGGCAGAGATAAGAAACCATTTCCCATGCTGCCTTTTTTAAATGAGTTGACCTAGTTTGTACTTCTCAGACCAATACGTAGATCAGAAATGATTGTTCTTTGGAGCTTGCTGCTCTCTGAAATCTGAGATGTAGCAGTCTGCTAGATAATATTCGAAAACCGTGTCCATTTGAGAAGGTGATATACAGAAAATGTAAGACAGCTATCTTTCTGGTTATAATAGGTTTATTTCTTGAATGACTTTTAGGATATTATTGTAAGCTATCTTCAAAGTAAAAAAAGTCAATATATACCCTGTGAGAAAAGAAAGTATCTCTTTTATTGTGCTAAAGGAAACTTCACTGCCCTTTTTACTTGGCTAATCAAAGAAGCCAAATTACAAGCCAGAGACACATTTCTGGAATGAGATAAACCTGTAAAATACTATGAATTGAAATTTAGAGTAAGGCTACCCATTTTCTCCAATCTAAACAGTATCAAATTGATCACCAAATATAGCGTAAACTTTAATTTAAAATGGGAACTAATTTTTGATTACAATTTTATACATGAAACCATGTCCTATACAAAATTTGGATTTTCGTATGTTGGGGTTAATATCTTAATGATGTATAGCTTCAAATGTTGATTTAATCTGTTTATTGTTGATAGCTTTTTATAGCAATGTGTACTGTGTCAATGAACTACTTTCAGATTTAGAGTTCCACAGAGACACTTGTGTTTTCTTGTTTCAAAATAAATTTGAAATATAATGTTAAAAGTTTCCAGTGGTACAATGGAATATTTTTTTTAATATGCTGTTATATTTCAGATATGTTTCTATCCACTTGTATTTCACTATCTTGTCTTATATTCCCACATTTCATATGATCTATATCATCTTTCTTATATTGTTTTAAATATATATACTTTGTTCATCATAAGTAGATTTGAGGCTTTATGATTGTAGAATTGTCCAAAAAACAGATAAAAATCTAACTAAAATTAGATTTTTGCACGTTGAGATCTGAACACTAATGACAGAATTCTATCAGGCAGGGTAAACTGCTGTGAATTTTTGTTTTGAAGCAAATAAAAAGTATTTTTTCCCAAATGTTACAATAGCTACAGTATAACAGTGATTCTTCCTCCTTTGTCTATTTTACATAATACAGTTTAAATCTAGTTTTGAATTCTGAAGTGTGGGTCAAACTGGAAAATATCTGCTTTTAAACAAATATTTGTAATCCAATTTGTGATGAATGGGGGCCTTAAATCAGTGTTACCTCCTAGTGGCTACCTGACCTAGTCCCTGTTCTTGGCAAGGTTTTTGGGAAATGGCTTGCCATTGCATTCTTCCCAGGGCTGAGGCAAAGTGACTGGTCTATGGTCACCAAGCTGACTTTGTGTTCAAGGCAGGATTAGAACTCACTGTCTTCCATTTTAGCCTACACCCAGGGGTGAACTGCTACCAGTTTGGACTGGTTTGGGTGAACTGGTAGTAATAAAAGCTACCAGTTTGGGTGAACCAGTAGTCAAAAAATGCTACTGGTTCCGACAAACTGGTATTCCCAATAATCAGCTGTGCCACAGATTTATATTCGCAGGAAATCCTGCTTTCTACTGAATCTAAATTGCACGGCACAGCTGTTCCCCCCCTTGCTGTTCTACTTACCTTAGAAAAGGCTTCTTAAGCCTTCTTTTTCAGTGCTGTGCGCTAGCGCCTGAGGCATGCATCAGTGGTGGGTTGCTTCCGGTTTTCCCCAGTTCTTGCGAACCGGTAGTGGAAATTTTGAGTAGTTCGGAGAACTGGTAAATACCACCTCTGCCTGCCCCTGCCCCCAATCTATTCGCTGCCTCCCAAGTCCCAGCTGATTGGCTAGAAGGAAAAAAAACTGTTTAAACTCTTGCCGCGGTGCTTCAAAGGGCCGCCCTGCAGCTGATCAGCAATAAAAGGCAGTGTGGTGGTAGACCAGTGCGCTCCAAAAACAAATGGGTAGATTGGAATGCTCCAAAAACAAATGGTAGATCAGTGCCTCCAAAAACAAATAGGTAGACTGGAACGCTCCAAAAACAAATGGGTAGATCGGTACGGCTCTGCAAGCAATTAAAAGCCTGGTGAACCAGTATCTCTGTTAAATCCTAAAGAATTGTCCACACCCACAAAACAAAATACCACACCCACAAAATAAGCCACGCCCACAGAACTGGTAGTAAAAATTTTTAGAACCCACCCCTGGCATGCATGCACATGAAGCGCACATTTGGCTGCGTGCAGCAAACCGGTAGCAGACCTTGGAGGATTTCACCTCTGCCTACACCATTACACCAAAATGGATTTGTATTCCAATTTACTGAACCACAAAAACAAGTTTAAAGTGATCTGCTTAATGCTACTAGTCTTCACAATCTATCTATAAGCAAACATCAGGGAAAACTGTGGTTTTACATCTCAACAGGTGCTATAAATTAATAAAGATTTAAAAACATATTTTAATAAGACTTTTTTCTTTAAGCCTCATTGTATGTCTTCAGTAGGCATTTGCTTTGTTGAGAGGAAGATTCTCATTTCACAGCTAATAGACAGAGTGGTTTAGTGATGAAAAAGCTGAAGTAGGACTGAGAAAATCCATACCAGCTGTAGAACCTCACTGATATCTCTAGTGAAAATCTCTATTTTGTGGCCTACTCTATCTTATCTGGCTATCATGAGAGTAAAATTAGAAGAGTGCTAAGTAAATTATTTCAGTTCCTATAGGAAAACCAAACTGTAAATCTAGTAGAGGTGGAGATCCTCAATTTATGACCAATTGCTTATCATTTCAAGCTAGGACAGACCTCCCAAGGGCTACTTATGAACTAGAATCAAAATGCCCTCCCTGTAGTCATTGCCCAGACTGCACCCCACAAGGGATTATGGGGTCATTAAAAGATGATGATGGAAATGTGCAACAGGTGTCATTTTTTGTTTTTTCTTCCATTCAGTCATGTCCAATTCTTGAAGACCCCCTGCAGTTTTTTTGACAAGGTTTTTCAGAAGTGGTTTGCCTCCTTCCTAGGACCAAGAGAAAGGGACTGGTCCAAGGTCACCCAGCTGGTTCTAGACTCTGAAAGGTCAGACCAGAATTCACAGTCTCCTGGTTTCTAATCTGGTGCCTAAGCCTCTATATCAGACTAGGCTCTCTATAAATGAAGAAGCAGTCAGACATAAGGTTAACTGTTGGATTGAAAGAGGAAAAATTTGGTTACACAGTCCGATAATCTATATCATTCAGATTTAAGTTCATTAAATCTAAACCATGTATTTATCATCTTAATATAGTCCATGCTGAGCGTGAGTGGGTTTCAGTTCAAACCCTTCAGCTTTTCCAATGTGGACCTGAGCTAATTTCATACAAAGGAAGAAAAATACCATAGAGAAAGGAATAGGTGCTATTTTCTCCACTAAATAACATCGACTGCCACATCAGAAGATTCTATTTCTTTCCTGTTTAATAAACCTCTGCTCTTTAAATAATGCAAAATGAGTCAGGCAGTTTTGCCTTCCTTTTAATGCTCTGTGCACTTCTCCTATTTTATCATTATAACACAGAAAGTGAAGCAGAACTGAAGTTTTGAATACATTATATTAGGAACATAGACCGGAATAAAAGATAAGGCTCCAATAATGCAGAAAAGACAGAGTAGAAACCATTTTAAATGATATATGTCTGAGAATTAGAAGGTTAATAAGGGAAAAGTCTCTGTTTTTTCATGCAAGAATTTCAACACATTGATCTAAGTAAAGAATCTGATTGTAGGATAGTTTGAAAGGGAATTTTTATTTTTAAGTTACATCAAACTTCTCTTTAAAACAATCTTTAAAACATGTTTTAAAATGTTTTTTGATATCTGCATTTTGATATCTGTTTATTTTGCCAAATAATTTAACAAAACAATAAAAAAAAATCTCTTGGATTCAGGTGTAGTTTTTTTTAGGGCACACTAATGCAGCCGAATGATTTTTTGAAATAATTGAAAATATTCTTTTTTTTCAAATATTTAGGACATTGAATATTTTAATACCATAAAAGATGTACCCTGAGGCTTTTTTAATTGCTTCACTGCTTTTAGGATTTAAAAATTTATTTTCTGAATGACCTCTAAAAATATAAGGTGAAAAAAAGATGTTAGTTTATCCCTGAAATACCTTTTTATATTGATTTATCAGGGAACAAAATAAAATACAGCATTAAATCAAAACTCTTTGTGAATCTCAATAATATAAACCAGTTCTTACAAACAACAATGCAGAAAGAACATCGTTCCTATTCCTATTCTGAGAGACATGAGGTATGTTTGTTTTTGAAGTGAATGAGAAATGTTTCTCCATGGCCTTTAAAGTCATGGTGTTTGGCATCATTTTATAACTGCCAGTGGGAACCAAACCAGAACATCAATAAATGACCTACCAATCCTCTCTTCTTGGTATCCTTGCTATATTTATATTTCTTTCATGTACAACTTTTCAATCTGATTTCTGATTTCCTGCCTCCTCTTCTCCCTCCCCCCAAATAAATATTATCATTTTGTATCATGAAACAAGTCAATTTTTCATTCAGCTGATTTTCACTTAATACTTTTTATATAGAAATCTTTTAGAGACATACTCAGGCCTTTAGGACTCCTCTCATCTATAAGTATTCACACAAGTTCAAGATAGTGATATTTTGATTCTATTGTAGCTGGATTCTTAGAGCTAATTAGACTCTTAGAGTAATTGACTAAGGTATTCTGTTTTTGTCCTTGGCACCTTGAATAATTAAAACAGGAGTTTTCTGGATGGATTGGGAAAGGCACAGGGGTCAGTACTGGGATGGCCTTCTCCAGTATCAGTCAAAATCTTTATCCAAGCAAAACAGCAGAGTCCTGACTGCTGCCTTTTGCTACTGTCTTGATGATCTGCCTTATCTGGATGAGGAACCCCAGGCAGGGAGCATCTCAACTCATTGCTTTGCCTTTGGGCAGCTGTTTAGCTTAGCAGCAACTAGGAAGAATGATGTGAATGGAGAAACACTTGTCTCTCAAGCTCAAGAATCAATGCTATAAATGCCCCCATGTGAGTTCTTGTAAATCCTCTACTCTCGGAATGAACATACTAGATGGACCAGCCCTCTTGCTTAATTTAGAATATATATAATGTTTAAATTGCCAAGGTGTGTAGTTATTTTAAAATGTGTTACTATATTTTTAAGAGGATAAAAGAACGTGTCTCTGGGATACCAAAGTATGATGGTGGGTTATTTTTTATTAATGGGTTGTGTTTCTCTTTTAGATTTTGTAATCTAAAGTACAATATAAGATAAATGGTTTGATAAAAGGACAGAGGAAAAGAGAACATTCATAAAATCATTTTCCAAGGTGTAACTTTGCCCTGAAGAGTCAGTAGATTTAGATTTGACTGAAAGAATCCCCTGGATGCTTTGTGTATGTATCAAAATCCAACTATTCTACTGAAATAATTTCAAATCTGGAATCCAAAGATCTGATTTGCAATACCTGGTTATGAACTTTCTATTCTTAACTTTTATCTGATGATTACTACGTATTTAACTCTTCAGCATCCTCTCTCTAATTGCTGCAAGAAGTTCCTAAAACTTTCCCAGAGCTCATGGTTCATAGAAACGTCTTATAAATATAATATACAAAATATATATAAATATTTTCCAAAGTTTCCTCATGTCCATAACTTTAAAATACATATGCTCTGTAGACCCTAACTCCAATGAAAATAATAGTTTTCATTGTTAAAGACCCTTTCTTATTTTCTTTTTATACTCCTGCAAACCCAAGAAAATGCAAAACTAGTGGAAGAGGTTCATTGCAGGCTTCCCCACCAGATCACAGGGAACCTCTGATGAGTAGAGACACCTTCCAGCAGCAAAGGGATTTGTTTCTAGATTTGTTTACAATTTCTAGGAGTAATAATCATGGCAATTACAGCACGGCTTATGTAAACCCATGGAAGGATGATGATAAACCCTACAGTCACCCTATTAGTGACTGACTTCCTGTCTGGTAACAAGTACACATTGATAAGTGGGCATCACCAGCTGGTTGGTAAATCATAACAAATGAAGATGCCCTTAAAGAAGTCACTATCAATAAAAAAAAAAACAGATTGTAGTTTGCTTTATTATAGACTTGGTGGCTGACTGAGGGTCATAGTGCAGAGGGGTGATATCAGTTGCTTACAGGACAGATTTAGTTGACTTTCTGTAGGGACAGACACTACATAGCAGTAAAAGATAGAAGGAGCTAAGAAGTTTCATAGTGGAGGTTACCGTAGTTTGGAACTTCTAACTAATTGCTGGGTGTCAGCATTCAGTCACAGAAGGAAAGTTATGCTAATGAAGTAATTGGGTGCTTTCTTGCACAGTTGCCAAGGCAGCTTTTAAAGAACAAAGTCTTCTAGCATTTGAAGAGCAAATAAAACAAACAGCCTGTTTATCTACCAAAATGTAAGAGGAGTCCCCCCCCCTTCCTATTCTTTCAAGCCATTATGCTAAAGGAGCAGGTGGGCTGTCAAGTCATGCAGACTTTATTCTAATTAGATTTCTCTGAAACTTTAAAACCAAAAAACAGGGTGGGGGAACCAGTACTGATGTTGGTGCTGGGGAAAAAAAAAAAGTTCAAAGATAAAAGGATTTCCACCGTCGTTTCCAACCCTCTTTTGAAAATACAAGCTAGTTGTTCATTAAGCCAGGAGTTTATTTTCCTGCAGAGAGAAGTAGGTGGAAGCAATGGGGAAACGGATGCAGGAGTTCAAACGCGCTTGGGCTACTGAAGGTGCAGGCAGAGAACAAAACCCAGAGAAGTAATTAGAAGGTCAAACCCAGCAATAACAACACACACTTACCCACAGGGCAAGGGCAGGGGAGCTTGCAAGGCCCTGATATATTTACTGCTTAGCTTCATTACAGCTCTGGCTAACCAGCTACTATTCATCTGAAGATTAATTTCATGCGAACATGGTGCCTTCAGCAAGGAGGATTCATTACATCTCTTCCCAATCCAATCTGAGGAACAGGAGCGTTGTTTGGAGATGAAACTTTAGATTCAAGCAGCGTTGTTGCCAGCAATAGGACCTCAGGGAATAGAAAGTAAGGTTGTACACCACCCTTAAGGTTCAGCATCTTGAGAAACAGCTCAGTTCAAAATAAAGAGATTGAAAGCTTTTTTTTTTGAGTTGACTCAGAACTGAATTGAGAACAGGATTCAGAAACGTACTATGTTTTTCTCCTTCTGGGCTGTCCCTGAAAATCCTCAAGTATGGAATATCTTTTTAATATATAGTTTATAAGAGGATAGGGCGCAGTGATGGGATTCAAATAATTTAACAACCGGTTCTCTGCCCTAATGACCAGCTGGATGGGCATGGCCATGGTGGGCATGGCCAGGGGGCAGCACTCAGCCTCCTGCACCCCCTCTGGGAGCAAAAATGGGCTGCAGGGAGGATGCGCCGCACTGCCTGCACCCCATTTTCGGCCTAGTAGGCCTCCCTGCAGCCTCCTGGGAGCAAAAATGGGCTGTGAGGGGAGTCCTGGAAGGGGCATGGCCAGCCAGCAATTTAATTACCAATTTGCCCAAACCATCCTGAACCGGCTGAATCCCACTGCTGATTGGGTGACATTTGCAAACATAAAAAACCTACAAGAAGGGTGGATTTTTTAAAAATTCAGATAATAGGCACTGAGATATTGATGCTTAGTTTCTTGAAATTTTGATTTGGTTTCAAAATGTCTGATGAGAACAGGACAGTAGCCTTTTCAGACAAGTAAATGAACTGTACAAGGATAGTTTACAAGGAGAATGATGATATCATTAATCTCTTTTAGGATGATAGTGCTGACTTTTGGTGACTCTGTAAAATGAAACCATAACAGGGATTCACTTTCATGGGTTGTAGTGAAGGAATTGCAATCTGCATGTAGGTTGATACAGATCAATCCACCTAAATTTGGAAACAGGTTCCCAAGGGGCAATGCCATTTTATATCTAACTGTGTTATTGCTAAATATAAAACCAGACACTCAGCATCACAGTCAGAGCCAATATGGTTATTGCAGTTAACGTAGTAAACTAGGAGTAGGGATACCCAGCCTCAACTTCTTTAAGCACAGAAGCCATTTGGGTAAGGAAAAAAGAAAAAGAAAAAAAAATACTTGATGTAGAAATATAGTATCTATAAGTGGACAAAAGAACTACCAAGACACTGTAGATAATACTTACTTTATCCTTGATTTAACTATAGAAAATGTTAAATTATATTTAAGTAAATGTAATCAAGAGATATCTACAATAGTCTTCACAGTGGCCTACTAGCTATTTCTCTGGTCCTTCCTTATCCAGAAATGATAGGGTTGTCTTAAATAAGGGGGTGCACTACGAGTAGAGAAATCCTCACGTTTTGCCACCCTGTTTTCCCACCGAGTAATCCTTAACAAAGACTCTTATCTATGCTCTGTAGGATTCACTCTTCATCTTCCTAAATAAGTCCTCTAAGTATCTTTTCTGTGATTTCATCTCCCAGAGCTCCTCTGAAATCCAGGCCCCTGTTGCTAGCTAATTCCAAGCAGTTGCTAAGGTCTCAGTCAAACCATGCAAGGGTTCAGGGATAATCCCAAACTCTGAAACCTGAATAGGTCCATCAAGCACTTTGGGGAGACTTATAGAACAGGTTCTTTCTCCCTGGGGCAGGGAGCAGCAGCAGGAAACACCAATGTGATCTGTTCCCATCTGTTCCCATCATCCAGATCTTGTCATTATTGCTTTGAGATAAAAGTGTCTGATTCTGCTACATTGGGGCCTTAAAGAACTGAGTCAGGATCCATGGTTGGCATGGTGACCAGTGGTGGGTTGCCCCCAGTTTGCACCGGTTCTATAGAACCGGTAGTAAAACTGGTGGGAGGCGTTCCACCCACTGACCCTGACATCCTCAAAACACTTCTGCGCATGTGCAGAAGAGCGTGCATGCAGCCCCATTGCGAACCAGTATAAAGGTAAGTAGAACCCACCCCTGATGGTGGCCATGAATTTCTGACCTCCTTCTGACTTTGCACACAATGAAAGGAAATTGACATCCCCTCCCTAAAAAACCATAAGCCTGAGAAATTCCATTATGATATTGAGCAGCCCAGATAGGACAGTAGCTATGCAGAAGTTTGTCTAGTAGCAGCAGTCCTATTTGGTCCCTAGAGGCCAAATTCATGAACAGGACCTCATATTCAGTTATAGGAGAGAGGCAGAGTCTCTCTCACTCTCCCCTTTCTCTCTCTCACACAGAGATCTATACACATTTCACTAGTCCATGATGTCATTATTTTTTTCTAGTTACTTGAGGCAGAAGAGTTACTTCAGGTGACTAGAAAAATGATGGAATAAAAATATGTTGGAATTATTTAAAGAACCACCACAATAATGACAGTGTAGCAGAAAGGTAGGTAGATCATGCAAAGAATAATAGTATTGTCATTTTTAACTGTTTTAATAGTATATTTTGATACCCTTGGCCATTCAGAGTCATTTGGAGTATAACATATTTTTCACATTTTTCATAATGTGATAATCTTAAACTTTTTTGATGCTTCTTATTCATAGGGATTCCATTCAGCTAACCAGTGGCAAATAAATACCATGGATCAGTGGTCCCTTTGATTTGGAAAAATTGGCTGAATGTCAGCATCTCTAGAAGATATTTAGGGATTTCTTTTACAGGATTGCCAGATGTGTTTTTCTATACTGTACTATACTTACAAGCAAGTCAGATCTTATAAACACCCTGCTACTGATTTTCAAATAGAATCTATGGTTGCTTTAGAACTCCTCACCATTTGATGAGTGGAAGAATAAATGAATGTTAGCATTCTGTGTTTCACTATGGAATTCCAAAAAAAAAAAAAAAAAAGGTGGAAAGAGAAAAAAGTGTTTTGCTCTATGGAACCATCAAGTTAAAAGTGAACCGGAAGGAAAAAAGAAATTCTAATTGTTCAACATCTATATTGGGTGTCTAATTTTTGTATGACAATATTCAGCATCAGAAAGGCCAAAATTATATCTGAATATACATGAATATTAGATTGCTTGCTGCCTTCTCTAGTACTTTTGTAATCTCTGTCCTTCCTGTTTGTGTCTATCTGCCTCATATGAAACCCCACAAAAGAAAACTAAAATCATAATTTACCCCAGTTAGATAGACAGACAGAATCATTCACTGTAAACACATCTACATTGTATATTGGATTTGCATTACATCTCTTCATGGACAACCATTTATATTAAAGTTGTGGTAGCTGCCAGGCAAAATCATCTGTTCATGAAAGCATGAAACAGGATAAAAACTAGCAATTTCCTATGACAGGAGGTGCAATTTTTTTTAGTCTGAAGGCCATGCAACCTTTGAATGGAATGCAGAGATTCATGTTCTAAGAGACAGTTGAGATGAACCCAAATAAATATTTTATTTCATGTATATTTACTTTTTTTAAATTAAAATTATTTATTGATCTTATTTATTTATTTGTGAGTTTTAAACAAGCATCTCCCCTGAAGAGATTCTGGGCAGTATACAGTAATACCAGGTATTAAAACATTTTACAAATTCTTTACTACCAGGTTCAAAAAAAAAAACACAAAACAAACCTTCATTTTCCACAGCTATTCTTTAAGAGAGATAATTTTTAAAATCATGTAATGTCTCTGAAATTCCAAAGGGAAATTTTGATTGAAATAATTTCTGCTGGATATCCAGCAGTCATTCAGCCATAATAAAATAAAATTAAAAAAAAAACCAATAAAATTGCTGTTGAGTTAGGTAACAATATCCTATGATTTCAATCCATTAAAACTATAATGTGATTGATTTTATACAATGCATTGATTTCTGTGTTGAGCATCTTATTTCTCATTCTCTATATTTTGTGTGTATGAAATAGATATAATACATGCAGTAATGCCTAAGTTATCAATAACTGTTTTTCCCAATATATTGCCTCCTAATTCCATGGTGAAGATGTATAGTGGTAGCCAAACTTCCTTGCCGCTTAAAATAGTTTTTAACCTAAAACAAAATAAAACAAAAAAGACTGCAAAGGGCCCTTGAACAACCTTATCCACTAATTCTAAATTGACAAATTCTCTCTCCCAGCTAATGGTGGGAAAGAAATGTGTATAGATCATCAAAACAATCAGTTAAAAGCTAATTCCAGCCTATTTACAAAGTTTAAGCAATACTTCAAGGTCTTAAATGTTGGCAGCTTTGCTTATCTTAATTTGTCATCAGGGCAAAAATGTGGATGAAATGTGGCTTGAAAAGGGCAACATGCAATCAGCAAGAAACAGAAGGAGAACTAAATTCCTCAGTCTTCCATTATTGTTAAGTGAGTTTTATCCCACTTTATGACTTTTCTTGCCACTGTTGTTATGTGAATTACTGTGTTAAGTTGGTTGTTAAGTGAATCTGGCTTCCCCCTTGACTTTATTTGTCAGAAGGCTGCAAAAGATAACATGACCTTGGGACACTGCAACCATCATAAATATGACTCAGTTGCCTATCTATCTATCTATCTATCTATCTATCTATCTATCTATCTATCTATCTATCTATCTATCTATCTATCTATCTCTGAATCTATATAGTATTTGTCAAAGACTGAAAGGATATCCTACAGAAGAAAAGTCAAACACTCTTTTCTATTGTTCCAAGATTCAGGATCTAAAATAATGAATTCCAGTTGCAGGAAAACAAATACTGTTTGGATGTTAGTTTCACAGTGAAGCCAATTATTTAGAGATCTAATGGTCTCCCCTTGTATGGATGTGTTCAAGTGATGACAAACTGTCAACTGTCTGATATGCTTTAATTTGGATTTTTACAAGAGGTGGACCGACTCACTGGGCTTCAACAGACACTTTCAATTCTATGATTTTTATGAGGAATAAAAGTTAGGGAACAAACTATTGAGTGCGTCATTGTTTAAAATGGCCTAGTTGTGTTGCAGCTCTTGCTGCTTGAATAAAATGTAAGAAACAAAGACATAAATGGAGAACCACTTCTACAAATATGTAATGCCAATGTTATTAAAACTAAGGAGGCAAGAACTTTTGTGAGCCTTTTTTTAAAAATGTAATTTCTGTAGACATAGAAAAGGTACAGATTTCATATGAATGCCTGTGTTAGAAGGGGAAAGAGAAAGTTGAAAATTTTACTGGTTGTGTTTGCCTGAGCAAATTTATTTAAAGAAGCACTCTTCCCTTCTCCCCAATTTTATATCTACCTGTTCAACAGCAAGACACAAATATATGCGCACACACAAACACACAAATCAAAAATATATTTACCTAGAGGTTGCTTCACCAATACTAAGTTAGAATGCTGTGTGAAGTTCCTCATATACAATAATAACTTATAGCCTTCTCCAAGAAACAATTTTAAGCATGCAGGTTCATGCATATTTAATCACATGGATAAATACAACTTCCAAGTATGTTTCTGCACATTCTTTTGAGCTGCAATAGTGCATCCATTTTCATTTAGAGCAAGGCTAATTGAACTTAATGAGACATGCTTCTGATGGGGAAAGAGGTTGGAAATATTTAATTCCTAGTGACTGCCTGGATGAGTCCCTGCAGTTTTCCTGGCAACATTTCAGAAGTGGTTAGCACTTGCTTGCTTTCCAGGACTGAGAGAAAGAGTGCAACTAGTCCAAGGTCACTCAGCTGGCTTTGTGACTAAGGTGGGTCTAGAACTGGTTTCTAGCCTGATGCCTTAACTGGCTATGTATGTATAATCTTTGAAATATAATGAATAATAACCCTTTTCAATAATTATTAAAGCAGATTGTTGGGAATGCAGCCATTTCTGCATCATCGTTTCACTGGATGTTGTAGATACAACCCTAGTTATTTTACAATTCTTTGTTGCCCTGCTGATCCATAAGAAGTTCTTGATTATGTAAGTATGTTCATTTATATATGAGGGATCCTTGATGCTCTCTGAGCTTGCTTGTTTTCTTGCAGAGTTTCACTACCCTAACTAGGTTACATTATCAGTACTAAATATATTAAGCATAAGGCTATTTGATCTCTAATTGCTTTAGAGATTAGAATGTCTAATCTCTCTTACTTTAGAAAAATGGTTTCAGGCCTTAAATTCTACCTGTATCTTGTACATAATTACTTTAGTTAGTTACTGTAGTTAGCTAATCAATTTATTTTAATCTGAGATATTCTGTACATAAATGCTCCATATATGTGCTCCAGATAGTATAAATTAGCACAAAAGTAACCTTCAATTTCAACTCCCAGAATGAATTTATCTCATCTACATCCTTAAAAGAAATTAGAGTCAAGCCCAGTCTCAATTCAGCCCTCTGGTCTCAAAATATGGGACCATCACATCTGAACTACAGAAATCCTGGTGACCACTGGAGAGCAGCAAAGACATTTAGAAAACTGACTCTCTGCTGCCATCTAATGGTTACTTGATTTTATCCCTATGGAATTCCAACAGATCTTGGCAATTATTTATTAGAATCTAGGAAGGAAAGAAAATGTAACAAAAACCAAGGTGGATAGCTGAAGGAACACTGCCATAGCTTCCATTCTCTATAAACTACAGGTTTAAATGAAATCCAACATTTCAGAAACTCTCAAGAGCAGATGATACAATAACAGTAAATAAATCCGCATAGCATAGCATAATCAGAGCAGCAACAGCTAAGAATCTCTGGAAGCTATAAAGCAATTTATCAATGAATGTTTAATATAAGTCATGGTGCTGCTGAGCCTCAGTGTGATAACTTGGTACTTTTTCCTTAAGAAAATGCCCACGAAACTCTTATGATTTTCTTCGGGTAGGAAGGAAATTGAGCTGGAATGGAATCTTTTCCATTCTTCATTCTGCATAAAATAGAATGAGGGGGGAAAAGTGAGAAGAAAATATGGCTTAGGAAAGAGGACCTTCACTGGTTTTGAATCTGAGGGAATTTGAGTGAAAATACTAAAGAGCTCCTAGACAAATTCAATGTGATTTCAGACCAGTTCTTTAATTTTAATTATAATCCCAAAATCATAACAAGCATGGGGGAGGGCTATCGATAGCTCATGGCACATCACTCAATCTATGGTAGTTGGATGAATAACCATCCTCCTAAATATTGGAGAGTCAGTTATTGAATATTATGTTTATTTATTATTTATTTATTATTCATATTTCTATGCCACCCAACTCTCTGAGGACTCTGGGCAGCTTACAACAAGAACAATGTGAACAATATACAATAAAAAACGTTAAAAAAATCCCATACACACTGCTCATGGCCAGATCTCGCAAAATTGCAGTGGCGAGATCAATGGCCCCAAGCCTGCCGGAAAAGCCAGGTTTTCACCATTTTCTAGAAGGCCAGTAGGGTGGGAGCGGTCTGGGCCTCAGGAGGTAGCTGATTCCAGAGAGCCAGGGCAGCCACAGAGAAGGCCCTCCCCAGCGGACCCGCCAGCCGACATTGTTTGAATGTAAATTCATTTGTCACATTCTCTTTCAATTTTGCTATTTTGCTGCAGGAAACCCTTTAACACTTTTCAGCAGGCTTAATATAAACTACCGTTTCCTCCCTCTACCTGGAATTCATTGGAAAAATGGGTATAGCATAGTGCAGTCCTGTTGTGTCATTCCTTTAGCCCAGGGGTCAGCAACCAATGACTCTGGAGCCATTGTGGCTCTTTCATCCCTCTGCTGCGGCTCCTTGTTGCCAGTCAGCTCCACAATTGATAGGGCTTTCGGTTAGGTAGAGGAAAAAGGATGCCATGCTAGGAGGAGACTCTATGGTGGTGGGGGGAACCAAACTTCCAGTCAGCATAGGAAAAAGGACACTGCACTAGTAGGAGACTCTATGGTGGGGGAACCGGACTTCTGGTCGGCTCCAGAATTGAACTGCAATGGCAAGTGGAAATGAACATAGCAAAGAGAATGTGGTATGTTCTTCTCCCAAAAAACACTCTGGGAGTTTTGTATTACAGCGTATCTGTATGTGGGCATAGCCTTCCCTCCAGGAATTTCATATAGCCTAATGACAATTTAGCTAACTGGGACAGCACAATTTATTAGCACTAATACAGCCAATGTCCACCTCTTTCCAGGCAGCATAAAGAGAAGTTTCACAACTTTCACTATATAATGTTTGCACATCAATTAGTCAATCCAATTCCAAATAAAACAGTATGTGTCTGCTCATTAAAGAAGAAAAAGTTGGCTTGTATGGGAAATGAAAACAGTATGATTTAATTATAGCACTCTGGGATGCCAGTGTTAGCTACGTCAGACTTTAAAGGAGTTTTCTTCCACTGCCACAATGGAAATTATGTACAATAAGCAATTCTTAACCAAAGGATGTCTCCTGTTTCATATCTAGATCTGGAGTGGATTTTGTTGAACTACAACTCCCAGGAGCTCAAATGTGGTCATTGGTGAGAGATGCTGGAAGTTTTAGTTCAACAATATCTGCAGAGCGACAGGTTCTGTGTTCCCAACCTGCATAAATGTTATAAATCCCAAGAAATCTCTTTAGTGTTCATTAAAGGGAAAGTGAATTATACGTCACTTAAGAATAATGAACAATTCTATGAAACTGCCTGTATGCAGAATGATTATTGTCCACTGTAATTAGCATTAGGTCCCTAGTGTAATAAATTGAAGGCGTTTCATGTTGTGTTGTCTGCAAACCTTTATCTGGAAGATAAATGAATCTTAAACTTTTTGAATGCAAATGTTCTGTTCAACCAATAAAGCGTGAATAAATTATCTGAGGATATAAGATTAGGAAAGCATGATTACTAAGTGGTACTGAATTTTTTTTTCTTTTAATAAGCCCTCAAACTAAACTGGCATATAATTAGGGTTGGGCAAGCATCAAGGAGATCATTCAAAAAAATCAGTGGCACCCAGCAAGTATTACTGTCAGACACCAAGAAGCCCTAAGGGCAGTGTCCAGCATTCATTTGGAATTTATCTAGTCTGACATACTGTTCTGTCCTGCGAAGAAGCAAAAATTAAAAGCTAGTATTTTTTCTGGTAATGTGGCAAATTGTTGAAAGATAATTACCGGGCACAGAAATACCATGTTTCGTTGTTCTCTTCTATAACAGCTCCATGTGTCTGCATTAGCTTTAGGAGAGAAATACAGATAGGGAATGCTTTTTGTCAATAAAATGGCTCATTATATCTACCCTCAAACACATTTGTTTTGTTATTTTTCATTTTAGATTTGGTCTACTAAGCAAAAATTGATTAAAATTTCATTGGTGCTATATATGTTTTCCTATGCCTTGCCCGCAATTGTTCCCAGCATTAGACTCTTCTCCAGTGAGTCCTTCCTTCTCATTAGGTGGCCAAAGTATTTGAGTTTCATCTTCAGGATCTGGCCTTCTAAAGAGCAGTCAGGGTTGATCTCCTCTAGGACTGACTGGTTTGATCGCCTTGCAGTCCAAGGGACTTGCAGGAATTTTCTCCAGCACCATAGTTCAAAGCCTCAATTCTTTGGCGCTCAGCCTTCCTTCTGGTCCAACTTTCACAGCCATACATTGCAACAGAGAAAACAACATCCTTGACTATACGCACTTTTGTTGGCAGAGTGATGTCTCTGCTTTTTAGTATACTGTCTAGATTTGCCATAGCTTTCCTCTCCAGGAGCAAGCATCTTTTAATTTCTTGGCTGTAGTCCCCATCTGTGGTGATCTTTGAGAACAGAAAAATAAAATCTGTCACTACTTCCATTTCTTCCCCATCTATTTGCCAGGAATTGAGAGGGCCATGATCTTAGTTTTCCTAATGTTGAGTTTCAAGCCAACTTTTGCACTTTCCTCCTTTACCCACATCAAGAGGCTCTTTAGTTCCTCTTCACTTTCTTTCATTAGAGTGGTATCATCTGCATATCTGAGATTGTTGATATTTCTCCCGGCAATCTTAATTCCAACTTTTGATCCATCCAGCCCCGCCTTTCTCATGATGTGCTCTGCATATAAGTTAAATAGGCAGGGCGACAGTATACAGTTTTATATTAATGAGATCTTGCAGATATAAAAAAATAACAGAACTAATAAAGCAGTGGATTTAAATTCTAGACTGATGGAACAGCGATTTTTGAATGTGTGTTTATTTGTTTAATTTATATGGCCTCCTGTGTCAAGTACAAGGTTCTGGGCAGCTAAAAATTAAACATACAATAAAAATAACAAACAAAAGAGTAAATAAATAAGATGGTTGCTGAACAATACCACTAACATTCATCTCAATGAACACGGTGAAGAAATGGGCTCATCCAAACCATCAGGGCCAAGGCTCAATGGCAAAAGTACCGTATTTTTCAAAGTATAAAATGCACCTTAGTTTTTGGGGAGGAAAATAAGAAAAAAGCTGATCGGCAGGTGGATCGGCCTCCCGGAATACCCTCAGCTGTTCCCAGAGGTGAATTTTAGCAATAGGTTCCTTGGTTGCGAGCTCTGTGCCTTGCTTTTTTTTCTTTTTTTTTTTTACTGCCTCTGAAACTTCTGAAACTCAATTTCAGAAAAAACTTTTTTTCCTGCCTATGAAAGCCTCCAAAACAGAGCTTTAGAAAAAAAGCCTCTGAAGCTCTGTTTGGAGGCTTCTTTTCTGAAGCTTAGTTTCGGATGCTTTTTTCCGCCTCTGAAACCTCCATTTGAGAAGCTGGGTGAGGCTAGATTCAGAGTATAAGACGCACCCAGATTGTCACCCTCTTTTTTTTGGGAAAAAAGGTGCGTCTTATACTCCGAAAAATACGGTAGGTCTTTGAGGTCTTGTGAAAAGCATCACAGTTGGGCAAGGACATGATGCTCCAGAGGGTAGATGCCACAAAAGAAATAGCTCTCTTTTTGGTTCCTGCAAGAAGGCACAGGGACCAGAGCATGCCTTTCTGTAGTACATTGTAGTCTGGAGTCCCAGGAGGGAGGCAGTACATTCCAGGGCAGCAAAAGACAGTGAAGTTTGTGTGGAAGAAAGAGATTCAAGGTAGCTCCTCCCTAGGAATACTATAAGTATGTGCTTAATGGTGCAAGTAGTCTGCTTTAGTTTGGCAAGATTTCTGTCTATAAATTAGGAACATTAAAGGAAACTACTTAGAAGAACCTCAGGGTGTCTTTCCTGGGTTTTTGGAACCTGATACCCTCCTGCTGAATCTAACAGGACAGGAAATATCCCTACTGAGAGAAGTACCAGGTAGAGAGTATGTCTCAGAAAATTTCTTTTATTAAACCTCCTAACTAAATCTTATGATATTGTTGCATGATTAGTACCACAACTCCAAGAAAAGAGGCACAGTCTGAGGTAGAAACACAAGTAAGAGGTAATGCATACAAATATTTGGGAGTTTGAACCACCAAAGAGACATTTTCTGAGGAGAATACCACTGGATACTGAGAAAAAGTGTTGTCGTTTTGGCCTGAAGTCTCACAATAATAACCCTGCAGAGGGTTCTGCTCTAGAGATTCCTCCATGTTCTCTGCTCCATTTTAAAACCATTTTATTTTTTATATCAAAACCAAATAATTATGAAGACAACACACTGCATCTTCATTTAGAAGAAGGTCATAGAGATCTAAGAACCCTATGTTTAGAAGCATACCATCTGTCAAAATAAAATAAAATGAGAGAAAAAATATCATAATAAAATAACTATATAATATAAAGAATTTTTTTAACTGTTCTGTTTCTGATGAATGAAATGTATTGACCTGCAAGGATACAGAAAGCAGAAAGTTTCTGCTTTTCCATCTAGGTGGATTGCAAGTGTGTTTCAGAAAAGAAAAAGAGACTAAAATGTTCTAGGTAGGTGAGTGTTCCTGAGAGTTTGACGTAAGCTTTATTTGAAATAGATAATTTTAAATGGTCATTTGGGAATATTATTAATCAGAAGTAGGCCCTACATTTTTCTGTGTGTTCATATGAGTACTCTAGAAAGAGAGAAACTGTCCTGAGTAATAGTTAGAGAAGCATTAGTTAAGTTTGTGTTAATTTAACAGGATTATAGGTTAACATAACAGGATCTATAGGTTAAGGAAAGCTAAGTCACATCCTACACAAGGAAAGCTGCTTATCTCACATGGTCCCACAAGGTAAACATGCCTCTCTGTGAAACAGCCATGCGATGAGACCCATGAAGGAAGTATGCCTTCTCTATCATAGAAACATACATTTCAACATCAGAATGGCACTGACCCTACCAGCCTTCTGTAAGATCTTGAAAACTTGAACTTACATGGAACGTTGAGCCTAGGTATTGGATGAACCCATCGTGTAATGTTTCTGGATGTGATTAGGTTTGCCTCATCTGTATTATGTTCTGGGCTCTTTTTTTAATTGTGATTTTGCTTCCTATTTTAATTCAATGTTTGAAATTTATGAGAGGATGGCATATACATTAAACAAACAAACAAACAAATAACAATCATGGACTTTGTATATCTGAGTTTGGAAAGAAGGAATTGAAATTAGCAATTCATGAAACAAAAAGCAGTCTTACAGAGAAAAAGGAGGCAGAGGGTAAATATTTAACTATCTATCTATTCCTCCCTGTCCCCTAGGTTAGTACGTTTTGGGATGCTAAAAATCAGTGCCATTGGATTCATATCTCACCGAGAGGAAAGAAGAAACATAGATATATTTTAAAGATTCCAAGTTACTAGAAAAATATTAATAAATAACAAGATATACTGAAATAAAGATAAAATAGCACCAAGCGTGCATATTTTAATACAGTATAGAGAATACCATAAAACCTTCCAAACAAGTAGAAACTGGAATGAGACTGGAAAGAATGATCTGTCAGATGGTTCCCCCAGCACTGACCAAGATGGCTCAGGATATATAAGCCTTCACTGTAAGGACATGGGGATATAGATCACAAGGCTTGTGTACTTTAGCCATCAGGCCTGTGGGCTGTCAGCCATAGGAGCAAAGGAAAATAAAACAGATTCCTGTACAGATGCCTAAATCTAAATCAAGACCCTGCAAAGGAACTGAGTAAAGTGACATAAAGAAAAATCACAAAGAACAGACGGCTTTGCTTTTTCTTGGAGAACATAAAATAGGGGACAAGGAATGGATATCTCAAAAGGCGGAAAACAGAATAGGTACAGATGGGCACCACACGAAAAGGGAAGGATCTTTAGCTAGGAAACTTGGAGCCCAATACAAAACAGGGTTACAGAGCTGCACCACTTCGACCTGTAACAGGATCATCAGGAACTGGCCCAAGTATAGATTTCTAAAATAAGGCAAAAGTTGAATAAGCAGACATAGCAGTGGTTTCTACCGGTTTGCCTGCTTCGGGTGAACTGGTAGTGGCGGCAGTGGGAGGCTCCGCCCACCCACCCTGATGTCATCACGGACGCTGTGTGCATGCACAGAAGGTTCTGCACATGTACAGAAGCACCGCACGCACACCCTCACAGTTCCAAACCGGTAGCGGAACCCATTACTGAGACATAGCCATGTTTTTCAGAAAACAGATCATAAATCAAGCCCCTATGATCAGAGGGTCTACAAAGGGCAATTATTTAAGATGCTCGGAATTTGCAGCTAGTTGGAAAATTAGCCTCTGGGCTCTTTTGAAGTCATCCTTCACAAAGCATGCATATTCCCCACCTCTCTGAATTCCTTTGTGAATTTGTTTCCATGCTCCATTCAGGAGGTTGACGATTGCCCTTCAGGTCAGCCTATCCCAAAGACTATCCCTTCTCTTGTGAACCTGATGATTATTTCTCAACTTCTTCTGAGGTTACTATGCTCTCCCATCCAGAAAGGCAGAGTTGGTACAGTCTCTTTGGATTTAAACTATAGTAGTTAATTACAATTATGTTTGTCTCCCTAAATTAAAACAAATAAGCTCTGAAATAAGACCTTTGTGAATGACAAGCCTGCTACCAGAATAGAGAAAATATATCTAGACTTAATCTACAACCAGCATGCTTTTCTCTTACATTTAAATTAATTTAAAACTGTCTCTAAATAAAGTTACTAGCAAAAAATATCAACAAAGATCAAACATCAGATTTGAGCCTTGGTGGTACAGGGGTTTAAGGCACCCTGTTATTAAGCTGGTTATTAAGACCAGCTGCCTGCAATTACTGCAGGGTTCGAATCTCGCCAAGGCTCAAGGTTGACTCAGCCTTCCATCCTTTCTAAGGTAGGTGAAATGAGGATCCAGTTGTGGGGGCAATAAGCTGACTTTGTATAAATATACAAAAAGGATGAAGGCTATTGCTGAGCACATTGTAAGCCGCCCTGAGTCTTCGGAGAAGGGCGGCATATAAATCAAATTAAAAAAAAAAAAAAACATCAGATCTTTGTGTCAAATTATTACACACCCATACAAAATGAACTGAAGTAATTTCCATTAAAAAAAAAAATAAAATCCCACAAATTTAAACTTCCACACAATAGCAGGTTGTTGATAAGTTGATAAGTGAACAAGTAAACAAAAAATATGTTCTTTAACCTACCACATTGGGAGACTGAAGAGGCTGATGTTAAACAAAGCCTCTCCGAGTTTCACAGGAAGATTAAATAGGAACAACATAATTTATATTTCAATTAGACAATAATTTGAAGTAAGTAGTTTGGTGTAATCTCACAAACAATCATGAGAGAATGGAAAGCAAAGGGTCTAAGGATATAACTGCCCTGTGAGATTGTCCTGTTTCCAGCACAGTTTAACAACAGTTTCTCCCCACTTGTCACCTATCCTACCCTATCTGATAGGAGGGCATTGTGGTATGACTCAGAATGACAGTCTTTCCTACTGTGTTGCCCACCCTTTAGCACATCATCTACCCTAGCTCCTGGTTGTGTAGATAACTGGTTAAATAATGTCCGACTGCATGTATTTTACTTTTAAAATAGAATAAAATAGAATAACAGAGTTGGATGGGGCCTTGGAGGTCTTCTAGTCCAACCCCCTGCCCAGGCAGGAAACCCTACACCACTTCAGACAAATGGTTATCCAACATCTTCTTAAAAACTTCCAGTTGTTGGGGCATTCACAACTTCTGCAGGCAAGTTGTTCCACTTATTAATTGTTCTGTCAGGAAATTTCTCCTTAGTTCTAAATTGCTTCTCTCCTTGATTAGTTTCCACCCTTTGCTTCTTGTTCTACCCTCAGATGCTTTGAAGAATAGTTTGACTCCCTCTTCTTTGTGGCAACCCCTGAGATTTTGGAACACTGTTATCATGTCTCCCCTAGTCCTTCTCTTCATCAAACTAGACATACCTAGTTCCGGCAACTGTTCTTCATATCTTTTAGCCTCCAGTCCCCTAATTTTATTTTTTATGTTATGCATTTTAAGCATTATTGTAAGCTGCCTAGAGAAATATATGTGGAATTGATGGCTACATAAATCAAATCAACGTATATATAGCTGTATTCCTAATCAGCTTTAAAAGTATTTTTAAAAAATTTTTGGTCACCTCAGTGCATTTTTCCTGTGTCACATTACTTTCTTCTAAGAAATCTTTGCATTTTGATTGGCTATTTCACAGAAGTAGGAATGTCCCTCAGTTGAATCAATGGTTACCATGTACCAGTTATATATTTTTTTATAGAGGCACATTTAAGTGTTGAATTTACTGGATCTGCCAATGGGTTGTCAATAATTTAAAAGCCTATAAGAATTAATGTTTTTAGAAGATTCAAGAATATACAATGTTGCTCCCTTATCTCTTTCCTCTTATAGAAAAGATCAGAGTCAGCTTCTTAGAATAACAGAATAACTTAGAATAACAATTAGAGACTCATATATCAAAGCTGTGTTATGTTTCAAAGAATGCCCTTTACTATCTTCACACTTTGAATGATTACCCCCCTCCATCCCTCTCATTATTTTGAATTCTCATGCAAAGCAATTCTGACTACATTTTGGAATCTGTGCTACTCCTGTCCATGCTCACATGTTCAGACTGCCTTTGATCAACTTTCTATATGAGATCTATGTAAACTTGTGCCATCTGCTCCTGTTTGTTTGACTGCAAAAGCCCAGTGACTGACTGCAATCTGTTAGTTTTAGAACTAATAAAATGATTGTAGGATTCTCTCTAGTTGTTGGTGAGTTTCTTTTGGTGAAATTTTCCACCATAGATTACATTAAAAAAAGTGGGGGATGGGGGAAGACAATTCTATATTTTTGGGTTTAATACAAGCAGGCTCATAATATCCACTTTGAGTCACAATTTTGCACCAGAGTTATCTTTGTCTATGATAATGGTGGGTTGCCCCCGGTTTGGACTGGTTCTATAGAACCGGTAGTAAAACCAGCAGGAGGCTCCGCCCACTGACTCGGACATCATCAGAAGCGATCTGCGTGGGCACAATGTGAACTAGTAGTAAAGGTAAGTAGAACCTGGACTATGAGTATATATATAAATAGACACGCACCTATACATAAGTATACTTCTGGTTGCTATCATGGTTTATAATGCAGAATCATTTACAACATTAAGTTGGTGCCATTTAATGGGTTTTCTAATGGCAGGCAATGTATCTCCACAGAGACTTCGAAAACAACTTGTCTGCATCTTTTCATTAAGTGCTTTCAATCATGTTTTAGTTATAAAATATTTTTATTTCATAGATCTTCTTAAATGCCATTGTGTTTTGTGGCTGGATAATTCTTTTATAGAGTAATTTTTCAGCAGTTTAATTTGTAGTAGAAAGACTTCCAGGGAAGGAAAAAGCTTGGGAAGCAGTATATATTCATGTACCTAGATCTAAATGAATATGCTTGTGCTTTAAAAATTCAATCAACAAAAGCTTATGTTTAATATACAATATAAATATATAATATAAACATATTGCTTAGAGCTCTGACTCCATTTGATGAAATATAACAACAATTAAAAACTAAAATATTTATACATATTAGACAGTGAAAATGAATAAAGGAAGCTGAGGGAAAGGTAAAAATAGATTTTTCTATTAAGACACCGAGGGCTCAGTTCCTGACCAAATTCTTGGACTGACACCTATCCTGAATAGCTCTGGAACCTGACTGGGGTGCCATCACATGGAAGATATTCTACATTTCTCACTACCACCATCATCTTTCATGTGTGATATAGACTGTGGAGACACAAGGAAGAGAGAAATATGTTAATGTCTCATGTACTGATTTCTCATTGTACTGACAGACACCAGCCAACATATCAGGTTATGGGTGTGTGGTTAGGACAAGGTAAGATGTTGTTGGACTATTGTATAGGATTAGAATATTTTATTTGAACATGTATACTTTTATTAAAGCTCAAATGCCATGTCTCCTTTCATTTTTTAAAAGATTCCTGGGCCTTCTTACATTTCATTTTTCACAGACCTGAAAGTAGTTCACCCAGGGAAGTAACAAAAGGTATACATCCCAATAATAGTTTTTCCTTAGATAGGTGGTGGCACCTGCCCTCTGGAACAACCTACCCCCAGAGATACGCACGATACCAGACCTCCGGACTTTTCGTCGGGCCCTGAAAACTCATTTATTTCATCTAGCCAGGCTGGTTTGATCCCATCCTTTCGGTTTTAATTTGAAATTGGTTTTAACTGGGTTGTTTTAAATTGTGGGCCAAAATTATTTAATATCTTTTAAACTGTTTTTAAATTTTATATGCTATGTTTTATCTCGGCTGTTCACCACCCTGAGTCCTGTTGGAGAAGGGTGGTATAAAAATCAAATAAATAAATAAATAAATAAATAAATAAATAAATAAATAAATAAATAAATAAATAAGTATTCTCAGGAAACTTGGAGACCCTGGCAAGGAAGAGAGGAAGTGCCTTATATGGAATAATGTGACTGGGTAAGGGGGATGGTATCCTTAGCCGGGGCTGATTATATAGTAGACCTATAGTAGATCAAGGGGTCTTTGCAGCTTAAGGTTAATTATTTGCCGTCATCTGCTCGTAGATGAAGAATAAAGACATTAATTTCATGCAACTGCCTGGTGCTTTTGTCTCCCCCATCTCAGAAATGTACTTGGTAAGGAATAAATATTCCAACAATGTAGTGTAGGGGTCTCAAATTTGTAGCTTGTGGGTCACCTGCAGCTTTCCAGCTAATTCCATGTGTTCATTATCGTGGCACTCTCCACTTGCAGAAGAAATTTGTTCCTAGCTGTATTTGCCAATTAACCAGACTAGGGATTTTATTTTTTCCTGTGCCTTTGAGCCAGTTTTGATTACAGGTGACTGCTTGGACTAGTCCCTGCAATTTTCTTGGCATCATTTCAGAAGTAATTTGCCATTTCCCGCTTCTTAAGACTGAGAGAAAGCATGGTCCAATATCCCCCAGCTGGCTTTGCATTTAAGGTGGGACCAGAACTCACAGTCTTCTAGTTTCCAGGCTGGTACCTTAACCACTACACCTGATTGGCTCTTAGATTTATGGAATAAAGAAAGGAAATTTTATTCAACAAGATTCTTAGATTACCTAAAATATACCTCCCTAGGTAATGATTTATAAAGAAGACCCAGAAAAATAATTAACATTCCTTTTATAGGGTTACAAAATTCTCTTTATTCAACAGTTACACTATAAGCAAAATTTGTTATAAGCCAAACAAATATACCAAGAACCAAGTTCTCCTTAAGCTTCAATTTCCTCTGTCCCACTGAATCATGTCCCTACAATTTAGAGATCTTCTATTTTGTTAGGCAAAGACAGTGTCAAGCTTCAAAAGGCCCTTTTGCTGTTGCAACTATTATAGCTTCTCAGCTTGTCAACGAACTATGGGGGGAATGAAGGGGGAGACAGAACTTAAATTCCTGACATCAGGATGCCAGCTGTGAGAACCAAGGACATTTTGGCAGGTGTTTACCAGAGTCAAAGGACTTTCTCACAACAATACCAGGAGACTCAATTGGACAATGTAACCTGGTCTTATAGTCGAGAGGGAGAACCTGAACTTTAATTATGTGGGTATGTGCGGGAAAGGGTTAGATCTGGTTTTGCCCTCATCTTTGCCGATGTACTCAATAAAGTTTTGCATTAAGAGATTGGATCATCTCAGCTATGCTTGCTTTGGTTGGGTTCTTCAGTCGTAACATTGACAGAAAGGCTGTTGAAGCCATTATCTTTGTATACCTCTAGCAAAGCAAAATTCCACAACATTATAACAATACTTCTTGAGAGATGAGGCCACTGCTCAGTGAGCAAATACATGGACATGCAAGTTGGACCATGGAAGCAGTCTAGCAGGAGGAGCAGCCACCCTAGTGAATCTCCCAGCAGCTTCAGAAAGCCCTGCTTATCTAGGAGAAACACTCAGTACCCTGAGGCCTCTCACCCTGAGAGTGTTTCCTTCTGGAAACCCCATTCTTACTGACATTCCATGGCTACTGCCATCCAAGATGGTGTCAGGCTCTGTGAATAGGGAGCCATGGAGAGAAATCTATTAGAAGGCTGACAGTGAGGAGGAGATAGGTGGGAAGAAAGAAAGGCTGAATCTGGCAAACATATCATGAGGGTCTTTCTGTCGGGCAATGAATGAGAAAAAGGTAGGTTGAGAAAATAAATGGATATTCCTTAATATTGACTTCCCATGATTCAAGTTGAGGACCATTTGGCATCTCCCTTCTTTTACCAGCTGACCACATTTTGAGAAATGACACCACAGAATAAGATTACAGGGTGTTTCTAGAGCTTCAAATGCCTGTTTAGCTAAATGCTTCAGAAGTGAAGCCAGGAAGTGGATTTAATGGCTTTCTCAGAGTTTTCCAACAAAGTCTCATAGTGCACCACTGTTGAAAACTTGAGGTCTCAGTCTCAAGAAGGATTCATCAGAGTAAAAATTGATTTTGGAAACATTAAGATAGATTTATGAATATTGCTATGGCAGGAGTTTCCCATTTGCAAAATAGCCACAATAGTGAACGTGACAACTTAAAAACCACCATTTTCCAGAAGACAAATTTGTGATGGTAATCAGGAAGGAATTTATCTAAGGAAAAGGCAGAAATGGGATCTAATCTCTATAGCATTAAGTTGCCTTTCTTACAAAACTTTCCTGTTCTAAAAATATTTCCCAGAAGGGAAGCTGACATCAACCAATAAAAAGCAACTTAGCTAGGAAACCAAAGGCAAAATTTGGAGGGGTGGGGAGCAAACTAAGTCCAATTTATTTGCTCCTTAAAACAGAATAAAAATGCCCATTTTAAAGAAGGCAATCATGCACTTTCACAAAGTAAAAACACTAGATAAAACCATGCATGTATACAAACACAAATACAAACACCCACAGGCACAAACTCTTTGGCAAAATATATCTGCACACTAGGTAAAATTACTCCACATGACACAAAGCCAATTTAAGCAGATGTCCCATCCAACAATATGCAATTATTCATGCAATCTAGAGACTTCCATGGTCTTTGGTCAAAAATGAATTCCCAGGTAGAGAAGAGCAGTAAAATGCCAGGGGCATTTCCATCCCATCCTTCCATTTCATTCTGAAACTGGGTATCTGGAAAGCTTCTGTCACAGTCTGCCTGAATGTCCATTCACTAAAAATGAAAAAGAGAGATTAGCTTTCATGGCTCATAAAAATTTCTGTGATGGGAAGAGGACAAAGGAGAATATTGGATCCATTAACTGATAAGTCTGCCATCAAATCAGTGCCTCTGGTGATCTGAATGACATTATTTGCTGACTCTGCTTCTAGTATCTTGAACAAATGTCAAAATCATGGGGAATGGGGAGAGATGGGGTTGGTCTGCAGCTCGCACATTTATTAGCTAAGATGATACATATAATGTCTGGTCAATTTTTTCCATTATTACTTAAAAATTCTTCCCATTATATATCTTCCTTTTCATCTGCTTTCTATTGTAATTTTCCAGTTCCTTTTTGTAAATAAAAAAAAAATAAAAAAAAATATGGGGAATTAATGAGTAGAAAAAAACCCTTCATGTTTTTAAAATTCAATCCTAACAAGTATTGATTGTTAGATTCCTTTTTACATGTTTCTCAGGCTCAGTTCAAGTTTTGGATTAATTCCTGATCTGCATAAATTGTCTCATGTTTACATTTATTTAAGTGGGTTCTTCTCCTGCCCTCAATACTGACCCTATGGTTAGGTTCATGGGCATGCCACATACGCCACACAAGGTCATTCTCTCTATTCTGATCCTTTAAGATATGCAGTCACTGCACATATCTTTGCCCTGACAGTTGCCCAATATTGTTACTCTGGAGCCAGTCTGAAATTATACAAAACAAAACTTGCACGATGCAATTTACAAAACCAGAAATGCCCAGAAGTGAAGATATAGATCTGACAAGTCTTTGACTTTTTTCTCTGAGGCTGACTATGAATTTTATGTACAGTTCTCAGTCAGCTTTTGATAGTGTGTGCCATACCATGTGTGCTAATCAAGCAGGTGGTAAGGTAGTAGGGGAACTCAGGCACAAAACAAGTTATGTAGAAAGTAAACAGAGGGTCATCCAAAAAGGATCAGATGTCTATTTATCAATGCAAAATATGAGAAATAAACAAGATGAATTAGCAATTAATGTAAATGAGAGCAGGTATGATATTGTTGCCATTACGAAAACTTGGTGGGACAAAACTCAGAAATGGAATATACAGATATATTATATACAATAATATATTGTAATATATACAATATATTACAAAATATATATACAAAATATTGAAGCTACAGGAACCTCAGAGGGGAGTGATTATACAATATTGGAATTCAACATTATGCAAGAACAAGCAATAGAATAATGTCAAACTAGAGTCTTCGACTTTAAGAAATAATTTCAATAAACTTAGAGAGAGCTTGAGAAGGATTCCATGAATGAGAATCCTCAGGAGGAAAACAATCCAAGAAACTTGGGAAACTTTGAAAAATGCGATTATAAAAGCCCAGTCTAGCACAATACGAAAGAAGAAAAAAAATTACAGCTCTCAAAAGAAGCCAGCATGGCTGCATGAAGAACTCTCAATTTATCAGACAAAAAGACAAAAAGGACAAGTATAAAAAGTGGAAAGAGGGAGACAAACTAAGGCAGAATATCATCAAATAGCCCAAGCCTGCAAAGATGAAGTGAGGAAAGCTAACACTCAAAATAAACTAAAAATGAAAGGCTTGCGACAAAACTCAAAAATAACAAAAAAGCTTCTTTCAACGTAAAAAACAAGAAAAAAGAATCAATGAAACAAGTGGTCCATTAATGGGAGAAAGTGGCAAGAAGGTGACAAGCAACAGGGAGAAAGCAGAACTGCTTAACTACTTAACTTTTTGCATCATTTGTACAACTGTGAGAGGAATCTTGGAGTCCTAGAGGACAATCACTTAAATATGATGCAGCAGTGTGTGCTGCAGCTGCCCAAAAAGACAACACAAGTTCTAGGCTGCATTAACAGAGGGTTAGAATCAAGATCACATGAAGTGTTTATAATGCCTTGGTAAAACCACACTTGGAATATTGCATCCAGTTTTGGTCACCAAATGTAAAAAAGATGTTGAGACTCTAGAAAGAGTGCAGAGAAGAGGAACAAAGATGACTAGGAGATTGGTAGCTAAAACATATAAAGAATGGTTGCAGGAACTGGGTAGGTCTAGTTTAATGAAAAGAAGGACTAGGTGTGACATGATAGCAGTGTTTCAATATCTCAGGGGATGCCACAAAGAAGAGGGAGTCAAGCTATTTTCCAAAGCACCTAAAGGCAGGACAAGAAGCAATGGGTGGAAACTAATCAAGGAGAGAAGCAACTTAGAATGAAGGAGAAATTTCCTGACAGAACAATTAATCAGTGGAACAACTTGCCTCCAGAAATTGTGAATGCTTGTGAAAAGCTGTATTGCAATATTTCAATCATGTCTATCTTCTACTACATTCTCTAAAAGAGAAGTAAAATGGATTGTGGTATGTTATCTTCAATCTGAATTAGTGAATCACTGATGAAAAGCCATATTGCTCAAAGGGGCACTATGTAATTGCTATGTATCAGTCTCCATTGTATCTCTTGTCAATTCTTTGGCTAAAAGTACCAAAAAACAAAGTGGTAAAATCATTCACCACCCCATCTTCATCATCACTGCAAACTCAAGGTGCATTCTTTTGGTATAGGGGATTTAAATACACATAAAATCTTCCTTGTGGGAAAAATATATAAACAGGAGAAAGATAGGGAATTGTAAAAATTACTGTGCAAATCATCATCATATCAAATCTTCCAAACATTTTATGATAGATAACAAACTGATGATTGATGCCACAGCTACAGCCTCATGACCATTGGGGACATCATTGCCATCTAAGCCAAGGTCACTGAACTTTATAACCTCTCAAAAGTTTGCAGACTTAGCTGACACTTAGGAACAAGGGCTAAAGGCAACATAAACTGTACAGCTAGCTGTCTGCTGCTGATCCTTGACGTTTCAAGAGGTTGAATTTTTTTTCACTGTGTAAACTTCTTTTCAAAACAAACAAGCAGACAGTAAATTTAGAAGATCACTTAATCTTAATTAGGTAATAAAATAAGGCATTATATTTGATATTTTGAAATTATAACCCATATTGAAAAGGTAGTGAGTGCTGTTTCTGGGATTTAAGGGCATCTTTAATGTTACTTTACCTCTGGAAATGACAGGCAACAGCTGCCTCTGATTTGGAATAAGCATTTAAAGGGCCTGCTTGCTGAGGCTGCTGCTACTCCTTTCCCTGCTTTCTCTCTCCCTTTATTTTCTTCCCACCTCACTTGTGGCTGAGCTCTTGCTAGTTAATGGGAACTGATTGTCTGTACCAAATTGCCTCTAACAGTTAAAAAGACAAAACATGTCTTCTGCATATAAACAGGAAAAGAGATAGGAACATTTCTCTCTCTCTCTGTAACTAGGCATTGGAATTTTATGTCATGCTATTTAGTCCAGATGTCTTGTTCTCTGCCAGAGTCCCTCCCTATTATATTTCAGCTCCACCGTGGCAGATGGCTTAACAATAGTATTGTAGGCAAAGATTTCCTCAGCAGAGGGGTTGGGCATCCAAGAGCAGCAATGATAAATAGGATTTTCCTTGGCCTTGGAAAAGTTCCAAGGTGGTACCTGAAAAATACCACTCATGTATCCTTTTGCTAATCTGACATATTCTGCTTTACAGTTTATGGTTTACTCTTTATAGCCTTCAGAAACCTGGTGTTTAAGCCACCTGAAACTGAATTTCTCCATAGAATCATGCCTTAAGTCAATGATGAACAGTACTTTAGAAGCCTCTGGATGAAGAAAGGTTGGGTTGAGAGCAAAATGTAAAAGTAGGTAATACTTCATAAAGCAACATTTACAGAACCAAAATACACACACAGTTTGATTCCCTCTTCAAGACTGAAAGTGCTGATCACTTCCTGTCATGCAGGATTCTTAAGAAGGATTCCTAAATCACAGACTCTGGAGGTTAATTTATGGAATGATCTGTCAAAGGTGCTGCATGTTTTTATCCACCGTATTATTTTCTCAGGATGTCAGAAGGCAAAACTACGTGAGCTTTAGAGAGGGTCATTGGCCCCCATTCACCTTTAGGTTTGATATATGCAATCAACCCTCACTGGAACAATTGGTATCCCCCCCCCCCCGCCCCGTCTCTGGTCATGGCAGGATTCTCCCTTAATACCAGGATTGCAGCAGGATGTAAAGGTTCAGGGAGCTGATAGCCTGGTGTGGAAGGCTTGTATTGCATTTTCTGTGGCCTATAGAGTTCCTCCGTCTTATAGAAAATTTTATTTCTCTCAGGAGGTGACATACATGACACCTCCTGAGGTAGTTCAGACAAAAAATAACTCATGAATGTCTTTTAAGGTTACAGTAATAGAACCTCCCCTCCTTCATGTCTATGGAGATTCTCAATCATCCAGGTCATGTTTGTCCCAAAGTTGCTTCTCCAAAAGGCAACTGGACTTTCTTGTTTTTTCCTTGAAAACATTTTGCTTCTCATCCAAGAAGCTTCTTCAGATCTTCAGAACTATATAAGAAGTGAAACGTTTTCAAGGAAAAACACTAAGAATGTCTTTTGTACTCCCTTCCTTTACTTTTAGTTTCCAGAAAACTAGAGAGGGTCTCTTCCAGGTCTCTTCTACTTACCTTTACTACTGGTTCACAACGGGATCGTGTGCATGCGCTTGCTTTGCTCATGCACGCGCCTTGCTTCTGCGCATGGACAGAAGCTTCTGTGCATGCGCAGATTGCTGATGATGACATCCGGGGCGGTGGGCAGGGCCTCCCACTGGTTTTACTAGCGGTTCTTGTGAACTGGTCCGAACCAGGGGTAAATATACAATAAATATATATACAAAAGTATGAAGGCTATTGCTTAACACATTGTAAGCCGCCCTGAGTCTCCGGAGAAGGGCGGCATATAAATCAAATAAAAAAAATAAAAAAATAATAATTAAGAACAGATTAAAATTACATTTTAAAAGGGAATAAGGGAAAGTTAGGCCAGGCCAGCCTGATGGAATAAAAAGGTCTTGAGAGCGCGGCGGAAGGTGCGCAGATCCGGGATCCTCTGTATCTTCGGGGGGAGCTTATTCCAGATGGTAGGTGCCCCCACAGAGAAGGCTCTCCCCCTGGGGGCCGCCAACCGACATTGTTTGGCTGACAGCACCCGGAGGAGCCCCTCTCTATGAGAGCGTACCGGCCGGTAGGAAGCTACTGGTGGCAGCAGGCGGTCCCGTAGATAACCACCCTTACATATAATGTACATTCTGTTTCATCAATGGAAGAATATTCAGTCATGGTATAGCCTACGACTCATCTTCTTTTTATAGTATGTTATACTGTTGTCATTTGGGCAATTTTGTCTGTTTCAAACTGTGTTTGATTTCTTGTGTTGTTTTTGTATATTAGTCCATTTCCTTCAATGCACCAACCTAGTTGGCAATATATTTATTTATTTATTTTAAATTGAGCTAGGAATTGTATCACAAAATGTAGGACGTAACAAATAAATTCTGGCCTACATAGAACTGATCAAAAGCACCATTGGTAGGGCTGGGTGAAGAAACCTGTAAGGAACTGGCCAATGGCATTCTTGGTCTGCAAATCTTATGTTTTCAAATCCAACTCATGATGTGATAGTAGATGAAGAGTCTTATGTTGCCTGTTTTTGACATAAGTAAATAGGAAGTTATGATCTAAGCATCTTTGTAGGTCACTTTAGGATATGAAATACAGTATTTATAAACAAATGGAAGACAAACAAACAAGGGATGAGACTAGTTGCTTGCAGGACCATCTCTCCCCAGTTGTATCTACCTCTCCAATGAGATCTACCAGGAGAAGCATGCTCCAGGTTCTGTCTATTAGTGAATGGCATCTGGTGTATCTCCAGAGAATAGCCTTTTATATCATGGTGCCTGAAGGTTAGACTTGCCCTGACCCATTTTTGACAACAAAGCCTTAACAACCTGGCATTATTGATGAGCCTGGAATTCAGGTTGTGTAGCTGACCTTATAATTTGGTTACGTTGATCATTTTGATTGGTTGTATCCCTTTATATGTTTATTGTTTTATGATATTTTAATCTGGTTTTTTTATCCTTTAATCAGTCCTAGTTTGAAAAAGGGCAGCTGTATCAATTGAATGAATGAATAAATAAACAAGATACTGGCTTCAATCCAAATGAATAGTTATAATGCATGCTAATTTAATTGGCACACTGTAACAAGTGGCATGAACTGTAATGTTAGATCTTCCTTCTTGCTGCAGACCATTGCATGTCTTTCAAATACCATTTCTGAGGATTAAGGAAGTTTTAAGTAACCAACTTTTAAATCTTGACATGAAACATGTTTTTATATGTATACTGTATGTATATAGGTGCCATCATTTTCATTTTTAATGCTTATCTGAACTTCTCAAAGACATTCATATTGATAAACGTGGATAAGAAGAGAGATGAATCATCATGGGTATAACAGAATTACCCAAGTGTGATGGGCAGTTTAGAAAATTGATAAATAAATTAAAATAAAATGTTCATCTTAACCGTACTAGCCAACCACATGGGAGAATGAATAGAAGACCACTTGAATGAGTAATATTAATATTCATCAAGAATTTCTATCAAGAGGCTATGAGGGCATGCACTTTCGAGGGAAATCAGATTGTACTGTTTCTAAAATGCCAAATTCTCAACTTGAAGATGGGCTCTGGATTCTTCCTGGAGCTTTATTTGAGTGTCGTGGACATGCCTGACATTCATTTTTATTTGGTTTGGTACTTTGGGAATCAGTGATTATGCATAAATATTTGTCAGGGTTACTGGAAAGTCATATATAAAAGAATGCCAGAAGTTGCAGCTATTGGGAAAGGAAGCATTACTTCCCAATATGATTTTGCTGACCTATTATTATATTACAATTCAGTCCTAAATGATTTGAAGACAGGATATGCGAATGAGAATATCTTTCTACAGTATTCTTGCTAGTCCACAATATTTTCAGGAGACTTCTCCAATACCGAAGTTCAAAGGCATTAATACTCTTCCTTATCTTGGTTCTTTAAAGTCCAACTTTCATTTTCATAGAGGGTCATAGGGAATACTAAAGCTTGCATGATTCTAATCTTTATAGAAAATACAAGAAAGACTCCATTGAGATGGAGTTGGCTTCTGTTTCAGAAACACCTCAAATTAACTGCTTCTTTTCCTGTAATTCTGATCTTTGTAGGTCAGAATCACAGATGTTTCTGAAATAGAAGCCAACTCTAGCTCAGTGGAGTCCTTCTTGAAATACAAGACTGAATAGACAATAACTGAAAATTTGCTTACCCATTTGCCACTTTTTTTAATGATGATGATTCTCTATTCCTCTCTCTATGGGTCTGTCTTCATCTGCAAAGTGCACAGGGAAATATGGTATTTAAGAAGCATTTCAGTGAAATTTAGATCTTTCTCTGGTTGTTTAGATGTTATACTAAACAAGATGTCATTACTTCAAAGTGGCCCCTGGCCAATCTCCTCTTTTGCTAAATGTTTTAGAAGTAAAACCAACCATGATGATATGAGTGGGAACAGAGTTAAGGACTGTGTGTTTGTGTGAATTAACACACTGTTTTATTTTTTATTTTTTTGTATGGATTCCATTGTTATGGGATTGAACCAGTGGTGGGTTGCTACTGTTTCACCCTGGATTGGGCAAATTGGTAGCAGCAGCGGTGGGAGGCTCCACCCACCTGCCTGGACGCTTCTGTGAATGCACGCAAGTGTGTGAGCACCTGCAAGCAAACCGGGTTTAGCAATGGGTTTTGAAACCTGCCCCTGGATTGAACTCATCTCTGAGTACCATCATGAACTGTAGCTTTGTAACATCTTCTCAGCTCAAATGACACTTATTCCTTGTGCTGGATCATAGGCAAGTGATGAAAACAGCCAATGGGCAAGATAAACTGAACAGAGAGCTTCCACATCTTGTGCTACTTAGTTTAAATATTTTCCCTGTCCAAAATTTCAGGTGCACATTGAAGAAAATGAGTTAGTTGAAAGGCTGTACAGAGTGACATGATGCAAATAGACACCAGTATCTACTGATTTAGTCAGAACCTCTTGAAAAGAGGGGTAGAGAAGGAGATTTTCACTAGAACAAATAGTATTAGATAATAGGATAACAAGAGTTGGAAGGGCCTTGGAGGTCTTCTAGTCTAACCTCCTGCTCAAGCAGGAAACCCTATAACATTTCAGACAAATGGTTGTTCCATCTTGACTTAAAACCATCCAGTTTTGGAGTACCCACAAATTCTGGAGGTAAGTTGTTCCACTGGTTAATTATTCTAACTGTCAGGAAATTTCTCCTTTGGTTGGTTCTCTCCTTGATTAGTTTCCATCTATTGCTTCTTGTTCTGCCTCTTCATCTATTTGGAGAATAGAATGACCTCCTCTTCTTTGTGGCAGCCCCTTAGATATTGGAACACTGCTATAAATTCTTCCCTAGTCCTTCTTTTCATTAAATTAAACATACCTAGTTCTTCATATGTTTTAGCTTCTAGTCCCCTAATCATCTTTGGTGCCCTTCTCTGCACCCATTTTAGAGTCTCAACCAGTGGTGGGTTGGCCCCGGTTCGGACCGGTTCACAAGAACCGGTAGTAAAACCAGTGGGAGACTCCGCCCACTGACCCAGACGTCATCATAGGTGATCTGTGCTTGGGCATGTCCAAAAGAGCACGCACAGGCATGATGTGAACCATTAGTAAAGGTAAGTAGAACCCACCCCTGGTCTCAACATTTTTTTTTATATAGTGGTGGCCAAAACTGATGGAATATTCTAAGTGTGGTCTTACCAAGGCATTATAAAGTGGGACTAACACTTCACATGATTCTATCTTTCTGTTAATGCAGCCTAGGATTGCATTGGTATTTTTGGCAGCTGCACACACTACCGGCTCATATTTAAGTGATTGTCCATTAGGAAAAGATGAAGAAGTTACTCTGTTTACTACACTGCTAGCCCTGTGTATTTCTTAACCATCTATATTGAAGTTTCTTAGCATTAATTAGCTAACAGCATGAGGTCACTTAAACCTAAGTTGTCCTCCAATTGGGCATCATAGAGGTAATGTGCTCTGCTAATAAGCATCCTGAGGCATGTGGTGAAAAGTAATTTTATTACCTGGAAATAAGTCGGAGCTGCTATATGCTAACTTTGGTTCATGATGATATGCATTTTAGACTCAAAATGAGAGAAGAAAGGAAAAGGAAGGTTATACTTGCCACTGGTTTACATACTGCATATGCAATTGCCTGACAGATTTAAACTGGATAAAATAATTTTGTTGCAGATCAAAAAAATTGAAGAACAATTTATGAGCATCTTCTTGTAAACGTTTATAAAATGTTATTGAAATTTAAGCTTGAAAATGAATATGTGAAAAATTGTATGGTTAAATGGGCTACAAATTTTTGTTATGTTATGTTTGATCAATGGGAAAACATGCAAACACAAGGTTTGAAATTCATGTTAAATTATAAAGAAAATGTTTATCAAATGATGTATTGATGGTATTTAACTCCTGATAATTTATCAAAGATGTATAAGTGAGTCTCTGTAATAAATCTGAAGATAGTTTTTATCAGTTTTGGTGGACATTTTGGAATCTGATATTTATATTGGTTAAATTTTGAAAATGAATGTAATCTTGAAACCTCAAGATTTATTTTAGGAATGGTAGATAAACAGATGAAAAGAAAACATTTGTTTTCATATATGACAACAGTAGCAAGGTTGTTATACATCTGAAGATGGAAAGAAGAATATATACACACAATGGAGGAATGGATTTTGCTGGCTGAGATGGCAAAATTGACTGTTTCCCTTAAAGACAAAAATTTGATTAAATTTTTCACAACTTGGAGAGCATTGTTAGATTTCTTACAAGGTAAGGAAAAGGCAACTGAACTTTCTTTGTTCTTACAGAACTACAATATTTCTTGTTCTTACAAAGAAAGTCCAGTTGCCTTTTGAAAATGCACCTTTGGGAAAACCATGACCTGGTTGACTGAGAATCTCTATAGACAAACAAGATAAAGGGGCGGGGGGAATCAATTTTTAACTTTGGGATTTGATTTTTAACTTTGGGATTCGCCAGAGAAATATTGTAGTTATTTAAATATGTGTTTATTTATTTTTAACAATTTATTATATATTGGATTAAAATTAAATGAGCATATTATGAATCCTGATTTTTTAGAATATTGATTAGTATTATTTTAATCATTTACACTTAAAGAGAAATCTTCATATTGTTATTATTTCTGCACAAGTCAGAGGTCATTTTTGTTATATATTTGCTTGATATATTTTGTCACTTTTTAATCTATCCTTTATTCCCTTCCCTTCTTTTCTTATATATTAATTTGTATTTTAAAGTTTGAAATGGAATAAATATTTTACACACACAGTCCATCCGCCCCTCCCCCTTCCCCCCTCTCTCTATATGTATATGTATGTTTATGTATGTGTATATGTGTATATGTGTATATGTGTGTGTATAAACAGTGTGTGTGTGTGTGTGTATCACCCACCCTTTCAAACATAGTTTAACAATCCTGCAACCCATTAGGTCTAATTCAAGGGTGAGGTCAGCCAGAGAACAGACAAACCTTCCCTCCAGGTTAAATAAAGTATATTTAAATGAATAAATAAATAAATAAAGTTGCATAAATAAAAGAAAATAAAGGGCCCACTCTCACCTGCGGATTAGCTCTTTTTGCAGAACTTTGTTTTTATTAATCAAGCTATGACTCATTCATCCAAAGATCCTATGTTGTCTCTTTATTCCTATATAAATGGGTGGGAAAGACAGTTAAGCATTGCTATAAGGAAAATAGAAAAAATGTGAAGCAGTGAGAAGAGAGGAGGTAGGAGCAAAATTACAAATCAATCATATTTTCATGGATTTTAACAGGACTTAGACTTCTTATATGTTGACATTCCATCTGCTTTATTCATTGGAAATGATACATAATATTATATTCCAAAGTCCTTTATGTGTATGCCTTTCTATGAGCAGTTTATTCAGTGATCTTTACCATTTCTGAAAGATGAGCAGAAATTGTAAGACAGGGAAACACAAAAATGTGATAGTAATAACGCTGCTTCACAGTGATTTACAGCCCCTTCTATCTATGATTACAGAATCAGCATATTGCCCCCAACAATCTGGATCCTCATTTTACTGACCATGGAAAGATGGGTCAACCTTGAGC
This sequence comes from Arizona elegans, assembly GCA_022577455.1. NCBI lineage: Eukaryota > Metazoa > Chordata > Lepidosauria > Squamata > Colubridae > Arizona > Arizona elegans. The sequence continues at coordinate 146,894,992 of JAKOOJ010000001.1, read as the reverse complement.
CTGTGAGAATCGAATTGACAAACTATAGTCAGCCTGCAATAGTGCATTCTATCCACTGTGCCACCACAGCTCATATAAAATAATTGTTGGATGCACCTGTATCTTCCATGTAGTTTTCCAGCATTAAAGCAGAAATTTGGAAGATTTCCACAAGTGGCAAGGGCTTAAGCTCTGTGTGTGTCCTATTCACTACAATTTTTGGCAATAAAGGCATGGAGACTCTCCAAATAGTATTTAGCTTTCCAACTGAGCAGGCAAATGTTGGCCTTGATTTTCCCAAACTGAAATTAAATTGCTTGGCTAGAAGGGCATGCTAAAAAAGCTTATTTAATCAAGAGCATTTATTGATATAGAGAAGATAGAAAAATATTACCTTTTCTTTAAAAAAAATAAGAAAATAACCCCCACCATGGGACCAGCAACAGAAGGTGATAGGACATAAATAAATGCATAAATCCAATGCATGTTGATATATCAAAAAGAAAAAGGGAAAAAATCATGACTGAAAATAAAGTGGAAATAATGAAGCGATCACCATCTTTCTTTGGAAATGCGTGTGGCTACAGTTAGTATTGATTGGAACAATTTTAAAGGATAAAGTGAGAATAATGGAGCATGTGAAAGGCCCTGCCCTGACAAAAGCTATAATAATTACTGAACAACACAGTGGTTTAATCACTGAGATGGAAAGACTATTGATAATTTGGTTAGACAATCAAAAACAGTGTAATATGCCTATTAGCCTTACTTTATTGCAAGAAAAGATTCAAAGACTGTTCAGCCAGTGAAGGTGATTGAGATGAAGAATTTGTTGTGAGTAGGGGTTGGTTCAATCCTTTCAAAGGGAGGGCAAATTTAGGTAAAATTAAAGCAGAAGGAGAAGCCCCAAGTGCCAATATCAGTGCTGTACATGATTGTTCTGAAATGTTGGAAAAATATTGAGGAGGGAGGGTTTTTGCCAAACTAGCTAGTTTGGGGAAAAATGCCTGAAAGGACCAAAGTTTTAAAAGAGGAAAACAGTGCACCAATGTATACAACACATTAAAGGATAGGATAAATATAACTGCTTGGAGGTAATGCATCTGGGGATTTCAAGAGCAAGCATTTGCTTATGTATTGCTTGTGTTCCTTAAATTTGAGGGCACTTTGCTACACCATTAAAGCAACTCTCCCATTATTTGGAAGGCAAATACAAAGGCTTGGGTTACAATTGAAGATTGGTTCTTGAACCATTTGTCCCTGCTGTTGAATATTATTGCTTGACCAATAAAGCCCCTTTCAAATTTCTCCTTGTGCTTAACAATGCATTTGGACATCCAAGCAGTTTAGATAACCTTCACCCCAATGTAAAGATAATATTTTTACTGTCTGACACTACATTGCTACTCAGAGTCATAGCCTCCTTTAAGGCCTTTAAGAGTTTTTCACAAGCAGTCAGGGCTACCCAAGATGATGTGATGAGCTTAAGGGAGTTCTGAAAGAAGTACTATATCTATGATGCCATCAAAAATATTACTGATTTTTGGGATGAAGTGAAACAGTCAAATATGAAAGGAGTGTGAACAAATTGTGCCCACAATTCACTCATGTTTTTCAGGAGTTTATAACTCATGACATTGCAGAAGCCAGGCAGCCTGTGGTTGGTTGATATTGGTAGCCAAGCGCAATTAGAAATCAGATGTAAGTTATTTGCCTCCCATATTGAAGAAGTGACCAATGCAACTACAGTAGTAGATGATAGTATTTAAGGAAGAAAATGAAAACAAACAAATTTGAGAGGTGAAAATGTTTTTGATGAAAGACTTAGCTAAAGACTTCCATGTCACTGAAGTAGGGATGGCAAAGTTAGAGGAGCAAGATGCTAAAGGAGAAAGGTTTACCAAAGTTTACCATACAGTTACGAGGACCTCAACTGCTACAAGGCCCTTTTTGACAAGAAAATGACAGCTGTGTACAAACCTGCCTTGACGGCTATTTTCTGTAGTACCCTTCCCCAACACCAGACCTGTTGTCTGATATAGTCATCTTATCTTTAATAATCAAATTATTAATGTTCATCTAATGTTAGCTCACGAATGCCCCTTCCTGTACGCACGACATCAGTGGAACCTGTATTTGGCCTCTTCCTATATACCCAAAATTGCAAGCTATGTTATCTCTTTGCTCTCTGTGAATGAATCCCTCATTATTATCACTCTGGACTACTTTCCATCACACCTATTGAGACCTTTCAAGGATAGGCAAATGTTATTTGATGGCATTAAAGGTATTGTCACAGGGGGTAAACTATTCCAAGTAAATCTTTTTTTTTGTTGCAATTGATTGATAGTGATTTAGTGAATGCTGATGGTGTTCAGGTGGCGCTCCAGATGTTTTGAGATTGCACCCAAGTTGCCTATTACTAATGATACTCTTATTATATGTAATGTATTGTATTAAAATAATGTAATGTAGTGTAATGTAGTGTATTCAGGGATGAAATTTACTTACCTTCCTTACTGGTTCTGAAGTGCATGCTGTAATGTGGACACACACCTGCGCATGCGCAAAACCTTCCGCGCATGCACAGAAGGTAAAAAATAACATTACTTCCTGGTTCCAGGAAGTAATGATACTCGGGCAGCAATCACTACCGGATCACCGAACCACAGGGAAAAATCGCTACCAGTTCAAGTGATTTGATCTGATCCGGGAGCATTTCACCCCTGAATGTATTGTACCTGGACACACACACACACAAACACACACACACACACACACACACACACACCACACAGATATTCTCTCTCCAGAACAATAATACATGTAATTACTTTTACTATTGCTGTATTATTGTTATTGTTATTATTTGCATGTTTAAGGTGTTTTAATGTATTTGGAAGTGTTTCTTAAGTGTTTTTATGCATAGGAATGTAATATATATTTACACACATTTGACTACCTGATGGCTAAATTCAACTTAAAGACAGACCTAGGAATGGATCTGGTTTATAATCTGGGAGCTGCCAGTAATTCTCACAAGTTTGCCTTAGATCATTTATAATGGCCCAGGGGAAGTAGCCAACTTGCTTTACATACTGATCCTTTGATCTGTACTATGTCTATTCCAATGTGCTGAGTGACTGCACTATCTGCCATTCTTTCTCAATTAACATTTCAAATTATGCTTGTTCCCTGAAGACAAGGACATGTCAAGGAACAAAAAGAGTGATCGGACTGAAAAGCATGGCAATGAGAAGGAATCCAGGAGGATAGAAGGAAAGTCAGGAGATATATCTAACAGACCAAATGTGATTAGATCGGTGCTCACATTGATTGAGGTAGCTCTTCCAAGATTTCAGAAATGATTTATTCCAGCCATACCTGGAGGTACCAAAGATTGAATTTGGGATCTTCTGAATGCAAAGCATGTGCTTTGTTACCCAAATATGTCTAAATCTGAGGCAAAGATGAAGCTTCAAAACATATTTAGGCTCATAGATTTATTTAATAATGGTTTGGTATATTTGTACAATAAAAACAATTGAAGGCTGCAGTGATGAAATTCAATACTCATTCTTTACATGATGTTGTCAGATAAACACCAAGGCTCTGTGCTGAATGATTTCATTTTGTCAATAGTGAAACTGATGTGCTTTTGAACCTTTCATCACCTGCCATGAAGAAAAGGGGGATCTGATTTTTTTTTTCACTCCACATTAGTAGTCAGTGTATATAAGAGAAAGCATTCATGGATCATATTTCCCCCATATTTTTTTTAATGAAGCACTTATATGGCAATCCAATTTAAACTATGTAACTCTGTATCATACAAACTCTGTATCATAGAAAAAGAAAAAGAGAAATCATAATTAATAAATAAAACAACATATTTAATTAAAACATACTAAAACAATAAAATGGTGATCAGATCTGAAATCTTCATTGACTCATGCAGGCCTCATGCACTAAGACAAGAGTCAAGGCTTAGCAACCTTCTTAAAGGCCTATAGGTTGGGCCCATCCATATATCAGGGGGATGATCATAGCCACAACCAAGAAGGCATATCTCCTGAGGTAAAAGTTCAGGAAATGACTTTTATGAAATACTCAGGAATTATTGCCCAGAGAAAATGGAATGAAGCCATTTTTGTAACATTTTTAAAGTCCTGGACAAGATAACACCCAGAAGCAGCTACTGGGGCTGACAGCTGTGTCATATAAGATGACATTGCTTCAGTAAGGGGATGTCAGAGCATGTGAAACAGACAGATACCCTCAGGAGCAGGTGGTCGTGTGTATAACAAGGTCCTATGCTATGTAGAGCTTCACAGATACTAGCACCTTGAATTGCATCTAGAAGTTGACCAGGATTTCCTTCACTGCTCTATAGGGAAGCACTAAATGGCAGCAGAAAAGTGTCCTGAGAGCTTTTCCAGTTACTTTCAAGTGGCAAGTAAAAGAAGCTGCCATGGGCCTTAGCAAAGCAAGACAAATGGGGAGCCAAGGAATTGGAAGCCACAATGAAGTGAGAGTTTGCATGGGAAATGGCCAATGATGGGATTCAGCCAGTTTGGGTCAGTTCAGGTGAACCGGTAGTTAAATTGCTGGCTGGCCCCACCCCTCCCCTCCCTGCCCCTTCCAGGAGTCCCCACATGCCCAATTTTGGCTCCCAGGTAAGTGCAAGGAGGCCTACTAGGCCCAAAAAGGGGTGCAGGGGGGGTGGGAAGTCCCCCCAACCCATTTTTGCTCCCAGAGGGGTGTAGGAGGCCAAATGCTACCTGTCACACCCTCTGGCCAGGCCCACCATGGCCACGCCCACCCAGCTGGTCATTAAGGCAGCAAACCAGTTGTTAAATTATTTGAATCCCACCACTGGAAATGGCCAACAGATGGTCAAGTCTCATGTCTTGGACTGAAGGAGTTAACTTCTTTGATTAGAAAAAAGATACTATCTACATTTATTGGTGGCTGGAACCACAAGAGATTCCATGAAAAAATGAAAAAAAGAGTTTGAGATTTATAGCTTTGATGAATAGACAGAGTAAATTATAGAAAATCTATTATATGAAATAAAAGAGATTAAATTACAATGTAACTGGAGAGAGAGAGAGAGAGAGAGAGAGAGAGAGAGAGAGAGAGAGAGAGAGAGAGAGAGATTACAATATACTTGTACTTACACAATTACTGTGAAGAATCTTTGCACCTTTTTTCTTTCTTTTCTATTTTTTCTTAAATATTATTTTTCTTTAAGTTTTTGCTTTCTCTTGCTTTTTACTATTTCTTTTTTTCCTTCTCTTCTTTACTGTATATTATTTTGTATTCATTTTTAGTTTGGATTTAATTTTCTGTTCAAAGAGTTTCAATAAAAGTCGTATAAAATAAATGGGAACTGGAGGAGTTCCAATTGCTCCTTTGCTGCAGCTGAGCTGCAAGTAAATAGGCTCAGCTGTCCATCCCAGATAACAGCATGGGAGCCAAGGAAGATAGCGCCAACTTGAAAGTGATGCCAAAATCCATGCAAAAGCCTTCAAAGATGGAAGGATCTTGCTTTGCAGGATCTTGCTTGGATCACTCATTCCTTCCATGGAGCTCAAATGCGGCATATGAGGACCATCCTAGGCAACTACAGGATTTCTTCCTAAAGGTCGACAAAACAGCAACAGAGGATATTGTAATTGGCACACACAGCTTCCCATCTATTTTTGTCATGTGCATTTTGTTATTTAATCCACAACAGGAACACAACACTGCAATTTTAAGGCTGTATATGGGAAGTCTTTTTTTTAACACCATTCCTTTTTCATAAATTGAGCAATATCACAAAGGGTTTTTTTTCCAGGAAAAGGATGTCTGGGCTCAGAGAGGGATATGGGAAAACTTCCATATAACAAGTCAGACTATGGTCTATCAAGGTTAGTATCCCACCCCCTCTTGACATTTTTTTAAAAGCCTACCTGACGACAAGGATTAAATCAGAAATACCTACTGTATTCATTTTCAGTTGTTTTGCTAGTGAGGCAATCCTTTTACTTCATTGGAAGCAAAACATTGGTGATTATTTTGTAAAGAATCATAATGGCTTGATACTCATATGGTGAGTATCATTTAGTGTATATTAATATAATTGACCATTGTTAGAACTCCCTTTTCTTGATCAGTCACTTTTGGTCAGATAAAATAAGACAATTTTTACATTACCTAAATGTTTCATTAGTCAAACGCTCTTAGAATATCATGTTTGTTCCTGGAACTTCAAATTTTATTTGTTTTGTTTTTTTAAGTCTGATAGCATCGAAGTACAGGTGCATCTTGATAAAACTACCAAGATATGTGGGTTTGACTTGTAAGAAATTCATATACTTTCTTTTTCAATAAATAATATTAAGATCCAAAAACACATTTCCACTTGGGGCTAAAATTCTCCACAGTTTAATTCTAAGAAAGCTTTGAAGTCCCCAAACTGTATTGGAAATTAACCATGGACCTGATGGAGAAAAGATTGATGCATAATTCAGATGAGACAGAGATGTTTCTTGTCAACCAATAGCAGGCCAAGAAAATGTCTGTGTTCTCTCTCTCTCTCCCTCTCTCCCTCTCTCTCCCTCTCTCCCTCTCTCTCTCTCCCTCCCTCCCTCCCTCTCCCTTCCACTCTCATGTAAGTATAATTTTCTTAGGTTCTTTCAAACACACAAGGTCAATTGGTTATTTTAAAATGCACCCCTGCTTTGCAGATAATGCTCAAGAAAGTTAAGTCTATATTTGGGTGTGTGTGTGATTTTTTTAAAATTCTTTTTTTCAGTCACTCAACACCTGAAGTGGTAAAAGAGATAATAAAGAAGATTCCTTTTCATAAACTGAGCAATTGAGCAATATCACAAATATGCTAAAGAATTTTAATAACTGAATTGTTTACACTGCAAGAGAGAGATTGATTTCTGAGAAGTCATATGCCACAGAGGTTCAGTAGCAAAGTGTGCTATAAAATAGATAGCCCACTTGGCAACAAGAAATAAAAATGTATAACTTTGCTTGTAAATCCCCCTATATTTTAATAAATGTGAATTTTAATTCATTCAACTTCACCTACTACTCTCTTTGTCTATCTCTCTCTCTCTTATTTCTCTCTCTTTCTCTCTGTCTCTGTCACAAAGACTGTGTTTCTTAAAAGAAATAATTTTAAAAACACACAAGGAGTCTGGATTTCATTTATATAGCTGCTATTAACAGACAATCATCCTGCCTTAAGGATTTGGTTGTAGGGACTAGTAGATTAAAAAAAAAAGTGTTCCAATTTTAAGAAGCTCCAAAAACAGCAACAAAAAATCAAGGTTTAAAAATAAGATCTTAGTTAAAAAATAACACAAAGTTATTACCTCACCTTCTGTCTTTGCTTTTGAGTAGATATGCCATTGCCCATAGCTAGAGCAAAAGTTGGACTTCTGAAGTGCTCATTATAAGACAGCAGTCACTACACATGAAGCATGCTTTTAATGAATGTGAATTTTCTTCTCTGGACAGAATATATGCCAGTTATGGCTTGTTTATTCAATGTATGGAAGCTCCAGAAAATCTGAAATAGGAGCAAAGAAACAACTCTGTCTCTTGGCATCCAGAAAGGTTAGAAAATTGCTTCTTTTGTATTTTTCTTTTAAAAAAATGCCGTTTTTTGTGGAGCCCCACACAGCATGTTCAGGCAATCTCCTATGCAATCTTGCTGAGATAAAAGTCTATCTAATGCCATCTGCTTTTGACTAAGTTATAAGGACTATTCATTTGGGAAATGAAGGTGTCTGGTCTTAAATTAAGGTAATTTAAAATATGTCTCCATATTTTTAGATACAGATGTATCCAGCTCAGTCTTTTCAACTGACCCAAGCAGATCATTAGAGGATTTTTTCCCTGTCCCAGCTCTTAGGATAGTTATCTTTAAAGACTCATGACGTATGAAAGTATGACCTAGAGTCAGAAATAGCTGTATAATTATGGCTGTGTGTGCAAACTGCAGCGAGAAATGAAATGAAGGAGGTATAGACAGTAATAATTATCTTATTGATCATGGGCCTTCACAACACCGTTATTTTGTTGTGTCAGTCATGAAGAAATACAACTTTATTACCTTTGGGCTTCTGAGGCAATTGTTATTCTGATTTCTATGCCAGCAATTAAAGATCTTCCTTTCCATGGTCTTTTTTCAGAATACATATCATGCAATGTTTACACTTGGCTATATCTTCTTCTTTTTTTTTTTTTGAAAAACAGCATTTAAATAACTATTAACATCCAGCAGGGGAAAAAATATAATAGATATCCTGGCATACCCAGGGACAAATAAATTATAAATATTGAGCTGCCAGAATGCCTGTATGCAATTGCTTTTTTATCTGTTTATGCAATCTAAATCTATGGCAGTACATCTGTGATAATATTGTGATCTTAAATAAAATGTTTGCTTCAAGATGTTCTCCTGCATCTGTTAGATGTTTGTAAAATAGGTAGGGTTGTTGTCTTTCCCCCACTTGGAGCTTTTCAGGTACTCCAGCAGACGAACAGCTAAAATAGAGCAAAAAGCATAGCAGCAAACAAAAGGAAAAATAGAAAAGAACTATACTGTATGACCACATAGAGCAGTGATGGCGAACCTTTTAAGGATCGAGTGCCCAAACTGCAATCCAAAACCCACTGATTTATCACTAAGTGCCAACATGGCAATTTAACCTGAATAATGAGGTTTGGTGAGGAATTTCAATCAATCTTTCACAACTTGACTTCTCCCTGGATTTCTTTAACAACACAACTCAGGAATGATGGGAGTGTAGTGCAGTAGCCTTCCTTCCTTCCTTCCTTCCTTCCTTCCTTCCTTCCTTCCTTCCTTCCTTCCTTCCTTCCTTCCTTCCTTCCTTCCTTCCTTCCCCCCTCCTCTGATTTCATTTTCCTCCCTTTAATCCTTTAATTATGGTTCATTATTGTTAACATTTATTAAAGAATGCTGTGTAACTTAGAAGCTCTCAGCAAAAATAACAGCAGCTGTTGTTTGTGGCTGAAGCTATCCTGGGCTGTTATTTACACACACACACACACACACACACACACACACACACACACACACACACCTATTTTTATTCCACTTTCCCTGGGTCCTTGGAAAAGGAATGGCATTTTTCCTCATCCCCATCTTTAATAAAACCGAACCTCCCTTGCAGCCTTTTAGTTACTATGGTCCCACCTTGCTTCCTCCTCCCCTTAAAATGAGGCTAGGGAAGAAAGCCGGGAGGGGGGAATCTAAGGGGGAGGGAAGAAAAGACCCAGGCAGATCTCTCTCTGGATAGTCTCCTGCTCAGATTTCAACTGATTTCCTCTCTGATCCTCTGATGAACAGACCCTACCCCCCTTTTTGGACTCTGGTTTGCTGGGCCTTTATTTTTCCCACTTATTGGGCGAAATTGGATTTTTATTGGGTTTTTCCATACCAAAAGGAAAGCCAGCCAGGCTTCTCCTCCTAGAAGCCCCACTACCCTTCCGCCTGCTCCCTCCTCCCTTCCCCCTACCCCCCTCCTCAATCCCACTTCGGGACAGAGGCGTGTGTGCTGGAAACGTGTGTTGGGATAATGTGGGAGTACACCTTCTGATGCTCTGGTGCTTATCCCACAACTCTCCATGCTCCTCCAGGCCCGGCTTGCTGAGGAGCTGGGGAGCAGCCCTGATGCCTCCACTGTCCTGCCCACAGCCGCAGCCAACGTTGCCTGGCTTCCTCAAAGGCACGGTGCATTTCAAAGCTTTGAGCTCATGTCTGGAGGTGCCAAACAATATCCCGCTGTGAGAGCCAGGCCAGGCCTCTCCACCATCTAGGTCGCCAATGGGGGCGCTTCTGTTTGGCCACCTCCCCACTGGGCTTTTGTGCTCAGTGCTTGGTCGGGGGAGGGGAGCACTTCCCCATGCCACCCCCTTCTTTCTTTTGGCTCTGCCGATGAGGGAGGAGGAAGGCCAAGTTTAGGGGATAGCCCCCACCCTGCAAGATCCGTCCCCGCTATCCTCTCCCAGCCCTCTTTGCTGGCGGCAAGAGCAAATGTACCACAACGAAGGTGGAATGTTCTTACCACACAATGGCAAGTGCAGTAGTGCTTCGCTCCTGCACTAAGGCTCTGGCCATCGCCACTGCCGCAACAGGGCGACAGCTCTTTTATCAGTCTGCTGCAACAGGGCAACAGAGAGCTGCAGCAGAGGGGTGAAAGAGCCGTATGGGTCACATTGTGGCTCGCCGTCATAATGGGCTTCAGGAGGAGGACAGGACCCCACCTCCCCTGTTGTGAAGCATGTGATTCTATGCATAAAAAGTTCACTTAATAAATTCCAACTTTGTGAGATCTTTTTCTTTTGCGAGAAGTTGGAATTGATTTAGTGAAATGGGATGGAGAAACATGATTGGAGCTGTGCTGGGGCGACAGTGTGCATGCCCATAGAGAAGGCTCTGCATGCCACATCTGGCACGTGTGCCATTGGTTCGCCATCACAGACATAGAGGAACTCATTCAGCTTGAGTTTCTAAACACTTCCTTAAACTTTGACCAGAAGGAATAATAATGCTTCCATTAGTTGAGACATAAATAAAGAGAAGACAAACATTTATCAGTCTAACATTGTAAATTGAGAACTGTGTTGTATATAAAACAGTTTTTGTTGCTTCCATGCCAGATAAATACATAGTTCTTCAAATAGTGATATTTTGGATATATTATACAAAAGGATATTCACATTTACAGTCACCCCTCTTAAACAATATCTGTGGTATTTAGTATATATGAAAAAAGTGTTGCTGAATTGTCTTTTCTTAAGAATGTAAGAAGCATCCCTTGATTTTTCATCATTTATTTATTTAAAAAAAGATACTACAATTGTCCATTCCATACCTTAACCAGTGTTCTTTGGTTGTTTATGAAAAGCAATATGTTTAAATAATTTATTTAAAAACAAAACAAAAAAAACCTTATTATAATATGTTTTGGATGACTGACTGTAAGTTTAATAAGAATTTTTAATAAGAGTTTTAAATGCTGGTAATGGTAGAGAGCCTGTTTGGTGTGGTGGTTAAGGTACTAGGCTAGAAATCTGGAGATCATGCCTTAGGCCCAAAATCAGCTGGGTGACCTTGGGCCAGTCACTCTCTCAGCTGTGGGAAGTAGGCAAGGGCAAATCCCTTCAAAATAACCTTGCCAAGAAAACTGCAGGGACTTGTCTAGTAGTCAAGACTGACACAAAGGCACACACAGATACAGTAGCAATAACAGAGTTGGAAGGGACCTTGGTGGTCATCTAGTCCAACCCTCTGCTCACACAGGAGACCTGTACTAGGGATTTGAACCGCTAAATTGCCGACCTTTCTGATCGACAAGCTCAGTGTTTTAGCCACTGAGCCATCTAGAACACATATCTAATCCACCATAGCTATTTTATACAACAAATGTGGCAAATCCTTTGCACTGCTTATTCCTTTCCCTTTTAGTATTAAACTGACTAGGGCCTCACAGTTTATAAATTGTAATTTTAGTATAGTAGACCATGTGTAATTGATAGACTGGATTTTATCTATTGTCTATTATTTTATTCTAGAATTTTTAATTGTATATTTACTGAGGGTTTTTATTTGCTCTGGTCTATGACTGTAATAAATTGAATTGATTGATTGAATTGATACAAATGCATCCGAACAGATTATGAAATTAAGAGAAGTTTTAGCTGAATATATACCCCTTGCAATTCTAGACAATTCAGATGCCTCTTGCTCAAACAATTTAAAAATGTGATTGGAAACACAAGGCCACTAGTTAGAGACTATCTTACATGTGTTCAATTTACTCAAAATTTCCAAAAATAAATATTTACCTGTAATTTGCAAACTTTGATTGTCCTTCAGAATGGGGAAAGGCTGAGAGATAATTGGCAGCAGGCATGAATGGTAGCCATGGGTAGGATAAAATGGCAACACCTGTGCAAAGACAGGAACAGAGTTATTAAAAGTATCTTCAACCCTTAGTAAAAAACCAGGACAAAATTGGTAGAGGAGCGAAGCAGCTTATTTGCTGAGAATAGTGTGTGGTTGCCAGAAATAAGGTATTCACAGAAGCTAGGCTTTTATAAAACCAGTTGAATAAATAGATAATATGATTTAAACTGTGTAGTAGCCCTGACGGGTCATTTAAATTAGTCATTTTAAGTAAATGGTCAGTTACCACTGGAATAACATCCAGGCCCTTAAAACATAATAGTTCAGTAATAAATTTTAAGGAACCTGTATCCCTAAAGCCCTTTTGGGGAGGGATGGTAATATTTGTGAAAAGATTTGGCATGGTCATAATTGTGGGAAGAAGAAATATAGACCTCAAAATTTGTTTATATGTGGGATCGTGAGGAAATCAGATATTTTAAATAACCCCAAATGTTCGACTGGCTGGCTGTTGTGGCAGAGCTGCATGTTCTCCTCTCTCAAGGAAAAAGGGATGTACAGCCAATTGTAATGCGTTTCTCTTTGTTTTCAAAAACATAGAAGTGGAAGACTAAGTTATATCATCTATATGACTCTGCATATATGTGTCCTTGAGATAGATAGATAGATAGATAGATAGATAGATAGATAGATAGATAGATAGATAGATAGACAGACAGACAGACAGACAGACCCAATTTCTATCTATATAAAAGAGCCATGGTGGCACAGTGATTAGAATGTAGTATGCCAGGCATACTCTGCCCACTGCTAAGAGTTAAATTCTGACCGGCTCAAGATTGACTAGTCTTCCATCCTTCCAAGGTCAGTAAAATGAGGACCCAGATTGTTGGGGGCAATATGCTGACTCTGTAAACCACTTAGAGCAGGGCTGTCAAACTCCCAGGCCATGGGCCGAATGGTAACGCGTTGGTCACGCTCATGCCCGGTTTAGCGAAGGGGGAAAAAGTCCCAATACGTTACATGACACTTCCATGGTGATATGAGTTTGACACCTCTGCCTTAGAGCATGCTGTAAAGCAGGGGTCTCCAACCTTGGCAAGTTTAAGACTTATGGACTTCAACTCTCAGAATTCCTCAGCCAGCTTTGCTGAGCTTTGCTGTCTGAGTAATTCTGGGAGTTGAAGTCCACAAGTCTTAAAGTTGCCAAGGTTGGAGAGCCCTGCTGTAAAGCACTATGAAGTGGTATATACAGTAAGCGCTATTGGTATATAATCTCTGTCTCTGTCTCTAAGATACATTCTTAGCTCTTTAGGGAAGACCACACTAATAAATAGACACAGTGCAGACCTAAAAGGATTTTTATGAGAACTAGGATACTTTTGTTCCATAAAGCAACTGAAATATAAGCCGACCTGTAAACCAGGGAAGCTAAATCCTGTTCCACCCATCATTATATGATATTGGTAATATAAATTCTGGAGAGATATTCTTCCCAAATAAAACTTTTTAATATCCTATCAGCCTGCTTACCATAACTTAAAGTCATTTGCAAAGAAATACCTTTATATAAATACCTTTAGGTATTTTTATGGTTCCTTGATAATTCGTGATTGAGATAAATCTTAATTTTGAAGAAGTAATCATTTTTACATTTAACTTTCCCCATAAACTAAATGGCATTTTAACCATTGTTTAATGTTGAGAAGAAATTTGATATGTTAGAGCCTATAAAAAAACTAAAATATTTTCATTGTGAATATATAATTTATGAGAACAGAAGTACAAACAAGTACACAGGAACCTTTGATCTATAACTCTATTAGCAGCTCTGATCTATAGCACTAAGAAACATAATGCTGTAACGATTGGAAATTTGCCTTCCCTATTATTATGTTTTGGAATTGGCTTCACACAAATTTATCTATTAACTATTTATCACTATTGAGATGTGTGACACTGGGAAGTAAACTGTCAAAATAAGATTAGAAAGAAGGAATTTGAGGTAATTTCCTAAATGCCATTAGGTCCTCATCCAGAATACCCTGATTCTTACCTTTCTAATAATTTCTGACTCTATTTTCCTATAAATTGCTCACACTCTTCAATAGATTTACCGTGGGACTGAAGTTTTGCATTGGAATTATATATATCACATTTCCAGAGTTTTTACTTTTATATCAAGTGTTCACTTTATATATCTGGGCTGAAAAATTTCATTGGTTCCCAATTAGCTATTGAACCAAGTTCAAGATTTGTCTTGATGTATAATAACCCAAACACATTTGGAACCATAACACGTTTATTATTACAGACCTGAGTGATCCCTAAAATGATCAGAGGAGGATCTGGTCCAGGTATCAGATTGACAGAGAGGCAGCTGATGATTACTCATAGACTGACTTCCTCTGTGAGAGGGCCAGGAAAACTCTGAAATGTTCTCATCCCTGAACTGTGAGAGGGACCCTATGATTACGTCTTTGGGACACCTATTCAGGAGATGTTTTCATTCAGGCTTTGCCAGGATGAATAGAGAATGAATGGGTACGGTCCCTTTTTCTTTTCTTTTACCTTTTTAATCAATGTATTATAATATATCTATGGAGATTCTCAGTCACCCAGGTCATGGTTGTCCCAAAGGAGCTGAAGAAGCTTCTTGGATGAGAAGTGAAACGTCTTCAAACAAAAACCAGAAAGTCCAGTTAAGCACCTTTGTGATATTATAATATAGTTTTTGTTATGATAGTTTAATTAATTTTACCATAAATTGCATCAAGATGTAATTATATGGGAAGCTCTTAAACTAAGTTAAATAGAAATAAAATAATTACTAAATTTGGAAGATTCCCAAACTAAGGAAAGATCACTTAGAATCTGTTGAAAGCATCAGTTTCCTATGCTTGAATTTGAAACTCTATTGCTTCTTTCCTGAAGTTCTGAGTAGCTATTTAGTTATTTTGCAGTCTCCCCTGGCTGAAAGTTCAGTTTCCAAATCCCCATGCTCTGTGGAACCAGTCACTCACAGGAATATATTCCATTGCCAAGATCTTAAATTGGTTGAAATTACTTTTTCGTTCAATGAAAGAAAAGTGCATTTCCTCTTCCTCTTTCTCCTCCTCCTTATCTTTCTCCTCCTCTAACTGTAAAATTAAAAATAGAAATCAAAGATCTGGATATTTTAATGTGTTCATTTTTTTAGCTCTTTTTCCAAATGTTCAGAAATGCTGTGGGCACTTGGATAGTATCTTCATAGCTCTTGATATTCCAAAGATTATGTATGTGTGTGTCCTTACAGAAGGTTTTACAGAAGTGCATTATTTTGTAATGGATAGAAATATTGACCACAATCTGACCAAATATTTCTTCCAGAGAAATGAAAGCAAATACCTATATTTAAATTGCAACTCTCTGCTCTCTATAAGTAAATCCTATTGTCCTCAAAGAAACTTTGAGGACAATAGGATGTGCACAGATGATAAAAATTCACAAGGTTGCTTGTGAGCATTTATGATACATGAAAGGTGATGTTTACAGGACATCATTCATATATAATTCCCTCTGTTCCCCACTGATCATAGTTTTTTTCCCCTCTCTACGTGGAAACTTTGTTGTTTTGACCACAAGATAGCAGAATCTTCATAGGTTTGCGCTCCTGCATTGTTTTGATGTCTCTGTATCCCTTAAACAAGCCTCCTGAGTTCAAGTTCACTGGCGGATGCTATCACATTGCTCATGTCCAAGAAGAAAAAAAATCACCTCCAAGTCTCATCAAGTCTCATCTCCCTTTGGGGCTGGATTTTCTCTTCTACCCTGCAAGCCAGTGGTGGGTTTCAACTTTTTTTACTACCAGTTCTGTGAGTGTGGTTTGGTGGGAGTGGCATGGCTTGGTGGGCATGCCAGGGGAAGGATACTGTAAAATCTCCATTCTTACCCCACTCCAGTGGAAGGATACTGTAAAATCACCATTCCTTCCCCACTCCAGGGGAAGGTTACTGCAAAATCCCCATTTCCTCCCAATCAGCTGGGACCTGGGAGGCAGAGAATAGATGGGGGTGGGGCCAGTCAGAATTTTTACTACCGGTTCTCTGAACTACTCAAAAATTTCCGCTACTGGTTCTCCAGAACTGATCAGAACCTGCTGAAAACCACCTCTGCTGCAAGCCATTATTCTGGCTTAGCACCATGGAAATTCAACCGTGGTTCCTTGCCTATGACAAGATACTCAGGGTTAACAAACAGGCTTGTTAATGCAGCCAGAGTTAAAACAAGCCATAGCGTAGGGTGATGTGTGAACTTAACCTCTACATCACATACCATTTTACTGTCCTAGTCAGTATAAACTCATATCATGCACACACACAAATACTGAAGATTGAACAATCTGGAACTGCTCAGTGCCATGGTGGGAGACCACATGGAAGCTTTATCTGCTAGTCTGAGTTTCATGCAGGGATATAAACAAAATAAATAACATAATAAATGACCTTGAGTAATTGTGGGGTTTTCAAACAGCATAGCTGAAGTCAAAATATATGCGCTCCCCTTAAGGGGTGCATGCAATCAGAGCCGATTCTGATTGCAGTGACATGTGAACGCAATAAATAATAAATAAATACACCAATAAACAAAGCCTCCTGGAATTGTCTCTCAACAAAGACGCACCTATACCTCATAAACATAATGATTTCACTACAGTTTCAGGATACAGCTGTGTTCAGGAAAACAACAAACTCCTGATATTAATTTTCTGGGTGGTCTAACAAAACCATTTACTTGCGATGTATATCTGCTGTACACACCAGATGCTATGTTCTCACCAAATATTTGACAGCAGTCTGGAGAGCAGGTAACTCTTTTCAGACACAGCTGTAAAGCTCCCCTGGAGAATTGGGCTGCTTAAATGAATCCCCTACTTTCCACTAAACTCAGGATATGCCAACCTATCTAGATGTAATTTAGGAGTTGGCGGGTCAGTGCCTGCTTTTAAAAACTTGACATGCTTCCAAATGGAGTTTCCTGATAGGCAGCCCTGAGATGGATGACTTGAAAAATGCTATTGCTCAAATTAATTTCCATGAGATGGGATGTGATGTAGCAATTTGCAAGAGGATCAGCCTTTTGCATCAGATGCCTTTCAATTACACCCTCCCTTAATACAGATACGATGGTCCTTTGGGACAGAGTTTCTCAACTTCTGGTGCTGTGGAACTTGGTCAGCCTTTTAATTCTCTTACCTTTTTGCAAATTATGTCCTCCACATGAAGAAAGTGAATATAATTTCTCTTTATTCAGTATTTTAATAAACTGTAAGCAATATCATCACTGTTTCTTGGCAACCTTCCCACATTAAATTGGTCTTACAATGAACCTTATAGCTTTACCACAGAGCTATTCTAAAGCATTATAGTGAACTTTTAGGGATAAAAAGAAGACTCTGTTTCAATCCCGGGCTTGGATTTTAAGCGTTGTGTATTCCCAGGAAGCATCACTCAGTTCTTCTAGCATTTGTTCGAGAATCTGTAGACTCATTGCTTGAAGGCTCTGATCCAAACAGGACAGGAGTTGTGTAAATCAGTTACTAGGGAAGCGCAGCTTTGTGGAAATCTGGTCCATATTAATATATTTAATTACTTCTTTTCTAAAATACTTAGTTTCTAAAAAAAACAACAACTTAAGAACAGATGAGAGACGTTTCAAAACTGGAAAATGAGTAGTCACATCATGTTGACTCAAAAAGATGTGACAAAAAGACCCAAGATGAAGTCCTGTTCTATTGCACTCTCATTGTAATGTAACACACAAGTACAAAAGTAGTTGAGTAAGCACTGTGACATTGCAATACAACAGGGATGAAATGCTACCAGTTCGGATCGGTTCTCCCGAACTGGTAGTAAAATATGCTACCAGTTCGGGCAAACCAGTATTTCCAATGATCAGCTGGGTGATGATCAGCTGTGACGTGTGATTTATATTAGCTAGAATCATTGGATTTCCTGCTTTCTAGCTAATCGAAATCATGTGGCACAGCGGATTCCCCCGCTTGCTGTTCTACTTACCTTTGCAGACTCGGAAGGCTTCAAAATGTTCATTTTTTAGCACTGCACGGGCATGCCTCAGGTGCACATGCGTGCAAAGTGCGCATGCACATGCAAAGCACACACTCGGTAGCAGGCTCACCGAACCAGTAGCAGTAGGAGGCTCACAGAACTTCAGCGGATTTCACTCCTGCAATACGTCACTTGTACCCCTTTCTTCCCTTCACTTTATGGATGTTCTGATTGTGACAAGAGGCACTTTCTAACTTAGTCTCTAGGTTTTATTTTAAAGACTTCTCAGAACATCTTAACTGAGATAATATATACAGGTAGTCCTTGACTTACAATTCTAATTGAGCCCGGAATTATAGTTGTAAGTTGTGCCTACTACTAAGCAGGACAGCATGTGATTGTGACTGATTTTATGATTTTTTTGTGTTGGTCGTTTAGCAAATTCTACAGTCATTAAGTGAACTTCCTGGTTGCTAAATAGATGTCAGGGCTGTTAAGTAGTCATTAAGTGAACCCCATAGTTGTTAAGTCTACATGGTGGTTGTTAAGTGAACACCATAGTCATTTAGCAAATGCTGTGGTAGTTAAAGGAACGCTGTAGGACAGTGTAAATGGCTGTTAATATGGGCTGATTGCTGAGTGCCCAAAATGTGATCATGTGACCAGGGGGGCAGCATTGGAACTTCAAATCTGGATCATAAATAGCCCTGAGGAGGACCAGCCTAAAACAAGTGGTCGTAAGTCAAGGACTACCTGTATTTGCAATTTATTTTTGCCTATGCAATATAACAAATGAGCCAAGTAAACATTTTTTTAGTTATGCAACTACATAATATCTATTTCATTTAAATGCAATTGTACTTATAATATGTTTGTTTTTTTAACTTGATTGAACAGAACTTTTGAAAATTTGCATTGATTTTTTTTTGCATAAGTTATGAAGCTGATGAGGCAGGAATGTCCGATTCTCATATTTGAGAGAATATTTTATAAGCAAGGAAGGGTGGAACCCTTAAGATAGGAGAATGAGTAACAGCATCAGTATTGTCCAACAATATTGTCTTTTTTTTTTTAAGAAATGAAGAGAAGAGGCCAACTTTAGAATCTTCCTTAATATTGTAATTCTGGAAGGTTTCTTTACATATTTACTTTTGTTTTAGTCAAATTAAGTCCCGTGGTATCTCTTCTTCATTCCTCCTATCCCTATCACTTGAAATATTTATTTTAAAAATATTTTTGATAAATATAATTTTAAGAGAAATTATATCAGCAAAAAAGGAGAAAAAAAGAAAAAGAGGTATAAGAGTATGATGCAAATGAAAAAAAAGAACCAAGGAATTTATAAAGACCATTGAAAAATTATTATTGTTTCACTTAGTCGTTAATTGTAAGTAACAGTGTATTGTATAATTTTGAAACCCTGAAAATTATCATTAAACTCTAAATAGAATTTAATGTCAGGAATCATGGTTTGCCCAATATGAATAATGAAGTGAAATGTTAACTATGAGAAATGTGTTTATATTGCTAACAGTCTATTCTGATTTAAGAAGTCCTGGTAAATATTTTCACATGGAAGTAAAGTATACTGATTCCTTCTTCTCCATTTCCAAAAGTTCTTTTTCCAACTGGTTTATATAATTTTCTTCTTCCTGATCTTAGGTTCACAACAATCCTCTGAGATGGTTAGTGGGGAGAAAGAGAGCAATTATCTAGCTATGCTAGCTATGAATTATGGGACCCGAAGTGCAACAGAATTAGGCAATTACAGATGCAGGAAGGCAGTGATTTATGGAAAGTGATATATATGATATGGTAGGTGGAACCTAAGGAAGAAATTGCCAAGTCCGGACTTAAGTGCTCAACTTTAGTTTCTTTAAGTATGGTTTGCTAAGTAATAATTCATATTAAGAACAATTGTGGATCACCGGCCTAAACTTCCATTAATCTTGGCCAATATTTTTCTACATTGGCTAGAGAGCATGGCAACAATAGCCAAACATCTGGACTTCAGGCTGGGAAAGATGCTTTGGAGGACTTATGGGGTTCCATCACTAGAAACACTTGAAGAATGCACTGTATGAAGAGCTAATGGCTTTCGATTGTTTACTTGTTTGTGTTTAATGTGTTGTCTAAAGCTCACCATTGTAATTTATTGAATAATGAATGACATTGAAACTAATTGAGTGAAAGACTGTTAAATAATGAAATGACTCCTTTTCTGACGGATAGGGAGATTGAGATAATTCACTTTGAATGAACCCCTTTTGACCATGAATCTCAACATTCCTGCAGTGTGGCTAGATCGCACGCCTTAGCAAAAATATTTTTCATCATATTGATGTAAAACTCTTTGACAGAGAGGGCTACCTGGAATACACAATATACAATGTGCAATAGTGTTGGTAGCAGTGGGAGGTTATCGGTAGCAGCAGGCAGTCTCGCAAATACCCTGGCCCTAAGCCATGGAGCGCTTTAAAGATGAGAACCAACACTTTAAAGCGCACCCGGAAGACCACCGGGAGCCAATTAAATGGCAGTATGTACATATGGAAAATTCTTTGATGCCATGTACTGATCATCTAGAATTTTTTAGCCCTCTCTGGTAAATATAATCGTAAAGGCATACGTATTTTGATGCATTCACAGAATGCCTTCACCATCCAGGTCAGTGTCAAACAGGACATGAATGCATCCAATATACATTCAATAAGTGGAATTTCCTCACTTATTTCTTGGAGATGCCCATGAATTTTTATCTGATGCAACCCTGAATAACGCTGCATCTGCAGAAACTATTTAAAGCTGTAGAAACATATGCTACAAGTTATATTTTGATTGAACTCCTGAGTCCCAGCCTAGCCACAGTAAAGCATTATGAAGCATCTGTTGTTTCAATGAAGATTTATATAGGTGTTTACATCTCCTAGTGAAATGAATAATACTTGGTTACATTTGCAGACTCCTGAAGCAGTTGATTTGATTATTTCAGGTTACTATTGCGACAATGACTTGTTTGAATTGCTCATGCTAAAGAGAATAGTTTTACTACTCTACCACTTTCATGCTTCTACATTTACTGAGCCAGTCACAAATTTCAAAACATTTCTGCCAGGTTTTAGTAAAGTGAATATGTTAAAGAACTGAATCTCCTTTTGACTTTGTTTGGCCTAGGGAATAATTTCATATGAATCCCGTAGTAAGATAAATGTACCTTATCTGGCTGTGGAGCTTTTAATTGCCTCACCAAGTGAACATATGCTAAAAACAGCAAGGAATAAATTGAAGGAAGGGGCATTTTTTTACTTCTCTGTTTTAGATATTTTGGAAGGTTTGTGGTAAATAATTGGAAACTAAAAGCCTGACTGAATAAGGTGGGAGAGGATGGACAAACCACTTGGTCAATTCCTGTTACTACCAATAATCAGCATTCAGTTTATCCCCCTGCCCAAATTTGCAGGAAAATGCTAGGAAGGAAAAAAATGAAATAGGTTGAAATGATTCCAAAAGAACTTCTGATGCATGCCTAGGCAACAGGGCTACTTCCAAGCTATTGAGGATCTTTTGAGCAATATAAAATAATATTTTAACACAATAAACAATTCTAAAAAAAAAAATAGCCAATCTCAGAATTTCCCTACTTTGCTTTTGTTCATGGTGGCTGAAAATTATGGAAACTAAAATTTAATGCATAAACACTGTGCTAGGTTGAACCCAATATGTTTTATGAGTTTATACTTCAGGGGAAAATATCTACATGTTCAGATCAAGCAAGGACTGCCTACACTTCTTTGCAAATCATTTCACTGGGTGGTGACCACTGAAATAAGGTATTTCTTACTGCCCACTTACTTTCCTAATGTTCATTAAAAGTGACCAGCTAAAGCCTAAGGAGTAATTTTTGCAAATTTGATTGCTCACTGGAAGGAAAACAAACCCATATTTAGTTATAACTATTTTAATCAATTTTCCACAGTTAAAAAGAAATCACAAAGGAGAGGATTAGCTTGCTTGTTTTGTGTATACTTTCTATACATAAATGATTATAATGATTGAAAAGGAGGATCTGGATGAAAGGTTGCACTCTATGAGGTTAAAAATGTGCCTTATATTATTCTCTGTGGAGATGTTTTAGAAAAGAAGATAGGAAAAAAACCCTGAACCTAAGATGTTTGGTGCTTTAAAGAAAAGCAGGGGGAGATTTAGGAGGAGGAGGAGAAGAAGGAGAAGGAACTTTTCTTATTTGAAAAGTGTTCTCTTCTAATAAAATTAAGTTCCTAGTCCAGGTTTTCTCAAGGCTAACATGTCTGAGATTCAAAAATATGTATTACCTTTTGATAGCAGGAAAAAACTACAGAAAACTAACATATTTTATCACTAAGTTTTGTCCTGAATATAGGGCCATTTTGTTGTGTTCCTCTCTTCCTTAAATGAAGACTGCCACATCTGAGCTGTTGCAAGCATGAACAACCAGATCCACAAATGCAGAGTTCAAGATAAAACATAATTTATTATGTTCTGCCTATAATACAAGAATCTCCAAAGAACTTAGGAGGATTTGATCCTAGCCTTTTGTGGTTGCAGAGTGACTCCAGGTTAACTCCATGTTTCATCTCTCCTCCTTGCCAGGCTGGGTGCTTCCCAACAATTGTTAAAACAGTACTTAGTATCTCATTAGCCAGCTGGAAATTTTTAAATCATATATAGTAACATTGCTTAAATTAGCTTCTCTTTAGTCTGCTGAATGGACTCCAAAGGCTGAGTGGTATTTTTTTTAAAGTTCTATAGCCCAGAAATTTTAGCTTTCTTCCCTCCATTTTACCATCACTGATATTATTTTAACTCTCAGGGGTTCAGGAATGAATTCATATTGTATAGCTTCATAAAAGAAAAGATGCCTATCAAAAGCCTAATGTGCTAATGGAGCCCAACCAAGTGCTAAGGACTTATAAAAATTAACCCGCTGTGCAAAAGTAACATGCAGGACAAAACATTTTCATGTGGCTATCAAAGAGAAAATGAAGTATGATGCCACATTGCGCTTTGATAAAAGTAATAGAATTGGTTTATTAGAAAGGCAGTTCAGATGTAGTATATTTTATTTATACTTTGTTTTATAAAAAAAAAAAACTTTCTTCTTTCCCTCCCCTCTACTGCTCTTATTAGGTCTTGTAATAATTGGAAACAATAGGTATGCCATTACTATAGGTATATATGTATTTGAGGGGAGTGAAGTTAGATCTAACAGATTTGCAAGGGTTTCAAATTCCATTTCATGTCTCCTATTTCATTCCTATAAATTTCAGGTACCACCCTGCATCCTGATTTTCTTTCCTCACCCAGAAGGACCCCTATTCAACATATGATAATTCTTGAGACAAAATTATTAAAGCCCTTTCTTGTTTTTTAGATGATGTATTCAAGCTCTCTTCCCTGTGACCTAGATCTGTTCCTTTTAAATGGCAAGTGTGATGGAATCTCTAAAAGAATCCAGGAAAGCAAAAGAGAAAAGACTATTGCAAAAAAAGACAGCTTATTTTATCTTAGCATGAGAAATAGATTCAGAGCAACTCTATCTTAATTATGCCAGATACAATCCAATCTCTTGATCTGGAGAATTAGTCTAACCAACTTCCAAAGTTCTGTTATATTACCTTATGAACAATAATTTTTTTTCCAGAAAACCAGTAGTTCTTGAGTTACCCAGTCTTGTAAACTTGTCAGCTGGTTGTTTCAAACTGCCTTAGAAGATCTCCACTTATTAGAACCCAACTGAACACAATCAATTCAATCTGAAACAAAAACATAGGTGGTTCTATTATTTGATGTATAGAGAAATCAATCCTAGGCATCAAACTTTGGATAGCAGTAAGCAGCAGAAATACTGAAAGCAATAGTACTTAGATTTATATACCACTTCACAGTGCTTTCTAAGCAGTTTACAGAGTCAGTCTATTGCCCCCAACAATTCGGATCCTCATTTTACCTTTCTCGGAAGGATGGAAGGCTGAGTCAACCTTGAGC
Source organism: Arizona elegans (assembly GCA_022577455.1). NCBI lineage: Eukaryota > Metazoa > Chordata > Lepidosauria > Squamata > Colubridae > Arizona > Arizona elegans. The sequence continues at coordinate 146,871,001 of JAKOOJ010000001.1, read as the reverse complement.
TGGTGAGAATTGAACTGCTGAATGGCTGGCAATTGGCAGTCAGCACAATGAGCCTGCAGTACTGCATTCTAACCACTGTACCACCATGGCTCTTAAAAAGGTTAAACTGGGAGTAACTGAAAACCAGCCTGTTTACCTGAAGGTGTGGTATTTTGTATTTTGTATCAGGTAGGCAGCAAACATATTTGTCTACAATGTGCCAAAAGATAACTGTCAATAAGATGATTGTTTGCTTGAAATAGACCCTATTGTGCAAAACTATACCAGTGCCTCAAAACTGAAGCAATTTTATACAGCAGTGGTGGCCTCTGTGGCACTCTGTGGCCATGCGCGCCATCACCCCAGCTCTGTTTTGGATCTGTGCCACGCATACATGTGCACGCCTCCCACCATCCAGCTGATCTTTGGGTCTCTGCCATGGGGTGTGCGCACATGCGTGGGGTGCAGAGACGCATGCACCCATGCCTTTCAGTTTGGACACACACATGCACTTTGGGCACTCAGTGTCTAAAAGGTTCACCATCACTGTTATATAGCATACAGGTCAAACCCTACCTTGAATAAAGACGCTGATCAAGAAACTGATGCTTTGCTGAAATCAGTACACAGCTGAATTATGTACATGGGGTTTTAACACTCTTAAATTTCTTGTTTCACAGATCTTGTCCTGAATGTGCATGTTTGAACCCAATAAACCCAAGTTTGTGGTATAATGTGTGGTTTTCCAATTACACATTATTTTGTATTCTTCTGATGTAGAGTCACAAAAACATTGAAAAAATATTATGGGGATAACTACAAGTTTAGTCTGCATCCAGCACACTCCCAGTCAATTCCTGTATCCAGATCAAAGAAAGCACATTCACATACCCACACAAAAGGCAAGAGATAAAAAGTTAGAAACAATAATCTATATTTTCCTATATCTCTATATCAAAAAGGGCAGAAATTTTCAAAATCTTGGGGAAAAATACTGTGGGTAATTAGATTATTCTAGCTTTAAACGTTTTAATGTACATGGCAGTCACAATCTAGAGGTGGAAAGAAAGACACCAGGTGATCTTTCCTCTGTTCCATACCACAAAGAAACAATTTGGTGAATGGGGAAGATGCACCAAACAGAACTTTTCACTTCAATCATAGAGTTTATTTTTGTTAAATGAACTGTTTACCCGATCACTTTTCTATGCCTGGAAAACAGCGTCCTTCAAATCTTTGCTCTGTAAAATGCAGGAGTGGTGTGATTCCTTTGAAAAAGGATTTTCTTTAAACCTAATTTTTCACTGTGGACCAAAATGGTAACAACAGCAGCACACGCTGGAGATCCCACCACCCCCCACCCCCCCGAGAAAAGTGTAAGATCCAGAGACTTGATTTTTCCATGCTATTTCCTGTATGTCCTTTCTTCTGAAATAATCCCCCTTTCACAAGCTATACACACTTGTAAAAGGGCAGTAGTTAAGTGGGAAGAAGGAAGATGGTAGGCAGGCTCTTGAGTAGTACTAGAATGAGCAATCACAAGGTAGTGTGAAATTTACTAAGGGACCAGTTTCACACTGAGTTGATTCATTGCATTTGAAACATGTCCAGTGAATACATTTCAAAGAAAACACCACTGCTTAAATTTCTTTTGGAACTTGTTTTATTTATTTATATTTAATCTCAACACAGAAAACTTTTATGATTTGAGTAGAGGAAATTTTGCTGAAGAGTGACATTATGCCTGTGCCATTTCTCTCCCACCCCCTTCTATATAACTCTCATGTTTTAATCCCTCAAAACTGCTTTAGGGACTGTGAAAATTAATAGGCATTCAAACTGATGTGCTATTTTAAAAATAGCAAAAGAACAGCATAATTTTTATTAATATACAAGCGTTTGCATCTGTGACTATATCGCTGCTCAGAAATATGCAAAATTTTAAGCAAATTATTAAGCAAATTAATCTGAGTGTGGAGGGGGAAATCAATAATCACAGCACCTAATCTCATCCACTTGAGTTCAGTGGGAAATATTCTAAATCTGTTTGCAAAAGATTGCTGATTATGAGCCTATTCAGATATCCAGTTTGCTCCAGGATGAGTGCAGGCTACTGGCCATTTCTTAATAGTAGAAGAGGAAAATGATTGGAATGGGGAACCTCAGGGATCGTGTCTAAAAAGGTGTCAAATTACATAGGTGTTGACTCTCTTGATAAAGAGTATGGATTTACAATCAAAAGACTTGCTTATCATTGGAAATTCAAACCAGCTATTCAGCAATTTGCAGAATTAGTTACTATAGGGTAAGACTATACACATGACTGCAATGGATCATGGCCTCTAGTTATTGATATAACTGCGAACTCACATTTTGCATGTTTTTATGTTTTTGTTTCTTTTTTTCTTTTACAACTTTATGAACTTTTTCTATATTTAGCTAATTAGAAACAAAAACAAAAAGGAGGTCAAAGAAACTGCCCAAAGAACGTAATCATATTTGTGGCAAAGTTGAGAGTGCCAAGGGAAGATTTCAGGATCCATGACATGCATCACACTGTAAAGTACTAAAAATCAAGATAGGGGGAAAGTCTTTAACATCAACGGTTCCTGAACTGATCTTCCACTGTGCTTTTAAAAGATATAATGCAAATTCTGTTGCTATGGCATATCTTTCTTGAAGCTTAAAATGTCACTGCAGTGTTTAATGGAGCTATATAAATTTCTGCTCTGAATGAAACAAATGATGTACATGTAATCCCATTCTCAAAAAGGTTCCCAGCAGCCTATGCTGTTCACTTTGCAAGTCTACACTAAGACTCAGCTTTATGTTAGAGAAATTAGTTGGACAAGTCTTCTGTCTCCAAAATAGCAATGGGAAATCAGCCTTCCATGTTAAAATCTAATGCTGTCTATCCCTGAAATGATCTTCTTACAATGAAGTGTATCTATGTGCAGTTATGTATTGGATCATTCAGTGTAGAATGTAAGTCCCTACTCTGAGAAAGTCACCTTGAAACCGCAACTCAAAGAGACCTGAAAATATGCTGCTCTTACTAGAAGATGTACGACCTTTCAATCTTTTTTACCTTTTACCTCTTTCACCTCTTTCAATATAACATATCCAAAAATATTCATTCAAAATCATAATCAGTTTGTATGTTAAAATTTGGGGGCCTTGTATGATTGCCTTGCCCTGCTTCCAGAAGCATTCATGTTGAAGATGCAATCCCAATAATTAAAGGCTGATGACATATCTCTGTTTTATTAGTTGTATTATCACTGAAGACTCATCTGGAGAAAGATCAACAATTACATTTATTATTGATTGGAAGCCCCTTATGGATTTTTTGCTAGAAAAAAAGAAAAGAAAAATGAACTTGTGATTAGAAAGGATAGTTTATGGAAATAAGGAAATTATGATGTAATCTTACAGAGAGAGGGTAACATATAAATGTATATAACATCTATCAAGAATATGAAAGCTGCTTATCTTTATTCACCTTTTTTTTCCTTTTCTACTTCTTTTTCTACATTTCTTTTTTAATTTCTTATTACATTTCTTTTCTTTATTCTTCTTTAATTAGAAAAATGTGCTTTTTAAAATTCTGTTGAAAAAACTTCTTCAACAAAACTTATTATTTTTTCCCCTTTAATATTTCAATTCCCTCCAAAGGATTTTCCGGAATTAATATCAAATCATCAGCAAACATCTGTAATTTGTATTGTCCCATTTAATTTTTACTTTACGAATTCTTTTGTCTTGTCCTATATCTCTATTCAGTACTTCCAGAGCTAGGATAAATAACAATGGCAACAAGGAATATCCTTGGTTGTTTCTTTCTGTTTCTTATAAGGTTTTGTTATTTCTCCATTTACAATTATCTGTGCCTTTTGTGAAGTATAAATTGATTCACCCATTTAATTAAAAAATTCACTAAAGTCTATATCTTCCAAAATTTCAAAAAACAAAGTCCAGTTCAAATTGTCAGGGGCCCTCTTTTTTTGCATCTAGAAAGATAAATTTTAGTGACTTTTTAAATGATGTTTTTTGTCCTTTTATGTAAATAACTGTGATGTTGAAGTCTGGTAAAAATTCTATTTAAATATCGGTGCCCAGTTTTGATAGCAATTCTGGCATGTAGATGGCAGACAATGTTACCTTGTCAGACTTGTTAAATTTTATTTAATGCTTGCTTTATATTATTAGTGACTATATTAATGGCACTTTATTGTTAACTTCTAAGTATCTGGTTCAGCTGCAGCAATATGCAAAGATATAGCTAGCTAGCTAAATAACTAGAGATAGAGATAGATATGTGTGTCTCTCTCTCTGTGTGTATGTTTCACAAATATAAAATGCTTGACACCCTCTTTTGCTGATTTCAGATTTCTTTTTTTCTGCCTATGGTCAATGTGCAGTCTTTTAATTTGTATCAGTAATATGGGTAAATACATTTCCCTTTGATAAAATAAGACCTTAATTCTCTTTCCAGAGGATGGCAGCCCAGATTCATAAAACTTTGGCTAGTTTGCTTTTCTCCCTGCCTCACTTCATGCCATTATTGGTTAATAATAAAAATAATAATACTATCTCCATAAGGCTCAGAGCCTTGGAATTTGCCAGCTCTCTTTGGAACAATCACTCAGCTTCACAACTGATCAGGTGTCATCAGCAGCACTCAGTTCTCTCTAGATTCAATATGGAAATTACTTCTTTTTTTATCACATTAATTACATGTCAAACTGAATTGCTTTTTATTAGTCTCTGCAAATAATCAGGTGGTGACTGAATCTGAGGAACGTATTTATAGACGCAGCATAAGTAAATGGCTGTGTGTGTGCGCATGTGTGTCCGTGTGCGGTGTGCGGTGTGCAATAAATGCAACATGAGCTGAACTGATAATTACTCTCTCTGTTTCAGAAAGTGAGTCTGTTATTCCCTTTGGTTATCTGGCTAAGAAAGATGGTGCAATGTCACTTTGTTTATTAGTATATCAGCATTCAGCAGGGAGGCTGATAAATAAGGAATCATTGGCAGAATCTGAGGGAGTTTGGGGGTGGAGAGAGAGAGACTGAATGACAGAGAGTGTCTCGCTTGAAGTGGAAAAAATTAAGCCGGGACCAGATTTATTGGGTGAGAAAGAAAAGAGGAAAGCCAATAAATCTTTGAAAAATAACAAATGACTAAACAGATAATGGGGCTGTTTCAAAATCCCACACAAGAAGGAAGATATACCACCTACCCACCATATCAATTTTGTCCCCCAAATATTCATCTTAAGGTATTGTAAGACGGAAACTGGATGAATCCCAGGGTGAGAAACCTGGCCATCCAATGGCATTCTTGAATTAGGGAACAAGAAAGAGGGGAGTTCAGAGTAACCTAAAATAGCTTGAATGCTTAACACTGTCCCTTTTCTTCCTGAGCAATGAAATCACATGTCTGCATCAAAGGGGTGGAGCTTACAGCACACAGCTGTGATATTGAGATCCTGTGTACACTGTTGTTCCATTACATATGTAAATCACATGGTTAATGACCGCTACTAAAATGCCTCCCCCCCATGTTTTTTTAGGAAAGAAAGATGCTAGCAATAACTCCTGGTGAGATATTTCTGGCCATTGCTTTATTCCTTAAATCCCCATTTGCACATAGCCATCATCTTGGGTTTTGTTTTTTGGTTTTTTTACTATTGTATGTGTTGATGGATGGCAGGGGAACTCTAATGAAAGTAGGAAAGTAGGAAAAACAAATTTATTTCTTTTGCTCTCCTCTAACCTGGTGCACTTCTGTTCTCCCATTTTAGTAACAAACTGCACCAGAATATGGTTGGAATACTATTTTTAAGGGAAAGAGGAAGTGATAGGTGTTTGAAAAGGTGAAAATGTGGAAAAGAGGAAGTGATAGGTGTTTGAAAATGAAGACAAGGGAGATGAGAAGGTCGATAGGTTTGTCTTTTATTAGCGTTTATGTTTTGTTCTAGAAATGAATTACAGGACACATAAAAATTAGGATTTGTTCTGGATGCTGTTCAAATAATTGAAAGCACATGTTTGGTAGATGTTTTAACTGGCTTCCTGGTATCCTCGTTAAAGTTGAAGATCTAATTTTCAGAATGCCTGTTTATCCATTTGTAAAACTCAACTGGGAGAAGTTTCTTGGAATGCTATATAACCGTGATGGTGAACCTATGGCACGCGTGCCCGAAGTGGCATGCAGAGCCATGTCGCCTGGCACACGTGGCGTCGCCCGTTCCTCTTCCAGGTTTCTGGCACACATGCACGTGCAACGATTAGCTGGCCTTTTTATGTGCGGCAGTGCCAGAAATTGGAACAGCTGGTCTTCTGTTTTCCTGCATGAGCATGCACATCAGGCAGCTGATCGTCGTGCGTGCATGCGTGCCAGAAACCTGGAAGAGTAGCTGACTGAAACCAGAAGTTCAGTAGCTGAAACCAGAAGTTCATTTTTAGGTGTGCACATGTGCCCTGGGAAGCTCCTCTTCCGGGTTGCGGCCCAGACACGCGGTGCCGAAAAGGTTCGCCATCACTGCTAAATAACATCCATGGGCATTCACAAGACAGGGTCAAAATCTACAAATGGCAGGTGTGGCAACACAATCCTATTTCTTTTGTATAGAGTGCAGTGTCAACACATGTATGAATCATGTGGGGTTTCAATTACTGTATTGTGCCTGGCACCTTGCTGATTTGTTTCTGCCCTGCAGACATAGCTGAAGTACCTACAGATCCTCCAGACATATTGGAACTATACCCCCAAAATTCTTAGCAAATGCTGATTGGGAGTTATAATCCAATGTCTATCTGGTTACTAGAGCAGAGCAAAGAAAACGAGTCTTTCATATATTTCTCCATAGTATTATGTTCTTGTATTTGCTTGCTACAAAGAGGTCATAAATGGAACTGAGCAAGATAATAACCTTGGCAAAAAGATCACACAGTTATTGTAATCTCAGTGCAAGCAACCACTTGTCATTTAACTGTCAGGTAACATTCAAAGTAATGATCAGAACCCACAAAGCCTAAAATTGCTTTGGCCCATGTTTCTTAGAAAGCATATTTTCAGATCAAATTCTAAATTAGACTTCTCCTTATATGAAAACAAGAATTTGGCACCCGTAACACTGATGATGGTCAAAAACATTGACAATCCCAGGGCAAATTCTAGGGGATTTAAGGATTTTCCTTCTAATAGAATTTCAATGAAACCTAATCAGCGTGCATGAACTATATACTGATATGATGAAAAATTAAAAAACAAAACAAAGCACCCAGCCATGGTTAATTCAGTCTATGGTTGGTGATTCTGTCTACCATAGAAGTAAATAATGCTTTTAATCCATAGAAAATCTAGATTACATTAGCCTAACATTTCTAAATATCACATTCTCAATATTATTCCATCAGATGATCAGATCAGATCAGTGAACAATTGTGAGGAATTATTGTATCATACTATACTATAGTATTTATATTAATAGTTTGTAGTTACTATTATTTATTGTTATCAACAAAGAGTACAGTTGTAACCTAACATATCATTATTCCCATTATTACATATGGGAAGATTCAGTGTGGGACAGAGGTTTAAATGTTGAATTAAATTCTGGATTAAGTTTCAAGTCTACTCTTAGCCATGAAAACTCAGAGATAATTCTGATCTCATCAGAAAAAAAACCTATTATTATTATTATTGTTAGTGCTGAAAACATTTGTAGGTGGGAATGCCATGTAAACTGCCTTGAGCTACTAAATGAAAATGAAAACCTATTAATCAAATCAAATCAAATCAAATCAAATCAATCAGTCATAGCCTTCCTAAACCCAGCCTTTTAGTACCTGTTGCAATAGTGACAAAGATGCATATGTACAGCTCTATCATGTTGCTGGTGATCAATTACAAACATACTATGTATTATATTATTATAGGAATATGGAATGTTGATTTGATGATTTTAACTGCTCTAGGAAACCAAGTCAGTTTAATTTTCTAGAATGGTTAAGAAACAAAGCTTCTATGCAAGCAAAGAAAAATAATTGATCATTTGATCATTGATCATTTCGGTTTAATTTACAGATTCAGTCCAATTAGTTTTGAATCAACACTCCTATCCAAGCTTTATACATATATATAGGTTATATCTGATCATTGTACTATGTAAATTTTAGCAGCTGTTTTTTTTTCTTTTAAATTTGTATTGATTTTAGCTATGGTTAGATATGAATTTATGTGCCAAAAGACTGTATTCATATTTTTTCTTTTCTGTTTTTCTTACTATTTTTTCTTTTCTTCATATTCTCTTTTCTTATTATTACCTTTGGGGTTTTTTTTTAGTTTGTACTTAGTTTCACTTAGAATTTTTTTTCTTTCCTTTACTGTTTGCATAAATAGCTCAAGGTTGGAAACATATCTAATACTCCTTCCTCCTATTTTTCTTACCACAGCAACCCTGTGAGGTGAGTTGGGCTGAGACAGATTGAGCAAACTTTTTATCCCTAAGGACGGCCCAGTCTTAGTCTTATTTCTAGCTTGAAGCCTCAAACACTAGACCAAACTGGCTCTCTTTCTAGCTTTGTAATTTTAATTTTTAATAAAATTACTATTAAAAAACATCTTTAAAAATGCATTCCTTTAAGTAGATTGCCTTCTGCACTTGTAAACAGCTTCTGTTATTCTCCTCAAAGAATTTTGATTGAAATATAAATTGAAGACATTTAGTCCCTCAAGAACCCTCATTCTAGCATTGAAAAAGAAGATGGTTGGAAAGTTAAAAGAATTATCCTTCAGTGCTACAGCAGGGTAGGTCTGTTCCTTGCAATTTCTTGAACTTGGACATTTTCTCTTGTCATGGTAAAGGAGTGGCCTTTCCAGACAAAAGTTACATTTGTTCATTTTGTCGATAACCATACTCAAGAGTAAAGATTACACTTCAGTTTCATTGATTTCTGTTCTATGTAAACTATCCCTTAGAAGACTCTTGTGCATTTTTAGATATGCCTGTAAAAATATATTTGAATTTCATTTAAATTTTTATAAACTGTTGTTTTTACATCAAGGTTGTTTCTATGCCACCTTTCTGGGAGGCAAAACATTTTACAGAAATAAACCATCAAAACTAATTAAACCGTTGCATAAAATGCCTATGAAAATAATACAAAATAAACAAAGACTTCTCTTAAAAACTAGCAAGAAAAATTGTGGACACAATTTTGTCCCTCAAATTTGCCTCAAACTAGTCATACCTTGTAAGGACCCGAATTGTTGATCAAAAGGGTAAAGCTGCTATAAAGGAAAAGGAGTGATGTAAAAATAGAAATTTCTGTCTATTTTTCTCTCTGTGGAAATAAAACTGTCATTTGAAGTATTTAATATTATCTTCAAGCAATAAGGAAGGATTGCACTGTATGGTTACCTGACCTGCAAGGACAGCATATTGCAGAGTTTTAAAAGATCTTTGCATGGTGACTATAACATGTAAATTGGCCCAAAGAGAAACATTTACCAAATGGTAAAAAAAACTTACCAGCTGCTATCCAGCCTCCAAGGACTTTCCGTCTTCTTCTGTGTTACAGATATAATAAAAATAGTTAAATCACAGTTATGATTAACTCATTTTAGATGGAAAAGGTTCCATTCCTGCTTTCAGGAGTGTGAAAGCCTAGGCATTACATCAGCTTCCTAATATTTGGGATGTTAGCATATCTAAGGATGAAAAATCCCATTCTTATGATTGAAAGCAGTTCAATTCTGATCAGAGGCCAAAGTTATATTTTAATTTGGCCAATAAAAACATTTTTCTTTATTTTATACAATTCTTTCAGTCTTTGCTTTGAGCCCACACCAGCCATCTCACAATGGCAGTAAGAGGCTATTAATACAACAGTTGAAGATAATGTGTTCTACTATCCTTTTCAATGAGCGAATTACATGATCAACAATAGCATAACTTTTCCAGATTATGTCAATTTTGGCATTCATATGGCTAGATAGCATTCTCATCTTGCTGGGACAAATAGATCTATGACATGTTCTTGAACTACATAGGCCAGATGTGTATCTTTTCAGTTAATATTATTTTTCATCTCAAACGGGTAAAAGCTTATAATGATATTTCACAAAGCACTAACCGTAATCACACGCACACACACACACACACAAATCAGAAAAGAGACAGAATGATGGAGATTTATTTATTAAAATAGAGCCCTCATAATTAAATAGAGCCCTCATTATTCCACCCAACATCAATTAAATGATGTCTGGGATTCATAGCTATCAACAGGAATTGTGAGTTTGTAGCCAAAATTATCTACAATGAAAAGTGTAGATAGCATCAGATATGAGCCACTACAAAAGAATATGTGAATTCCAAGATAGTGAAATTAATAGATATAGATATTGCATAACAGGAGGAAATGTATGACAATTCAACAGTTTGTCTGTTTAAAATCTAAAATAAATCAGAATCAAAGTAACTAGTCCACCCCCCGCTCAAAAAAAGAGTATGTTTTTCTTTAAAATGAGTTTCACAATATTCTAACTGCAGCACAAGGATGTCACAGGAATAATTTTCAAATGGCTACTCCTCATGATGCTGTCTTCATCTCATCCCCAGGCCAAAGTAGGTGCTCTTTAAAGTCATCTCCAATGTTCTAATTTTAAAGTAGACTTTTCCCTCTCATCCCCATTTTTTTTTTTTTTTGCCTATTTTTTCAATTGTCTATTTGAGGATGAAATCAGGGAGTCAGATCTGCCCACTCCAGTTAGTCACAAGGCTGATATGAGCATATACCCTTGCCATTTCTTTCTTGGGCTCTGCAGTCCATAATCATTTTGAGTTGGGTTACAGTAAAGACTAGACTGTAGCTTCCACAGATGCATTTGCTTATATAACGGCTCACCAGTGCTTTGTCAAGTATTGTATTGCTGGGTTTGTTTTATTAAAAAAAAAAAAAAGCACCCTCTTGAGAAAAAGCTAGTTTTGTGCTGCACTGAAGATTCAGTTGGAAGGAGAGCTGGCTTCTGCTCATTCCAGTTGGGCTGTGTGTTATTAGTTTAGCCACCAATAAGCGAGTTACAGATTTTCTGACAGGTTTTTATTGGACAATGGAGTGATAATCCGTTTTGCCTACTCCTATGCCATTTTGCTTAATCCATGGGCTACCTTCAGGAACTGCTACCCATCACCAGCACATTCCCTTGCAGAAACAATTGACATTGAGCTTGCTGACTATTGCTTGACCCTGAACCTCTCCTCCATACCCGTATACCTGGTAGGTCACATGTATGGAGGAAGGCTGGAGAGAGAGGCAGGCAGGAGTGCCTCCAATCTCCTTACAACCCATCCTCAGTCTATTTCTTTTTTTTTTTTTTTATTAAAAAGTTTTATAAGAAATACAAACAATTTTCTCCCCCCCACCCTTCCCCTTCCCCACATAAATTATACATTTTCTTATACATAAGAAATCCTCCATATACATATTTCCCTTAAAGAAAGCATTACAATAAAACATTTTAATTATCTTCGGAGTTGCTCTTCTCCTTCTTCCCTCATTCCACAACAAACCTTCTTCTCCTCCTCCTTTCTTTCCCATCCCCCCCTCCTCTTCCCTCCTACCTCTTCTCCCACCTCATCCTACTTCCTTTCCCTTTCCCCCACTTCTCTCTTCTTTTCCCCCTTCTCGCCTTCACTCCTACTCCTGTCCCCTTCCCTTCCCTTCCTCCTCTCCTTTCTTCCATTCCTCTCCCTCCCTCTCCTCTTCCTACCCCCTCCTCCTCTCTCCTTTCTAACTTCTTTGCTGTGAAATATTTTCCTCCTTTAGTATCTGAGCAACTCCTATATTCTAGAATACACTTTCTTCTGCTAAGACATTTCACTATTCATCACTTCCCCCCTCCCTTATCCCCCCCTCCCCACCCCACCCCTGACTTCCCAGAGCAAAAACAGGGTATAGCATCTAACAAACATATGCTAAAATAAACTAAGAAATTATAAAGTTCAAAGCTCCCACATGTTCTTTAACTCCCTTTGCTCCAATTCAACAACCTCCCTTTTATAAATTCTCAATACCAATTAAATTAAATTCATTCTTCCTACTTATATAGAAAAAAAAGAAAAAAAAACCTTTTTCTTAATGCATAATCCGATACTTTAGCAGTCTTACAAACAATAAAAATCATGAATAAATTCCATTTCTATACCAAAAAAATTTTTTTTTCATCTTAAAATCTTGCACATTTTATCTCATGTATCTTATTAAGATTTTCTCTTATTGAGATTTTAAAAATCTCTTAATACCTTTAAAACACTTATTTACCAAATATAAATTATAGAATCTATAGGAGGGTATCCTTCAATTTTTCAGTTAACCGTCTTAATACCTCTAACTTTTTTTTAAAAAAAAACAACCCTTAACTATCCAAAACTAATTATCAGTTTACAATAAAATTCTGAGTTTAACATTAATCCTCTTCGCTTCAAAGAGTTAGACATCCTAAAAACTTATACAATTTATCTCATATATCTTGTAGAATAATATAACCTTATGTTAAACATTTTAAAAATCTTTTAATACCATTAAAACACATATTTGCCCGTTGCCAATTTCAAGAATCCACAGGAGAATATCTTTCTTAATCTTCTGTTCTTCACTTCTTTTTGTATTTTTTCCAATCCATTTTTTTTATAAGTTCTTTCAACAATCCCCCCAGTTTTATTTTGGAAACTTTTAAAATAGTGATTTGAGGTTGATGTTTCTGAAATACTCGCTCTCTTCTTGAAGTCAGATTTTCTAACTTAAAATCCTCATCTCGTCTCTTCTGGTTTGTATAATCATTCAATCCATTTCTTTGTCCATATAACCAAAATTGGTTGCCATAAAGATTGTCAGCTTGCAATAAAGAAACCATTTGTTGCTTTTCTGTCATTGGAATGGAAACGTCCACCAAAACCTTTGTTTCAGCTGTACCAGCCAATCTCTTAATCCTGTCCATTTCCTGATCTTCCAAAAACAAATTCTTGTGAATAATTTCCTGCTTATAATTTCCCAAGCTATTTTTTGAAAAAGCCCTTTCGATTGTATTCAGCAGGGCTGAGGTAAAAAAGTCTAAGAGTTCTTGAAAAGCCTGGACAGTCACGGCTTGGGAATTTGCTGATTCACCAGCCCTGTTGTCAGCCATATTTCAGCTACTTTGTATTTATCCAGCTATCAGGACAACAATTCAACTTTTTTCCACACAGTATAAAGACCAGATTTTAGTTAAAATCAGAACCAAATTCTTTTCCTCGATACCAAATTCTTTTCCTGGCCGCTTCCATTTAAAACTTTCTCTTAGGATGTAATCCAGTAGCTGTAAAGCGTTAACAAGCCTTAACGAGCACTTCCCCTGGTAGTTTCTTCCTCCCGCCCTCAGGCGCCATTTTCTGCATAATAAAGCGGAGTTAAAGTGTTACTTGCAAATTTCCTTTTGTTTTCTCCTGATTTGCTCCGTCTGCGATCGAAGTAAAGCTGTTAAAAATCCCCCGTTGATTTTCTGCAGATTCTGGTCGCAGCTTCTAGCTCCGCTTCAGCGGAGTCGTTTCTGGTCCGGAGTGGCTTGACAGGCTTCAATAGGGAGCCCACACCCTTTGCACCCCAGGATTTCTCCTAGCGCACTTGGGGGGCCCTCTACCCCCGCCTGTCGACTCTATTCTCTCCCCTTTGCCCGGGGAGAGGGTTCCAAGCCTCCAGACAGCAGTTTTCCGGCTGTTCTGGGGCTTTTACGGAACCAGAGAACGGGCGCTCAAAAGAGAGCGTCTTCAAAGCTGCGGAGCCAGGCAGGAAGTCCCATCCTCAGTCTATTTCTAAATTAGAGTCTAGCACTCTTCTTCTCAAAAAGCATCAAACTTGTATCTAAACATTGTCTGGATGATGGGGAGACCAGAATACCTCCATGCTTGCCACCTGTTAATTTAAGCAACTTTACAGATAGGTTGAATCTGTAATTCTAAATGCCCATCTACATTGATCTGATTCTGTTCCATAATACATTAAAAAGAATGATTTGGGTTAGCTTTTTCATCAGGAAATGATGCTCAGAGAAAGAAATGAAGCCTGGAGAATACATCAAACACTTTACTTGTCTCACTATAAGGACAGTTGCTGAGGGTTTGTCTATCAGGACAGGGCACTATAGACTGATGATACTGCCAGTACAGGAAATGGAAGAATGCACATTAATGTGGCCATGAGAAAGAGCCTCTATGTCATACATAGCTATTTTAAAAATGACATTATTTGAGGTAAGAATCTGAAATAAATACTCAAAATGTTAGCTGATTGCAAGGAGATAAAATTTTGAAGTGGGGCTTGTAATGGCTGTTGCTAAGGGAAACTATATCACAGTCATAATTTCAGAGTAATTCTCTTTTGTCCTCTTGGAGGAAAGTTCTTGCAATAGAAATACAAGAATAAAATAAAATAAATAAAATCAAAGTTGCTGGGTGGGGGGAAGTGTTACAAAACAGACAGTAGTCAAAATCTGTGGCGTTTCTAAATAATAAATCTGTGTTGAGTCCAGCTCTGTATAGTGATCTTTAAGGGGCTACAATTCTGAATTTCTTAGAAGATGGCAAAGAGGTTTCCTACGTAGGAGCTATGTATTTGTAATTTACAGCACAGCCTAGCGATGAAAAGGGAAACTTTTCTGTTAATTTGTGCCAATGTTGTGGGCCTTCATCCATAAATCTATTTCTTTCCATCTCAACATTTAATTACCATTTTTTTAAAAAATCTGCCCCCAACACATATTTAAATATACAGTAGTCGCAAACCATTTTACTATTGGTGTTTCAAATTTCCTATCACAAAACAATTGTTGAAACATGGAAAGTAGTGGGGAAGGGAAAAGCAAGAGTTGGACATAGAAATCACAAGACTAATTTCTTTTATATGCTTAGCTTTTCTTTTAAACGATTAATAATTTAAAAACAAAACAAAGAAATAATCCAAAGTTGTGAAAACGTTCCTTGGGGTTATGGCTGAAAATATTATTCTGAATCTGGCCAATTTATAAATTCTTCCTGCAAATGAAATACAGAAGTGCAAAGTCAGGGGCACAATTCATGGGTCTTTTCATAATCCCTAACATAGTTTCATGGTTAAATGACTATGAAGAAGAAAACCCAGATTTGATCTTTGGAAGTGTTAGTATTCATGTTGGTTCATCCTTTAATTCTTCATGGTCTCTAGTATTTTTCTCTCCTTTTCTGTTTTTTTCCTCTCTTTGTTCTTTCTATTAATTTAGAAATCCATGTTTACCATAATAACAAAACAACAAAAGCATAATTAAAGCAGTACAAACTCTAAGGAGTAAAATATTTTTAGCTTATTAGCATAATTTTTAGGGACGAAGAAGAAGAAATCTGTTGCAGCTTCCAATTTGCTATTGTACTATTACTTTAAAAGCTTTGGCTAACAAAAAATCCAGTTTATATGATTGCTGTTATGCCTTTTCAAAAATACGAAAGTCAGATTGAAGTCATTTCTAAACTACTACTCATGTTTTCACCTTCATTCTTAAATACATCTGACTATGCCACAGCAGGAGTGTATATAAGCAATAATTCACTGCTAAACCAGCAATAAATTGTGCTTCAAATGCACAAAAATATGAAAAGATGTTTCCACTTCTGACATAAATTAGCTCCCAGAAAACTAAGTAAAATGCAGGTAGGGAAGTAAGTAGGTAGATATTACATGATAGGACATTATTCTGATTTATATTCCCTATTTTCTAAAGTTGTGTAAAAATATCAATCATTTATCGAAGCTAGTTCATTATTCTGAGCCACATTTCTTCTAATATTTAAATATTTCTTCTCAGACAAGACTTTTCTCCATCATCAGTGCTTAAATGTTATCTATCCAGTTATCTATCCAACATCTCGCCAGTTCTGCTTATTTTCTATTTTTCTTTTTGTCTCTTCCACCAGCTTTTCTTTTTTTTCTTTCTCATTTAATATCTAATTTTATTACCACTATTAAATTTCTCCACATATCTCCTTGATGCTATTTCTTGCCAATATCTACTCATCTTCATTGGCTCTCTCTCTCTCTTCTCCAGCATCATCCTCTGGGTCCTTTCAAATAGTCAAATATGCTACAGTCCCCTTGTTCTCAAAGCACCATCTTTGATCCTCTTTTCCTTTCCAAATGCTGTTTAATGTATTTTCCTCCCTTGCTGCTATTTAGTTCTGGTATCATTTTTCTCTCTTCTTATTCTGTATTTCACCCTCCCTCCAATCTGTCTTTTACCTGATGGCTCTCTTCTGAAATTAGACTCATGACAATTATCTCTGAATTCTATTCAGTCTAAGGAATGTTATATGCCTTGATCTTTTTTGTCACATTCCATGCAGTTGATCATTTTGCTCTACTTGGTTTATTTCAGGTTGCCATTTTCTGTGATTATGCTAACAGTTAATTCTCATTATGAGTGTGCAGAGGCTACACCTCTTGCTTCACAAATGACTTGATCAATGGCCAGATGTAGAGCAAAATTGGAAAAGGAGGAGCTTCATGATCCTCTAAACTGATAAAAGAACACAGACTTTATAGTACCTTGTATTTGTTTTGAGGAAGAAAGGGATTAAAAACTAAAAGTTAAATAGATATTAAGGAGGAAATGAAGCACTCCTTGCTTCATAAAAGTGATGTAGAACATTTGAAACAATAGTCCTTGAAAAATGAAGGTTTTTTTTTTAAAGAAATTAGTGATTTGGGATACAGTATGATGATATTCATAGTGCTTAGAGCCAATAAGGTTAGTTCGATTTCCAACAGTTATGTAGATACGTGCCTTATAGATAGTGAAGAGATATATCTACAGAAGGATATGACCTTTTCTAAATTTAATGGAACTCACCAATCTCTTCTTTTTTCATTATCTACTGCTGTTGAATATGGTACTGTGAAAACAATAGAGGCTGTCCACACAGAGCAATAAATGATAGATAGATAGATAGATAGATAGATAGATAGATAGATAGATAGATAGATAGATAGATGATAGAGTACCAGAAGTTTGTCTAATTCAACTAAAAAATAATGCTTTCATATGACTACTCAATATAGAGACTCGGGCAGTAAAGGAGACACATGAAGACACAAACTAAAAAAAAAAAAAAAAAAACCTTAGGGAGCTCTCAAACTGTATGATTTTCTTATTTTCCAAAGCATTGCAAATGGTTACCTAACTGCCAAAATTACTGTAATCTGAAGGAAGTTTGTGAGTAACTCAAATCCAGTATTTCTGCCTTTGCCTCAGCATAATGTTTTATAAATTTTCCCCATGATGCTGCTTTTTCAAATTCCGAAAACCTCTGCCAAAACAGATCATGTCTGGAGACTCAGTGAATCTTAGAGATGGAAACGAATGGGTTCAGATTTATTCATTCTGCCTTGGAGGAATTAAAATATGGTCTGAATCACTCCATTTTCAGATCCAGATTTGGTAGTATCCAATATATATTGCCTTTTCACCTCTCTAATCCCTCTTTAGACGGTTCCATAGTCATTTTTATTTTTCAACACTTTCCACCTATTTTACTGGTGGTCCCTCAAGGTTCTGTAATAGCTTAACAACATTACTTCTCTCTATATTATCCCTCGTAGCTTTATCCATTATATTATGGATTTCAGAATTTACTCTGTAATGGTGAGACCTAACTCTGCCTCTCTGCCTAAGACCTATCTTTTTCTACACAATATCAATTGGCCTCTGATATTTCTTCTTGATTCTTCACTATAATCTTGGATTCAGTATGTCCAAGAATTACTTTCTGCTAAAACACTGATTTCTTGTTCATTCTCCTCATCCATTGTCATTACCAGGCACCAAGTTGTGATTTTATTTTTAGCTTTCCCCATTGTCTTTCTCCTTAAATTCAGGTAATTACCAAATTCTAAGGCCCTAAGGAGGACACTCATGGATATTTTATGCTGTCTATCAGATGTTCTGCTGAATTTGTTTTTTTTTTAAAAAAAAATCAAAAGTGTTTTGATTTTAAGGAAATGAGAAGTTTGCCCGTTGGAAAAAGAATGTTACAGCCTCCAGCATTGTCAGTATTCCAAGAAGAACAAATTATCCCCCCTTCCCCATTTATCTGACAATATAATTGCTGAGGTTTTGTGATTGTGTTGTATCTTTGCACCAGTGCTATTTTACAATTGAACAAGGAACTATTGTTTCAATCTAATGAATGCTGTTTTAGAAATGCCGCCCTCCCTCCCCGCAAAAAAAAAAAAAAAAAAAAAAAAAAAAAAACCCTAAAGGGGAAGTTTCTCTGAGGAATGCAAGAAGCAGTTCTTGCCTCTCTATTTCTAAACTTCCCATAACAATATGCTATCATAGTTGCAAAGGCTGGGACTGGGATGTTAGCTATTGCCTTGCACATATGAAATGGCTGAGGATCTTTAATATATTTGTTTGTTCATCTATTGATTTTTTTTTAACAAACTCCACTCATAAGGTTTTACTTATTTTTTATTTTATTTTTCATGTTCATAATCTCTCAGGGCTTTAATAACTCTGCAAATAGATTGAACAGTCCAAGTCACTTTCAGACATGGGCTAAGTAGGGTTGGGAGATAAGAAAACTGGTCATCTAAAAGCCTCCAAACTGAACTGAAGGGATGGTAGAAATAAGACAGCAGAGAAATTTTCCCATTGGCAACGAAGAACTTTTCTTATATTGGAACTTTATTTGTTGGATTCCTTTATCTGATACAACAACCTAGTTCTGCTTGTTGAAAACTAGCAAATATAATGTTTCCAAAAATATTTTTCTGAAAATGAAGAAGTTTGGGATGTAGCCACTTATGGCTGTCATGGATCTAAAGCTCTTCATTGCTCTGTAGAATTCTCAGATTTGACATCTGTGTGAATTCTCTCATTACTTTCAACTGGAAAAGGGAAATATTTGCTAGAGCGAAAAGACTAGAGATGTCCCTCGCACATACACATCTTCTGCCAGGGCTAGCAGATTTTGCAATGAAAAGATAGATCCATCACTCTTCTTATACCTGGACCGACTTCAGATTCTGCTATAAAATGGTGCATATCATTGGGAATTATATGTATATAGTTTTCACTTTCCAGCTATGGAAAATGAAGGGAAATCTGAATTTAAATACAATGTATTGTGAACATAATATGATTAATGTTCCTGTACTATTCCCTACTGTTAAAGTAGATTTATCTGTTTATTAGAAAAAAATAAAGTCATTAATAGGTTCAAGTGATTTTGTACCTAAGTGTTTCTCAAGGAACAGGCTCATTTGATCTGTTTTCAAATGAGCCCTGATGGACCATTCTAATGGTCTAGCTATAAAGCAAATGAACATGAACCTGTGAAGAAATATGTGTTTTCTTCCATGTAATTGGGAAATTTCCAGTAAAGGCTGTTTATTTTGACAATTAACAAAATGGTTAACATGTAGGTTTCAGTCTTTTATTTTATCATTTTACACATTGGGGACAAATTCAGCTGTCCTAAACCAAAATAGAATTCTGGTAACAAGGAGGATGGACACCTGCCCCATCTCTTGGAGGAAATCATGCTTTTTGCTTAATTTTGGAAGCTGTTTTTAAGCGCTCAAACGACCAGACCAGATGGTATTCCTGCTAAGAGGCAGCTTTTCTGCTGTTATGCTCAGTTATGCTATATGGCTGAGGCTCAGAGGCCCAGTTTTCAACCACCAAGAATAGCCAATATTCCTTATAGTAAAACCAGTACCAGCACCCACTGCCAGGAAGAATTTAGATGCTATTTCTTCTACAAGTTCCAGGGAGTCAAGATCAGTTATAAATGGAATGGACAGAACTCTGACTGTACTGCACAAAAAGTGCTTTCTCTTCTCTGGGACTGATGTGTCAGAGAAACCATCCCAGGTACACAGCTTCATGCTGGAATGAACTTGGACTTTTCATATTTAAACAAAAGCTTTGTTCCTGTTAGTGGTCTTACATTTTCCCTCATGTTGCAGTTATTTGCAGGAAGTCTCATTCCCACATCAGGGACTATGTAATTGAGTAAAATCAGGGGTGAAATCCAAAATTTTTCCCTACCTGTTCTGTGGGGGTGGCTTGGTGGGCGCGGCAGGGGAAGGATATTGCAAAATCTCCATTCTCATCCTACTCCAGGGGCCAGCCAGAGGTGGTATTTGCTGGTTCTCTGAACTACTCAAAATTTCCACTACCAGTTCTCCAGAACCTGTGAGAACCTGCTGGATTTCACCCCTGAGTAAGATCCTGCTCACTTCCTTTATTTATTGAGCCTCATGTAATTGAGATAGTTCTTGAGTTACAATGGCAATTGGGACTGGGACTGCTGTTGCTAAGTGATTCAGTTGTAAAGCAGAATGTCACATGAACACATTGCTTAATAATAACAATCCCAACAGCCCTGGTTGCCGTTGGAACCCAAAGACATATGGGTCATTAAGTGGAAATGGTGGGAATCCCAGGTGAAGAGCACAATGTGTTATGGGGTGCTGCAGAGGGACAGGAGGTTTCATTGTGGTGGAAAATGGGATGGGGGCTTGGGAGACCCGACATAGGTCACATTGAGTGTAGGAAGGCCAGAGGGTGGATGGTGTGGCACTATGTGACTACCGAAGGGACTTATCAGAGTGACTTGCAACTTTACCTGATGGTCTCCTTATTATCTTTGCTTGAGGGCAGTTAGCAGGGAAGGTTGCAAATAACAATTATAAATAACAATTACAGTATATGATTTCGGGACCCTTCAAATGTCATGTGACCTGGTTGCCAAACATCAAAATCATGATTATAAGGCCATGGGGGTGCTGCCAGAACTCTGAGGGCTGGTCATAAGTACCACTCGTTCACAACTTTGAATCATTGCTGAACAAGTTAGTGGTAAGTGTAAGTGTAAGTACATAACTAAAGAAGGTAATGCTATACTTTTTAGAGCTTTCTGAGCTGAGTTTTGGGGATCTATATATTTCATTATCATACTAGGTAAATGTGATGAAGTTCTCTTCTTCCTCCTCCTCATTATTATTTTAATTAAAAAGGGTAATCCTGGGATTGTTTTTCCTCAGTGTTATTAGAAAAAAATCTGCCCTTTATTGGACAGTTTTTGCTATCTCTCTGAATCTCAGTTTATAGCTATTAAATACCAAGATGAAAATATCCATTACATTCCTAAAGTCAGTTTGTGGGATGGCATAACAGGTATTGAAAAAAGAAGGTGAAATGGCAAATTCTCTTTTAATGTGCCTACTATGAATGAATTGGGATTTTTTTCTGCTAAATGATATGCAATAGTATGCCCTAAAAACAGAAGTTTAAAAAAGTACTGAATTGCATTGTTGCTGTAAGAGGGATCAAATAAGTAGAACTCTAGAGAAGAATTTGACAGAGATAATTTCATAAGCATTTCATAACATTATTTCTCCTAAGCATAGAGAAATGTTTGTGTTTGTGGATGTGTGTCTGTGTTCCTTCTATATCTGTTATATAAAGCCATATAAAATTGGATTCATTTAATAATTATATTGCACAATTGTTAGTGAATCCAGGAAATTGTAATATACATAATGATTAAAAATAAAATTTAACACCACTTGTTAAGTTTGGTTTTGCTGTTCTTTGGGAGCATTTATTTTTTGTTTTATTTAATGCTTATCAACTACTCTCCACAAAAATGGAACACGAATGCATTGTGTAAAATAGTTATTACACGTAAGACTCGGTAAAGAGATTCTGGAAACATTGGTAAAATTTGCTTTCAGCATGTATGCTAAGGTTGTTGATTCTAGCTTATTTAGTTAGTTAATTAATGTAACTATGTTCCATAGTAAGGGGAGGACAATCATCTGATTTGAAATGTTTAGTTTAGAAATATGAAGGCTTAATACAATCAGAATACTAAATGGACTAGAAATATTCAAGAGTATCAATCCCATTCAGAACATATGTTAACATATATCATCAAACATTGCAACAGAAGTATATTATATAGTTAAAAGTATAAATACATCATAGGAGAACTGGGTCAGAGAGATTATGGTCTCCATATCTTAGCCGCCATAGGAAGGCTAATACTACTTTTAATTGAGAGTGACTACAATTACAGAATCTTGCAAGTTTGATTGTTGTGCACCATCTCAAATTTTTATACAATGTAGGGTAGGTGTTTGAGCCACTTAGACATATTTTGTATTTGTTTCCAATTTAGGCCACATTAAGTTACACATTGCTTTGATAATGCAGCTGGCCTATCCCTATCAAAGTCATCTTGATTCCTCTTTACATCTCCTTCAAAATCTTCAGATATCACCAGGAAAATGACTGGTTAGAGAGTTTTAGAAAGTAGCAAAATTTGGATGAGGACAGCTCTTTGCTTTTTCCACAGGGAAACTGTCAGTCTGAGGCAGCATTAGATCGTTTATGATTGAGAAGAGGAGAAAGACAATGAACATGCCTGGTTTATCATAGGCCTTCCAGTTGGCCACCTTTTGGCTTGTTTTGTCCCGGTCCGTGCAAAAGGGAAAAAACTACAGCAGGCTAGCAGGATTCCTCAACGTAGATAAACGGTTTATCCACTCCCCCATTGTAAGTGTCCACGGGTGGCGAGTCCCGGCCAGGGCTCGACACCACCATTGGTTCCAGGTTAAAATCAGGTGATTTAGGTAATGCACAGTTCAGTTCCAATAATTTAGCATGCATTCAAGGTTTAAAACTATTATCTTTAGGGTACCAACAAGGAAATAATTCAAGGAAGAATTGGTTTTCATTGCCAACCAAAAGCATACTTCAGTCAATCACGGCTAGCAATGCTGGTGCTGAGTTAGCCTTGTTTACTCAGGACTGAGCTTGGGCTTACAGCCAATCCTTTTGTCGGCCGGTTGCAAATCGAGCAGCTTGGCATCAGATTTGCACCTCGGGAAGTGTATTCTAGCTAATTTAGCATCTGATCTTTTAATGTGCCACATTTTTACAATAAAATCCAAGCTGAGAGTTCCAGCCAAGAGAAACTTGCGTTGAGTTTCCAAATCCCTGCTGGGCAATCTTAGTATCTTGTTCCTTTTTTGATTAACAGGGGGAAAGATAGCTCTTGGGAATACCTGAACCTAAAATGAACTGAAAAATGTATTAACATCTTTCCGCTCGCCGAGCTGTAGAGGAAGAATTCACACCAATCCTATTTTTCTCAACAGCTGTTCTGCAAGGTGATACTGCAAAGGCATCTCAAAATAGAATATGGCATATACTTGCTCTGCATGGTTCTTGGGGTATTTTGGTGATCACCAGCTGGCTTCTAATTGTGTTTTAAATGTAACATTAAAAAGAGAGAGAAATGTTTTTGTTAGCATTCTGGTTTCGTTTTTTTTTTTAATGGACTATGCTTAAATCAAATAATAAAACATGATGTACAGAATCTGGATCTCATGCAAGAATATCCTTATGTTAATTTGTCAATCCAATTTTGGTCAAATTTAAATCTTAATTGAAATCATATGGATTAAATTAGTAATGACTAACTTGTCCCATGCAATTACATTTAATTGGATTAGAGCCTGTAAAAAGTTTTTAAATAAGAGATTAAGCAGGAGTGAACTCAGATGTCCTTGTTTGGGACTTGGGGATTATTTTTTTGTCAAACCAAAGGAGACCTTGCTAATGTTGATTTCATTAGCATAAGTCCTAGACCTATACTAAGCAATGAGAATGTTGGTGTGCATTCATATTCCAAGATTGACACCAATCTTCTAGAAATCACTGCCAAAGCAATTTAATAATTTTAACAGAGAACTGTTCAAATGCCTTTGAGAAAACTTTCTTTTCACTTAACAAAACATAGGGGCAGGTCAAAAAGGTAAAATAAATTAGAAAAAGAATACACAAAAAGGCCATGCTCTGTATTTTTTCATTTTATACATAGTAACCATTTCAATCTAACTTAATATTATCTGTACTGTTGACTTTAATTGGAGAATTAGTCTATTTTGCACATTACATAGAGGCACACCTAGCTTTGCCACTGATGACAGCTTACTCATTGCTTACTATTAGGCATATTTGTTTGATGTGTACATGTGTGTGTGTGTACACACACATACTTCTAATTGTATATTTAAATTTTACGTTTTAAAGTATTCTTTTTTACATAGTTAAAATTCTAATGAGATCCTTAAGCGAGTGATTTGCTGTCTTTACCGATAAACCATAAATAAATTCTAATAGTCTGGTTTAAAAATACAGTATTAGTTTGGGTTAAACGTAATATTAAGCAAAAATGGATGATCATCTTTCATACTAAAACACAAACTACATTACGGGTCATTGTCATCTGATTTTAAACTTGGAATAAGAAACCTCAATAACCTGCAAAATGCATTTTCAGCTACTATTTGGACAGCTGAAATCGCAAATAATCTGGAAGCCCTATGTATGAAAGTCAATGAGCAAAGCAAAAAATGGATTAAGAGTAAATGTAAAAGAGACCAAACTCATGAGAACAGATGCAGAATCCGCCTTGGGATAATTGATGAAAACAGTGAAAGGGGGCATAAGTTCTGCCTTTTAGGATCAACTGTCAGCAATAAAAGGACCCGCAGTCAAGAAATGCACTCCAGACTAGCATTTGTTAATTAATGTGTTGTTCGTTAATTTTATGATCAGAAAATGAAAATGGTATGTAGAATGCCTTGGTCTTTCCTTCCCCCAAACTTTGGGGGGAGGGGGGAAGAGAAGGAATAACAATTTAACCAAAATTTGCCATTTTCTTCAGATATGTCATGGAAGGATCACTCTAGCAGAAGACATCAGGTGATTAAGTGCCTGGACTGAATTTCTGAACATTTAGCCATATATGGGATGTGATCAGGTGAACATAAATTTTCTCATAGATGGCTCCTTAGAGGGTCACAGAGGGTTAAGAAGCCTCTCTGTTATTTTTGGGATATTCTCATCTCTGAGGTGAGATCTAGCTATGATAAATTAATTAGACTTCAAGAGAAGGTATATCTGAGTAATTAAGTCCATAACCTAGCCTGTCAGACTGATTTTGAGGTTCATTTCCTGACAGTGGATTTCAGTGTATATTTAGATCTCCTGTTTATGGAATTATTTCATTATTAACTTTATCCCTATCCATGTGCACCTTTGTAGAGAAGCCAGTTTAAATGAATGCTGTTTGAATGAATGCTTTATTAATTGTTTATTATAACCTATGCTAATAAACATCGGTCATCCTGAACAGAGGCTAAATTGTCAATATCCTCTCTCATAGTTCATATGTTTAACTGTTCACATTTTATTTGTGTTGATGAAGGCAGCATAGCATAGAATTCCACCAGTTCTATTCTTTCTTTCTTTCTTTCTTTCTTCTTCTTCTTCTTCTTCTTCTTCTTCTTCTTCTTCTTCTTCTTCTTTTTTTTTTTTTTTTTTTTTTTGGTATAGAGAAAATAGCCCTTAACACTTAGACTTATACACTGCTTCATAATGCTTTATAGCACTCTCTAAGTGGTTTACAGAGTCAGCATGTTGCCCCGAACAATCTGGGTCCTCATTTTACTGACCTCTGAAGGATGGAAGGCTGAAATCAACCTTGAGCTGGCCAGAATCGAACCCCTGGCAGTCAGCAGGATTTGTGCAGATGTCAAGTGTGCCTCCTTTCAGTACTCAAGAAAGAAAAACCCTAACTCGATTTTCATAGAGAAAGGTACTTTTACTGAGTATGAACTGAATGCAACCAAAGAAAAGCAAGGTCTGAGACAATAGGCACGAAAATTGCATATAGAAAGCATGCCTAAAACCTTTCCCCCAACTGTACAGTCAGGATTATCCAATCCACATTCTCCCCCAGGGGTCATGTGGGGTGCAGCATCCGATGGTGCCATCCTCCTGGTATGCCATGACGGTTGACCTTGAGTAGTTACCATCTTCAAAGAAAATGCAGAAGAAAACTTTCTGTTCTCTTCTCCACCAGCTCACTTCCCCACTCCCAGACATTCAAACAGCTCCCCCCTCCCCCTGTTACAATGGCAGCCGAGCAAGCAAGCGGAGGCTGACAGCAGTACCACATTCAGCAGGATTTGCGCAGTGCCACTACTCCATATGAGAATCTGGATCACTTGAAGAAGCAAAGGATAGGTCATATGCTGCTCCTGGACACTAGCATCACTTCCCTGGTCAGTTTATTCTAGTGGTGGCAAGGAGATAGAAGGGAAACAAGGCCATCACTAGCCCATCATCCATAGACTAATGATACGCACGAGAGACCCAATGTGCATTTTCCCTATACTAAAGAAAATCAAGGTGGTAGAATCCTGAGTTTCTTTTTCATGCCTTCCGGTTTTTACTGGCAAAATTCATACAGGTAGTACAATCATGCTTTAAAATGAAACCAATGCAGAAATTCAGCTCTATAAGAAACATAATGAAGTGGACATCTTGGGTTAGAAGTGTTTATAGAGAAAATGTAGCTGTGGATAGATCAAATGATGTGCAAGGCCTTTAAACGTTTTCATTTGAGCATTTTCATCAAATATAAGGAGTAAAAGGCAGCTGAAAATGGAAGAGGTGATATGTGGAATAACCATCCAACAACATATAATATTGTTCTGTGGCCATTTTTAATCATGGAATCACTAAAAGCACAAAAACTGACCATAAGGATGTGCAGGGATATACAAAATTGTCCCCCGCCCCCACTATTGTGTTGCAATGGGATGAAATTAGATGGCACAGCAAGCTTGAATTTTGTTGTGGGAGCCATTCTTGACTGATGTTGTATATTACCTGATCCCAGATTTCTGTTCAGCTACTAATTGTCCACATCCTCCATCCTGGTGTCCATTCAGTGAAAATTCAGAGCTAACAGAATTAGTTTCTGCTGGTCATGACAATTCAAGCACCTCTGATTTCTAGATAAACCACTCTTTTGAGTGATTCTGTGTTTATTAATGGCAGTCTGATGGTTCCCATGACAGAATGCCATTTTACAGCTGTTATCACAAGTGCTTCATTCTACATGTCCAGGTAACACACACTCAACTTCATGAAGTAGTAATCCTGAGGTATCAAATTCAGTACCAAGTCTAAAAAATTATCTTTCTCCAGTACTGCCAGACATTTTTATTCTCATCTGCATTTGCACCTGATTCAGGATAGGCACAATCAATCTAAGATGCAGGACAACTTAAATTTTAAGAAAATTGTTGCACTTCTAAGAAAAATTGTTTTGAAACCATTCAATGATTTCATGTTAAGTCACTCGTTGTATATTTAGATGGAGGAAAGAAGGGAGAAAGAGAAAGAGAAAGAGAAAGAGAAAGAGAAAGAGAAAGAGAAAAAGAGAAGGAGAAAGAGAAAGAGAAAGAGAAAGAGAAAGAAAAAGAAAAAGAGAAGGAAGGAAGGAAGGAGGGAGAGAGGGGTGGGGAAGGAAGGAAGGAAGGAAGGAAGGAGAGAGAAAGAAAGAAAGAAAGAAAGAAAGAAAGAAAGAAAGAAAGAAAGAAGAAAAAGAAAGAAAGAAAGAAAGAAAGAAAGAAGAAAAAGAAAGAAAGAAAGAAAGAAAGAAAGAAAGAAAGAAAGAAAGAAAGAAAGAAAGAAAGAGGAGCTGGGAAGCATGATCTTTTTGAGGCCATGGAGCCCTATGTGCAGATTTGATTCAACAATAAAACTATATAAGAATATCCAGCAATGTATGTGGCATGTTGAAAGACCCAGGGAAAGGGTGAATAAAGTACCTCGCTAAATTATGGGGCTGCAATTTCTCTGCTGCAGTCTAAATCATTAAAGTGAATGCCAGATTGGTATAAAGCATCATAAATGGAAGCATTCTACTTATAACTAGTTGGAGGTTTACAGGCTTCGTTACAGCTGATTGCACAGACCAGCTAAATTAGCAAGCTTCAATCTGACAAAAAGCAGAGCAATCAAGGCCTTTTGTGAATTCCATTATGAAATTCCAGATTCCAGTATTCAAATGAAAATCAGTGGTTTGATTTGGGGTGTGTGTGATTTTTTTTTTATTTGTCTCATTCTAGGCTGGTTTGGAGGGTGTTTTCTCTGAATGAGCATCTGTGTCTTCTAACAAGGAGAATGGAAAGGCTCGGAGTAGTTTAGACAGTATTAATGGACTGTATCTGCTTAAGACTGGTGATTGTACATTTGCAGATACAGGTAGTCCTTGACTTACAACAGTTCATTTAGTGACTGTTCAAAGTTACGATGACAGTGAAAAAAGTGACTTATGACCATTTTTCATACTTACAACAGTTGCAGCATCTCCATGGTCAGATGATCAACATTCGAATGCTTGGCAACTGATTCATATTTATGACGGTTGCAATATCCCGGGGTCATATGATCACCTTTTATGACCTTCTGACAAGGAAAGTCAATGGGGAAGCCAGATTCACTTAACAACCGTGTTACAAGCTTAACAACTGCAATGTTTCACTTAACAACTGTGGCAAGAAAGTTAGCAAAATGAGTCAAAACTCACTTAACAAATGTCTCACTTATCAATTTTGGCTTCAATTGTGGTCATAAGTTGAGGACCAGCTGTATATTAAGGGAGTGAGCAAGGGTCAATGTTGCATTTGAATGCCCGTCCTTTTAGCTTTGTTTGAACGTAGCCTGTGCTTTTTCCATGAGAGAATAGGTGCTACTATAACCACAATCTGCTCGCTAATGACTTATTTTATATGTTCTTCTGTAATGAGAAATGATTGCAAGAGAATCTAAGAACTGTCTGCCAATTATAAATCATCCCGAACAGGGGGTGTCACTGAGAGAATTGCATCTGTCAGAATCAAACAAATTTTGATTAACAGTTAAGATTGATTTTTTTGGCATGCATAATAATGGCTCAATAAATAAATAAATAAACCAAAGGGCAAAATATTTTGTGCAATGAAAACCATTGAGTGTGAAATTAAAAGAAGAATGGCCCAGTGCTCTTAGTATTCGTTCTTTGTTCCGTTTCCAAGCTGCATTTCCTTTCATTTCTCATTTTACACAGCAGGTACATTTTAGAACCCAAAATAAGCCAATTAATATCATCTAAACACAAAGGGCAAGACTGAAATGGAAGAATTGGGCCTTGCTGGCTTCTATCTTTTCCAGGTTTTTATGAATTTGAGCAGAGAAATGTAAAAACTGCAAATATGATCAGAAGGACATTTCTGAGGGTGGGGAGGGGGGAGGCACCAGTTGCTGACAGGTGCTTTTCAGAAACTGTCTCTGGTGACATATGTGGTTAAATGTTAAGTCAGCCATAAAAGTACACGGATGAGAAAAAGGCTGGGGATGACACTGGAACAGAATGGAGCTTGTCCCTCAAGAGGCCATGAAACACACATCTTGCATTTTCCCCCCAACTCTTCCTGCCCCCTTGTCAGGACTCTTGTCAGGATGGAAAAAAGTGATGTGAGTCTCAATGAAGTCTCACATATATATTCAGTAAGACTGGGTACCAGCAGACCATGCAATGTGATAGCCTCTTAGGAAAGCTGGCAGGAATAAACAGGAGGATGTACAGTATACTGGAATAAACTAGGACCATCAGTTTTGCTTAATTGTAAATCTACTATCTGCAGCGCTAGCTATGTGAAATTCACTGGAGTCAGGAAAAGGACATTATCCCAATTGAGTCTGCCCAGTGATATTTGCGGTAAAGCTCATCTCTAAATTAAATAAAATGTGTAGTTTGAGCTATATCTTGCCCTGGGAGTTAATACCAACTTAGGCAATCTTCCCAATCCTCTAAATATTGCACCCCAATATTACATTTGACTTTAGGGGACATTGTTGGCTCATCTTTCTTGATTTCATTGCTTGCCATCAGCAACTTCCAATTCAGTTGTAATCACAGAACTGTGATTTATCTCTCAGTGGGGATGCAGATTTTAATCTTTTGGCTATTGTTCAAACTGTGCTAATATCCTTTGCCAAGACATTAAACCTTTATTGGCCCTTTAAAGGAAAATGTGCATATCATTTCTGCCTGACCTGGAACAGCCTTAGGTTTATAACTGGGTTACAATGGGCTGATTTATAGCCGGTGATTGTCATGCAAGGGAAATGTTGATGCTTGACCCCACCCCTTGTTAACAGTTCTTGGGTAATGAACTCTAAAAAATGGAGCATCGTTAATAAAGCCATCATAGCCCGAGATTTCAGTTCAAATGACAGCAGAGCAAGCTTTGCTTGACCCTAGGGAATAACTTGCAAGATAATTACACAGTAGATCTGTGAAGTAGAGAGACCAACTCATTGCAGTGCTTTGAAAGTCAATAAGGCAATTTCATGTATGATTTAATGGGCAACTGTCTGCCAATGTTAAATTTGGTGTGAGTGACATAGTGTGAAATCTCTGACTGCAATTCCTGAGAGACAAATCTTGGGACCTGCCTTTCTTCAGTAGCTTGGGTATAGTGGTGGCAAAGGTGGGAGACAGAACTTTTTTTTTTTTAAATGGAAATTAGGGTAAACTATTTGTCACTGGCCAGCCCTTGTTTGTGTACAGGATTTATACTCCAGGGGAAAAAAAATCCAGCTTTAATTGCAATCCCTCAATGTTCTGTGAAGAAGAAGCCAGAAAGGAAGGAAAAGCAACTAGGATCTTACATCTATTTAGAATGATTATTTTCTAAATATTCCAAAATTTGAGTTATACTCAGAAGAAAGGAAGGAAAGTCACTGGCAAATCCTGGTGAGCCCTATTTTTTCAAGAGAAAGACATGGAGTTTATCTAGATCAGGATGTGTCGCTCACTAGCTATCCCCACCCTCATTTTAGCGAAGGGGGAAAAAGTTGCGATACATCACGTGACGACAACATGACGATGTGAGTTTGTCACCCCGATCTAGATCAACTGCCCCACTACAGGAATTCACCACTATACCATCCCTGAGAAGTGGCCATCAAACCTCTGTTTCAACACATCCATCAAAGGAGAGTCACCAGCTCCCGGGGCAGCTGAATGCATTGATTTAGAGTTCTTAACATTAGGAAGTTTTCCTAATGGCCATTTGAAATCTGCTTCCCTGTAAAATAAACTCATTGTTTCTTGCCATGCTGGTTGCCAAGTGCCAAAATTTTGACCATGTGACCATGGAGATGCTGGCAGAAAGGAGAATTTTTTTTTCTCTGAAAAGCAAGCTCTCCCTCTTACCTAAAAGGAAGAAATTCTATGGGCCATGGACACCAAATGACATAAGGCTCTGTAGATGTCCTTTAAATTATATCAAAAGTATATCTGGATAGCAATAAACTTTCCATTAATCACTGAGATTCTTAGTCTTTGTGCCTCTTCACATACATATCTCCATTACAAATTGCACTGAAGAAACTGGGATTTGACAGTTTCATAGTTGCTTTCTAATAGACGTAAATTAAAGGGGAGGGGAAACCCATGTAAACTCATGTGAGATTTTGAAACAGCGTAAAATATTGAAGTGGCTGGCTTTATCAGGTTTAGAAAAAAAAAAGGAATAGAAAACACTTTATGCAGCTAGTAATTGCTTAATGCTTTAAAGACTTACACACTAAACTTTAGTTATCATCCTAAACATATTGAAAGAATAGGAGAGCATTCATAACAGGAAGATACTTCTTAGTATTCCATGGCAGATGACATCAACCCTCATGTTCAGTCCACATCTTTAAGCAAATGGATCAAATTCCTGTTTCCCAGACCAATGTACCAATCAGAGTAGTTTCCCACCAGATTACTCATGAGTCTGAATTTTGCAATGCAGATCATAATATAAAAAGTGTACATAGAATGTAATTACTTGGGAAAAGGTTGTTTACAGCACTGTGTACATTCAGGAAATATATAAACCCAATGTATAAGCTGATAAACTAAATTTCCTTGGATTGGATGTGTGACAGCACAGACAAACGCTCATCATCTTAACCGCCTCCAGCAATAAATTGTAGCTTTTTAAAAAAAAAATGTATATATATTCTTCTTATCTCCTTGATATCATCCATACATCTAATTACTAGTCTCTCCTTTCTTCTAGTTCCCCCCAACCTTGTCAAAGATTGAACTGGTTTTTTTAGTCCATTATCTGCTTGCATCACTGCCCCAAATACACATGTTTCTCTATGCGCTGTTCATTGCTGTGAGGCAGCCAGCAGACAGTGTTTGATCCAAAACTGATTGAGTCCCTGGCAGTCCATAGCTCTCTTAATAACAGTCTGTGCATCCACAATTCAGAGGCATCTATAACTGTGTTGCTGATTTTCATTGCCCAGCTCTCACTGTCATGCAGCTGACATATATAAAAATACTGTGTTTCTTGTGATTTAAAAAGATCCAGGTTTTGAACGGCATGGAGTTTGAAGAAAATATAGATGAAATTAATTGTAATTGGATAAAGACACCAGATTTAAATGAGAAAAAGGTTGTTGTTGTGGTCTGCCAGCAGCCTGTGGAGCTGGCAATGGAGTCGGACAGTGAGGAGGCTGGGGAGGAACATGGGCCAGTCCTGGAGTCTGGGGAAGTCCTGGATGAGGGCTCTGCATCAGAGGCAGAGATGGGGCCAGGGCCATCTGGGAATGATGCGCGGACTCTGGAGCCCCCAGAGTTGGACAGCAGAGAGGCAGAGGAACAGGAGGTGTGCATGCATGCGCAGAAGGCAAGAGCAGCTAAAGCAAAAGGGATGACTCAGGAGTAAGGCCAGGAGATGATTGGCCCCTCCCATAAGGCTTAAAAGAGAAACAAAGGCACTGGGGCCTTTTTCAGGAAAGCAATGTTGCGAACTCTGTTTCCAGTCGGCATCTCTTGTTTGTTGCTGAACTTCATGAGCCTTTGCCAAGTAAGGCCTTTGGCAGGGTGTCAAAGAAGATAAAGTTTGGTGCTTATCCCGACAGACTTCTTCCGAAGAACTTGTTTTGCAACTAATTGGGACTCAGCTGGGAATGAACATAATTCTCAGCTGTTATAATAAAATAGGTTTGTTCGGGACTAATTGTGTTTTGTAGTGACTCAGTAAGCCTAGGTCACAGCAGTTGTGTCATAATTATGGATAACTAACAAGCAAGAAATGGGACAATTTCTTCATCCTAACAACCATTTTGAAATGCCATGTTATGGAATTAGAACTTCTATAGTTAAAAAAGTAAATTATAACAGTTGTACATCATAGATGCTTAACAAAATGTAAATCAAAGCATATTAAAATCTAGTGTCTATGTGGAAGAGTTCATTGATTCTTTTCATATATGGTAGACGTGTAAAAATGTGTAAAAATTCAATTATATTGCAAAGATATAGAAATTACTTGTAAAGAAGAAAACCTATCTGCATATTACCCATAACATTAGGAATACTGGTAATATTAGTTATTATTTTGACTTATTGTTTCAAGTTATATGACCACCCCTCTCACCACAGCAATTCTCACTGCCAGCCTTTTTTTTAATTATTTATTTATTTATTTATTTATTATTTAAATTTGTATACCGCCCTTCTCCCGAAGGACTCAGGGCGGTGCACACCCAAAATTAAAATGCATACAATACAAAATTTAAAATAATTTAAAAGCAGAATTAAATCAAATTGGCTTCCCAAAATATTAAAACCCATTACCCTTAAAATAACCCATTTAAAATTTTGAGCCAGCCCAGCTTGCTGAAATAGGAAGGTCTTCAAAACTCGACGGAAGGCCCGGAGGTCCGGGATTAGTCGCATTCCTGGGGGTAGCTCATTCCAGAGGGCGGGTGCCCCCACAGAGAAGGCTCTCCCCCTGGGGGTCATCAGTCGGCATTGCTTGACCGACGGCACCCTAAGGAGGCCCTCTCTGTGGGACTGAATTGGCCGGTGGGAGGTTATCGGTGGCAGAAGGTGGTCTCGCAAATAGCCGGGCCTTAAGCCATGGAGCGCTTTAAAGGTGAGAACCAATACCTTGAAGCGCACCCAGAAGACCACTGGAAGCCAGTTCAGCTCGCGCAGGCAAGGTGTCATATGGGAGCGCCAAGTCGCTCCCATAATTACCCGCGTGGCCGCATTCTGGACCAGCTGGAGCTTCCAAGTACTCCTCAAGGGGAGCCCCATGTAGAGAGCATTGCAGTAGTCCAGGCGAGAGGTGACGAGAGCATGAGTGACCGTGCATAGGGAGTCCCGATCCAGAAAGGGACGCAACTGACGTATCAGGCAAACCTGATAAAAAGCCCCCCTGGCCACGGCCATCATATGTTCTTCTAAAGACAGCCATGCATCCAGGAGGACGCCCAAGTTGCGAGCCCTTTCCGTGGGGGCCACTGACTCGCCCCCAATAGCCAGAGATGGCACCAGCTGGCTATATCGGGACGCCGGCATCCACATCCACTCGGTCTTGGAAGGGTTGAGTCGAAGCCTGTTCCTCCCCATCCAGACCCGCATGGCCTCTAGGCACCAGGACATCACTTCAAGGGCATTGTTGGGGTGGTCTGGGGTGGAGATGTACAGCTGAGTATCATCAGCGTACAGATGGCATTGCACCCCAAATCTACAGATGATCTCGCCCAGCGGCTTCACATAAATGTTGAACAGGAGAGGCGAGAGGATTGACCCTTGCGGCACCCCACAAACAAGGTTCCTCAAGGTCGACCTCTGCCCCCCAGCCAACACGGACTGTGACCGGTCGGAGAGATAAGAGGAGAACCACCGTAAAACAGTGCCTCCTACTCCCAACCCCTCCAGCCGATGCAGCATGATACCATGGTTGATCATGAGAGATCTAATAGGACCAGGACAGAGGAACATCCCCTGTCCCGAGCCCTCCAGAGATCATCGACCAACGGGACCAATGCCGTTTCCGTGCTGTACCCAGGCTTGAAGCCGGACTGGAACTGATCCAGATAGACAGTTTCATCCAGGTACTGTGGGAGCTGTCACGCAACCACACTCTCAACAACCTTCGCCACAAAGCGAAGGTTGGAGACAGGACGGTAGTTTGCCAAAACAGCCGGATCAATTTAATAATTGAAATACTATAGCAAGAACAGAAGTGATTGTAAAGTGGGATATCTGCAAAGTCCTTCTAATAAATGATTAACCTGAAGCATTTTTAGTGTACTTTTTAATTAGTCCCATCATTAAGAGCCCATCTGGCTAATGGGGCTAGGAAAATCTAAAGATGGAGAAATGCCTTTATCCAAAGCTGCATTATTTCTTTTCTTTTCTTCTTTTACTTTTCAGGGTTGTCTTTCAAATTCTCTTTTCTCCTTTGGTTTGTTTGTTTTGAAAATTATATGCCACCTTCAGGATTGATATGCATTGACCTGGGCTTCCTAAGTGGGTCAATCCTCTGATGCTTTTTTTAAAACCCTCTAAAACAATCTGCCTTGTATTTTTCAACATTTATTTTGTAAATTATACCTTTATTGGCAACATGGTAAATGCTTGTTATGACTTTTGAGATAAAAAGTCAAAGATAATTTTGTTTCATAAAATTAAGGGGAAAAATAGCATAAAGGACCCAGGCATTTGCAGAGAAGTAAAGTGATATTAGGTGTGCATGGATCTCTTAGAATGAACAGCACAGATGACTAATTTAGCAATAGCATTTATACTTATATACCGCTTCACAGTACTTTACAGCCCTCTCTAAGCAGTTTACAGAGTCAGCATATTGCCCCCAACAATTTGGGTCCTCATTTTACCCACCTCGGAAGGATGGAAGGCTGAATCAACCTTGAGCCTGGTGAGATTTGAACTGCCAGTCAGCCGGAAGTCAGCAGAAGTAACCTGCAGTATTGTACTCTAACCACTGCACCACCGTGGCTCAATTTACCTTTTTGTATAATGACATCATAATGTGTGTCACATTAACATAGGTTATCCTATCTCCTTCTGGTAAAAGATAATTTGGGACACACTTACGTTGCTTGGCTAGATTTGGAATGAGGCAGGAAAAAAAGAAAAGGCAAAAGTATCAGACAACTAATTTGCAGCTGGACTGAAGTTTTGTAATGGCATGGTAAGGATGCATTCAGAAGGCAGGATAAGTAGAAGATATTGTGAGGTGTTCTTGGATACAATCAGTGGTGGGATTCAGCCAGTTCGCACCACTTCGGGAGAACTGGTTGTTTACTTTCTGAGCAGTTTGGCAAACTGGTTATTGGAAGAAATCATTTCGGCAGAGAACCGGTTGTTAAATTACTGGAATCCCATCACTAGATACAATGTTTGCATAAAAGAGGAGAACCAGCATATCATAGCAATGGCATTCTGCATTCCCATAGTTCGTTTTGGGCAGCAAGAGCTACATCAGGAAACTGTCTATACCACAAGGAAGAACTAAAACCCTAGTGGGAAAGAGGTGGAGAGTATGTTCTCCTCCAGCTTCTTAAAAAACAGCTTAAATCAGCAGTGCTTAATCCGATGCTCTCCAAAGTCTGTGAACTTCAATTCTCATTAGATCAAACCAAAGGGGCCAATAAAAATAGTTTGTGGGAGTTCTAATAAAAAAACACCTGGAAGAGACCAGGTTGCCTATCAGATGAGAATATGTGATTGGCTGAACTTGTACGCATTCAAATGTTACTGAACTGAACTGTTAGGCAATCCAGTTGCGGCAAGATTTGAAAGGCAACCGATTTCCCATCCATAACTGAGAGGAAATTGGAATCGTTCTGATAACTGGCTTGGAAGGAGATTTGAGGCTGATAGCAATTTTATCTGGCCCTCCAATTTTTCCGATCAATGGCTTATTGCTACAGTTTCACTTTTACATTTTAGATACTTTTAAATACTTTGGTACAGTACTTTTAATACTTTGGTACAGTACTGGGTGTAGTAGATATACTTTCAAATTAATGAGGTCTTATTTGTGAAATAAATCCAATAACATGTTTTTGAAAACACTAATAGAATAAGAATCACTCAGATTCGGGAAGATCTGGACTCCGACTGGGTAGATCCAGCGGGGATGACAGGGGCAGGTCCTGAGAATGTTATCTGGGATGAGTTTGATTCTGTGACCCCTGAGGACGTGGACAGGATTCTGGGTAGACTGAATGCGACCACATGTTTGTTGGACCCGTGCCCCTCCTGGTTAGTGCTGGCTTCCCGGGAGGTGACGCGAGGCTGGCTCCAGGGGATTATAAATGCTTCATTGGGTGAGGGTGTCTTTCCCGCCGCCTTGAAAGAGGCGGTGGTGAGATCTCTCCTCAAGAAGCCTTCCCTGGACCCGGCAACATTGGCTAACTATCGTCCAGTCTCCAACCTTCGCTTTGTGGCGAAGGTTGTTGAGAGTGTGGTTGCACAACAGCTTCCCCAGTACCTGGATGAAACGACGTATCTAGATCCGTTCCAGTCGGGTTTCAGGCCTGGGTACAGCACGGAAACGGCATTGGTCGCGTTGGTGGATGATCTCTGGAGGGCTCGGGATAGAGGTTGTTCCTCTGTCCTGGTCCTATTAGATCTCTCAGCGGCTTTTGATACCATCGACCATGGTATCATGCTGCACCGGTTGGAAGAGTTGGGGGTGGGAGGCACCGTATTACGGTAGTTCTCCTCCTTTCTCTCCGACCGGTCGCAGTCTGTGTTGACAGGGGGGCAGAGGTCGACCCCGAGGCCCCTTATATGTGGGGTGCCACAAGGATCGGTCCTCTCGCCCCTTCTGTTCAACATTTATGTGAAGCCGCTGGGCGAGATCATCCGTGGTTTTGGGGTGGAGTACCATCAGTACGCTGACGACACCCAGCTGTACATCTCCACCCCAGACCACCCCAACGATGCCCTTGAAGTGATGTCCCGGTGCCTGGAGGCCGTACGGATCTGGATGGGGAGAAACAGGCTCAGGCTCAACCCATCCAAGACCGAGTGGCTGTGGTTTCCGACGTCCCGATATAGTCAGCTGGTGCCATCGCTGACTATTGGGGGCGAAGCACTGGCCCCCATGGAGAAGGTTCGCAACTTGGGTGTCCTCCTGGATTCACGGCTGTCTTTAGAAGAACACTTGATGGCTGTGACCGGGAGGATTTTTCATCAGGTCCGCCTGATTCGCCAGTTGCGTCCCTTTCTGGATCGGGACTCGTTACGCACGGTCACTCATGCCCTCGTCACCTCCCGTCTGGACTATTGTAACGCTCTCTACATGGGGCTCCCCTTGAGGAGCACTCGGAGGCTCCAACTGGCGCAGAGTGCGGCCGCGCGGGTGGTGATGGGAGCGACGTGGCGCTCCCATGTAACGCCTCTCCTGCACGAGCTGCACTGGCTCCCAGTGGTCTTCCGAGTGCGCTTCAAGGTTTTGGTTATCACCTTCAGAGCGCTCCATGGCTTAGGACCTGGCTATTTACGGGACCACCTGCTGCCACCAATAGCCTCCCACCGACCAGTACGCTCCCATAGAGAGGGGCTCCTCCGGGTGCCGTCGGCCAAACAATGTCGACTGGCGGCCCCCAGGGGGAGAGCCTTCTCTGTGGGGGCACCTACGATCTGGAACGAGCTCCCCCCGGAGATACGGAGGATTCCGGATCTGCGTACCTTCCGTCGCGCGCTTAAGACGTTCTTATTCCATCAAGCTGGCCTGACCTAAACTTTTCCTCTTTTTAAATGGAATTTTAAATTTTAAATTTGGTTTTAATTTATTGGGGTTTTAAAATGTTTCAGCCAAATTTATTTAATTAGTTTTATCTCCATTTTAAATTTTGTATCTATATGTTTTATTTTATGGCTGTTCACTGCCCTGAGTCCTTCGGGAGTAGGGCGGTATACAAATTTAATAAAATGAAAATGAAATGAAATGAAGGCAAGTCAAGCTATATCACAGATGGATTTTAAAAAAAATTCTCATGTTAGCCTACACTTTGAGATGAGATCATATTTATAAACTCACAATCATTATATTTATCTCCTGAATCAGCAAACATATGATTAAAACAGATTATCAAATTTTTAAAGCAGGGTTTGTAAGCTTGTGTGGCTTATCAGGTAGTGAATAGCTTCTGCAGTATTGCAAATATCCCCTATATTGATTCTTTTGTTGCATTCTATTTTAGCACGCAATGGTTGGTAGAACCAGATATTAAAAAAGGAATGCAGTATTATATGTAAACAGTGAGGATTGTGCCAAAAAGTGGGAAAAGGTAATGAAGTTAGGAATGATATTTTATCTGGATGAAATCAGCAGTTATTCAAAGCATTAATTTACAATAAGGATTTTAGAGAAATTGACCACATAGTTCTTTTCACAGAACATTAAATCATCTACCAAAATCCACTGGGATTTAGAACTGTAGAAAAACACTTTGGAAAAGTTCTTTGTACAAAATTGTATATATTATAGAAAGCTGCATGCAATCTCAGTGTTTTATGGTAAAACTGAAAATATTCTCCACATTTCTATGAATGTGGATCTCCCCTAATATTATTTATACTTATTACATTGACTGAGTAGAATAACATGAGAAATATTACATTTATCTGTTGTATCAATAAAAATGTATTGAAAAACAAAGTAATTGTATTTGACAAGGAAAATAAAATGGACATGATAGATACACATGTATGGTGAAAAAACAGAGGAATATGACTATCACAATGAAATGTTTGCTAGAGATAGAAGAATAACATTTTTAACGTATATATTAAAGTTGGATGTTGAGTCAATTTGATTATTAGACTTCCTCATCTGAAATATTTGTTTATTCTATATAGTGTTTTTGTTAAATAAGGTTGGGAAAGCTTATAACTATTTGTAAATCCATGATCTAAGGGGAGTAACAGTAACAGAGTTGGAAGGGACCTTGGAGGTCATCTAGTCCAACCCCCTGCTCAGGCAGGAGACCTGTACTAGGGATTCCAACTGCCGAACTGCTGACCTTTCTGATCAACAAGCTCAGTGTCTTAGCCACTGAGCCACCTAGGCAGGGGAACCTCTCTTTTTATTTTATTTTACTTTTCAGCATCCAGCCCAGGATGGATTCTTTATGTTTAATGTTAGATCTATTTGATAGTTTGATTTTTTTTCCTCCCCCCCCTTTTTTTGGGGGGGGTACACCAATTTTTCTTCTTCTCATTGTTAGTGTTGGGTGATTGTTTATCTGTTTTTCTGTTTGATATTTTATTCTTGTTGATAAAAGAAATTATGTTAACAAACAAGAAAAATGACTGAGAATAAAACTGTCCTTTTCTCCCCCTTGTTATATGGATGTGAAAATTGTGGGGTTCAAAGAAACAGAAAAGTAAGGTTGAATTCAGTGAGAGTGGATTATTTAATAGGATTACCAATTTGGGGTTGCAAATGTCCAGATGACCATCTCTTTGCTGTTCTTGGTCATCTGTGCTTTTGCAGCCAACAACTCTAAATACTGTATGTTGGTGGATGGGTTTCTGAATTTTTCAGCCCTAATCTTAAGAAGTGTGTGTATTCAATATAATTAAATAACCAAAGGGGAAAAAAGAAATGGGTGCTGAATAAATGTGGACTAAATGCAAAAGAGGGGTGGCAAATTAAATAAGTAAATAAGAGCGACAAATATAAAATAAGTATGTTAAAGAGGTTTGATCATATAAATAAAATGAGGACAGAATTGCTAAACAAATATATGAAGAAAGCATGAATGGATTAAGTGGAAATGGAAGAGAAATGAAATCATAATTAAATAGAAAGCAACCCATACTACTAAAATATAATCAGTGAAGGAAAAAGAAATGGGGGGGGGGGGAGGACTGAAAAATATTTTGGACTTACAAAACTAAGCAATAGACAATTTGACAATCAATGTTGAAACCAATGCTTTTATGGTTTTAGTGTTTATTTGTACACCACCCATAGTTGCTTTGTGAGGGAGATGGGCAGCCTCTAAAGATAATAAATAAACAATGAATGTGATGAGATAGATAATAGAGAAATACAAATCCATTTGAATGTTCAAGTCATTTGAGAAAAATCTATCCATATAAAAGTTTGAACTGATTCAGAAAATCAATTGGATTCAGTTTTAATGCCGAGGCTGATTTGGACTGGGTGGAACCCAATTTTATTTGAATAGATTTAGATTCTTAAATAAACACACATCTCCCGGAGTCAAGGTGTTAGTGGACTGATAGTCATTATTACCTCTTCAGGACATCTGATATTTCAACAGTGTATGGGGACTTCACATGTGACAAAAAACCCTGAAACAACACAGAGAAGATTGAGTTATTACTAAGTCTGTAACTGGACTTCAGGATTTAGGGGATATGGGGAAATAGATGTTTTGGATAGGCTGCACACCATCCCACCCATCCCTCATTAAGCATGGGTTTTTACCTGGGGGTGGGTGGGCTTCCAGCCACTTAGCATTAGTAGCGAGAATAGTTTTATTGTTATTGGCTGGAAAACCAACCAGATCCTTGCCTGGAAGAGGGAAAATGGACTTCTGTGGCTAAATTCAAGGTTGGATTATAGTTATTTGATTGCAGATGACTTAGAGCTGCTGAGTGCTCATATGGTGAATGTATTGCTCAGTGGGGGTTAAAAGGAACACCCCACTGGCAGTTAAAAGGAAGAAACAGCTGCGATCACACATTGCTCCTAGAAGCATGAAGCCGAAAACACCAGCCTGAAGATGACGAATGAGACATCGTCGAAAAGTCGCCAAGACACTTCCAATTCTACACGAGAGAAAACCCAGAATAACCAAAGACCTATATAATGTATATATTACATATACTATATTACAAAACAATATATGTATATATTGTAATATTTATATATAATATAATTATTACACACACACACAATCATATGTATAATTTAAAGATGTATGTGGTTTTAGGTAGATATTGCCTATGGAGAGATGATTAGATTTTTCTTCAATATTTCCATCCAAAAAGAGGAATGTCAGCAGCAAAATAGGTGGACTTGGTTACAGTGCTGATGGGTACCCAGTTGGAAGAGTGAGGTTAACAACAAATATTAATGAATAAAATATATTGCTAAGAATTGACATTAACTTGTAATCAGTCAAAATCAAAAGTTAAAATTCTAGTCCCTCAACCTGTGGGCATTCAACCTGTTTATTTGGTATTACTTGACATCAACAACTGTGTCACAATAGGAATTATCACCACTGTAATAAAGCAGCCATTCAATTACTAAAGATTATTCTTTAGCTGATTTAAAAATAAAAATACAACAAAATAAGAATTATTACTATGCCCATAACAACTCCCAAATTGATACCAGGTCACAAGACAGAAATCCACTAGCCTTTTTAGATCCAAGGAATAAGCTTCACTTAGAATCTTTAAGGCATCATTTTCATATCTATTGCTCTAGGTGTTATTAGTCTGCTTGTGTTTATAATTTTCATTGTAATGATTTTTTTTTTTTTTTTTGCAAGTGACTTGAATCCCTATGCTTAGGCCAGGGGTGGGTTCTAAATTTTTCTAAATTTTTTTACTACGAGTTATGTGGGTGTGGCTTATTTGGTGGGTGTGGCTTATTTTGTGGGCATGGCTTGATGGTCATGTGACAATTATTTAGGATTTAGCCGAAGTACTAGTCTACCAGGCTGTACCGATCTACCCATTTATTTTTGCAGGCACTGATGTACTCATGTATTTTTGCAGGCACCGGTCTACTCATTTATTTTCTTTTAACACTGAGCAGCTGTAGGGCGGCCCTTTGAAGCCCCACAGCAAGAGTTTAAACAGTTATTTTTCCCTCTAGCCATCAGCTGGGACTCAGGAGACAGCAATAGATTGGAGGTGGGGCCAAATAAAAGCTAAGAATAACGTGGGGGGTGGGGGGGACAGGGGAAGGTTGGGGGAGTGTGGGCATGGGGGGCAGAACCTGTTCGGTGACATCATATTATCACCACTATCGTCTCGGCAGAACCGTGCAGAACTGGGAGGAACACACCACTGGCTTAGGTGCTCTTATCAATGTTGAGCTACTCATCATTCTTGTGTGTTGTGAATTCAATCTAATTTTTCACCAATAGTTTATAGATGCAAAATCCTCAGGGACCTCTGAGATAACAATAGCACACACCTCTGTTTAACATGTAAATAAAATTCTAAGGTTGCTCAATGGATGTTGTAATACTGCATGGAAAAATAACATTATTTGGGTTGCCTATATATAGTCCACTTTTCTACATGTTTACTCAAAGATCAATCACGTGGAGTACTTTCCATCTTCCACCATGTAAATATACATGAGGTTGCAATTTGACTTGGATTTTAAAGCAGCAATAGAATTGTAAAATTGGGAATTGGCATTTATATTACTGGGTCTAATTCAGTGCAGAATCCAAATTTAGATGATCATCTAGCTAGCATCTGCTTAGACTCATCCCAGAAAGAGTTGCTCACCACCTTGTATTTGGTTTCATTGTTGAACTGCTTTTACCATTAGGATTTTTTTCACTAGCATTCAACAAGGATCTATCTTCCAAAAACAGGGGTAATGTTTTATGTTCTATAGGCAGAACAATACTTTTCATTCTTGCTTGGAAATAAATTTTAAATCTATGTCTTCTAAGGAAGCTTGCAGTAGTTTAGACTGCTATCTAACAAAATGAAATTCAATGTAGAGAAAAGAAAGGTTTTACAGTTAGGAAAACCAAATGTACAGGCACAGATTAAACCTGGCTCAATAGCAGTAACAGTGAGAGGGATCTTGAAGTCCTTGTGGACAATCACTTAAATGAGACAGCAGTGTACGGAAGCAGCCAAAAACAGAAGGATAGAATCAAGATCACATGAAGTATTAGTACCGCTTTATAAAACCTTAGTAAGACCACATATAGAATATTGCATCCAGTTTGGTTCCCAAAATCTAAAAAAGATGTTGAGACTCTAGAAAGAATTCAGAGAAGAGTGGCAAAGATTATTAGGGGTTGGAGGCTAAAACATATGAAGAAAGGTTGCAGGAATTGGCTAGTTTAGTGAAAAGAAGGACCAGAGGCAGCATAATAGCAGTGTTCCAATATTTGAGGGGCTGCCACAAAGAAGAAGAGGTCATCCTATTCTCCAAAGCACCTGAACGCAGGACAAAAAGAATGAATGGAAACTAATCAAGGAGAGAAGCAACCTAGCTGCATCTACTATTTTGAAACTGGTGATTAGCACAGCAGCCCCCCTGTAATTTGATCTTTCTTGTGTGAATCACAAACAATTTCCAAATTATCTTACTTTCCCCAGATTCTCAAGCTATTTGTCTTGCCTGCAGTATAATATCTGACTCCAATTGTCTGCAATATTTTAGCTTTTTCGTTGCCACCTTTCACAGCCTTTCATGTACCTCCCCTATCTTCTGGTTCCATCTGGTTTCTTCTCTGCTTCTGCCTTGACTCCCAATGGGTGAGCTTTTCATGGTAGCACTAATACTAGTAACACCCAAACTTTTCCAACTTTTAAAAAATGTTGCACAGCTGCATTTAAAACTTTATTCCCAGAAGAAGCTAACCTTGCCATTGAGCCATACTCAGCCTGCCTACTCAGCAAAACAAAATAATCAGAAGCTGATGGACGTTTGATTTTTTAGTATGATTTTACTTTTCAAACACGTGTAGAAGATATTTTTTAACTAATTGGACACTTTGTTCACGGTTTACCACAACATTTTTTTGGCAGTATTTGAAGGCCGCTCTACTATCTTTTTCTTATTCCTACTAACCATGCCAAAAAAAAAAAAAAAAAAAAAAGGCACAGGATGTTTTTAAAAAAAAATGTTTCTGTGAACTACTTGATGTTACAAGGCTGAAACTTGGCTCAGCTAATGTTCTCTAAAAATATCACCATCTGTGATATTTTCTTCCTGCTTTGTCAAAAACTGAAGTATTCGTGGATAGCTTTTTTCCCTTCCCTATAGCCTATGGTCAAATCTTTTATTAAACTGAATTTCAG
The DNA here is from genome assembly GCA_022577455.1 of Arizona elegans. Taxonomy (NCBI): domain Eukaryota; kingdom Metazoa; phylum Chordata; class Lepidosauria; order Squamata; family Colubridae; genus Arizona; species Arizona elegans. The sequence goes on along the minus strand of JAKOOJ010000001.1, from coordinate 146,826,138 downwards.
GTCTCAAGATCAATTCCGATTGAATCTTCTTGCTGCTGAAAATTGGATAAGAGTTCAACATTCATATGTTCTTAGCAATTAATTGTAGTTTATACTACTCTCTGTTTTTCCAAAGATAAGATTTTTTTCTAGATTTTTGGAGGCCCAAATGATGGACAGTTATGAGCATCTGTGCACTGTTGCCATCCATGCCACATGGAGCTTAATGATGTAGAGGTTTCATTCTAAAATTACTCTTTAAATTAATAGATTTACCAAAAATAACTATAATAATTATAGTTATAACTTGATATTAATGTAACAATTCTTTACAAGCAGATTCAGGTTCAGACAATTCCTTTCAAAAAGACTATGTTTGAATTTTGTATTGCAAAATGATATAATGTACAAACTTTGATAATCAGACAGAACTAAAAAAAATAATAAACCGTTTGCACTGGTGTGTACTTTAAGAGACAATTCAGAAAGCTAAAGCTATTCTAAAATGAGTAACCAGTTTGCCCTCTACACAGATCTTTCTTATCTAGGGCCATGGTGGCACAGTGGTTGGAATGCAGTACTGCAGGGCTAACTCACTGCTCACTCCAGGAGTTCAATTCTGAGTGGTTCAAGGTTGACTCAGCCTTGCATCCTTCCAAGGTGTGTAAAATGAGGACCCAGATTGTTGGGAGTAATATGCTGACTGTAAAATTCTTAGAGAGGCCTGTAAAGCACTGTGAAGCAGTATATAAATCCAAGTGCTATTGCTATCAGCATTCCTTTTGGTGCACAGCTTTCCTTTCAACGTGTGTCATCCTCCCCGAAAGATTATTTGTTAATAGTTACACATTAGGAATCAAAACACCATCTCTCTTATACTCCCACTTTAATATCCTGCACAACTGAGCCCAGCTATTTCATTAGGCAAAAGGAAGATTGGGAATTAGGCACAAGATGGGACTGAAGAGACAAAAAGGAAAAAAAAATGAGGATCAGAAACTAAGAAATTACACTGAAAATGAATTTCTTTGCACATCATTAAAATGATAAAGGTAAGATATCATATATACTCATTTCCTTCCTTTATGGAGACACCACCACCACCCATTTACAAAGCAGTACATCGATTGCTCTAAATCAGGGGTGTCAAACTCACATCATCATGGTGGCATCACGTAACATATCAGGACTTCCCCCCCCCTTCGCTAAACCAGGTGTGGGCATGGCCAGCACATGATACATCCAACTCGCGGACCGGGAGTTTGACAACCCTGTTCTAAATGTATAGCCTGATACCATATCAAGTAATTGGCCAAAAATATTTGGTATAATGAAATACCACGAGGATATCATAATGTTCTCTGTCTTGTTCTTTTGTAGGTGGACAAATAATGGCTAGATATCTCTACAAGATATCTATCATCTCTACATCCCTTTGAGCTGCTATTCTCATGGTCCCCCACCATTGATATTTTTTTAAACTGTTAATACACAATTCACCAAAAGAACATGAGACAAATCTGTGTTAGGCAACAGAGCAAGGGTGGTATTCACTTACGTTCACTACTGATGTGCAAATGTAAGTGCACGTGCATGCAGGATCTTCTGTGCATGTGCAGAGCATTAAAAACAGGACATGATTACCGCCGCTACTGCTTTGCCTGATCCGGATAGAACTGGCTGAATACCACCACTGCAACAGAGGCTAGTGCATCTATTGCAAGCAAAGAAAGCTTCTATCTTCATCTGTCTGCAGCCCAGTGGTGGGATTCAAGTAATTTAACAACCGGTTCTCTGCCCTAATGATTTCTTCCAACAACCAGTTTGCCAAACTGCTCAGAAAGTTAACAACCGGTTCTCCCGAAGTGGTGTGAACTGGCTGAATCCCACCACTGCTGTAGCCCAATACCTTAACTATGATTACAGTGCTAAGACAACTGAGCATATATTCCTGGTTTTGTTGGCATGTGTTGGCAGCTTTATTGCTAGCAAAGCATGGTAAAATAGGCTGCTTTGGAAATACATTTATGTGTCCCCTCCAATCAAACTCAGGGCAATGAGAGAAGAGTTCCCATGCCCTTAGTTACACAGAATCTGACTCTGATTGGCTGTGCAATGATGCTCTTGAGTTAGAAAGTAATTTCATTGTCTTCATTGTTTGAATGGTGAAAGAGAGACATGATTTGGTGTTTCTTACATTTTCTTTAAAAGAAAAAAATCCTGAAGGAAAAGCTTGCTCCCTTTTGCCTCATCCCTCTCAATAATGTTTTATTCACAATTAAATCTCAGTGCACTTAAAAATAATAATCACATAGGCAGTGTTAAGTAATAATCATATGAATCATGTTGATATGGACAGAATGCTGAAAACCTCTCCCATTTCTGTTTCATCTTGGCTGTAGGGCAGAATATAAGCAGGCAAGCAGAGGATGGATGAAATGCCTTTAGATCAAAAAAGGATATAAATACATATAAACCAAAGAAGAAGAATCATAAGCACCAGATTTAGTAATATGAGCCCAGTCCCTGAAACAAAAGGCCTTCCCACACCCCAGAGAATTTTTGATCATTGGCCAAGATTAAATCTCTGAACTTTCATATTATGATTTACAGCTCTGACCTTCTCTGCATTGGTGGCAAGAAAGAACCATACAGTAATATCCATTTTCTTCCATCATTTCAGAGTGCTTCTTTTTTTTTTCCTGTTTCTTATTTCTCAATTTCTTCTATTCCTATTATCTGTGTCTGCCATTCATTCAAGATGCTTTATGCTTTCCATTCAGGGCTGCCTCAACTGACCATTTCTTTATGTCAGGTGAGATACAATTATTACTCCTTTATTCCAATATTTGGCTTTTCCTTCCGTGTATTATTTTAACTGACTGACACTGACCGGTTTTTCTTGCTTATCAGTATTGTACGTCTGCCCTTGGGGAGCCAGGCTTTCAGGCCCTTCATTGGCACAGTTTTATATTGTCCTTCTTTCTCCTAACTCATTTCTTCATGCCACTGTGTGTCTTATCTGTCCTTCCACAGGTCCTGCATTGGTGTCTCTGGATACAATTAGAAGCTCAGAAAGACCCAGACAGATGGAACTATTGTGTCCTGGAGTTACCGTATCTCTTTTTACTATCCTGATCAATTAGGCAGATGGAAAGAATTTCTTTCCCCAGACCATTGAAATGATAATAGAGATGTAAATCAAAGCGCTATGATTGGGCAGCATCTACTATGGCATGAATAGCAGCAAATAATGGAGTTCTCTGCTACCTATCAATCTAGAAAAGACTGCAAGGAACTGGAAAAAGCACTCTACTCATATGCATACTCTTCACATGCACTCACGGTGTTCATATGTAATCTGTGGCAGGGGTAAGAAGCTAGTTTGGCATAGGGAGATCTAGTTCCAAGTCCATCCTCAGCCATAGAAGCTCAATGGGTAACTTTGGTCCAATCAATATATCTTAGTCAAACATAACTCACAAGATTGTTGTTGTGGAGAAAAATAAGAAAGGAGGACTATATCCACTGACTGATATTCTCCCCCCTCAACATTATATAGGAAAAAAAGGGAAGGGAAGAAGGAAGGAAGGAATTAACAAGGAAGAAAGAACCCCCATGTAACTTCCTCTCACACAAGCTCCTCTCACAGAAGGTCCCCTGACGTGTGCCTTCCCCCTGCATGCCTTCCCTGACTGACATCATCCCCATATATCTTCCCTGACCCACACAACACCTCTTTCACACTCCAATGCACATTTTCTGATCTATGCTGCATACCATGTACCTCCCTTCTTGGGCACCCCCAAACACCATCCCTGACCAGTGTAATACCTCTCACACACCCTTGTGACCTTATGCAATCTTCTTTGACTTGTGCCATCCACCCAGTACATCCTACCAGGTTCACTTGTGCCATCCACCCAGTACATCCTACCAGGTTCACACAGCATCTCTTACACACTCCTGGGCACTCTTCTCGACCTATGCAACCCATCCACTCATCCTCGCAATTTATATGGCATCTCGGGCGCACAATCACACACCCTTCCCTGCATGGCACCTTGCAAATTTTCCACAACCAAAATAAATGGGCAACCAGTGGGAATTCAAGGGAGGGAGGGAAGAAGGAAGGAAGATAACGACAATAAGGCCAATGCTGAAAGTTCTTAGGTGTTATACATCTCTCTCTGTTGCTGAAAATGAGTTCAGAAATAAGAAAGCATTTGTTCCCCACTAAAGAAAACGATAATGCAGATAGTTCTTCATCTCCTACCAAATTTTATTTAAAATTTTATTTTATTTAAGAGTAGGGGGAAAGGGGAATTCTCACAAAATACAGGTAGCCCTTGAGTTATGACCACAGTTGAGCCCAAAATTTATGTTGCTAACGGAAACATTTTTTAAGTGAATTTCTCCCATTTTATTTTCCTTGTCTCAGTTGTTAAGTGAATAATTGCATTTGTTAAAGTTAGCAACATGGTTGTTAAATGGATTTGGAATCCCCCATTGACTTCTTTTAAAATTAGATTTATATGCCGCCCTTCTCCGGAGACTCAGGGCGGCTTACAATGCATTAAGCAATAGCCTTCATACTTTTGTATATTTATACAAAGTCAGCTTATTGCCCCCACAAACTGGGTCCTCATTTCACCTACCTTTGTTGGTCAGAAGGTTGCAAAAGGGGATCACATGACCCCAGGACACTGCAACCGTCATAAATATGAACCAGTTGCCAAGCATCTGAATTTTGATCATGTGACCACAACAGTCGTATGGAAAAAGTCCCTTTTTTCAGTGCTGCTGTAACTTTGACTGGTCACTAAATGAATTGTTGTAAATCAAGGACTACCTGTACAGGGATTATAAAATGGGGCAGTTACAAATTGGCAATTAGCACAGATCTGTCATCATGCATACAGTAGATCCATTACCAACTTTTCTCCCCCAACAAATCACGAATGTAACTATACCACTCTCCCTCCATGGCCCAAATGCTGTTTGCTTTTTTTCATTTTTTTATCCAAATTAGCTCTTAGCAGTGCTGCCCGTGCTAGAAAAAAAAAGAGAAGCAACCTAAATATACATTATGCCTCCAGCAGCTTTGCAAAAAAATAACATTACTTCTCTAGATTGCATCTTTGGTAGCTGATCTGCTGTAAATGATATTTGAAAGTCCCTGGCATTATTTGTTCTTAAGTATGATTGATTGATTATTCTTTATTATTGGACGCCATTCTATTTCTCCTTCTGACTGAAATTTCTGTTCTCTTTCTACATTTGCAGTATAAATGGACATTACGCCTTAGGCTCTTTGCAATCATTTCCCTTGCCTGCTTCTTCCTTTTTTGCTTTTGTCTTCAGACTGTGCATTTTCAGAAGGTTCTTTTTTTTTTCCTGAACAAAAATATAAAGGAATTTTTCTCTTGCTGCTTCTCTCGCTCATTTACTTACTTTCTCCTCACTGGATGCGAATATGATATTTTACTGTCTTTTTTTTCCTCTTGAACATTCTGTCTTTTAGAGTGAGTTTGTTTCATGAAATAAATCTTAACTGGCTCACAAAAGCTTTAGATCTTGCAGACACTGTTGGTTTCTGCTGACTAATGGAACTACACCACCATCAAAACCTAAGGCTATGTAGATGAGGAAGGAAGGAAGGAAGGAAGGAAGGAAGGAAGGAAGGAAGGAAGGAAGGAAGGAAGGAAGGAAGGAAGGAAGGAAGGACAATGAATTTGTCATCTGTTTTAAGGTTACCTTAAATTCTTGATCTGAAATAAATCATCCTTCACATAAAAAGTTTTGATTTGCTTTCAGAAATCAACAATCCAAACAGTATATCTAGTTAAATTGTTGCCTAATGTCATTTAAGAAAAGTGGGGTCTCTCGGTGGCCTCCCAAATGTCCTTTCTTGGCAATCACCAGTAAGTTATGTGAATTTGCATCAGTCTGAAAATATAGACTCATTTGATTCAATAAAAATTCTTACACCTATTTTTCAGACATCTTTATATATGTATTAATTACATCCATTTTATTTAACAACTCTCTTCATTGTAGATCTCTGAATATACCAGCTCTTAACCTTCTGCTCTCCACTTCATGCTTTGTGTTTTTACATGAATAGAAAAGGAACTTTTCTAATAATAGAGGGCAAGTTGGAGAAAACAAATGAAATGTCTGAGGTGACTTTTCTTACTGAATGAGGCTTCTAAACATCTCTGCCCTACCTTATGAACCTCATGTTTTGTTTTATTTCTTGATATTTGGTAAGAACAACAACTTGAAAATCTCACCATTTACACAAGAATGTGCAGAGTGACTGACAGCAAACTTTGAAATAGGTGAAGCTCATGAAGCAGAACAAAATAAATAGAGCCACTCCATCTCCCTTGGCACTCAATCACATGGACAAAATCTCAGCACAGAGGAATATGTTTGGATTGACTTTGGGCTTATGCTTTTTGTTTTGACACAACATATGTACATTATTTGGTTCAGAAAATGAAGTTCTTACTGTACATTTTCTGCCTGATACTCAGAGGTGGGCTTCACATAATTTAACAACCAGTTTACCCAGAATTGAATGTGAGCGCATCAAAAACACGGCAATTGTAGAGGACAGAATAGCTTCACTCACATACGCGCCTTGCACACATGTGTGCTATGATTGTATAAGATGGGATAGTGCAGGGGTGGGTGGGTGGACCCAGCCACTGGCCGTAACTACCGGTTCACCCAAACTGGTCCACAGGGGTGGCTGAATCCCACCCCTGCTGATACTATCCAGTTATCAAAGCGTGAGAGGGAGAATCTTCTGTCGTATTCATTCTTCATGTTGTAGGTATAAGTTTTAGACACAATTACATGATATATTCAGGCACAGTCTTCCATACAGCAGTGACAAAACTGATTAATTTCCAAAAGATATATGAAAAAAAAATTGTGCATGACTTTTTTTTTTTACATATTGTGAAGGGAAATGGGATTTCTTCATCTTTCTTTTTGATGATCTAAAGTAATGTCACTCAGTGACAAATCTGTCCCAATTACAGAAGGATCAATGAAGGCATTTTGTAAATAAGTTCCTTTAAAATGTGTATTCTTTCTTTCTTTCTTTCTTTCTTTCTTTCTTTCTTTCTTTCTTTCTTTCTTTCTTTCTTTTTTTTTTTTTGAAAAAAGAAAAACTGGAGAGGAGTCATGGCTCTTTTACTTTTAGATAGAATTATTCATTTGCAAAAGATTGTTTTCCTGTCACAGCATTGTGACTGGAGAGCTCTTGTTAAACAATTCCTTGTGATTAGAAGGTATTGCTCCCCACCAATCTTCTCCCTCTCAGCCCCCATCCCTAGCATTGTAGAGAAAAATGGAAAGCATGAAAAACAACCCCTTTTTTTTTCAGATGCAGAATCTTTTCACTAGACTTCAAATGTTGAATCATATAAAACAAAAAGTCGTGTGGTGATTTTAATTCAGTTTCAGTTACTTCAGATGAAAATACTTCAGTGATTCCTAGAACTGGCCCAAAGTACTCTGAATTGATTTTGGATTTGACCTATTGGAGCCTTCCATTTTAATCTGTTAATGTCTGAGGTCAGTAGGAGAAATTTCCAATGAATTTCAGTAGAATGTTTGACTGCATTAAGAGACAATTAATATATAGTTATATACTGCTTTTCTATAATGCTGTCATATACTGGGATACATAATGCAAAATTAAAATGGAATGATAAGGGGGAAAAATGAAAATAGAAAATTCATGTACCAGTACTTTCTTGCTAGGCTTCAGAATGTGGAATTGCATAAAAAAAGTCTTGTGTCATTTTAATTCACTTAGCTGACATGGAATCTGGAGGAATCCATAGTTGAGTGGAGAAGCCAGCAGGAAATTGAGGAAATTGGTTACAACTGATGAACAGATGCTTATTATCTTCCCTCTTCAGAAGCACCCAATTGCCGCATTTTCCAGTTTGACAATGTGGTGAGATTGGATGCAAGGAGCGGGGCTCCATGAACTCACGCTGAATCGTCCTTGTTGGGGGGGGTCTCTCAAGAGGCTAAAGTCACTCTGTAGGGGTGACAAAGAAAGGAGGGGCCCCCTGCAGGTCGCGGAGAGTGGTGGCTCTCCAGCTGGACCCAGGGATTCCCTTCCATCCAACAACAAAGAGGATTATGGCTGCCATGAAATTGGGGCATCTGAAAAACAAAGAATGTGCTGGAGTGGTATAGATGAACAGTGATTGGAACTGGGTGAGGTGATTCTTTTTTTACCTAGAACCTAATTCCAAAGAAAATAAACCCTGGAAAAGAGACTCTTTGAAATGCTTGTCAAAGTGGCAAAAAATTACAGAGAGAAAAATTATGAACCAGAAAGAAAAGGAACTAAAGTGAGAGCACAAATTCTTTAAAATATAGAAAGGTTGGATTTTTAAACTTTATTGATAAGGCATTTTAAAATGCTGGAATTATTTGTCTGAATATTGACTATTTGCAAAAAAATGAAATAAATAGTTGTCAGATTTTGTGCAACATTGAAATTTAAACTGAAGGTACCATCTACTGGTGAATGAAATATATACTAAACCTTGGGAAGTACTGAAAAGACAAAGGAAAAAAAAGTGGGAATAAATAACACCTGGAGGATTGCTGTGCTATCTACTGTTCTATATCTGTCTACCTCATGGTTATCAGAGGTTTAACTGTGAGATTATGGAAGACATCTAAAGAAAATGACTTTTAAATGCCAGGATCTATGACAGAATTTACAGAGTGGATTTAAGGGAGAGGTGGGTAAGCAGTGGGCTGCTGCCTGTTCGCACCGGTTCACGTGAACTGGTAGTTAAGATTCTGTGCAGTTTGGTGAACTGACAAATCCCACCACTGGCTGGCCCTGTCCCTACTTTTTTTTTGGCCTGTTTGAAAATGGCTCCAAAAATGGCCCAAGCACCGGTCGAAAGTGGCATGAAAAACTGCCTAAAAATGCCCCCCCAAATGACCTGAAAATGGCCTGAAGAACAGCCCAAAAAACTGCCTGAAAATGGCCTGAAAACAACCCCAAAATAGTCTGAAAATGGCCTAAAAATGACCCAAAAAATAGCCTGAAAATGCCCCCAAAATGCCCCCAAAACAGGCCAAAAAACAGGCAGGGGCGGGGTCAGCCAGTGGTGGGATTAGCCCCAACCGGCTGAAACCTACCTCTACCTTTGAGGTGAGTGGCTAGGAGGCGGGGCTGGGTGTGATGAGTGACGTCAACCACCCAGTCACATGACCCAGAGAACCCAGCCAGAGAACTGTTAAGTTATTCAAGTCCCACCACTGACTTAAGGAGACATTTGGAAATCTTCCTGGATTACCTAAATGGAATTAATTGACTAACTGTGGGACACAAAGAACTATAACTATTGCATTCCCCTGAGGAGCAAAGCTAGGATTGAGCAAACTGTTTCTAAGCTGGTTTTCTGAGGTCATAGACAATTGTGACTTTGGGGCGGTGACAGACTATTGAGCAATATTTGGACCTATTAAAATAAGACAAGATGTTGCATCAGGGGGAGATGAATTCTCTCAAATAGAAGCTGAGAGGCAGCCAAACCTCTGGAGGAAAAGACCTTGCTATCTCACCTATGAGATCCAGTGAAGTAAAATAAGAGTAGATACCATTCTATTTGGGAAGAAGCTAAATGGCCATTGGTCTAGAAGGCTTTGTTGTTCCATTTATATCTCCTTTATTTCTTTGCTCTTTCATGGTTTAGTGGCTTAGTGGGAAAGTGTAACAGAGGGAGAAGGACTCGAGAAAAATCCCCTAAATTCAAACACCTCAACTTCTTTCTTTTTCCCTCCACAACTTTTCTTCTATCCCCTTCTCTTCCACTTCACCAATGTCTTTGCAGCTCCAGGAATGGTAGTCTTGGCCTTTAATTGCTACCATTATTTCATGACCTTGTCAGTCAGCTAAATCATGAGAATCTGTAACGCCTTCAGATGAAGCAATTCTTGAAGTAAGTCATGTGTGACATTTGATCATCTTTACTATGATGTTTAATTTTAAAAAGAGGGACAGTTGCCAGGATACCTTAGGCTAGCTAACAGATACCTGTCAGGTATCTGTAGAGAGTTTTTTTTCCCTTTCTTCCTCCGTCATGCCCTTTCCAAATACATACCTAAAATGTGGTATTTAAAGATATCATCTTCATCTTTTCTCTATTAGATTTTCAATCTAAGGGCAAGCAAGTAATATCTTGCTGGTAAAATCCCATAAATTTGATCTTGAAGTCTGGAACATCTGGAAATATATGGCTCTGGCAAGTATAGCTACCTCTGGAAGATGATGATGATATCCTTCTCTGTTAGAGTATGTGGCTTTTTAAATGTGGCTATGATAGCTTATCTGTTGAACCTTTTTGATACAAATTGATGATAGATTTCTATAGGTTCATTTTCAGTTACAATGCATCCTGTTCACTGTACATTTAGAAAACAAAACAATAAAAGAGGACTGGATTTGCTGGGCCAGTAGAAATGTACTGAATATATGTAGAATTTTTTTTTTTTAAAAAAAACCTTCATTAAACATTTATTGCTTAAAATGAAAACAATTTGCAGATGTGCAAACACCACCTGGGAAATTCTCTGAAATTAGAGGGGAGCTAAAAAAGGGGATCAGACTTCATTTCTTCTTATGTGGCAGTCATCACCTTTATCATTTAATCCCTGATTTTGTTTAATTTCCTCTCCATTCATTTAGTTGGCCAAATAGTGAAGTTCTTGGAAAACCAGTTAAATTTCAAAAGAATTGCTGACCTGTTTAATATTCTCCTTTGATTCTGACACAAGATACAGATTTCTGTGGCTGAGAATTTGAGTGACTCATGTGCCTGGCTCACTGGATACTACGTTTAGAAACTGTATTTCTAAAACTTGAGAGAGGCATTTCACAGCAATGTTCTCCTTATTATTTCATAGCAAGTTTTGGGACTATTGCAGTCATCCTCTGTATCTCAACGAGCATGTCCACACACTTAGCAACTCTATTTAAGATTATTGCTTGAGTCAGACAGGCTAAAAAGAAGCCACACATCCCTTTGCTTCCCTGGAGTTTAACAGAAAAATTTCAGAATTTGCAATTATTTCTATATCTTCAGTTGGCCTAATGCCACAATAGCCTAATATAAATTTCATCTCTTCTGGAGTTGTTCAAACACTTACTATAGAAATTTTTACTATAATATGAAGGGTGAAAAGAATTTAGAATTCTTTGGTACTCCACTATCATTATTGCAATGCTTTTCATTTATAAAATATTTACAGCAGCGGTTCTCAACCTGGGGGTCGCGACCCCTTTGGGGGTCGAACGGCCATTTCACAAGGGTCGCCAAAGCCCTCTCTCGCCCCCCCGCCTTTACTCACCCTCACCCTCTGTTGGGTCGCCAATCGCCGTTCGCTTATCCCACCCACTCCCAATCTATTGCTGCCACCTGAGTCCCAGCTGATGGCTAGAGGGAAAAAAAACTGTTTAAATTCTTGTCGCGGGGCTTCAAAGGGCCGTCCTACAGCTGATCAGTGTTAAAAGAAAAAAAATGAGCCTGCAAAAATAGAAAAAACAGCCCCTTTCCGCTTCAGCATAGGTTAATTACCATAAATTGCTTTGATCAGCCTCCCCACTCTCAGCTGATTTGCTCTCAGCTGTTTTGCGCAGGGTTCTGTTCTGTTGCTAGCTGCAAAGAGTTCCTGGAGCAGATTTTTTTCCCCCTAGCTATGCTGAAAAATGAAACTGAAAGTAAAGCAGGGTCTTTGCTGCAATGTGACAAAATGAGGCAGAGAGAGATTTCTTTTTCTTTTTCTTTTTCCTCACCAAAAAAGGTAGGTGCAAAACTGCAAACAATGGGAAATTTAGGGCAAAAGAGGAGGTTCAAGATTTTAAAACACAAAAGAAAAAAAGCTCTATTTAACTAGGGAATTGTAATAATTGAGATACTATTAATTGTATATTGTGTTGAAAGCAGAAATGGTTAAGTTGTGGTTTGGAGGAATATATGGGGGAAATTATTTGGTTTATTATTATTGGTAAATATAATTAATTGATTTGTAAGAAATTGGATTGCATGGAAATAATTGGAATATTCATGTTCATATTGATTAATATACAAAAAAGATAGTTATATAACTAATTGATTTATATTAAAATGTTGAATTTGTATTAAACAACTGTATTACATAATTACATAATTAACCAATGTGAGGATGGATATAAAAATAGATGACAATGGGAAGGGGTATAATATAGAATAGAAGGGAAAAATTGAATTTGATTAAGATTAGAGATGAGGATGAAGGATAATATTGGTTTTTTTAAAAAAATAGATGAGGAATAAATATGGCAAAAAGGAAATATAGAAATTGTAAATTTAATTGAAATGACTAAACACTGTTTAAATTTGTGAACTGGCCAAATACTCTGTTCAAAGAAAATACATTGTATGTTTGTATGTGTGTTTCTAATTATTGCTATTTATTCATATTTGTTCTCTTTTATTCTTTAAAGTTTAACAATTCATTCTTTATCTTAATATCTTTATATTTGTTTGGGGTTGGCTTTCTTCCCTTTCATCTTTTTTATTGTACAGCAATCTTTCTCCTCAAACCTACCACCTCTCTCTTTTCTTTCCTTCTTACTTTCTCTTTCCCCCACTCTCTTTTTCTCCTCCCTACTTCCTCTTCCTTTCTCCTTCTCCTCCTCTCTTCGCCTTCTCTTACCCTCACTCCTACTCTAATTTCCCTTCCCTTCCTTCATCCCTCTCTATTGCTGTATTCTTTTATGCATATGGACTACTCAGAGGGCTGAAAAAGTTATTTTTGACTGGTCCTCGCACTTTTGACCAGTCCTTGAATTTAAGACTGTCCTCACATTTTACATTTTTTTGCCCTATCTTATCACCATGTTGAAGAGAAGCAGTTGTGAAATGAGTGACATGGTTGTTAAGAATGCTGCACAGGCATAAATGTGAGGATGGTCATAAGTGTGAGGACCAGTCAAAAGTGCGAGGACCTGTCAGAAATGACATTTTTCAGCCCTCTGAGTAGTCCCTATACACATAGCCATGGCCACCCGGTCACATGACCAGCTAGCCACGCCCACCAGTCACATGACCTCCAAGCCATGCTCACAAAATAAGCCACGCCCACAAAACTGGTAGTAAAAAAAATTTAGAACCCACCCCTGGTTGGGGGTCACCACGACATGAGGAACTGTATTAAAGGGTCGCGGCATTAGAAGGTTGAGAACCACTGATTTACAGTGTATTTTGCTGTCCCTCCACTTTTGAATCTGATATAATTCACCATCTTATTGTCTGGTAGAAAGCAAAAATATTTCATTTAAAGGAAGCCATTGGACTTTAGCCTTTTATTGTACATCCTTTTTCCAGTAAGGGAATTCCGGGTTTTCGGAAATTTAAAGGGAGCATCTGAAGTCACTTGTACATTTGTTGTGTTTATTACTTTCATGGCTGTATGCTGTGATTAGTGCTATCTTTATTTTTATTTTTTTATTTTTTTATTTATTTATTTATTTATTTATTTATTTATTTATTTTTTGATTTGATTTGATTTGATTTGATTTTTATACCACCCTTCTCCAACAGGACTCAGGGCATTGAACAGCCGAGATAAAACTTCTTGAATACACAGGAAAATCTGGGTAGAAATATATTAAGTATCTATACTTCTTATAAATGGTTTTTTTAAAAGTCATCAAACCTGTGAATTCATGCCTTCTTTTTTGAAACACATGCCACCCTAAAATTTAAAGATGAGTGGAAAGAGAAATAACTCCATATAGTAAAATTAACACGTTGGGCAGATATGGGGAAGGACTTGATTAACATTCCCACATATGTATCTATGGAGATTCTCAGTCATCCAGGTCATGGTTGTCCCAAAGGTGCTTTTTTAAGAGGCAACTGGACTTTCTGTTTTTCTTTGAAGACATTTCACTTTTTATCCAAGAAGCTTCTTCAGCTCTGCATAGCTAAATGTCTATGGAGATTCTCAGTCATCCAGGTCATGGTTGTTCCAAAGGTGCCAGTTGCCTCTTGAAAAAGCTCCTTTGGGATTCCCACATATATTTCTTTTGGGGGAAGAAACTGAGTTCTATTTAATATTCACAGTGAATTTTGCTGCTCCTCCACTAAAGAATTCCATTTTGAATTGGATATAATTCACCATCTTCTTGTCTGGTAGAAAGCAAAAACATTTTGTTTAAAGGAAGCCATTGGATTTTAATCTTTTGTCGTACATCTTCTTTCCAATAAAGGATTCAATGGGATTATTTTAGTCTGTGAATAATTTTAATATACTTGACTTGTTCCTAATTGGTTTTCATGATTTAAAGGGAGCATCTGAAGTCATTTGTACATTTGTAGTGTTTATCACTTTCATGGCTGTGTGTGTTGTGTTTAGTGCTATCTTCTTGAATGCACAGGAAGAACTGTGTAGAAATGTGTTAAGTACCTTTACTGCACAGTAAACTAAATTATCATCTGTTTACACCCCCTATGATTCCCAGTTAGTTCTGCCAATCACTCTGATTCATCTAAGTATAAAACTTTAGTGAAATGATTCTCTAACAATTATTAAACTGCAATTATTTTATTCAAGGATGAAATGTTAACAATTAACTTTTAAGGGACACTGGTGTCCATCCTGCTTCCCAGATTTTTCTGGAGCTTCTTCACCTTCCAAAAGAAATGTACTATATGTACCGCCCTGATTTCACTTGAACATTTCTGGTTCAGATATTATTGTTGGATTCTTCATCCCTTTCCCTTCCCTTCCTTTCCTTTATTCCCCTTCCTCCTTTATTACGGAGAACTAGATTGGTGGAATTTGGTTCCATTTGTTTAATAAATTAATTAGCAATGAGAACAGCAACAACATAATATTCCTTGGGCAAATCTAAATGTAATTTTGAAACTCATCTAAAGGTATATTGCAGAGGATAGCAATTACCAGAGCAATAGAAAGAATGCCACAGGTTTCAGTATATTGTTTTAATACTTGCAATTACCAGGTGAAATTAACTCAGCATTTCAAAGACTTTCTAGTCATATCTTTCAAAGTAAATTGAAAAGAACATAATAGCTGACATTTAGCACAATATTTTCTCTGTTTGAGTAGGCACATTAGAAAACACTGAATATATATAGACTTAAGCATAGTGTTTAATCCAAGAAATATGAACATTTCTCTTTTTCATTGTTTTAGAGCATATTAGTAGGCCTCTCAATATGTCACGTATTCTACTCTTTGATTTTGCATTGCCCCATAGCAATATATGTTGTGATTTCTGTATCTTGATTCATGCCTTTTGGTTAAGGTGACCAGACGTCCCGCTTTTGGCGGGACAGTCCCGCTTTTGAGCAATTTGTCCCACGTCCCACAGCATTTTAAAAAAGTCCCGATTTTTCATTCTGCCTCCTGAGTCACCGGCTGCCTCCTGAGTCCCCGCTGATGGCTAGAGGGAAAAAAAACTGTTTAAACTCTTGCCGCGGGGCTTCAAAGGGCCGACCTACAGCTGATAAGTGTTTAAAAAAATTGGGAAGACCCATGCCTGCAAAAATAGAAAAAACAGCCCCTACAGCTTCCACTAGGTTAATTAGCAGCAAAAAGTTCCTGGAGCAGATTTTTTTCCCCCTAGCTATGCTGAAAACAAAGGCGAAAGCGAAAGTAAAGCTGCAACGTGACAAAATGAGGCAGAGAGAGATTTCTTTCTTTTTCTTTTTCTTTTTCCTCACCAAAAAAGGTAGGTGCAAAACTGCAAACAATGGGAAATTTAGGGCAAAAGAGGAGAGTTCAAGATTTTAAAACACAAAAGAAAAAAAGCTCTATTTAACTAGGGAATTGTAATAATTGAGATACTATTAATAATTGTATATTGTGTTGAAAGCAGAAATGGTTAAATTGTGGTTTGGAGGAATATATGGGAGAAATTATTTGGTTTATTATTATTGGTAAATATAATTAATTGATTTGTAAGAAATTGGATTGCATGGAAATAATTGGAATATTCATGTTCATATTGATTAATATACAAAAAAGATAGTTATATAACTAATTGATTTATATTAAAATGTTGAATTTGTATTAAACAACTGTATTACATAATTACATAATTAACCAATGTGAGGATGGATATAAAAATAGATGACAATGGGAAGGGGTATAATATAGAATAGAAGGGAAAAATTGAATTTGATTAAGATTAGAGATGAGGATGAAGGGTAATATTGTTTTTTTAAAAAAAATAGATGAGGAATAAATATGGCAAAAAGGAAATATAGAAATTGTAAATTTAATTGAAATGACTAAACGCTGTTTAAATTTGTGAACCGGCCAAATATTCTGTTCAAAGAAAATACATTGTATGTTTGTATGTGTGTTTCTAATTATTGCTATTTATTCATATTTGTTCTGTTTTATTCTTTAAAGTTTAACAATTCATTCTTTATCTTAATATCTTTATATTTGCTTGGGGTTGGCTTTCTTCCCTTTCATCTTTTTTATTGTACAGCAATCTTTCTCCTCAAACCTACCACCTCTCTCTTTTCCTTCCTTCTTACTTTCTCTTCCCCCCACCCTCTTTTTCTCCTCCCTACTTCCTCTTCCTTTCTCTTTCTCCTCCTCTCTTCCTCCCTCTCTTACCCTCACTCCTACTCTAATTTCCATTCCTTCATCCCTCTCTATTGCTGTATCCTTTAATGCATATGGACTACTCAGAGGGCTGAAAAAGTTATTTTTGACTGGTCCTCACACTTTTGACCAGTCCTCGAACTTACGACTGTCCTCACATTTTACATTTTTGCCCTATCTTGTCATCATGGTGAAAAGAAGCAGTTGTGAAATGAGTGACATGGTTGTTAAGAATGCTGCACAGGCATAAATGTGAGGATGGTCATAAGTGTGAGGACCAGTCAAAAGTGTGAGGACCTGTCAGAAATGACTTTTCAGCCCTCTGAGTAGTCCCTATACATATAGCCATGGCCACCCGGTCACATGACCAGCTAGCCATGCCCACCCAGTCACATGGCCTCCAAGCCACGCCCACACAATAAGCCAGACACAATGGTGTCCTTACCAATGTTAAAATCTGTTCACCTTACCCTATACACATAGCCATGGCCACCCGGTCACATGACGAGCTAGCCACGCCCACCCAGTCACATGATGAGCTAGCCATGCCCACAAAATAAGCCACGCCCACAATGTCCCTTTTTACCAATGTTAAAATCTGGTCACCTTACTTTTGGTTGCAGAGATATTTATACAAACATAGATTATGATATGTGGTACCATGAGATCATGGGTCATCTTGACTCAAAAGATTTTTTAAAAAAATAGTTTGAGAGTCTTTGAGATGTGAAACTCCTTTGTGTGTTTTCCTTACTTATATGTTTTATTTGGTCTGATTTAGTTCAGTTTCCAAAGGCTAGTCTATCAAACTTCTCCCATTATTCTACAATTTCAAAAAATAAAAAATAAAAATGGTAGCAAGACATGCAATGTAAAATTATGACAAATATGCCATCTGAAGTAAGTAAGTAAGTAAGCTTTTATTGCAGTCAGAGACCAAATTAAAATACACATAGAAGGGGAGTATATTTTACAAATATAAATAGATCATGTGACAGTACACCATCTACTGCCTCAGATACAATCTGTACTATCAGTACTAGTGATCCTCTGCCGTAGGGGTTACCCGTCTCTTCCCCCGTTTTTTTTCAGCCACGACTGCAGCAAAAATTTTTGCCACCTTTGGAGTTATATTGGGGTCTGTGTCCTGGAGTAGGAAGTAAAGGCTGAACAGATCAGGTGAACCAGGGAATCTCTGGAAAATAGGAGAAATGAATCTTGATCTTATGTCTTGGTAGTGGGGACATACGAATGTAATGTGGAACAGAGAGTCTGGGGATCGGCCATCTGAAATATCCGTGTGTTCTGATCTGCATACTATCAAAGAAGTGTGATTTAGGCCAGTGTAGACCAAAAAAATTTTTTTTTCTAGTATCTTTATTCCCAAGGCCATTAAGAGCAGCACATAGAATATATAAAATATATAACAGTACCTTGAGCAAGACACTATTTGAAATGGGGGTGTTGTTTGAGGTAGATATAGAAATCTCTCACTAGCATAACAAACCGCATATACAAGTCAATGCCCAATCTAATTTTTAGGTTGTGCCATTATATTACACTGATTTAGAATATTTTGATTGATACATGTAGTCCTCTACTTACAACAGTTCATTTAGGGACCGTTCAAAGTTACAATGGCACTGAAAAAAAAGTGACTTATGACCTTTTTGCATAATTATGACCGTTATAATATACTCATGGTGACATAATCAAAATTCAGATGCTTGGCAACTGGCTCATATTTATGATAGTTGCAGTGTCTCAGGGTCATGTAATCCCTTTGTGACCTTCCAATAAGCAAAATCAATGGGGAAGCCAGATTCACTTAACAGCTGTGTTACTAATTTAACAACTGCAGCCGTTCACTTAATAACTGTGACAAGAAAGGTCATAACATGGGGGCAAACTCACTTAACAAATGTCTCACTTAGCAACAGAAACTTTGAGCTCGATTGTGGTCATACATTGAGGACTACCTGTACATGCAAGACACAGAAGAATGAGGAAAAATTGTTTTCAGGTTTTTCTAAAGTTTTTTCTTTAATTTCAAAAGAGAAGGAGAGACTCAGAGGACATGGTACTGAAACAGAAAGAAACCCATTCAAGTCAAGGTAAATGCATCCCACTGTGGTTAATATTAGTGGTACTTACAGAAGATTTTCACGATGATATCTGGCTACAAAACATATTGTAGAAAAACTAACCTCCCCGGTAGGACAAATTTTACTGACCGGTTTCTCATCTTTTTGTTTAGTGTTGATTTATTCTAAAACACGCTCTAGTGTACTTTGAAATTCAGTTGATTTTTTTTTTCTCAGGTTGGGATATAATTACTTGAAGGTAATTTGAATTCATCACCACTAGAACCATGGAAAATTAGATAAGAACCATTTCAGGTTAAGCATTTGCTGCTGTGTTTCATGGGAAGAGTCAGCCTTTAATTCATCTCAAATTCTGGATGAGTTCCTGTAACAAAATCTACCCAAATCTTCCCTCTGGCAAAGTCTGCCTTTGTTTCCAGAGCAGCTGACAATGTTGCTAGGTATTTTTTGTTGCTCACACAAGCATTTGCTTGGCCTTGCGGATGTTTTTAGCTCCAATTCAGAGAATGTGTGTGAAGAGATAGAACAGTTCGCTTTCCTATTTCGGGGTAAAATATATTATATTATCTGATAAAGGAAATGGATGGGAGGAAAAGAACTTTGATCGGCCCAGTTGATCAAAGACCCATAAATTACAGAGCTCCATATAAATATTCCCACAGGCAGGGATGGGAAAAGAATCAAATGGCTTTTCATCTTAGTCTTCATCTCTACTGGTTTTATTTTTTTAGTTTCAGAAGCTTTGTTCATCTTTAATGATTAGGAGATGACAGGAGAACAAAAGAAAGGCGGTGTGCCAATTCTTATAAATGTTTTTTTTAAAAAAATCATCAAACCTATGAATTCAAGGCCTTCCATTTTGAAACATATACCTCACACTCACCTTAAGATTTACAGATGAGTGGAAAGAGAAATAACTTTGTATAGTAAAATTAATATGTTGAATTCAGGGGTGGGCTGCTGGGGGTTAACAGGAGTTCGGGAGAACCTCTAGCTTAAGGTGACCAGATTTTAACATTGGTAAAGAGGGACATTGTGGGCGTGGCTTATTTTGTGGGCGTGGCTAGCTGGTCATGTGACTGGGTGGGCGTGGCTAGCTGGTCATGTGACCGGGTGGCCATGGCTATGTGTATAGGGTAAGGTGAACAGATTTTAACATTGGTAAGAGGGACACCATTGTGGGCGTGGCTTATTGTGTGGGCGTGGCTTGGAGGCCATGTGACTGGGTGGGCGTGGCTAGCTGGTCATGTGACCGGGTGGCCATAGCTGTGTGTATAGGGACTACTCAGAGGGCTGAAAAGTCATTTCTGACAGGTCCTCACACTTTTGACTGGTCCTCATACTTATGACCATCCTCACATTTATGCCCGTGCAGCATTCTTAACAACCATGTCACTCATTTCACAACTGCTTCTCTTCACCATGGTGACAAGATAGGGCAAAAACATAAAATGTGAGGACAGTCGTAAGTTCGAGGACTGGTCAAAAGTGTGAGGACCAGTCAAAAATAACTTTTTCAGCCCTCTGAGTAGTCCATATGCACAAAAGGACTAACCAGAGGGCTGAAAAAAGTCATTTCTGACAGGTCCTCACACTTTTGACTGGTCCTCACACTTATGACCATCCTCACATTTATGCCCGTGCAGCATTCTTAACAACCATGTCACTCATTTCACAACTGCTTCTCTTCACCATGATGACAAGATAGGGCAAAAATGTAAAATGTGAGGACAGTCGTAAGTTCGAGGACTGGTCAAAAGTGCGAGGACCAGTCAAAAATAACTTTTTCAGCCCTCTGAGTAGTCCATATGCATAAAAGGATACAGTAATAGAGAGGGATGAAGGAAGGGAAGGGAAATTAGAGTAGGAGTGACGGTTAAGAGAGGGAGGAAGAGAGGAGGAGAAGGAGAAAGGAAGAGGAAGTAGGGAGGAGAAGAAGAGGGGGGGGGAAGAGAAAGTAAGAAGGAAAGAAAAGAGAGGTGGTAGGTTTGAGGAGAAAGATTGCTGTTCAATAAAAAAGATGAAAGGGAAGAAAGCCAACCCCAAACAAATATAAAGATATTAAGATAAAGAATGAATTGTTAAACTTTAAAGAATAAAAGAGAACAAATATGAATAAATAGCAATAATTAGAAACACACATACATACAATGTATTTTCTTTGAACAGAATATTTGGCTGGTTCACAAATTTAAACAGTGTTTAGTCATTTCAATTAAATTTACAATTTCTATATTTCCTTTTTGCCATATTTATTCCTCATCTATTTTTTTAAAAAAACAATTTTACCCTTCATCCTCATCTCTAATCTTAATCAAATTCAATGTTTCCCTTCTATTCTATTTTATACCCCTTCCCATTGTCATCTATTTTTATATCCATCCTCACATTGGTTAATTATGTAATTATGTAATACAGTTGTTTAATACAAATTCAACATTTTAATATAAATCAATTAGTTATATAACTATCTTTTTTGTATATTAATCAATATGAACATGAATATTCCAATTATTTCCATGCAATCCAATTTCTTACAAATCAATTAATTATACTTACCAATAATAATAAACCAAATAATTTCCCCCATATATTCTTCCAAACCACAACTTAACCATTTCTGCTTTCAACACAGTATACAATTACTAATATCTCAATTATTACAATTCCCTAGTTAAAAAGAGCTTTTTTTTCTTTTGTGTTTTAAAATATTGAACTCTCCTCTTTTGCCCTAAATAATTTTCCATTGTTTCCACTTACCTTTTTTGGTGAGGAAAAGGAAAATAAATCTGCTGCCTAATTTTCCAACGTTGCAAGCAAACCGCAAAGCCAACAGCCTGTTTTACTTTCAGTTTCGTTTTGAGCTTGGTTTGCACAAAGAGGAAAAAAAAACTGAGCAATTTAGCAAGAGCAGAGCCCTGTGCAAATCAGCTGAGAGGGGGAAGCCGAGCTAATTAACGTAGGGCGGCCCTTTGAAGCCCCGCGGCAAGAGTTTAAACAGGTTTTTTCCCTCTAGCCATCAGCGGGGATTCAGGAGGCAGCCGGGAACCAGGAGGCAGAATGAAAAATCGGGACTTTTTTAAAACGCCGCGGGACGCGGGACAAATTGCTCAAAAGCGGGACTGTCCCACCAAAAGCGGGATGTCTGGTCACCTTACTCTAGCTAAGATTTCATGCAGTTTGGAGAACTCCCAAATCCCACTCCTGGCTGGCCCTGCCCATCCCTCCCTTCCCAGGAGTCCCCACGCAGCCCATTTTGGATGCAGGTAAGTGCAAGGCATGCATGGAGGCTTGGGGAGGACGAAAAACAGGCCTACCGGAAATTCAGGCCTGTTTCTGGACTCCAGAGGCTTCTGGAGCCTGGGGAGGCTGTTTTCACCCTCCTGGAAGTTCAAGAAAAACCTCAGGAGCCCAGGGAGGCAAAAACAGCCCCCCACCATGGTGCAGGAGGCTGACTAGGCCATGCCCACCATGGCCATGCCCACCCAGCAACCTGGAAGAGAACCCCTTACTAAAAATTTTGAAGCCCATCCCGGGTTGAGTTGATACAGGGAAAGACTTGATTAACATTCCTACATATTTCAAGCTTTTGATGGAAAGAAACTGAATTCTATTTAAGAGTTACATTAAGGAAGAAAGCAGAGAATGCTACAAGAACCTCCCCGAGCTCTATGCAATGTATTGATGATGAAGATGATGATATATCTCTGATTAAAATTTAGAAATTTGTAACAGTAATCAATTCCTATGGTTTGAGAGATAAATAGGTATCTAGAAATAAATTGGCTGGAGCTACTGACTCTTTAAGCAGTCTCTTTAAGAAATATTAAGCAGAAGGGTTTTTAGGTCATCCACCATAAGAGGATGGTTACAGCAAAGAAAAGAAAACATTTATTTCCTAAGATTTTTCACTTATGTCTCACTTTATCAAGACAGAGGTAGTAAATTTTGATCCAGTTTGCAATCTGGTGCAGATTTATCTACTTTATAAACTCCGCTAAACTCAGTAAGACTTACCTCTAAGCAAGCCAGCATTGGTTTGTTTCACCAATGAACTTCACAATACAAGAAAGATAAAGAATCCAAACACACAATACATACATACTGTACATGCACATACAAAGATATACATACACACGTAATCCAAATCCAATGATCTAATAAGAATGCCACAAATTATATAATGATAGAAGATGGTTCATCTGCAAGCACAAGCTTATCTCTTGTCATTTCCTTCCTGCGGAACAAATAAAAACAGACACGAGAACCCGCTGCCTTTTTATTTTCACAAAAAGGTTTCAGGCTAGACACAGCAGTGATATATTTACAAAACTTCCATGAGTGAATCTAAGGTTTTAATATCAAACCACAAGTCTCTAGCTCCATAGAGCTTTAATAATGATTTGTCAAAAGGCTTAGGATACTGTGCGAGCAGATATCAGAAAATATTTGTGTCCTTAGGGAAGTAATTTTTTTTCCCCCTCAAACCAATATGCACAATGCTGTGCTAGGGAAATCAAATGGAAATCGGCATAGTTGGGGCTATTGGTGATGAAGTTAGGCTGTTCAGAAATAATTGTCATGTATTTCAAAATGTGATTGATAAGGAGAGAATGAGAAAAACAGACGGAGGAAGCATTAGAAAGGATATGGTGATACTGTTCTGAATGAAAAAGAATAAAATTAAATGGATGTGAGCATTGCTATGATGTACACGTGTATGTATGGGTGGGTGTTTTCGTGTCTCAACAAATGTTTTCCTTCTCACTAGAATAAACTTCATTAAAAACATTGATATCCCCTGTTTTTTTCTCTCTTAAGCTTAGTTGTGGGAGGATAATACCTCAGGGAGTCATTGGATCAGAGGTGGGTTTCAGTAGGTTCTGACCAGCTCTGGAGAACTGGTAGCAGAAATTTTGAGTAGTTCAGAGAACCAGTAGTAAAAATTCTGACTGGCCCCACCCCCATCTACTCTCTGCCTCCCAAGTCCCAGCTGATCAGGAGGAAATGGGGATTTTGCAGTAAACTTCCCCTGGATTGAGGACAGAATGGAGATTTTACAGTATCCTTCCCCCGGAGTGGGGTGGGAATGGAGATTTTACAGTATCCTTCCCCTGCCATACCCACCAAGCCACCCCCACCAAGCCACACTCACCGAATCGGTAGTAAAAAAATTTGAAACCCACCACTACATTGGATCATGTGTCTTTCCCAGTCTAGCATGGGAAAGATTAATTTCTTATTCATGTAGATCTTTGCTCATAGAAAGTTAGCAGGCCAGGAAGAAGGGTTGTCTTTCACCCTGTTCAATAATATTCAATATATGTGTAGCCAGTGGTTTTTATATAGAGAGCTTGCTTCTGCTGATTTACTGTATAGACTTAATAACAATTTGATGATAATCATTTTGAGGTATGTTCCATTTAATGGGAAGATCCTTATTCCAGGGGCAATTTACATAGGGCATGACAGTCTCAGATGTCATCATGCTATGCTGTCTCAATGCTAATAAATTTTTAATTCTAGAGATGATTTCTTCTATGCTCCTAGAATAGATGGGTTTATTTGTCAGAGGAATCATCTAGACCAGAGGTGTCAAACTTGCATCATCACAGCATCATTTTCCCCCCTCTTCTCTAAACCAGGCATGGGCATGGCCAGCATGTGACACATCTGGACCACTGGCCGGGAGTTTGACAGCCATGATCTAGACTATCTTGTCTCTTTCCCCAGAACTAAACTCCTGGGATGAAACTAACAGTTTTCCCCAACAACAACCTTGAGAAAGTGACTGGCCCAAAATACCAGAGGTGGTATTCAGCAGGTTCTGACTAGTTCTGGAGAACTGCTAGCGGAAATTTTGAGTAGTTCGGAGAACCGGCAAATACCACCTCGGATTGGCCCCGCCCCCATTTATTTGCTGCCTCCCGAGTCTCAGCTGATCTGCTGGGTCTTCTTTTGTTGTCCTACCCAGAAGAATGGAGCTGGAAAGCAGGTTAAAGGGGTGGGGAGGGAAGAGGGATTTTGCAGTAACCTTCCCCTGGAGTGGGGAGGGAATGGAGATTTTACAGCATCCTTCCCCTGCCATGTCCACCAAGCCACGCCCACCAAGCCACACCACGCCCACCAAGCCATGCCCACAGAACCGGTAGTAAAAAAATTTGAATCCCACCACTGTAAAGTACCCAGCAAATTTCTGTGATTGAGGATGAAGTTGAAACTGTATCTTTCTGGCCTTTACCACTTCATTACACTGGTTTAAAATAAGTCAACTAAATTTTTCAAGTAGTCAGCATCTCATTTTTCAAGGCAACCAATTGAATTTTTCCAGGAGAGTCCCTCTGCTGCTTAGTGCCCGTATGAATTTTTTCTAGGATTTACTGTAGAAGATATCTAAAGTGGGATATTTTCTTTCACAACTAGAATCACTACTTTTATTAACACATATAGCTTGTTTGCAGCTTATTTATATGTACAAATTGACTAACACAGTGTATTTTTCTCTCCCAAAGATGATTTGCAAATTTCATAATGCATGGAGCTTCGTATCTAAATCAGTGTGAGCTTTTATGGAATGTCAAGCTTCATAAATGCAGTCTCAGCCAGCTTTTTCCTTATAAAGCTTTTATGAATCGAAACAGAGGGTGGAGATGAGATAGGTGGGGGAAGAGAAATTAAACATTGCAGCTGATGATTTTACTTATGTTGCTCATCAAATTTCTTGAGACACTGAATTATTGAAGTTTCCAGAACAACAAGAAATTGCATGTTGTCAATAAACATTAAGCATCCATTCCTTTTGCAAACATTAGGTTGTATTTTGTTGAAACTGCTCATAATGGCAACATGTTCCACTGATGCTGAAATTACATTTCCTAACTGACTATATTAAACTGTTCTACTGGAACATGGTTGTACAAATGCAACATGATTAAAGTCTTGATGCAGATGAAAGAGAAGTTAAAGTGACAGAGAATATTTATGTGTAACTGTTAAACAGGGATGCATGTAGCAAGGGCGAGAATGTAATTATATTTACAACGGCAATTGCTGTTGCTCCTTATTTCTCTGAGGTCTATATTTTGGTGCTCTCTAAAATAATCAGGAATTTCAGAAGAAAATGGAGAAACTTGTTGACTCTTGAGTTGGAGCATTACCAGTATTACCTCTCAGCTTTCTCAACATGGAATGACTCTATCTTGCAAGGTTAAATTTGAAACAACTTAAACCTGTTAAATTAGGGCAGATCTTGCCATGATCAAGAAGGAGATAGGGGATTTCACCCTATTGTTCCTTTTTAACAGTGTGCAGGAAGAAGCAAGTGGCTTCAAATGTCACATTGCAACTCTGGTTTTCTCCCCTTTCCAATTATGATTTGAAGTCCGCTGGTGGGTCTCAAAGAATACGTTGTGCGCCATATTGGGAAAGGGGAAGAGTGTACTAAACTATGGCCAGAGCAGAAGCTAAGTACATTTAAAATAAGAATTACATTGTTTTAAAGCCATTGTTTAAATATTTTAGTCACTATGTAAAACTGTAGACTTGTAAAGTTGGAAACACCATAAGGATTATCTAGTCATATTATCAAATTTTAATTTTAACTTAATGAAAGTTAAGACTACTCAGAAAAGCTCCAGAGTCCAAACAGACCAACAGCTTCAGAGTCCAAAATCTTTTGAATGGATATCATCATCATTGTTTTATTTTCTTCTGTTTTAAAGACATGACTGTGTCATGAATTTAATATTGTCACCTGGTCTATGTCCATGCTTCAGGTGGACAGTGCCATCACAACACTGAAGGGATTCTTCTGGCATTCAACATCCTAAGGAAAAAATATATTAAGCATTCATCTGGAAAGTTACTTTGAAAAGGATAATAAGTCTATGCACGTATACAAATAAATTGTATATTTGCATAGTTATGTACAAAATATTGTATTAAACTACTCAGGTAAGCAAAGAAGAAAAATATATGGAATACTGCAGAAATAAATATACATAATCAGTAGGATAGCTACACATATCCCAATTTTTTAAAATGATTCACTGCAAAATCCAAGAAAATAATATGAATGTACTACATGGATATGTACTGTAATTCACGTCCCAAATATTGCTTTTTGAATCAAGACAAATTAAAATGTAGAAGTTTAAGCTCTGGACAAATATCTTCTATCTAACTGTCAGTCTTGTAAGGTAGCCCAGACAAACAACAGATGCAGAAGCTCTATCTTTACTACTAACTCTATCTTTGTGGTAAGGCTATAATAAAACATTCTTGCAAGTCTGAACATCACTCCTTCCTCACTTTTACAGTCCAAGAAACTGCAGTGGGTTCCTTTTGATATTTTTCCATGCCCCCATTTCTTCTTCAGGCTCATCTGCCTTTTATCTGACAACTGCTGAATCTATGGATCTTTCTCCTGTCTCCCAAATTCATTCCCAAATACCATTACATCAACCAAGAATGTTGCCTGAGTCAAACTGTTGCCTCATAGTGTCACCATTAATTCTAATGAACTCTTCAAAGTTTCAAGCCAAAATGTTGATGATTCTTCAACTGCTGCTTCTTTTTACTCTGGGGATAGGGGAAAAAAAAACACACTTCAACTTTTTGTATGCTAACAATGTGCTTTGATGCTAAACTGCATCCTTCTCTATAATTAATTTCCTCAGAAATCAACAATTAATATTTATTGCACTATGCTTGTTAGACATGGAATAAAGCCATTCTTCCATTTAGAAATTATTGTAGACCCAAATACAGATTTGCCCTAATCCACCACTTGACAAGTTTCATCTAGAACAGATGCCAGTATGACTTCTCACCATGCTTGGCAAAGAAGGATCCTTTGAAATCAGAAATGTAAACTGTAAGAGTGTTATTATTGTTTAATTGAAATTATATTTGACATCATTAACGGATTGAAAATTTCTTGAGGGAAATGCTTTGTAGGAAGGAGAGACTTCCATCAGAATTTCAAGCAGTTACTTACATTCCTTCAGAGCTACAACTTCTTCATACATTTTGTGTCCTGGAGATATTTAGTTCCCCCAAAAATGTTTGAAAACAAATGACAAGAAACAAGAATAGCCTTGTTGGATCAAGATAAAGTCCACCCTATCTCAGCATTTTATTTCTACAGTAGCCAATCAATGGTTGGCTGAAGTGCTTACAAGAAAGACAAAACCTAATGCATACCATCCTAAACTCCCAAATAATTGGCATAATATTGTCCAAGACAAGTAGATCTTTAAATCTACCCAAACTCTCTTTTTTCATATTTATTCCCGATGTAATTTGAATTTTAGATTAGAAACATGGCTTGTTCATTCTGAAGAGCTCAGGTAGCAACTGAATATCACACTGACAGTTATTCACTAACATAGCAGAGGTTATATCCTTGGAAGACTCTAAAGCAGGGATCAGCAACCTGTGGCTCTGGAGCCGCATGTGGTTCTGTCATCCCTCTGCTGCAGCTCCTTGTTACTGGTCAGCTCCACAATTGATGGGGCTTTCGGTTAGGACAGGTAGAAGAAAAAGGAAGCCATGCTAGGAGAAGACTCTATGGTGGGGGAACTGACTTCCAGTCAGCAGACGAAAAAGGGCTAGGAGAAGACTATGATGGGGGAACTGGACTTCCGGTTGGCTCCAGTATTGAATGGGGGCTTCTGGTTAGGATCTTTGTGGCTCTTGGAGTGTTTAAGGTTGCTGACCCCTGCCCTAAAGAAAATGAAAGCCCACTCTTTTCATTGTTTGTTGTTGTTTCTATTTTTTTTCTCTTCTCAGACCCAAAAGACCTGATGATGCTGTAGATCAACTATTTGCAAAATTCATTTCACAGATTGAGTCACAGTTGAAAATTTATGGGGTATGCTGTGCAGACAAATTTTTAGAGTAAAAAAAAAATTCTTTTTTAAAGAAACAACTCCACAAACGCCAAACAATTTACACCGGTGCAAAATAAGTGCAAAATGCTAAATGACCACAGCAGCAATTTATTTCTACTTCGAAACTCTTATTGCAGTAATGTAAGCAGCTATAAAAGCATTATGCTGGGAATCAGAGGCTGAGCTGACAATGTGAGATTCATCTAATGGGTATAATATAATTCATGACCTCAAGGCAATAAATCAACTCAGGCTGGCAATTTCATATGCAACTATCACTCACTGGCATTTCTTTCTTAGCTCAGCTTATATAAGTTAAAATATTGCAAGTCTAGGTAATACTGTTTTAAAAAGCATTGCCTGTATTTTCTTCCCTCCAGCCAAGTTTCATTTGGTGGAAGGCATGGACCATTCCTGGGTAGCCATACCCATTAAATATAATGAATAATTTTTAATTAATCATGGGCAGATCAGCCAGTATGAATTTCATGTGTTTTCATTTCTAAATGTATGAGCCGCAGTGGCACAGTGGTTAGAGTGCAGTACTGAAGGGTACTTCTGCCTGCTGGCTGCCTGTAATTTGGCAGTTCAAATTTCACCAGGCTCAAGGTTGACTCACCCTTCCATCCTTCTGAGGTCAGTAAAATGAGGAACAAATTGTTGGGAGCAATATGCTGACTCTGTAAACCACTTAGAGAGGACTATAAAGCACTGCGAAGAGGTATCTAAGTGCTAATCTAAGCGGTATCTAAGTGCTATTGCTATTTTATCCTAAACTACTCCTTTTGTGTATATGTATGTAAATGTGGATATACACATGTACATCTTCTCTCTGTGTGTATATGCATACAAGTGTGTGTGTGTGTGTGTATACACAGATACATCTTTTCTCTCTGTGTACATTCATGTAACTATATGCATACACTTGTACATTATATATATAAAACACACTTACGGTAATAATTGTTTCTTTATATATGAATATAAATATATTTACAAATGTATTTGAGCATACTTTATCACCAAATTCTGGGAGGAAATGTTTACATTTCTCAATCTATTATTTAATTATTTTAAACAATGTCCTTTTAAATGCATTTTGGTAGTCATTTTTGAATCAAGAGCTCCATTATCTCAATAGCAAGGATCAAGGACATCTTGAGCATTGAAACTACTATATAGGAGTCATTACCTTTAAAGAAGCCATAATTGTTTTATTCACACTACAGCAATCTCCAATCCAGTGCCTCCACCCCCACCCCGATATCTTAGGTCTACAGCTTGTGGCATTCTAGCTGAGGATTTGGGGGAATTATAGTCCAAACATTGTATGAAAATAGTAAATTGAGACAGGATTGCCATCAACAATCAGCAAAATTCTGGAAAACTTGTAGAGGCAAATTAGACATTTCTGTTACTCTTTGCAATTTCCTGGAGGTTTTCAGCCCAGATGGTGCAACCTTGTCTCTGCAAGAAATGATGGAACAAGGTAGCTTGACAGTCCTGCTTCTGTCTGAAAAGCCCTTAAAAAAAACAGCTATCTCAGAAACTTAATGGTACCAGTTTTGACCCATGGAAAAATCAGTACAGGTAGTCCTCGACTTAACAGTTCATTTAGTGACCATTTGAAGTTACAATGATGCTGAAACAAGTAACTTATGACCATTTTCCCCACTTACGACTATTGCAGCATCCCCACGATCACATGGACAAAATTCAGGTGCTTGGCAACTGCCTCATATTTATGATGGTTACAAGTGATCACCTTTTGTGACCTTCCTTTCAAGCAAAACCTATGGGAAGCCAGATTCACTTAAAAACTGTTAGTAACTTAACAATTGCAGTGATTCACTTAATAACTGTAGCAAGAAAGGTTGTACAATGGGGAAAACTCGTTTAACAAATGTCTTACTTACCAACAGAAATGTTGGGCTCAGTTGTGTTCATAAATTGAGGACTACCTGTAGTGAAAAATGGTTCAAAAGAAGACAAATGTGGCATGCCATGTTATGTAGTTACTTGATAGTAAACCCCTCGAATATACCTAGAATTCAGCAGTTTGCAAAGAAACATAACAAGTGGTTATAGTTCCAAAAACGTAGACCGTCTGCGCCTAGGACCTGTCAGCATTTATACAAAGGAAGAATAGCAAATAAGGGAGCAGTGTCTTTTAAGGCAACACTTTTTTAAACCATACACTCTTTATTCATAGGCACTTGCAGCAAAGAGGAAAGGCTAATCTCTGAACAGAAGCAAAGATGTATCTAATATTTCCTGTTTTAAAAGTGGAATTTGTAGCGACCCATCATCTTTTTTTAAAAAAGCTGTCCTTATGTGTTATTCTCAACTGCCACAGCTGCATGAGCTTACCTTGTTTTGACATTCTTCCATTTAGCTAGTTTCTGACTGACAGAGCCCACTTAAAAATTGGTACAAATAGTATAGAAGCTAAATCATTCGGACGCAGGGTACTCTGATCTCATCAACTAAATACATGCATTATAGGGAACAATTTGGCAAGTGGGAGGGAGGGAACAAACAAACAGATGCAGTGATAGCTTCCTGGCTGGGAATGGTCATCCTTCCATTTATAATTCTCCCATTTCATTGCATAAATGAATTGCCTATCAAAAGAAAAGGAAAAACGTTGAGATATATAATATTTATTTGATTTTTATACCGCCCTTCTCCAGCAGGACTCAGGGCAGTGAACAGCCAAGGTAAAACATAACATACAAAATTTAAAAACAGTTTAAAAGATATTAAATGATCTCGGCCCACAATTTAAAACAGTCCAATTAAAATTAAAACCGAAAGGATGGGATCAAGCCAGCCTGGCTAGATGAAATAAATGAGTTTTAAGGGCCCAACAAAAAGTCTGGAGGTCTGGTATCATGCGTATCTCTGGGGGTAGGTCATTCCAGAGGGCAGGTGCCGCCAGAGAAGGCTCTCCCCCTGGGGGTCACCAACCGACATTGTCTGGCCGACAGCACCCTGACGAGGCACTCTCTGTGCGAGCGTACTGGCTGGTGGGAGGCTATTGGCGGTAGAAGGTGGTCTCATAGATACCCCGGCCCTAAGCCATGGAGTGCTTTAAAGGTGGTCACCAACACCTTGAAGTGCACCCGGAAGACCACCGGGAGCCAGTAAGCTCGCGCAGGAGAGGTGTCACATGGGAGCGCCGCGTCGCTCCCATAATCCGCCACGTGGCCGCATTCTGGACCAGTTGGAACCTCCGGGTACACCCCAAGGGGATCCCCATGTAGAGAACATTGCAGTAGTAAGTAGTGGTAAGGGGACACTATGGATTTATCATTTTATGTGTGTAGTTGGGTGTACATATTGAACTTAAAAGGAAGGATAAGAAAGAATCATAATTTGCAGATTGACAAAAATGTAAGAAGGATTTATAAAAATGGAACAAACATTCCATAATCATGTAAGGTGTTTCAAGACAACATTTTAAACAACATATAGTATCTATCCATTTTTCCTCCTCCTCAGCATTCAGATTTGAATAATATAGAAATGTATTACACAAATTTGACAATGTTCATATTTGTAAATTTCATAGTATGTTTGATTTATTTATTTATTTTGGCCAGAAAGAAATAAAACCTCTCCAGGGATTTGGAGCACCAGATTCCTAGGCCACTTCTAAAGTGTCAAGTCTATAGCTTGATGAATAATACTGATCTGCAAATCTCACAGCGCTGATTCTGGTGAAAGGCAAGGCATTTTTTTAAAAAAATGTATTGTCAATAACTTCTGCAAAATTAGGACCACCTTCCCGAGGACCAGCAAGAGGTCTTTAGAAATTCATTGTAATTTTTCCCTATCTTTTAAACTAGTCTGTACTTCCCTAATAACCAATCTGATGTAGTGATTAAGGCACCACATTAGAAAGCAGGAGAGCATGAGTTCCACTTTA
The DNA here is from genome assembly GCA_022577455.1 of Arizona elegans. NCBI lineage: Eukaryota > Metazoa > Chordata > Lepidosauria > Squamata > Colubridae > Arizona > Arizona elegans. The sequence continues at coordinate 146,793,544 of JAKOOJ010000001.1, read as the reverse complement.
GGCACACATCCAGCTGGGTGATCTTGGACTAGTCACTGTCTCTCAGCCCTGGGAAAAAGGAAATGGCAAACCACTTCTGAAATCTTGCCAAGAAAACTTCAAGGTTTCATTAAAGCAGTCACCAGGAGTGAACAGCAACTCAGAGACATCTAAATTAATAAAGAAATGCTTCTCTAAACAAATAACCTTCAGATTGGCGTACAATTCTCAAAAACTACCAGTTGAGCTAGTGATACTAAATTTTGGAATGCACTGTCTGGAGATGGAAGGAACTAGTAACTTTGTTGTCAGCCCAGGAGGCCATCTTTTTCTTTGGCTCTTCAGGGCTGCCACACTTGGTGGATGGGCATGCTGTGGGAACTGGGAGTGGGGCTGGATAGTGACGGGGTGAGATGTATACCCATAACAACAACATTCTTTCACTGGGAGTCGAGGACTGTTCAGCCTGCACCTGGAGAGGCATGACTGGAAAACAACTCCAGTTAGGATGGTGACCTGATTGGACCATGTGATGGATGTGTGGGTGCAGGGAAAGGGACTTTGATTTTCCTTTGGGTGGGGAAAACCTGAGAGGCTTCAGATTTGGGTTTTCCCAGATGTGCCAATATAACATCTCTAATAAAATGGAGCTGCGAGGAAACTGTTAAACAGGGATGCATGTAGCAAGGGCGAGAATGTAATTATATTTACAACGGCAATTGCTGTTGCTCCTTATTTCTCTGAGGTCTATATTTTGGTGCTCTCTAAAATAATCAGGAATTTCAGAAGAAAATGGAGAAACTTGTTGACTCTTGAGTTGGAGCATTACCAGTATTACCTCTCAGCTTTCTCAACATGGAATGACTCTATCTTGCAAGGTTAAATTTGAAACAACTTAAACCTGTTAAATTAGGGCAGATCTTGCCATGATCAAGAAGGAGATAGGGGATTTCACCCTATTGTTCCTTTTTAACAGTGTGCAGGAAGAAGCAAGTGGCTTCAAATGTCACATTGCAACTCTGGTTTTCTCCCCTTTCCAATTATGATTTGAAGTCTGCTGGTGGGTCTCAAAGAATACGTTGTGCGCCATATTGGGAAAGGGGAAGAGTGTACTAAACTATGGCCAGAGCAGAAGCTAAGTACATTTAAAATAAGAATTACATTGTTTTAAAGCCATTGTTTAAATATTTTAGTCACTATGTAAAATTGTAGACTTGTAAAGTTGGAAACACCATAAGGATTATCTAGTCATATTATCAAATTTTAATTTTAACTTAATGAAAGTTAAGACTACTCAGAAAAGCTCCAGAGTCCAAACAGACCAACAGCTTCAGAGTCCAAAATCTTTTGAATGGATATCATCATCATTGTTTTATTTTCTTCTGTTTTAAAGACATGACTGTGTCATGAATTTAATATTGTCACCTGATCTATGTCCATGCTTCAGGTGGACAGTGCCATCACAACACTGAAGGGATTCTTCTGGCATTCAACATCCTAAGGAAAAAATATATTAAGCATTCATCTGGAAAGTTACTTTGAAAAGGATAATAAGTCTATGCACGTATACAAATAAATTGTATATTTGCATAGTTATGTACAAAATATTGTATTAAACTACTCAGGTAAGCAAAGAAGAAAAATATATGGAATACTGCAGAAATAAATATACATAATCAGTAGGATAGCTACACATATCCCAATTTTTTAAAATGATTCACTGCAAAATCCAAGAAAATAATATGAATGTACTACATGGATATGTACTGTAATTCACGTCCCAAATATTGCTTTTTGAATCAAGACAAATTAAAATGTAGAAGTTTAAGCTCTGGACAAATATCTTCTATCTAACTGTCAGTCTTGTAAGGTAGCCCAGACAAACAACAGATGCAGAAGCTCTATCTTTACTACTAACTCTATCTTTGTGGTAAGGCTATAATAAAACATTCTTGCAAGTCTGAACATCACTCCTTCCTCACTTTTACAGTCCAAGAAACTGCAGTGGGTTCCTTTTGATATTTTTCCATGCCCCCATTTCTTCTTCAGGCTCATCTGCCTTTTATCTGACAACTGCTGAATCTATGGATCTTTCTCCTGTCTCCCAAATTCATTCCCAAATACCATTACATCAACCAGAAAGGAGCTACACAAACATGTTTCCTCACACAAACATGAAGCTGAAGACACCAGCCTGAAGATGACAAGTGGGACCTCCTCGAAACGTCACCAAGCTACTCTCAATCTTACACAGGAAAAGACCCGAATACACCAAAACTTGCATACCTCTACCCGTGAAAATCTATGAAAATATATATATATATTGCTTGCTAGGTGTTAGAAAGGAAAAAAGCCCAGAACCGAGTAGATGAGATTCTACTGAGCTGGAGCTACAAAAAAACCTTGGCTATGTAGGGAAAACCTGGCTAGAAGAAAAACACACATAAACCCTACGAAGAAGTAAGAAAATTGATACTGTGCCTTTACAGGGAGGATATGGGTGTGGCCTACTGATGACAGCTAACGAGCTAGAAATGGATCTATTTAGGTCTCCCACCTAGCAGTTAGAGCTTGCTAGGTGTTAGAAAGGAAAAAAGCCCAGAACCGAGTAGATGAGATTCTACTGAGCTGGAGCTACAAAAAAACCTTGGCTACGTAGGGAAAACCTGGCTAGAAGAAAAACACACATAGACCCTACGAAGAAGTAAGAATATATATATATATATATCAACAAATCAACAAATCAAAGCCCTTTCAGGACTAATAGCAGATAATGTAATGCAACATCTGGTATCTATAGTACTCAAAATACGAATCCAGTACTTAAATGACATTTTTATCATAATATAAAAGGATTGAGTAGAGAACACACATAAAACCATCAATAATATCTTCAAAGGAATAAAATTCACAAAGGAAGAAGAAAACAACAACACACTACTCTCCTGGGCATCAGCAGCAGCAGACGCAATGATGACAAACTAGAAACACAAGCTTATTGTAAAATTATACCAACCAAATGCTCCACTACCAGAGTAACAATCCAACCTCCTACAAGAGAAACTGTGTAAGAACACTATTTAAATGAGCACAAACATACTGCAGCAACCTGGAACATCAGAAAAAGAAAAGTAATCATCTATACAATATCTTCCAACAAAATAAATATCCACACAACTTCATCAATAAGCGCCTGACTACTCAACACAATATTAGCACAATTGACATAAATTGTGAAAAGAATAACATTCTCAAACATTAAAAACCATCAATAGACTATTACAACCACATAGCTTCATTGTAGCACATAAATCAACTAAAGCTGGGGTGAAATGCTACCAGTTTGGACTGGTTCAGCCAAAATGGTAACTATGGCAACAGGTGGTTCAGAGAACCAGTAGCAATGGCAGCGCGAGGCTCCGCCCACCCACCCGGTAGTCATTACTTCCTGGTTTTAACCAGGAAGTAATCTGTTTTTTACCCTCTGTGCATGCACAGAAGGGTTTGCGCATGTGAAGAGGGACCACACGAGCACGTGACATTCACGGGGCATGTGCCCTTCTGAACCGGTAGGGAAGGTAAGTAGATTTCACCCCTGAACTAAAGCCCTCCAAAACATCCTAAGTAAACCAAAAGACCCCCCAGCCCCAGAAGGAAAACAGAAGTTATCTACAACATATAGTGTAAGGACTGCAACATCCACTATGTAGGACAAACACACTAGCAGAGAACATCCATAATTATCAATTTGCAGTCAGAAAACACCTTAATTTCATTATATATAGTCAGATTTAATCATAGTTTCATTTGGGAAATAGAGAACATCCTAGACAAAGCTAAGTCCAAAAATGCTGTAAAATTCCTGGAAGCCTGGCACTTAGACAAATCAGTCATCAACAGGCTCATAGAAATAAACATGTACATACCATTCAAAAGAGACAATCAAAAAAAGAGCCTGTAGTGCAGTGTTATTAACATCTGCTGCTTGCAATTACTGCAAGTTTAAATCTCACCAGGCTCAAGGTTGACTCAGCCTTCCATCCTTTCAAAGGTAGGTGAAATGAGGACCCAGATTGTGGGGGCAATAAGCTGACTCTGTATAAATATACAAAAGTATTAAGGCTATTGCTTAATGCATTGTAAGCCGCCCTGAGTCTCCGGAGAAGGGCGGCATATAAATTAAAGCAAAAAAAAAAAAAAAAGCCAAAACAAAAACATACTGACCAAAACACCTGCTCACCAGGAATCCACACCCAAATGAGCAGAAATTAACATAAAGATCAATATTAGATCAACAATCAAGAAGCAAGTCTTCTTCACCAGTCAAGTCTATTCAGACAAACAAGCTAATAGCAAACAATAACCCATTCAAAGACCACTCATGCCAAGACCACTCATGCCAACACTGACAAGAAAGCCCCTGGCACATAAAATAAAAGCTCTTCTTCTTCTGGGGGAAAAGAGGGGAATGTAATAGATTTTAGCTGAGATCCACTGTTTTTCAACATTTTTATTAGTGACTTGGAGGAAGGTGTTTGGTTGATGCTTATCAACTCTGAAGATGGCACAAAAGATTTCACAAAACTGGGACAAGAAGCTAAGACTTTACAGGACAAACAAAATATTCCAAAATATCTAGACAGTCTTGAACAGTGAAACAAACAAAATGAAATATGGCAGCAGAGATATAAAGTTCTGCATCTGGAGAGAAAGAAGAAAAAGCAGAATTGGAGGATGGAAGACACTTTGATTGGTAATACTTCATGTAAAATACCGGGTGTCTTTGTTGACCCCAAATTAACCATGAATATGATGCAGTGAAAGCTACCAAGAAGTTCATTAACAGAAGTAAAAAGTCCAGAAATTGGGAAGTCATTAATCCACTCTATTCTTCATTAGTCATATCCCATTTGGAGTACTATGTCAGATTCTAGGCACTACAGTTCATAAAGGATAGTGACAAACTGAAGTGAGTTTAGAGGAAAGCTAACAAATTGATGTAGGGATTGGAAACTCCTATATCATGAAAAAAAATTCCTATGAGAAAAAAATCAAGGAACAGAGTAGATTGCAGAAGACAGGGCTGTGGGAAGCAGTCTTCAAATATCTAAAAGGAGCTCACTCAGAACAGACAGGAACCAGAAAATAAAAACAATACAGAAGCATATTCAGGCTAGACAGCATGTAAAACTGGACAAACCAGGAAGAGGCTACCACATTTCATTAGATGCCTTCAAAGAGGCTGGATGATAATTTCTCAGAGATTATCATGCATTGAACAGGATTGCCTAACAGGCACAGGGTACTTTCTTCCACGTCTGGTGGCTTTGCCCAAAAATTAGGAAGTATTGAGGAAAAGTAAGAATTTGGCTAATAGAAATAACATCAGAAAAAATAGAACTTAAACCAGAGATTTTTCTACTAGGGATGATTAAAGAAAATTATAGGAAAGAAATAAAGTATTTAATATTACACATAGTCACTGCAGCCAGATTGGCGCTCACCCAATATTGGAAAACTAATCAATTGATAATCTAATAAATCTATAATTGCATGGAAATGGACAAACTAACATTTGTAATGAAGGACAAGGTAGACTCAAAATATTATATAGCGTGGAATCGGTGGTATGATTGGATAACTTGTGGAAATGAGAGTAAATGAAAATTTTGTACGATAATAATAATTAACAAATATGCACAGTTACTAAGATAATGGACATGTGACCAAAGTCACCTTTTCTTTTTATGTATTGTCATTAGTATTAATATATATATGTATGTTGTATATACATAGTATAGTATTTTAATTTTATATGTTTAATAAAGTTTTGTTTTTAAAAGTTAAAATAAAATAAAATAAAATAAAATAAAATAAAAAGAACAGGATTGCCTGATGACCTTTAGAGTCCCTTCCATTTATGGGTCTAAGATTCCTGTACAGTGCTGATTTGGGATTCCTAAGATCTGATCTAAAAAGATGACTTTCTGCGCCCTTAAAAAAGAGATTTTAATAACAATGTTAATTGTTTTGATCCTATAGATAAAATTGCCAGGAAATTGAATTATTGGATTATGTTGGAAAGCTCAAACAATATTTTTTTTTCTTGCCTGCATTGTTCTAGTTATGACCTAGATGGTTCCAATCTATTATGTGTTTGCTTTAGACAAGCAATTATTATTTTTAAGTGTGCAATATAGTAAATAGAAATATTTCTTGGAAGACAATATGTATGAGAAAATGCACCACTGATGGATTTTCATAGAAGAACTCAAACAAAGAAATAACTTAGACTCTCAGTTGTTATTAGCCATATCTCCCTGTTCAATTAGAAGCAATAGAAAAAGCAAAAATATATTAGATGTTTAAAATGCTCACATTTCATTGAAATCCAACAGCGTAAGCTTAGTGGTATTATTGAGAGCATCTGGGTCAAAATAAATGGAGGAAATAATAAAAAGCACTGTTATTGGTTTGTGCTAGTAACCACTTAACCATAGAGAAAACATGGACGATGTTTTCCAAAACTAAATTGCTGATAGAGAAGTTTAAAGTAGGATTGATAGGAAACCTTAATTACCCTGTGGGAATTTTGGGAAGAAACGACTGTGTAATGTTAGAATTTTTGACATTTAGCAAAATTAAAGTTAGTCAAATGTACATCTTTAGCCTCAATAAAATATATTTTATAAATCACAGCAATGATAAGTAGAATTTCATGATAGAAGAAATTAATTTGAAAAGAAGTTCTGAAAAAGAAGATACTGAAAGAACAATACAAACTATTTCAGTGTAGAAAGGAAGGGAAATCAACAGGAGAAGCCAATGTTGCTGCAGAAAATAAACAAGTTTTTGTCAAGTTTAATCTTGATATTTAGGACACGCCTACTGACCTCAAAGAAGCTTAACTTTCCAGAGCTAGATGGATTGCATCCTAAAACACTGAATGAAATTGTTAACCCTCTTGGCACAATATTCAGGATCATAAAACCATGTAAGTGCATAACTGAAAATGACCATAAAGATCATGCAGTGCAACCCTCTGCAATGTGTAGGAAAACCAGTTGAACCATCGATGACAGGAACTGGTCAGCTTCTTCTTTTCACCCCCACCCACAAGATACAGAACCTAAAAACCTCATAGGCATGGCATTCCACTTTTGCTTAGATCCACCAGGATGTGTTTATTATCTTTAAGAAATCCTGGCGAATTGGAGGAATGCCAGAAAACTGGAGCAAGGCAAATCCCCTATTTTCAAGAGAAAGAAAAAGGAAAAGGGAACTGTAGACCTGACAGTTCATATTGATGCAGGAAGATGCTAGACTAGATAATAAAGCAATTGATCTGTAACCACCTTAACAGGAATGCAGTATTGCTAGAATTCAGCATGGATTTGTCATTAACAAGCCTTGCCAGACTAAATTTATTTCATTTTTCTGACTGGCAAACTTCTTTAGTATGTTGTAGCAAAGCATTTGATCAAATATCTGATGACAGCCTGCTTAGCAAACTAGTTGAGAGTTGGTTGGATGACATGGTTTGTTATATTAAATGAAGACACAGTTGACTTGAAATTGTATCTGAAGTATGTTCATCAATGGTTGTCAATAGATGCCTTGAATTTAGTCATGAGCCTGCTGCTCTTCAACATTTCAAGTAATACTTAGGATGAAGAGTCAGAAGTAATATATAAAGGAGGCATAACTGGGTGAGATTAACTAGAAGACAAAAGATACCTTCAAACTGATTGTAATGAATAAGGAAAGTGGCTGAATCAATAGATTTTTTAAAAAAAATCATAGGAAGCAATAATTCCACTGCATTCTACATAGTCAGGAGGCTCTCCTCACAGTCACTCATACCCTTGTCACCTCATGGTTAGATTACTGCAACGTGCTCTACATGGGGCTACCCTTGAAAAGTGTTCAGAGACTACAGTTGGTCCAGAACACAGCCACGAGAGCTGTCGTGAGTGCACCTAGGTACACTCACATTATACCAATTCTCTGCAAGCTGCACTGGCTCCCTATTAGTCTCTGGTTACAATTCAAGGTGTTGGTTATTACCTTTAAAGCCCTACATGGCTCAGGGCCAGGGTATCTTCGAGACCGCCTTCTACCGCATAGCTCTCAGCGACTGGTAAGATCCCACAGAGTTGGTCTCCTCAGGGTCCCATCAGCTAAACAATGCCGGCTGGCGGGCCCGCAGGGGAGGGCCTTCTCTGTGGCTGCCCCAGCTCTCTGGAACCAGTTACCTCCTGAGGTCCGGACCATCCCCACCCTATTGGCCTTCCGAAAAGCGGTGAAGACCTGGCTCTTCCGGCAGGCCTGGGGCCATTGATCTCGCTGCTGTGATTTGGCGAGATCCGGCCATGAATGGTGTGAATGGGTTTTAATTGTTTTTAATGGTTTAACTTTTAATGTTTTATGTATGGTTTTTAAATGTATTGTAAGCCGCCTTGAGTCTTCGGAGAAAGGCAGCATACAAGTTGAACAAATAAAAAATAAACAAATAAATAAATAATCAGACTTCACCATGAACACTACCCAATTCTGAGCTTTTGACTTTCTCTAAATCATTTTAGGACGGATTTAAAGAAACTAGGCCAATGAAGACAAGATTAGTGAGGATCAGGGAACTAGGGCAAAATCTATAGTTGCTGCTTTGTCCATTGCTGGGATAAGCACTCACCACTTTCTGAGTATCATCCTTTTCACACTCCCAGCCCATTGCAAATAGCCCTCAATCATACTCCTTTTTTTGGTTTCAATCCAAGCTTGTTGTTTTCCAGTCTGATCTATCTTAACCTTTATAGAATCAATAAGATTTTTTTTTCAGCTGCCACAATGCAGTTCATCTTTTCTTAAATGTGCAGAGCAAACAGTTACAGATGTTACATTATTTTGTGTCCCTGTGTATGAGACTTTACATATTTTTCACCCCCATTCTCGAGGGATATTTTTTTTAATTATTTTATTTTTTAATATTGTAAATGCTATGTGAGAGGAATGGTTGTGGGAATGGTTGAAGCCTGAGGCTAGAAACTGGGAGACTGTGAGTTCTCATGCCACCTTGGACAAAAAGCCAATTAGATGACCTTGGCCAGTCATTCTCACTCAGCATTGGGAAGGAGGCAATGGCTAACCACTTCTGAAAATACTGCCAAGAAAACTGCAAGGTGATTCTCTAGGCTATTGCCAGGAGTGTAGGTGTGTGTGTGCTTGTGTATGTGTGTGTATATATCTATTCATTTCTTCTGGATTTCTTCTGCGGTGGTGGCACATGGTTTGATGAACCAGTAGCGGCAGCAGCCCAAGGCTCCGCCCACCCACCCAGACGTTGTTACTTCCTGGTTTTTAACTGTCTGCGCATGCGCAAAGCCTTCTGTGCATGCACAGAGGGTCAAAAATTGGACATGACAATGGCGTGCGCACTTCCGAACTGGTAGGGAAGGTAAGTAGATTTCACCCCTGCACATGCAATACATCTGTGGCAATGAGGATTGAGAAACTAGGGTAAAACCAGCAGTATCTAGTTGACCTTGTCTGGCTTTAAAAGCTAGGTAGAGTCAGATTTGGCTCTTAGACTCTTGGATCTTGGACAGGAAGACATCTAAGGCAGCGGTCACCAACTGGTGGTCTGTGGACCACTGGTGGTCTGTGAGAAAATTTTGGTGGTCTGCAGAAAAATTATTTGCAATTTTTTATATTGCACTAAATCAAGGGTCCTCAAACTATGGCCCCTGGGCCAGAGACATGCAATGAACGTTTGTGTTGCTGCAGAGAGTTTCCCCCTTCAGTGTCTTTTTCTGTGGGTCAGAGGGGAGCAGAAATTCCAACTTGGAGTGTGCTTCAGCCTCCTGGTATGGGTCTTTGGGCAAAGGCTGGAGGGAAGCGTTGCTGGTGGCGAAGAGCTGGAGGGCCTCATTCCAGTGGGACTGCATCATGGCCTGGAACTGTCTGACCATCTCAGCCCGCTGAGCCTCCAGGCACTGGTACTGGTCTTGTACCCCCGCAGGTCTTCCCTCTGCTTGGAAAGCCTGTGCTCATAGTCCTCAATGAGGTGTTTCTGCTGAGCCTCCTTCTCGGTCAGAGCCAATTTGAACTGAGCCAGCTGTTTTGCCAATTCTTTCTGGTGGTGGCTGCTTAGCTCCAACAACTGTTGGTGCCTTAAGGAGCCTGGACAGGGAGGCGAGGAATGGCTGGCAGAGGAGGGGTGAGTAGAGGCTGACGAGGTGCCCCTCAACGTGAGTGACATCAAGCTGGCCATGCCCACCCAGTCACATGACCACCTAGCCATGCGCATCTGGTCATTAGGCAGATCATATTAGCAGTCCACGGGATTTAAAATTACGAATTTAGCGGTCCCTGAGATCCGAAAGGTTGGTGATCCCCGATCTAAGGAGTTCCAAGGCTGTAGACAATTCAGAAAAGTCAACATACATCTCACCAAAAAGGGTAAGGAGAAGCCATTTCTGTTTCTATTAAAATAACCTTGTAGATGTCACAAGGAATTGAGCTTGATTTAAAGACAACTTTATTGGATACAGGGTGCTGGAAGAAAAATTTCCATCCTGTGCATTTATAGAGTCTTAGGTCAATTGCTGTAAGTCTCCAAAGTATTGCATTTTGCTCTCTATTCCTAAATGCTTCATTGTTTGTGTTTAACCTATCTTCTTTCCATTTTTAGAATAGAGATTGAACACCATTGCTTAAGTCAGATTTGTTTACCCCTGTGGCTTGAAAATGATGGAATTGCTGATTCATATGTTTTCTACTGTGCCTTTCATAGAGTTTTGTGCAATTATAAGCCTTCTTTATCAAAGAATTTCCTGGATGCTTTGACAGCTTCTATGGAAATGTTCTTGCAGACCCAGATATGGAAGGTGCCTTAGAAAATAACTAAATTTTGTTTAATGGCTATCAAAATGCAAAATTTAGAAGTAGCTGTAATGAAGTAGGAATATTCTATGGTCATCTTTAGAAAGTGGAATTATCTGGCAAGGAAGAAGCTCAATTTTGCTCACAATGCTTCAACTTCTGTTTTTCGTGCACCTAATGTAAGCACATTCCTAAAGATCTGACTCAAGCTGAGAACAAAAACATTTCAGTGTATAAAAGAAAGGAGATATTGAGGTTTTTCTTTGAACTCAATTGTGGTCTGAGAACTGTTGATGAATGCCAAGGACAAGAAACTATATGGGGACCATCTGCTGCTCTTTTGCAAGTCAAAAAGTATCAGGTCCTTCCTTCCTTCCTTCCTTCCTTCCTTCCTTCCTTCCTTCCTTCCTTCCTTCCTTCCTTCCAACATATGAGTGCTGTTTGCTTTATTTCAATTCAATTCAGTTTATTATAGTCATAGACCAGAACAAATAAAAACACTCCAATTAAAAATTGTAGAATAAAATAATAAATAACAGATAAAATCTATGATAAAATCCAGTCTGTCAATTACACATGGCTCTAACAATACTAAAATTTCAGTCCATAAACTGTGAGGCCCATAGTCAGTTTAATGCTAAAAGGGAAAGGAATAAGCAGTGCAAAGGGTTTGCCACATTTGGCTTGCTTTATTTAATAGGCATTGTAGACATGCCTCTATCAGCTCCATATTTGTCTTTATTGCCTGATCAAATGTGTTACAATGTGTTTCATTAATGCTGGAAGAACTGCTATCTTTTATTTGCTTATTTATTTATTTTTAAGTGATTGGGATTTAGCTTATTACTGTATATGTATCAGTTATATTGGTCTATGACTGAAGGAAAGTGAACTTATAATTATTATGGTTTGTTGCACAGCCAACCAGATGTTTAGACTTGATCTGGCATTTTTATGTTTCCATTAAGTCCAGTCAAGTTAATAAGAAAAACTAGTATCTAATGAATAATTCAGTTTTTTTAACCTACCGGTACATGTTACCAGAGAGAAAGACAAACAATGGATTACTAATGACTCTGTGGACATTATCCTAAAATTATTGGCTGTCCCTCTACTCTATCCTATATTCATTTCAATCCTGCTGGAACTTGAATAGTGGTTGAGTTCACCCTGTACTTTATGCTATGTTGCAGATGGTTTTACATTTTATATTTTTAATAACCATTGAGTGGCTCACAAACTGCTAAATTTAGCAATTTAAAGGTTTATGACCATAGGGTTTAGATTTACATATCATACTAATCCAAACCCAAATACATCACATTATGTCTTAGTGCAATATGTGAATTCAACCATTTATTTATTAACGGGCCTGGTAGCTCAGCAGACTAAAAGCATTGTGATTAACACCAGCTGTTTGCAATTACTGTAAATTCAAATCTTACCAGGCTCAAGGTTGATTCAGCCTTCCATCCTTTCTAAGGTAGGTTAAATGAGGACCCAGTTTGTAGGGGCAATAAGATGACTTTGTATAAATATACAAAAGTATGAAGGCTATTGCTTAATGCATTGTAAGCCGCCCCGAGTCTCTGGAGAAGGGCAGCATATAAATAAAAATAAAAATAAATAAATAAAATAAATAAATTTGGCTGGCTGCCTTAAAGATATCAGTTGCTTACCTAGAATTAACGTAGGATAGAGTTTTCTATATTCTGGGCACAGAAGTATTATTGTTAACTGTATGACTTGCCCAACATCTGTTTACCATGACTAGAGTTGCCAGATCTCCTGAGATTAAAAACTCAACCAGGCACCTAGAATTAGAATTTTATGGTCTCTGACAGAAGATGTACCAGGATATATGCAAAAATTCCTGTGTTCCTTCATCTCCAAGTAGAGCTGGGAAGATGCTTGGCCAAAATCTTGCAGAGTACTGACAATTTCTCACAGACAGCACTGAAATGGAGTTATCAGTGCTTTGCAATAGTGTAAGGCATATATACAGTATATGGCAGTGAAAGGAGGATCTCCTATTTCATAGTTTATATCTGAGGGGTGGGTCCAGGAGTGGGTTACAGGTTTGCAATGGGAGTGCGTGCGTGCATGCTTCTGCGCATGCACAGATCATCAATTATGACGTCTGGGCAGGTGGATGGAGCCTCCTGCCACTTTTACTGTTAAGTTGAGTGAATGAGGACGCAGCAAGCCAGAGTAGTAAGTGACAACAGCTCTTTATTATAGGGTGAGACTCCAGCAACTGACCTGGGGAGCCAGGTCCCTTTATATACCTTGCAGCTGTGGTGGTCAGCCAATCAGCTGAGGGTCAGTTAATTCGAACTTCCCGCCAAACAAACCTATTTACATAACACTCCTCCCCTCCCAGAAGTCACTTGGGGTGTTATTTGCATACAAAGTCTCTCAGGTGACTAGGGCGTGTGCGAGTCCTAGCTGACCTGCGCAGTTCAGTCGGAGGGGCGGCGTTGAGCAGGTCGGAGGGACTTTCTGTTTCTCCCTGCTCCGCCAATGAGGCCTCCGGGACCTCCTCGTGGGCGGCGACTTCTCCGGCTGTTGGGACTACCTCGACGGGGCGGCGCTGGATACCAGAGTCCTCAGCTAAGTCCTCCGCTCTACTCGGGCTAGTGGTTTGTGCTTCTGGTTGGTAGTCGTGGTCGGAGATGGGGTCGTCTGGTGTGTCTTCGGTGTCTGTGGTTACTCTTTTTCTTAATTGGTCGATGTGCCTGCGCCAAACTCTCCCGTCCCCCATGTCTACCCTGTATGACTTGGGTCCTGTGATTTCTGTGATTGTTCCGGCCTCCCAGAGTGGGCCCTGTCCATAGTTTCTAGCGTGTACCGGTGTTCTTGTGGTGAACTCTCTAAGTTTCCTTTCCCCCCCTTTGAAGACCTCTGGGGAGTAATTGGGGTTTAGTCTGTCTAGAACTCCCCGGAGTTTCCGCCCCATTAGTAGTTCGGCCGGACTTCTGCCTGTGGCTGTACAGGGTATGGAGTGCTGGGCTATTAAGAATTTGTCTACCCTTTCCTGCCAGTCTCCGGGGCTTAAGCGTGAGAGGGCCTCCTTTGCTGACCTCACAAATCTCTCCGCCTGTCCGTTACTAGCCGGGTGAAACGGGGCAGAAAGGACATGTCTGATCCCAAGTCCCGCTAAGTACCCCTCGAACTGTGTTGCGGTGAACTGTGGCCCGTTATCTGACACTAGGATGTCCGGTAACCCATGTGTGGCGAATAATTGTCTTAGCTCTCTGATGGTTGCGTCGGTGGTGGTGGCCTTCATTAGCTTGATCTCCAGCCATTTGGAGAATGCGTCTACGACGACCATGAAGGTCTGTCCATGGAATGGGCCTGCAAAGTCAATATGTATTCTGGACCAGGGTCCCTGGGGCCATTCCCACTCCCTCACGGGTGCCGTTGGCGGGTCTGATCTGGACTCTTGGCAGGGCTGACATCTCCCCACCCACTCTGTAATGTCTGCATCCATGCTGGGCCACCAGACGTAGCTCCTGGCTAGCCCCTTCATTCTCACAATCCCCGGGTGCCCCTCATGCAACAACGTTAAAACCTTTTCCCTTAAGCGTGAGGGAATAACAACCCGATCGCCCCATAGTAAACAACCCCCTTGCATTGTCAATTCGTCTCGTTTTCCCGCGAACGGTTTAAATTCCCCGCTCCCAATCTTTTCCGGCCACCCCCTCATGACCCAACTTGCGACTGTCCGGATCACGTGGTCCTTGGTTGAGGCTCTTGCAACCTCGGCTGATGTTATGGGCCCAGAGTCCAAAACGTCTATCAGCAGGATGGGGATGCCGGGTGTGGGGTCTTCTAGGCTGTTGGGTAGTGGGCATCGGCTGAGTGCGTCCGCGTTGCCCATGTTTGCCCCTGGTCGATGTACCAGGCGATAGGAGTATGCTGCGAGGAAGATGGCCCAGCGTGTCATCCTGGGCGACAGTGCTGCCGGGGTTGGTCGATCTCCCGCGAGGAGACCCAGGAGTGGTCGATGGTCTGTGATTAGCTCAAAATCCCTCCCGAACAAGTACTCGTGGAATTTCTTTACTCCCGAAATGGCGGCGAGGGCCTCCTTGTCGAGCTGGCTGTAATTTCGCTCGGCACTTGATAGAGTTCGGGAGTAATATGCGATGGGCGCTTCCAGGCCATTCGGGAGTCTATGGCTCAGGACGGCTCCCACCCCGAATGGGGACGCGTCACATGCTAGAACAAGGGGAAGCGTTGCGTTGTATTGAATCAAGAAGCTTTCAGCTGATAGTAGTTTTTTAATGCCGGCGAATGCCCTGTCTTCAGCCTCCCCCCATTTCCAAGTGGCTTTCTTGGTTAACAGTCTATGTAGGGGTTCTGCCACTGTTGCCTTGTCTTTGAGGAAGATGGCGTAAAAATTTAATAGTCCCAGGAAGGCCTGTAACTCTGCCTTGTCCTTGGGGGTGGGTGCTTCTCTGATTGCCCTGATCTTGCTCTCTGTTGGGTGTATGCCGGTGCCATCTACTCTGTATCCCAGGAATTCGACTGAGGGGACTGCGATCATGCATTTATTGCGTTTTACTCTGAGTCCCGCGTCCCTGAACTTCCTTAGGACCTCCCTCAGCCTTTCTCTTAGCTGCTGCTCATTGTCCGCGGTGATGAGCACGTCATCAAAATAGGGCACCACCCCGGGGATCCCTTGTAGAAGCCGTTCCATGGTACTTTGGAACAGTCCGGGGGCCACGCTTACTCCGAATTGCAAACGGGTGCACTTGAAGGCCCCTCTGTGGGTTACGATAGTCTGTGCCTCTGCGGTAGCACCATCTACTGGCAGCTGCTGGTATGCCTGCGCCAGATCGAGTTTTGCGAATATCTTGCCGGGGCCCAGGGAATGCAGTAAGTGGTGAACGACTGGCACGGGATAGGCGCTCTGCTGCAGGGCCTTATTAATTGTGCATTTATAATCAGCACATATGCGCACTGACCCGTCCGGCTTGACCGGTGTCACAATTGGGGTTTCCCATTTGGCGTGGTCGACTGGAACGAGCACCCCTTGCTTGATCAATTTATCCAGCTCAATGTCTATTTTGGGCTTCAGGGCAAATGGTACCCGCCTGGGCTTTAAATGGATGGGTGCGATGTTGGGGTCTAGATTAAATGAAATCGGGGTCCCCACATACTTGCCAAGTCTCTCGTCGAACACGTCCTGGAACTCCTGCATCAGGTCTTCCTTCAGGGTGCTTCGAACGTTCCTTACTCCAGTGAATCCCATGCCTAGGGCTCTAAACCAGTCCATGCCCAGGAGGCTGGGAAGGTTGTCGCTGACGATGGTGAGGGGCAGTTTCTCGGTAAACTCCCCATACTGGACTTGGAACTCGCCTCTGCCTTCGATGGGTATGCGGTTCCCTTGGTAATCCTTCAGTCTGCGAAGCTGTGGCTGGAGCTGTCGCTTGTGTGCGCTGGGGATGACTCTCTTTAGGTTTTCCCAAGACATGATGGATATCGGCGATCCCGTGTCTATCTCCATCTGGCACTCCCGTCCCTCGATCTCGACCGTGGTGTAGGTCTTTTCTACAGGCGAGGTGCAGGTCCGTGCGATGTGAATGGTGTAGGCCCCAGTGTCTTCAAATTTCGCGCCCTTCCGGTTTCCGCCATCCCTGTTGGGCCTTCGGTGTGGCGCCGTCTCGGATTGGGCCGTTTGGCCACGTGGTCTGTAGCTCTGGTGTGTTTTCGACCTACAGACTCTAGCGATGTGGCCCCTCTTCTCACAGGAACGGCAAACGGCGTCCCTGAACTTACAGTTCTGTCATGAGTGGGACCCTCCACAGCTGGCGCATCCATCTCTGGGCTCCCTCCGGGCTATGCGGGACTGCTCGGTGCGGTAGACCTCTTCTTCAGACTCCCCCTCGCTGCAGTGCTTATGGCCTCTCGATGCACTGGCGCTGTCTTCTGCGTTGTTTTGGTTAGGTGGGAGCTCTTTAATCTCTCGGCGGCCTTTACTGACGACTCTTGCACCCTGGCCTCGTCTAGCGTGATGAGTAGAGTCAGGTTTGACCTCGCAAGCAGCCTCCTCTGAAGCCGGCTATCTCTCACTCCGCAAATTAGTTGCTCTAGGAGCATCTCATCCAGGTCTCGGTACTCACACTGAGTTGCGGCCTTACGCAGGGCAGCGACGTACTCACTGATCGATTCTCCCTCCTGCTGGAGCCATTGCTGGAATTCGTAGCGCTGCACGTACTTCGATGGCGTTGGTGCATAGTGGTCTTTCAGCAGGGTCTGTAGCGTCGACCAGGAAATGTTGTGGACCGAATTCGGCTCCGACAATGCTTCGGCTGTGTCGAAAACCCTTGGCCCACAGTGACTCAGGAACAGGGCTTTCTTCCGAACGTCCGGTAGCCCTTGCATGTCGTTTGCCACCATGAAGCACTCGAACTGGGACATGTAGGATCCCCACTTCTCTTCCTTGGGGTCGAAAGGCGCTGGCGGGGTGTAGGCAGACATCGTTTCGGGATTCTCCTGTGTTCCGCTCGCTCGCCTGGCTGGATTCAGATGCGGTCTCAGGTCCCTTTTTCTGAACGTGGCTTCAGCTCCTTTGAGTGTGGCTTCAGCTCTTTTGCGTGTGTCTTCAGCTCTCCTCTGCTTCTGGCCCCAAGATCCCATCCTCGTCGCCAATGTTAAGTTGGGTGAATGAGGATGCAGCAAGCCAGAGTAGTAAGTGACAACAGCTCTTTATTATAGGGTGAGACTCCAGCAACTGACCTGGGGAGCCAGCTCCCTTTATATACCTTGCAGCTGTGGTGGTCAGCCAATCAGCTGAGGGTCAGTTAATTCGAACTTCCCGCCAAACAAACCTATTTACATAACATTTACTACTGGTTCTAAAGAATTGGACAGAACCGGGAGCAACCCACCACTGGTCTGGTCCTGATGTAGTTAACCTTCTGTAAGACCTTAAAGACTTGGCTAGATGAAATGCGCTGAGAAAAAAAAAACATTATTCCTGAAATTCTAGTTATATAGATGTCTTATTTTTGTTTTTGGTCTTTTGATTTTCATTTTGTTCTTATCTTTTATGCCAGATAATGTTTAAAAATGGTCTTTGATCTAACATGGTAGAACCATTGAATCACCCTAGATATCTATCATCTAATTTGACTATAATATGTTGAGCAAATCCCCTTAGCGGAGAATTCTGAAATCAAAATTTGTGCCTGGAGATGCTGATATGTGCCCTATAAATTATACAATAGAAGAAAACAAGCTGTTTTTTTTTAACAATAAACTCTCATGTTATATTTACTTGAACAATTTTAAATTGTCACTCTCCTTGTCAGTTCTAGGATATAGTTTTATCACTAGCAATTATTTCCATGCATTTATGGAACTGCACAATATACCTGGAGAAAATTGTTCCTATACTGTATTTACAAAAAATATACATAGTATAATTGAATGCTGGTGTCATTTTTTTTTTTTTTTGAAGGAATGTCATCTATCCCCATTAATCCATGACATTTCTTCTCTAACACACATAACCAATTTTGCTTTCTTGGGGCCACTAAGTAGCTGAAAAGGGGTTCTTGTATAGCTTTACCCACTTGAGTTGTAATCTGGATTTTTGCAGGCCATGTTTTAGAATCTTTTTTCCCAAGGAGCCAGTTGATTCAATAGGAGAGTAGACTGCTCCAAGTAAGAGGTGCAGTGGCTCATTGGCTTAATTATGTTAGAGATGATCTCTGCTCCAGAGGTTTGAGTCCTAGCACTGCGTGTCAGGGTGAGCTCCTGTAACTCACCTCAGCTTCTGTCCACCTAACAATTCTAACCTAACTAATCAAGGAGAGAAGCAACTTCCTGGCAGTTAGAACAATTACTCTGTGGAACAACTTGCCTCCAGAAGTTGTGAATGCTCCAACACTGGAAGTTTTTAAGAAGATGTTGGATAACCATTTGTCTGAAGTGGTGTAGGGATTCCTGCCTAAGCAGGGGGTTGGACTAGAAGACCTCTAAGGTCCCTTTCAACTCTGTTGTTATTATTATATTATATTATATTATATTATATTATATTATATTATATTATATTATATTATATTATATTATTATAAATTTGACAGCATGTTCTATGCGAGTAGATACCATAAATAGATACCACTTTGGTAGGGAAACGAATTGGTGCTCCATGCAGATCAGATTCCTGCCCGCTCTGAATCTTTCTTGTAATGGCATCCATTTGTGAGATGGCTCCAGGGAGGGAAGAGACCTTGGATGCTGCTGCAGGAAGGGCCACTTGTCTTTCTGGTTTGAAGCCAGGTTGCCCTCCTAGGAAACACCTGAGTGTATCCTACAACAGAGCTGGTAAATTGGCAGCCAGACTACTACTGTGCAATAGCATTGTGGTGTCCTGGCTAATGTAACAATGCCATACGCTAACAATAATGACAACTACTCCAAGTTACTAATAAAACTGTCATGAAGAACTTATCTTTGTTGAAGTATCCATTTCGCAAATGGATGCTTACTTACACAAATGTATCACAAATGGACATAAGTTTTATAGCTGAAGGCTAACTTCTGGAAGGAATTATTTGTAGCAGCTGTGGACCTTGAGGAACAGACAAACAGCATCACGTCTTAGAAAAGGATGCCTCTTTTTTGAGTGAGTTTGTTTCACATTCATTAAGCCTTTCTGTGAGTTTAGCTCGTATTATATTTTCAACTTTCCACAAAAAATAGCAGGTCATAGAGTTCAGGAGGAATGTATTCCTGGATCTGCAAGGAAGTGATCAGTGGCCATCTAGAATTTGCAGGCTGAGAGCAATGTGTTAAAATTTAGCTTTCCATGTATAGCCGCAGATAAAGCACATTCGTGAGACCACAGGCATCTGGGAGTTTGTGCAAAAGGTGCAGATGATGATCTTGTGCGAATATGTCATCTCGCAAACACTGTGACTTATATATTTGCATCAGACATTGGGATGCAAATAGGGAGGGCATTTGCATAATGACATCTCTGCTTACCAATTTTGCAAGATGATGGCTTGCTGTAAACATTGCCACTGTGTCTCCTTTGACTATAATTTTGCATCCATTTATATACAAGTCAATGAGATTTACCACTAGTAGATACTTGGGCACAACTTGACTTTCTGAAATGCTACACCCTTCAGCCTGCATTTATAAGTGCTCATTTGTGGTCAGCTGATCCTGTAAATCATTTAGCTGGAACTTCCTGGTTAATATAGTAAGTTTCTATTAGAGATCACTGGTTTGCCCTAATCAATCCGTTACAGTTTCGGAATTTGATATTGTCATGCCTTGAGTGGAGACTTTTTTTTTTACAGTTGCTATGGCAACCCAACAGAACAGAAATATAACTGGGTTATTAGACTTGAATGTCCACAGTATTTAGATAATTCATTGTGTGGTTTCTTTTTAAAGTAAGCATTCAATTTTGGAGAATAATATCAAAGAATGGGAAAGTTGCCTTTAGTTTAATATGATTTCCACATCTGTATCACTATACTTAACTGTAAGTTTCTCTTGGAATTCCCTCTAGCCCTAGATAGGAAGTTTTCCAATCATTAATTCGATGAATTGGTCATGTCACTTGCAGCTCTATTTTCTTTTGGGGCTGCAAACTTCATAAGAGGGGGAAAAGTTAGTAAAGAGGTCCTGAAAGTTGAAATATATTATCTGTGCACTTATATATACAGCTGTTTATCATAAAGGAAACCACATGTATGGGTCACTTAACTGAACATAATTTATCCTTTAAATTTGGCAGAACATCTAGAGATAAATAAATTGGAAGATTTATTATACCCAATGAATGTTAGTGAGATCTAGATTTATTTCTTTTGTGCTGGAAAGTTTTCTTTTCCTGTTTCAGATCCCGAAAACCTGTATGACTAGCGATGTCAGCCAAACAAATGAAAATAGTGTTTGTGTATACCACAAACAACACCAGTTTATATCACATTCAGTTTTCCTTGAGTTATGAAAAACTCAATAATTTAACCTTTGTTTTAGCCATTGTAGGTTCTGCTGAATACTAATTCAGGCCTTTGGTAATTGAGAGATTTGGGGCTGGTTTTTCCATCACCTTAGATATTTGATTCTTGATTCCCTCCCTCCCTCCCTCCCTCCCTCCCTTCTTTCTTTCTCAAAATCTAGTGCTACCAAATAAAAGTCTGTCTGCAATGAATAGGATAAAATAACATAATGTATGTGGTCCTCATTTTACAAACATACAAGTTGTTGAGTGAGCATTCAGATTTAAACAGTGCTGAAGAGCAATACCTAATTCTTTAAATTGCAGGTGTCCTAGGACCAGTGGTGAAATCTGAACTGGTTTGCTACCGGTTCACTGGCCGTGCATGCACAGTACGCACCAAATGTGCTGAAAAAGGAGGCTTCAGAAGGCAAGTATAACAGCCAGAGGGGGGAACAGCTGTGCCGTGCGACTTAGATTCATTAGAAAGCAGGATTTCCTGCTTTCTAGCAATTTTAAATCGTGCGGCACAGCTGATCATCGGAAATACCGGTTCGGAGGAATCGGTAGGGTTTTTTTTACTACCAGTATGTGCGAACTGGTAGGATTTCACTGCTGCCCAGGACCCTTACAGTCATGTGATTGCTATTCAGATGCTTGGAAACCAGATATCCTGCAATCAAATGGTTACCATTTGTTACCTTTCCTGCCACCTTCCTACAAACAGAGTCAATAAGGAAGGTTATTGACAAGGAAGGTCACAAGTTGCTTTGGAAAGTTTCTCCCATCCTTTTTTCTCCAATGATCTCCAGATGGCAGCCAAATGTGGGCCACACTCCTATCATGTGTACCCATACCTAGCCTTGCTGCACTTCCACTGTGCCACACAACTCGTCTCTCCCACATAGCAGCATTCTGTTGCTCTCATCCACAGCCTGCTTGTGAGCCACCCAAGGACTGTGACTTATGACTTCCTGCAGGCTTCCCCACTGACTGTACTTGTTGGAATCTAACCCCGTTAGATGGGGTACTTGCTTAAAGTCCACATCCTTCCCTTAAAGATGCCAATGGGGATTGCAGTAATTGACTCAGGAAGAAATTCAGTCATGCAACAATCCACTTTATGGCAGCTTCATTTGCTGACTGAAATTCTTTATCCCAATGACTGTCATTAAGTAAGGACAGCGTGTAAAAAAAAATAGAAAAAATACCTTGGGAAAGAAAAAAAAGTAAATTCACTTTGGGAAGGAAAAAAGTAAATTCACAATTCAGATACAGATTTCTTTGAACCTTAGATGTTGAAAAGCTTTTATTTTAAATTGCCTTACAAAAGGCATTGTGATATTTGAATTTGCATTGCAGTATCATGCAATGCATCATATTTGTACATTTTTTAAAAAATCTATTCTTCTTCTTTTACAAAAAAACAAACAAACAAAGAAATCTTTGTTTCTTTGCACTAAAGAAAATATGCTTCATCTGTGCTCTCTTTTAAACAAAATTCTCGGCTTTTTTCAGATTGGCTTAAAAGCTGATAATATTTGAAGAGGAATCACTCTGTCCATCTGTGTAACTTATAGTTAGTTTATTAGAAATAAAGTCATAAACTAGTCAATACAGAAATACAGAAAATACAGAATATACAGAAAAATAGAATTTACCCATCATCACTTCTGTTGGTGGGCAGTGATAGCGATTGTGGGGAACTTTGATACTTTCTAAGATGCAGCTAACCTGATAAAAATAAAAATAGCATAGATAATCCATCCTGCCTGGCATTTTAAAGATGTATTCTATAGATGAGATGGATGTCTTTGTACCGGTAGTAGAGATAACATAGGAGTATGTGACCTACCACCTATATTTAAATAAGTTCCCATGGGAATGTGTATCCAGAAATAGGTGTGTTACCGCATTTACCCTCCCAACAGAGCTGATACAGAACATTAACACTTTTCAGTGTAAAAGCTTTTTGTTTATTTGTAGTAGGACATTGTAAAAACAACAAAATAAAACTTGTCCTGCAATGCGGATACCTAGGATAAATGTGCATTATGTTCAGATCACTTTGATGATTAGGGTCCCATGCTCATTTAAATGCTGATGTGCAACACAAACAAACAAACAAACACACATACACACCCCTTCAATTTTTTTTTTCCTCCTGGTGATTACCTGGATTAGTCCCTGCATTTTTTTTTTTCGGGGGGGGGGGGTGGGTGGGTGGTGGTGGCAAGATTTCAGAAGTGTTTGTCTTTGTCTACTTCCTAAAGTCAGAGGGGAGTGAGATTGAGTGATTGACCTAAAGTCCCTTTAACTAGCTTCGTGGGCAGGATTAGAACTCATGTGACCTGGTTTCTAGTCTGATGCTTTAACCACCACACCAAACTGGCTCGCTAAATGTTGATTTAGTCGTATCAAATCCTAAGGCTATTAAAGATGGGGGGGGGAGGAGAAGGTGCCTTTGAAGATGCAATGTTCTTCCAAAGAACTTCTCCAAAGGGATGATTGGTCTAGGGGGCCTGGTAAGCCAGGTGGCTCAGCAGACTGATAGCATTGTGATTAACACCAGCTGTCTGCAATTACTGTAAATTCGAATCTCACAAGGCTCAAGGTTGACTCAGCCTTCCATCCTTTCTAAGGTAGGTAAATTGAGAACCCAGTTTGTGGGGGCAATAAATTGACTTTGTATAAATATACAAAAGTATGAAGGCTATTGCTTAACGCATTGTAAGCTGCCCTGAGTCTCCGGAGAAGGGCGGCATATAAATCAAATTTAAAATAATAATAATAATAATGAAGGCACCAGGCCCTGGGGAAGAATATTAAATCAGAAACTAAGTAGCTGAATCCATGCTGGTGCTTCCTTTGAAATATAACCTATCTCCAGATGCAAAACTACCTATGATACACAAGAGAGTACAAAGATCGCCCTTAGGAATTTTGACTGAATTACTTCTAATGGACAATTACTTTTTTATAAACATAGCTGGAGCTCATTCAAATTGCCTTAGCCTTCTTTAATTATGGATGGTGTAGAATGAAAAGCATTAAGAAATAGTGGCCACATGCACTCTTACTTGCATATTTTGTTTGCGAGGAAGCAATCCTCAGGTGTTTAAAGAGCATGACCTGTTCAATGGTAATTCCATTGACTTGTCACCTATGTTTTATTGGTCTCTTTGCAAAGACTATAACCTTTGCCTTTGGTAATTTAATGCCCAAGTCTTCTTTTTTCATAAGAGGTGACAAAATGCTGCAAGGCTCTCTCAGACCATTTTCAGTTATATCACTCCATCATCTGCATATTCAAGCACTTCAGAAGCTCTATCAGATAATCTGGGGTGGGGTGAATACACACACACACACACACACACACACACACACAATATTTATATATCAGACAATCGGGGAGTGGGGTGAAAATAGATAAATAGATAGATAGATAGATAGATAGATAGATAGATAGATAGATAGATAGTGTTTTTCTATCGAGACATCTGGTCTACCCCAACATGTGGGAGGGGCATCCCTTTTGCCTTTCAGCTCCAGTCCAGGAGCCCTCAAGCAGTCGCATTCACGACAAACCATTTTATACCAAATTTATATTTTGCTGATAAAGAAATAAAGGGAGACTAGTATAGATCTATTTCAAACTATTTAGTTCTCATCAGCTAGCCATACCCTTACTCGGATTCAAACTTGTACTTCCTGCATGTTAGGCGGTTGAATTAACCTCTGAGCCATAGGTTCTCCGCCCTTCATCAGCTTGAGCCAGCTTGTAATAGATCTATACTAGTCTCCCTTTATTTCTTTATCAGCAAAATATAAATTTTAGATAGATAGATAGATAGATAGATAGATAGATAGATAGATAGATAGATTGATTCAATATTTATATATCAGACAATCGGGGAGTGGGGTGAATATATATATTACATCTTGATGAGTTGATGTTTGCAGATTAGGGCATACATCAAGGACCTCACCCACACAGAATGTTAGGAAACAGCTGACTAATCTGCAAACATCAACTCATCAAGATGAAACAACACAGGCAACCAATCCGCTCACAGCAACAAAGCCAGCATCCCACACTTCCCCACCAGTATTTATAGAGAGACGGCAGCTCCGATCACGCTTTCCTCACACAAACATGAAGCTGAAGACACCAGCCTGAAGATGACAAGTGGGACCTCCTCGAAACGTCACCAAGCTACTCTCAATCTTACACAGGAAAAGACCCGAATACACCAAAACTTGCATACCTCTACCCGTGAAAATCTATGAAAATATATATATATTGCTTGCTAGGTGTTAGAAAGGAAAAAAGCCCAGAACCGAGTAGATGAGATTCTACTGAGCTGGAGCTACAAAAAAACCTTGGCTATGTAGGGAAAACCTGGCTAGAAGAAAAACACACATAAACCCTACGAAGAAGTAAGAAAATTGATACTGTGCCTTTACAGGGAGGATATGGGTGTGGCCTACTGATGACAGCTAACGAGCTAGAAATGGATCTATTTAGGTCTCCCACCTAGCAGTTAGAGCTTGCTAGGTGTTAGAAAGGAAAAAAGCCCAGAACCGAGTAGATGAGATTCTACTGAGCGGGAGCTACAAAAAAACCTTGGCTACGTAGGGAAAACTTGGCTAGAAGAAAAACACACACACACACACACACACACACACACACACACACACATATATATATATATATGCAAATAATTAAAATCTCAGGTGTTTTCCCACGTCATTATAAATAAGTTGGTTAAAATATTTAAAATCCTGGTTAAAATCCCCACGTAAAATCTTCTAAAAATCCTTACGGAGCACTCTGCAAGGTCCTTTAAAACCTCAGCTAAAATCCTACCAGTGGCTTTAAAAGTTTTTCTTAAAGCAACGTTTCGACAGGCTCACACCCTGTCATCTTCAGGCTCTGTTTCATGTAGAAGCTATGGGTTCTCTGTTGCGGGGCCAGAGCTGAGATTTTAATTTTTTGCATATGCACACCCATGAAAATTTAAGAAGATAGATAGATAGATAGATAGATAGATAGATAGATAGATAGATAGATAGATGTAATTTGTTTTCTCAGGTTTTCGCGGGTGTTTGTATGTAGGTCTTTGGTTATTCGGGTCTTCTCCCACGTAAAATTGGAAGTGTCTTGGCGACGTTTCGATGAAGTCTCATTCGTCATCTTCAGGCTGGTGTTCTCAGCTTCGTGCTTCCAAGAGCAATGTGAGATCGCAGCTGTCTCTTCCTTTTAACTGCTAGTGGGGGTGTGAGCTGATTGGGTGGGAACTTGGCTGTGTTCTGATTGGGTGGAGGTGTGTTCTGATTGGTTAGGGGCTTGGCTGTGCTCTGATTGGATGGGGGGTTGGTTGTGCTCTGATTGGCTGTGGGTGTGTTCTGTTTGGGTAGGGGCTTGGTTGTGCTCAGCTTAGTCTGAGTTGCAGGGGGATTTGAGCTGGTGACCTGTGTTGCTGTTGTTTGGTTTCGTGTTCGTGGTTGTGCCACATCTTCATGGTGGGTGTCAGTTTGCTTCATGTATGGATTGGAGGGGTTTAAAGTGGCTAATGATGCAGCTGTGGTCTGGCTTCTGGTTTGTGGTCGTGCCTCATTGGTGTGGATTTGGGTTTGTTTTTTGTGTGGATGTGTGTGGTCGTGACATCCTGTGTGTGCAACTCAGACTAACCCGAGCACAACCAAGCCCCTACCTAAACAGAACATACCCCCATCCAATCAGAGCACAGCCAAGCTCCCACCCAATCAGAACACACCTCCACCCAATCAGAACACAGCCAAGCTCCCACCCAATCAGTTCACACCCCCACTGGCAGTTAAAAGGAAGAAAGCTGCGATCACACATTGCTCCCAGAAGCACGAAGCCGAAACCACCAGCCTAAAGATGACAAATGAGACTTCGTCGAAACGTCGCCAAGACACTTCTAATTCTACACAGGAGAAAACCCGAATAACCAAAGACCTACATACAAACACTCGCAAAAACCTCAAAAAACAAATTATATATATATCAGACAATCTGGGAGCGAGGTGAACACACACACACACACACACACACACACACACACACACACACACTGGGTTAATATGTTCCTTTGCCCGATTCCTCTGTGTTTTGGAATTAAACCTGATAGTTGGCTGTCAAAGTTGTATTGAGAAATTATCATACAACATTGATTAATGTTGGTAGATATTTCTACCACCTAAATATTTCTCTATATGAAATTCTTTCATAATCCATCCCTGATCAAGATTAGATCAAAAGCTGATCTGAGAGCTACAAAAGTTAGAATGAAGTGTTCCACCAACTCCATATATATATTTATATTATTAGGCAATGGGAGATTAGACTCTGCTCAAAGTTGATTGGTTTGCTGCAAATCTCTCATGATCATTTTAAGAATATTTTTTTTTGTTCAATCCAGCCAAGCAATTTTCATAATATAAATGTCTGTTATATAGTTTCCTGATAATGTTAAGAAGGCTGATGGGGTGGTAATTGGCTGCTGGATCAGATGTCTTCCCCATTTTTAGAGATGTGGGTAATAATAGATAAACCCTAATCCTTGAGTCTATGATGACATGTGATCAATGAAGGTAAATAGAGTTGCCTGAACCAGGACTAGCAATCAATATCTGCTTTAATTAGTTCTTGAAGTATATGATCTCCCCTTAGGGCTCTTCTTGTTTTTTTCTGTACAATATCTGCTTAATTAGCTCCAATGCAAATCTGGATTCCAATGAAGCAGAAGATCCAGATTTTGCTCAAGACAATGATTTATTTGGTTTCCTATGAATGTGGGGAAAATGTTCTCCATTTATCTGGAAAGAAAGAGGGGGGGGGAGAGGGAGAGAGAGAGAATGGCCAGCTATAATTCAGTTTTGTTGGTATAATGTTTCTGCTCCAATTTTCAGATCTGTAGAATTTAGAATGTAGTTCAACAGCTAAGGACCAAAATAATTTCAGCAGTCAATCTGATCCAGATAAAAAGAGAAAATATTCAATCTCTCTCTCTCTGTCTCTCTCTCTGTGTGTCTCTCCCTCCCTCCCTCCCTCCCACCCACCCTCTCTATCTCTCTTTAAAGAACCATGAGGAAAGTTGGATTTTTTCTTACTTGGACAGCTCAGTGCTTCCGAGCAAGATTTGTCACCTTCGAAGTGCTATATAGACTTTGTTCTTATTATTTTCACACCCGTGAATGCCTTCGTTGCTAATTTTCTTTAAAAAGTGGTTTTATCTTCTGAGTGGTAGAAATTGTTCTCTATTAAAACTAAACAATAGACTGTGCTGAATTGCTGAAACAGTCATTCATATTTCTTGGCTTACCACTTTCATTATACTTTTGATCAAATTTCCTTTGAGCTAAATAACTTTTCATAAAACATAATCTGGGGGAATTTCAACTGAGTAACCATTGTTCTCCATTTTGTTTTTACTTGCAGTGCTTATATTTCTTTTTGAAATCATGGAAAAGGTTCTTTATCTAGATGTTACTTAAAGAGGCCTTTACATGGATGTGTGCCATTACCCTAACTATTGAGGCTTTCACAGCCAATAGCCTCTATAACTTTTGACTAGATTTCCATTCTCATTATAATATAGCATGCAAAAAAGCAAAGGCAAAAAGGATTGCTGTGAATGGGAATAAAGAATCTGAGAAGGACAAAGACCGAAGTTCAGTTGCAATTATCAAGATGCATTAAAAGGTATTTTGCCCATTGGGGCATTGGTAGCTAGACAGATTTTTTCTCCTGCTGAGAATTGGCAGTCTATGGGGAAATCTGCACAACGGTTGTGGATAGGGCAAGACATTCCTCTTAACTAGATGATTCTTGCTATTCTAAAGAGGTTCTGTTTATGGTAAGTGTTTCCATTTTAGAGCTAACTATTAAGCCTTTCAGCAGACCGCATGTGGAATTTTAAAGCTGTTCTCTCTCTTTGCAGAGGCAATATGGGGCTTTTAACATAACACTTTCTGCAGCTCTATATAAAAACTTTTCACTTAAAAAAATAACAATAATATAGATAATTGCTCATTGCTGATTCAACCACTCAGGTCTGCAAGCTTACATAAAAGTTGACTTATAAGAGGAACATAAAGTCCTTTAGCAGTTATATTTTAGGTGGCAGGTACACGTCGTGAATATTTCAGGACAGATTTATAATAAACTGGCACACCATGTAAAATTGCAGTCCAATTTATTAAGTAAGAATAACATAATGTGCCAATCTAGCTACCAGTCTTGGTGCTTTTAACTGCCCTCCCCTTTTCTCACTACAAAGGAGTGCTGGTTTTTTTTCCTACTTTTTTCTCAATGTGTTTTAGAATTTCGTCAGAATTTATTTTGAAGATTTGTTGAGGTTATTTAGTGTTTCTCAAGTGGTGGAAGATGCAGGCATGGAAATGGTAGAAGGTGTAAACATCATGGATGTCACAGATTCCCCCAAAACAGCAGTGTTCTCAATAGAAATGCCCATCTCTGTCAACTTGGAGATCATAAATCAGCAAAAGCAACCCATCAGGGGACCGACAGGTGGCACACATATAGCATGATCTTTTGGTCAATAAATGTCAAGCACTGTGGAAATAAGAAGATTCAGGCAGTTAAAATGTATAAAGATTTATTGCAAGGTTAAGCTTTCTACAAGAATCTGAACTACTAATGGTCAAGGAAAATTAGCTTAGGAGTTAAGAAAGGAATTCAAGTGGGCTGGACTTAGGTTTCTTGCGGGCATGCAGGGACTCATAACTATGAAGAGTTTGTCTCCTCCCTCAGGTTCAGTCTGTTCATCTCCTACAATAAGCTCCATATGGGATTTGATCAATTCAAGACAAAAGACTCCGCCTTTATTAGACAGTTTGCACATAAACCAATCTTTTCTATCTTGCTTCATCTTCACTTTCAGCTAGCTACCTAAAGTATAGTAGTAAAAGTACGATTAGTGACTGAATAGATTGTCACTTATAATTAAACTTGGCTTAAGTTTAATATTTTCTACAATCTTACTCTTTAATTGCATCTATGGCATGTTTTCATACAGTATGAGGGTTGAATGAAAATAATGCCTCCACCTCCATAACTTTAGTTTACATATTGATATTTTGATATATGAAACAGGAAAATGATCCTTGAAATTAGCTCTTTTGTTATCTGTTTTTTTCTTTTTCACATAATCACCACTTCTGCCAACAGTAAATAAGCTTTTTAAAATGGTCAAGTAAAAAAAAAAAAAAAAAAACCACAGTTTGTATCTTCCAACATGACCTGATAGTCATTTTCACCTTAGTCAAAAAGATGTTCTCAAATATATTCCTTCAGTTTTGATGGAAAAGATTAATATTACATGACATTAAGTTTGGAGTCTATGGTAAATAGAGTAAGATGGTAAGATCTAACTTTGCAATTATCTCTAGGATAGCTCAGGAGGTGTGAGGCCTAGCATTGTCACGTGGCAACAAAATTCCTGTTATCTTGCCGCTTGTTGTTTTAAAGAAGTTGGAGTTGATAGCAATGCCGGGTTCAAGAAATCTATATGGATATATCATCTGTGTCCCAAAAGGACACAGCAAGTATGAATTATCCTGCTGGTGCATAAGTTTTGATTTTTTATTTTTTTTAAAAAAAAACCCCAAAGCTTTATGATGATATTCCAAAGGACTAGCACTAAGTTTCTGGGTTCTAATATTGAACCATGTTTCCTTGACTGTTACGATGGTGTGAAAAAAATTCCTCACCTTCATTTTCATAGCTTAATAACAACTGTTGGCAAATTCAAATCCTTGAAGCTGTCAGAATGTGAGGAACCCAATTTATACGGATCTTCTGTTATTGAAGAACTTTAGTAATATGGTGCACGCATTCCTGTGTAATGCTAAACCTGACAGTAATTTTTCCTTTAAGTGAATCAACAATTGTCCTTAATCAATTCGTCAATCTTTCTTATGCAAAATTTATCAGTTGCTGTCATAGGCTGTCACTTTATTGTTGATCATATAATTCAGTGTTTCCTGGTTTACTTTCTTTACATTTTTGTCCCAGGAATGCATAGTACTCACTCAACACAACAACATAATCATTACCATAAACAACCTGTATTTCAATTGGAGGGACTTCATCAGCAGTCAAAAATACAATCATGGCATGTTACTTAAAGCACATTGACAAGAATTTGTTGCTGGTTTGCATTTCACAAACAACAGCAACCAAACTTTTCCTCACACCAACTTCTTACCTGTTGAAGTGAAAGAGCAAACACTAAAGAAAACATTAGGGCTTGTAGCATATCACTCATTAGTGTCTTATAACATTGGAGCAATTATTTTTTTGTTCAATCCTACAGTTCAGTTTTGATTTGATACCTGC
The DNA here is from genome assembly GCA_022577455.1 of Arizona elegans. Taxonomy (NCBI): domain Eukaryota; kingdom Metazoa; phylum Chordata; class Lepidosauria; order Squamata; family Colubridae; genus Arizona; species Arizona elegans. The sequence continues at coordinate 146,762,321 of JAKOOJ010000001.1, read as the reverse complement.
ATGATTTCAATTTTTCCCTCTGTCAATCCTGCAGGGAAGACCTGATTATTTATATATATTTATATATATTTTAATTGTTTTTTAATATTTGTATTTCATGTTTTTTAATTCTGGCTGTACACTGCCCTGAGTCCTCAGGGAGAAGGGCGGTATATAAATTTAAAAATAAATAAATAAATAAATAAATAAATAAATAAATAAATAAATAAATAAATAAATAAATAAATAAATAAATAAATAAATAAATTACTTTTGTTTTAAAAATCTAAATAATTAAATAAATGTCTATGTCTCTTCCTAGACTAGGTTTGCATAATAAAAGGCAGAAAGTTTATGTATACTTATTATCCATCTTGTAACTGAGGAGGGTGTAAAAAAACTCATCCAGGAGAATGTTATCAACATCTTTCCTTAAAAAAATAGAGTTGATTTTGCATCAAATTGATCGAGATTAGTTAAAAATAAAAAAAGGCTGTCAGCAAAGCACTAATTCTACTTTCTACTTATATGTTGGAAACTTGCCTACCTGATATTATTACATTGTTACAATAGTGTCTTAGTAAAAACAATTAAAATTTATGTAAAAACCATAAACATGTGTGCAACAGCACTGAAAAGTAGATTTTTTCCCATGCTTTATCTTGTGTTGTTAAGAATGCTGTTTCTAAATTGTACGCAGACAATATACCACATTGTATGATAGTGTAACCCTATCAGCTATTAAGGATGTTATTTCATTATAATGATACAGTAGCTAAACAGCTATCCCTGGTTGGGTAACATGAACAGGGTTTAACCAGCTTGGGAAGAAAGAGTGAAAAATGTGCCGCAAGGAATTGGCAACTCTCTAGTTTGGAAACTGGTGTTTACAGAAATCATTATAGCTGAATAACTGTTTAAACATCATAAAGGCAAAGTTGGACCATTGGCTCAACGCTTCTGCATTTCAGCATGTCTGCTAAATGACTACAAGAGATCATTAGCCACCTTGGCCACCTGAAAATAAAAATAAAACCAGAATAATATTTGAAGATTTTCTCAAACCCTAATTGACATACTGCCGAACCTATCCATTGCTGCTTTCGAAGGTACACAACTAATGAGGACAGTAGTAAGAGAGGCTGAGCCTATTCCAAGGTAGGATTTGATTGGTTTGACTGCATATGATCATGTTTTGAAGGCTTTTTTAAAAAATAGTATGCAGATTTCTACTGCCTGTAATAGTGATTTTAATGTCTGCTAGCTGACAAGGTGATGCAAGTAGAGTGGTAGAAAAGGAGGAAATGGCTAGGGAAAGGTCCCCCACTGGGGCTAATGCCCTAAAAGTTCTAATCAGCTACAACTGTGAGAATAAAAGGACAATTTTATTTTGAAGTGAAAAAAAAAAGATCCTTCTAATTTATATTGCTGGGTTTCTGGAAATGTATTTTGAAAAACCAAGACATGCATTCATTGAAGTGTCCGAGTTCAATAGGAAGACATGAATTCATCACCCCCTTTTAGTTTTAAAGGTCATGGTATTGTTGTAAAGATATGATGGAAGAGGGAACCATAAATTCTTTTCTGAGATGCACAAAAAGGGGAAATATGAGTGGATTGGTTTTTAAATGGAAATGCTATGTAAAGAGGTCAGCTGAAAGTATTTTCTGAACAATGCAACTAGAATTTATAAAACGCTGGCCTTAGCATGAAAGGCAGGTAGAAACTTAGAAGTTTTACAGGCCATCAAATGCCTTGAACTGATAGGTCCCTTTTATAATAATGCTGCCTTGCTGCATTGTGCTGGGAGCCCCTACAAAAGTTGGCATTATTACTTTCTCCTCTGGTACCCTGTCTGGTTGTTTTATATTTCCTTGCCACTACCTATGATTCTTCTTATTGTCAAGAGGGAGCCATAAATGTATTTGATGGGTCATCCATGGTTTTACCACAGGTGCCTGTCATTTGGAAATGAACCTGCTATTGTAAAATGTATTAAAACAGTATTAATATTGTTCCACAGACAGCCATGGTAGCACAGTGGTTAGAATGCAGTATTGCAGGCTAATTCTGCCAACTGCCAGCAGTTCGATTGTCACCAGCTCAGGGTTGACTCAGCCTTTCATCCTTCCAAGGTCGATAAAAATGAGGACTCAGATTGTTGGGGGCAATAGGCTGACTCTGTAAAACCACTTAGAGAGAGCTGTAAAGCACTATAAGTACTATTGCTACAACTGGTCAACGATGACTCATTATTTTTGTTATTTCTGAATTTTGTAGGCTAATTCAGATTTCAGAATGTCAAGAGCACTACTGTAGGCCAAGCATTGTTAAAATGTTAGGCTTCTCCCTTTACAATAAAGCATTCTGAGCAATGGACAGAGTAAGAAAAAAAAGGTTCAATGACAGAGCCATATAGATATTGATAGTTAGGTAGGATTTTGAATGTGTAAAGCAATTATAGACAATTGGCTGTCATAAAATGGAGACTAACATTAAACTCAACATTCCTGAACATAAAAAGCTAGCTATAACACCCAACAGGCTCTCTGTGCATTGGTCTCTCAAAAGGAAAGATTGCCAGCATTTTTAGGATCCAGTCAAGATGCACTTGTTTGCTTTGTACATATCAGGAAGACTTCCTTGAAACAGAAAAACAAAACTGGTTTGAGGATGTAAATGCTTAGGAAGCAAGGCACATGCTGCAGGCATCAAAAAAAAAAAAAATACTATGTGCCTGAAAGCTGGGGGAACTTTTACTCAGCTATTTGTGGTTCACAATGGAACCAGCTCTTTAATTTGACCCACTCACAGCTGGTTAATTCTAGTTAAATACTTTGGTAAGCTTATTCTTGGTATGTGATCTTGGCATGTATATACAACTCAGATATTTGGAATAGCAAATGACAAAACCAAGGAAATATTGTTGTTCATTGTTATTGACAGACGTATTAAGCCTACCTACAGAGATAACTTGCTTGACACAGTATTATTTTATTTGGAAATAGCTTCATGTAGTGAGCTCCAAAGACAGCAAAACAAGCTAAGGGAAATACCCGCATCCTTATTAGTTTCCATTTCCTAGCCTAATTGCCAATTGGAATTGTGAAGAAGATAATTTCCTTCTCCTTCCTTTTCTTCATATATGGCAAAGGGTGCATAGAAAATAATTGGTCTAGGGAAATTAATTTTAAAAAAATCAAACTAATTTTAGACATTTCTTATTAACCTCAAAAAAACTGTTTTTTTTTCCTTGGGTCATCTTATTTTCAGTATGAAATGTCAGAATTTCCCAGAATATAATTACTTACGTATTTGTGTCTGGCAAAGAATGCCCTCCCTCTCTTAGCCTCCTCGTTCAGATTATTAATGCAGTTTTTCACTTCATTTCATACATCAGTTGCTTGTCATAAAAGACATTCTTTTCAATGTGAGTGTCCAGTGACTGCTATAAAAAATTCTGCACTTTGGGATGTCACTTATATATGATGTGACTACCTTTAAGGAGCTCTCTTAAACAGGATATCTTATGGGGGAATTTTATATTTTTCGATTATATTTAGAGGCTAATATAGTTCCTCAACCTTGTTACAGTTCTACTGAAAAATTCAAGTTGGGCAGTTGGGCATGAGATTCAGGAAGTAAACAAGAGACATAAAAAGTCAAATGTGATCAGGACTTTCTTTATGATTCCTCCTTCAGAGGAATCCTTCTCCCCCAAAACCTGAGGTTCAAGAAGCCCTTAGAGGTGTTTTGGTCTCAGTGGTGATGTGAGAAACAAGGTAGATGTAAACTCTCCCAATCTGAAGAACCCGCAAGATGAGTTCCATGGTATTTAAACAGCACCAGGACCAAAATCCCTTATTAGAGATGGCAGAAAACAAATAGAAAAAAGGCACAGGTGAAAAGCAGAGTGAGGGCCAGAAAACAGACATCAGGGGAACAGAAGTTTGCCAGAGGGCCACTTCCTCTATGCCAACTCAATTCAGACAAAGCTGCTACATGGAATATGGCATTAGGGACAATGTTTGAACTCCAAGGTTTGAAAGTGAACTACTTGGCAGGCATGGAATGACCGTATTTTTGCATGATTTATAAAAAACTAATTCTTAGATTGTAGCAGATTACATATGGTTCCAAATGCTTCAGAGTAGGTTTCCTGGTTTTGGTAAAACATGAATTGGGGGTTTCAAATTAGCTTATAAATAAATTCAATCAGATCTCCTTGCTGTTGACTACCTTCCAGAAAGTTTTTTTGCTTACTTGGATCTGGGAAAACAAATGATATCTTTCACCATTGTTGATTTAATAATGCTATTGAAGATTATATTATACAAATAAAACTAATACAATCTGCTTAATATAAGAATACATATTAAAAAAAAAATAAAGATAAAAGTGTGCAGGGTGAACAAGAAAGAAGAAACTTCTCTCTTTAACTCCAGCAAGCATAATCAATACCTGCAATTTATTAGTAACTTGTAAAGCAAAACCAACCATCTCTTCATCCCATATCCTTATTTCATTCTCAATAAACTAGCCTTTAAAACCTCATCTCTCGATCTTAGTCAGCAGAAGTCCATTGAGGGTTATCAGAAATAACATAATTATTACCAACTACATCTATTAAAATCAAATTGAATTTTTCCTTTTATATTTATATTTCACTTTCTGTTTAGAAACATGCCTCCCCCTAGTTTTTCTCTACAAATAAGCAAAATCTTTAAAACATTGTCATGCACTCCTAATTAGCAACAATCCACTAAACATAAAAAATAGCACAAATCATTTATGTTACTATTGATCAAATAAACCAATGTTGTATTCTTTTGTAGTTTGTGTTCATAATATCTCCCATCTATAATAACATATATAATAGTAGATAACTTTGTGATTTCACCCATTCGTCATAAATCTCTCTTAAAGTGGTCATTAACATATTTATTTCCACCTAATTTATTTATTTATTTATTTTATTTTGTTGCACTTCTATGCCGCCCAACTCCCAACGAACTCTAAGATAGGTCAAAGTCATCTTATCAGCTGTTTCCAACGATAAACATAGACAATTCCAACATGAAAGGAAGTATTCTTTTAATTAACCTCAAAGTCTTTCCTTAATTCAAGTCTATCTGAACCCTTATAACTTTTTTAAAATCAACACTGTAATCACCTTTCTGCTGTATATTTTAAAAAAAATCTTGCAAATTTTACAACTTGTAATTTTCTTAAAGGATTAAATGAAAATTCACCTTGTGAATAAAACTGAAAGTTTCCAACTAGAAGAAGAAGAAGAAGAAGAAGAAGAAGAAGAAGAAGAAGAAGAAGAAGAAGAAGAAGAGGAAGAAGAAGAAGAAAAGTCAAGTGTATATTTGTTGATTTTAACAGTTGCTTGGTCGATTGTTGTTGTGAGCTGCCCTGAGACCCTGGAGATAGGGTGGCATACAAATTTTACAAATAAATAAATAAATAAATAAATAAATAAATAAATAAATAAATAAATTTCAAAGTGATTTAAAAAGTTTTGGTTAAACCTAAATTCTCTGAGAGGCTACACTAATGCCTCAGAGCTCAGTGGAATCTTGTGTCTCCCAGCTGTTTGCAAGACACCACAAAAACCTAAGTCCCTGCCATTTACTCACATAAAGAAAAGAAGAAAACCTCCTATACTACCACCTCTTACAATACGAAACAGCACAGTATCAACAGTAGAGACCTTCAAGTTTCCAGGTTCTATCATATCTCAAGACTTAAAATGGACACCTAACATCAAAAACATCATCAAAAAGCACAACAAAGAATGTTCTTTCTGCACCAACTCAGGAAGCTCAAACTGCCAAAAGAGCTGCTGATTCAGTTCTTCAAAGGAATTATTGAGTCTGTCATCTGCACCTCTATAACTGTCTGGTTTGGCTCTGCAACCAAACAAGACAAACACAGACTTCAACGGATAACTAGAACTGCAGAAAAAATAATTGCTACCAACCTGCCTTCCATTGAGGATCTGAATATTGCACAAGTCAAAAAGAGGGCTGTGAAAATATCTATAGACCCCTTACATCCTGGCCATAAATTGTTTCAACTTCTACCCTCAAAACAATGCTATAGAGCACTGCAGACCAGAACAACTAGATACAAGGACAGTTTTTCCCCGAATGCCATCACTCTGCTTAACAACTAATTCCCACAGCACTGTCAAATAATTTACTAAGACTATATTACTATTATCATTCTCTTCCTTATTAGTATCTATCTCTTTCCAATTATTACTATAACCATGTTTCTTGTATCTTTCAATTTATATTGTTTTTACTTGTTTCCTAGTATGATTTGATAGCTTATTAGTAACCTTGACTATCACTAAGTGTTGTATCTTTTTATTCTTGATGAATGTATTTTATTCTCCTTATGTACACTGAGAGCATATACACCTAAGACAAATTCCTTGTGTGTCCAATCACATTTGGCCAATAAAGAATTCTATTCTAAAAAAATAGCTGTCCTGAGTATGCAAGGGTAATCTCAAAGACTCTCCTTTCTCCAGAGAGATAGTTTGTGGTCTGGATCTTGGATCCAGCTGCCTTTTGGACTGTAATATCTTTTTCTAATGGTGGGATAACAATTTGCCATCCCTCACTGGAAGCTCTTCCCATTCTTCACCATTGAGGAAAACCCAGAAATCTGCTAAGAAAGGCCTTGAAGATCTCAGTATTCAGGGAGGTTCATCAGGGAGAATGCGGCTGTTCAGTTGACCTTGTAAATAACAGTTTGAGGCTTTAAGCATCAATTATGACATTTTCTCAAATGTTTCTCTCTGCAAGATAAAGAAGAGAATATTTAGGCACATACAAACACATGAATATATACACCAAAATAATATTTTGTAGGTGTTTTTCTGTTTGTTTGTTTGTTTTGTTTTGTTAAATTTAACGAATTTAACAAATTTAACGAATTTAACAAATTTAACAAATTTAACAAATTAACGGGGTCACAACAGGGAGAGAGAGGAAGGGAGAGAGTACAAGGACTTATTTAATTATTTTATTCTTTAATTTTACATAACATGGGTTTATTTTAAATAGCAGCAAAGGTTGCATCAAAACTTTTTCTTCAGTTTTGCTACTGAAGCTGTCACTCAGGTCTTAAAATTCAAAGTGTAGAACCCTCTGGAGACAAATGAGGAAAGCAACCATCTCCACTTGTCTGACTTTCACAGTTGGCCTCTTTCATGTCTGAGCCAGGCAATTAAATAATGAATTTCTGGGAAATCAATGTTTTAGGAAATCTTCCAGGCAAATGTAGATACCTGACTGAACTTCAGATATTTTTCTTCACTAGAAGATTACTTATTTTAGGCAAAACTCAGAAAATTCTATGTACACACATAACTATGCTGAGGTAGTCCCAAATGTTCCTCCATATGCCCAGGTTTTGCTAGATTATTTTTGCAGATTTCAAAAGTGTGGAAATTGGTCAGATCAAGAGGTATTGTAGACTAGAAATCCATGGCCTCGCCCGCACTATGGAAATATAAAGTCCGTTGTGTTAACATTAATAATTTATTGCCATGATAATAGGTAGGTGATACTATCATTCAGGAATTTGGAAGATCTCTGTGTCATGTCATTAATGATATCCTGTGAGTCAATTCAGCCTGGGACCTATCAACCCAAGTCAGCTGTTAAGAAAACTTTAACATCTGAACTGACTTATATTTTAATAAAACATGTATCATTAGTTAATGAGAAATTATAGACTTGGGACTGTGCCACTGAGGATATAAAAGTATTTACCCTTACAAACTGTGGCCTGAGCCTACAGCAGATAAAATATGTCAAATGTTCCCTGAATAGTAATGAATGCGTCCATGATAGATGACAAGACAGGTCACAGTGCACCGTATGTTATATTTTCTTCCTAAATTTGCTGCAGCACTGAGTATGTTGTTGATAGTATTTCCTTTCCTACTCTACACCTTCATTTCCTTCCTCATCCTAAACTATGGACCATAGTTCCCTCAAGGGATCTTATTATACTTTTAGTTCTGCACAGCCAAACAAAGATAAGAGACAATTCTTAAAGTTCAATATACAGTATTATCTCTTCATATTGTTCTGAGTGCAGCTATTGCTGCAGGAGAGTCATTGACTTAACATTATTAGATGGTACAAGCCAGTGGAACCCTGCTCTTTTGTTGAAGTGCATTTCCTATCTATTTTATTTATTTTATTTTATTTATTTATTTTTATATGCCACCCTTCTCCGGAGACTCAGGGCGGCTTGCAATGCGTTAAGCAATAGCCTTCATACTTTTGTATATTTTATACAAAGTCATCTTATTGCCCCCACAAACCGGGTCCTCATTTTACCCACCTTAGAAAGGATGGAAGGCTGAGTCAACCTTGAGTCTGATGAGAATTGAACTTGCAGTAATTGCAGGCAGCTGGATGTTAAATGCTGCCTTAGTAGGAGGCATTAGACTCCTACGCCACTCAGGCTCCTATGAAGCAAGTGAAGGAACTTGCTACAAGTAATACATTTCAGCCAGAGGTGAAATGTAAAAATGTTTGCTACCAGTTCTATGGATGTGGCTTGATGGGCATGGCTTGATGGTCATGTGACTGGGTGGGCATGGCCAACTTGAGATCACTCACAGTTAGAGCCAGGAGCTGCACATTTTGAAGCACATTCTACCCTTCTGAAGCCCCCAACGCTTTGAGTTTCCCTCTGCCACCCAAGCGAGCATTGGAGCCTTCTCTTGCAGAAGCAGAATCCAGGCACAGAAATGGAAAAACGAGGAGGGGAATGGGGAGGAGAAGGTGTAAGAAAATGTTTCCTTAGATCGCTGATGCTCCCAATAATGAGTTTGGTGGCGATCTAAGGAAACTTCCAGCTCTTCCAGCTATTCAAGATCAACTTTAAGCCAACAGCAAAAGTAGGGGCGGGGGGCAGGGGCATGTGTGTGTGTGTGTCCCTCCCTCCGCAAGGACTTGGAGGCAGACACTGCCCCTCTGAGGAAAAGAGGAGGCAGCGAAGCCCTGGCTGTCACCTGGGAGAGGACTGCGGAGGGACACACACACACACACACACACACACACACACACACACCTGTTGCCCTGCTGCAGCTACTTTTGCTGTCGGCTTCTCGGTGCTCTTAAAGTTGATCTTGAAGAGTTGGAAGACATTTTCTTAGATCGCTGATGCTCCGAACAATGAGTTTGGCAGTGTGGAAGGCAGGGAAGCATGGCAGGGCTGCGGGGAAGGGAGTAAGGTGCTGGCTCCCTTCCCCACAGCCCTGCCATGCTTGCCTGCCTTCCACGTGGCCTTCTACTTGCCTGATTATGCAAGATGGCCCCGGGAAGGCTGCATGGAAGGCAGGAAAGCATGGCAGGGCTGCGGGCCGTGGTCCGGTTCGGGGGTGTGGCCAGACAGCAATTGCTACCGGTACGGCAAACCAGCCCCAATCTCCACTACTGGTTCTCCCAAACTGGTAGCATTTCACCCCTGATTTCAGCCATTACTGTGTTGATGAATATCATCTGTTGTTGTTTTAATAAACAATGTGTCACATTTTATGACTTTAATTAAGTAAGTAATTAATGAGTCCAAGGTGGTACCATTTTACCTTAACTTTTCTAACACTATGTCACTTCAGACATGCTAAAACATTCTATATATACAATATATGTATATATAAGTAGATATAGATATAGTTTCTCAAGTCTCAAGAAAAATTCTACAAATCTTTGCCCTTCCTGTTTGATAAGCCGAAGTGTCGAGGTGGCACAGTGGTTAGAGTGCAGAAGTGCAGGCTACTTCATCTGACTGCTAGCTGCAGTTTGGCAAATCAAATCTCACTGGCTCAAGGTTGACTCAGCCTTCCATCCTTCTGAGGTCGGTAAAATGAGAACCCAGATTGTTGGGGGCAATATGCTGACTCTGTAAACCACTTAGAGAGGGCTGTAAAAGCACTATGAAGTGGTATATAAGTCTAAGTGCTATTGCTATAATGAAGCGAGATGCATAAAAGCCATTTTCTTTCCTGACAACCTTAACCAACAAGGTTTGATAATATATTACCTAGTCAAGGTGCTTGACATTTAGGCAAGTAGCATCATGCTTTTACTTTGCTGTCCTCCTAGAGGAGAAGATAACATCATAGTTGTGATCTATAAATCTTTCCCCCACTCATTGCTGACTATAATTTGTGCTTCTCTGACTTAAAATATCCAGACCCTTCCTAGCATTAAAGCCAGCTGGCAGAATATTAGTCAACTAATGTCACTTTTGGCTCAGAGTCATGTGCTTTATCTTGAAATGTGTGGAAAGCAGACATTGTATCCTAACCTCTACTTATCAGAGCTGATTTGGAAAAAAGAGACTTGTGCCACAAGAGGATAGAGAAAAATTACTTTCAGATGGCACATTTTATTGCATTCTTGGGCCTGGTGCAGTCAATGATTCTCATTAATTGTACACGTTGACCTCCAAAGTCAAACCTTGACAACTTAAATTCTTGGCTGAGTGACCTCTAGCAAAAGCAGTATTGTTACATTTCCTAGGCAATTTCCAAGGGAAATACTGAGAAACATTTAACAAACAAGAAACAGTGATGGTACTCAGCCTCAGTTTAAAATATGTTGCAGCGTGTGTCTAAATTCTGAACCAGTCATGTCCTTCAGCTGCCCTTCCTTTCTTTTTTAGCTTAAAATTTGAGAGTCATATACACACACACATACTCACTGGAGAAGAGCCTAATGCTGGGAACGATTGAGGGCAAAAGAAGAAGAGGACGACAGAGAATGAGGTGGCTGGATGGAGTCACTGAAGCAGTCTGTGTGAGCTTAAATGGACTTTGGGGGATGGTAGAGGACAGGAAGGCCTGGAAGAACGTTGCCTATGGGGTCACGATGGGTTGGACATAACTTCGCGACTAACAACAACAACAACATACTGCTGGCAATCCATTGAGTAAAGTTCTTTTGCACATTGTAATTCTGAAAAATGTCTTTCTATTACTGCACAAATTCCCCATTTTTTAAAAAAACTTGTTTTCTGATTTATTACGTTAATACTGGATTGATGTCAGATATGCTAATTTACCATTTTTCTCACATAAGGGCTTCATTTGCCCTCACTGACATGAAAGCCAATCAAACTTTGTTTTAATAAGCAATGGTTTTATTCAGAAGAAAGAAGTATTTAAAATAATAACAAGACTACTAAAACTGTAGCTATTTATTGCTAAAATACCAAAACAAAGGAGAAAAATGGCAGGTTTGAGGAGAAGAAAGTCTGTTTCCTTCTAGATACAGCTGTAAAATACAAAAAGTGCTTTTGAAGAACAAGTATCGCAGCCATATAGAGTAATCAAACATTTTCCAAAGAACTTAAAAAAAAAAAAACACCAGGAAAGTTAAAGCATTTTTCTGCACTGAAAGCACAACATATTGGAATGGGTGAACATTTCATTCAAATCACTTTTTAAAGGATTACAAAATTAATACATTTTTTAAAGAATAGAGTTTCATTTACCCTACCACTAATATTATTTATGACATTTTATCTATAATGAGTCCTAGTTATCTATAACCTTTAGATTAGTCTTTGTAATTTTATAGAATTTTTTCATGTTTTAAAAGCTTTTCTCTGTAATTTTACCTTAATAATTTTATCTTTACCTTGTTTTATTCTACCAAGTTTCCTTTTTATTTCTACTTCTTTTTTATTGTAGTTTTTATGTTATTAGTTCGATGCTGGTTTACAACTGAAATAAAATTGACTGATATGTAAGTGTCTGTAGTTTCCTAGAGAATATTTTGGGATTCAATCAGATCTCTGACATGCTTATTTAAAAACAAAACTCTTTTTGAAATCAATGGGTCTTAATCACCAATTAACTTGTGTAGCTCAGCAAGATGTATTATTGTAGAAATAGGAAGAAAATAAGTCTAATAACATGAAGGAAGGAAGGATTGAAGAAATGCGATAGATAACAAGGTTTGAGAACAATTTCTTAGGATACCAAAAGATGAACAGAGTCAGGAAAAGCCGTGATGGGAAGGGAATGGTTGCAGGGGCAGATAATGAAATGGGAACAATTTTTGTAGTGGCTTTATTTTAAAAGTTTTATGTTACATTAAAAATATGTCTCATTTTTTATGCCTTGATATTCTAGGTAGTATATCTGGGAAGCAGCGAGGAATGATTTCAGTGCATTAATTAGTTCACTAGTTTCAACATGGGCCCCTCCCTTCCAATAAAACAAATAATGACTAGTTCCTCAAAATGAATCTATTTGAAATTAAGAGCTGGAACAAGGGTTTTTTTTTCCTCCCATCATTTACAGGGAATTTTGTGTGAGAGAAACATGGAATATCTGGCTCATTAGCCTCAGCTTTCCTCTGACTGAATGTGTACACTATGACAGGTGACATGGACAGCGAAATCTAGGCTGCAATGATTGCAGGAGAAAAATATTCTTCATAGAACCATTGCAAAATTTTAATTTGGCTAACAGAGTTCTCACAATCAGACAGGTTAATTTAACATATGGACAAGACAGTTTTAAATCAGGTTTTGATGGGAAAAAATGGCCTAGTTGCCTCCCTTGCAAAGATCACCTGTCATTCTGAATATAAATTCATTTGCTTGGAAATATTATAAATATATATTAGCTTTGACTGATTTTTTTTTGGGGGGGGAGAGAAAGAGAGAGGTGGGTGACATAAAAATTGAATTTCTTTTAGCATCCCATTGGTTAAACATTGAGATATTAAAGAGTATAATTACATCCTTATAAGTTTAAAATACAGTGCTATACCAGCCTTTTTTCCAAGCACGTCTCACTATATCTTGGTCCTATTAAAATGGGCATAGAATTCCAGACATTACTGTTGTGTGGCAACTAAAATGTAAAACAAAAACAATTATAAACCAAAATACACTTATGATAAATAAAGGTAAGTCTTAAATGAACAGAATGGTGGGAAAAGTTGAGTTGTTGGAAGATTTACCTCAAATAACTCTAGCCAAAACTTCTTTACTAAGATGAAAATGTTAAGTTACAGTCACTCTATACCTAATCTAGAAGCAAAATATCCAATTCTGTTGGGCTCTGTTCCATAAGTTATTTTCTTCACAGTTAAAGAATATTAGTGTTAATACAGAAGAACACCTAAAGCAGAGTCTAAAAATACAAATCAAAATTATGGTCTTGTCTATCTCTGAACCTGCACACTAAGAAATAACAATAATTTTATAGAATAGGCGGTTTTGTTTAAAGATATGTTTTCCATTAAGCTATAAAATTTAAAATGTACAATTCTGTTCAACAGAAAATGACATGCTTAATATTCAACTTCTTCCTAAACAAGTTAGGAAGCAGAAAAAGCAAATGATATTGGTTTTGAAATATTAGTCTTCAAATCTGGGATCAGAAGATGTAGGAAAGATTTGACCTGCCAATAGCTTTAGAAAGAGCCTAGCTGACCAGATGGCTCAAGTCAATATTGGCCATTTTTTCATATTTTCAGGGCAGGCTTCTATTGCAACCATTAAGACTACTGAATATCATTGCTACCCTAACAGTCACTTATTTCTTGATTTTAGAAACCGTATGTCATTAGCTACCAATGCTGCAGGTATAGCGCACTGAATTTAGGAAGCTTATGGTGGTGCCATCATCTCTACAGAGTATATGATGCTAGTAGAAGGAGTGTCACAGCAAGCCCAGATTGATGAACTTTGCTGAAGGGACACTAATATTAGGCATTATCTTTGTCAGTCACTTATTTTCCGTCTTATAATGTCAAGAAATGATTTGTGGACCTTTCTCTTCTTCCTTAACTACCAGATGATTCAAGCTTTTCTGATGTCTGATTGGTTGGAGTAGCAAGCAAGCAAGCTACTATGTTTTCCTCCATTATGGATTACTAACCTGTGTAAGTCTTAATGGATAATGCCAATAAAGTCATTGCTTTAAATTAGTGGTTTGTACCACATTTATTCAACAATCAAATGCCAGTCCCACCGCTGTATCCACGCTGAAATAGGAAAGCTAAAAGAAGTCACCTGAGCAACTATTTCCCCTGAAATATACTTCCCCTTTGATTATTTTACAAAGAAGTAGAAGTAGTTAGATGTAAAGTAGCTATCAAAAAGGAAGTTGCTTTTAATTCCTAGAGGTAGGAAAAGGAGAACCAGCTAGAAGAGCAAAAGAGGGATCATCCTGAAATCATTACATAGCCACAAACAGAACTAAGCCCAACCTGCTTTGATTGCTGTTGGCCCTTATCTAACAATAAGAGGGACTGACTGTTAGTTGAGAAGATTCATATGCATAGGCTTTTAGCAATAAATCAGTTAAATTGAAGCTTCTTCACATGTGGACCTGGTCTTTCATACCTGAAAATAGGAATGAATGAAAGTTTCTGTAATTTGGTTGTTTTCATGCAGACATTTCATTACTCAGCTCAGTAACATCATCAGTGCTAGAAAGAATGAAGTTTGTTCTCTATTTTTATACAAGTGGCTTCCCCTGTCTGTGTTAGTGGAAGTGTTGTTTCCTTCTTGATAGTTCCTTGATTAGAGTATTGAAGGAGGAAACAACACTCCCATCAACACAGATAGGAGAAGCCACTTGTGTATAAACAGAGAGCAAGCTCCACTCTATATTAGCACTAATGCAGTGGTGGAATCCGAATTTTTTTACTACCGGTTCTGTGGGCGTGGCTTGGTGGGTGTGGCAAGGGAAGGAGACTGCAAAATCTCCATTCCCACCCAACTCCAGGGGTAGGATACTGCAAAATCCCCATTCCCTCCCCACTCTGGGGCCAGCCAGAGGTGGTATTTGCCGGTTCTCCAAACTACTCAAAATTTCCGCTACCGGTTCTTCAGAACCTGTCAGAACCTGCTGGATTTCACCCCTGTGACTAATGACGTTACTTGGCTGGTTAATGAAATTGGTGAAAGAAAACAATCAATCAAGAGAGCACCATGGACAACACAGTTCGACCTTGAGCTACAAATATTCTCTTCTATTAGTCCAAGATGAATTTTGCAAAATCTACGCCTTGTGATCTTACTGAGGAACATTGCAGATTCAAAGAGCATTGTTACATTCATAGATATAACTTACAACTCATGAGCATCAGGGTCATGACCAGGAACAGGGCAGTCTCAGGGTAGACAAACAATGCAATGCTTTATTGGGTAGCAAAATGTAGAACAACAATTTATTTTATAAGCAAAGGTGGAGGGGAGGGAGTCAGTTAATTGGGAAAGGATTTTTTAAAAAAACTCATGCAAACTTTCCAACCACCATCCCCCCCGCAATTTCTTACACTTTGCAAAATTTTACATTCCCTCAGGCTTGACTACCTGGTGTCAGAGTATGTGTAATTCCCCACCACCACTTTTCTTTCACTGACAAGATATTTTCAGTGAGCATTTGGAATCTCTCATTTCTCTCCCCCCGCCCCAAACATCTGCAGTATCTTAGACAGGGAAGAGTGCTGTCAGTTATTTTAAATATTTCTGAGCCAGAAAAATAAATGCCTAGCGATCATTTCAATGTTCTTTTCACTCCTCCAAATAATTATTTGACATAAGTGGAGCTGCGTCCATTTCACTGTAAGTGAAGGAGTTCGGGATTGAGGGGGAAAAAAATCTTCCAAATGTCACTAACTGACAGAGGAAAGTTAGAAAATAGATCACAAGTTGCATGCAATTCTGACAGATGTAGTTAGAGTTATATGTACAATTTAATTCTGCTGCCTGTTCCTTCAGTAGAGAGGCACATCAGTCCAGCAAAAGTTTATTCCTGACTAAATTCCATTTTTTAAAAATTTGATTTATATGCCGTCCTTCTCCGGAGACTCAGGACGGCTTACAATGCGTTAAGCAATAGCCTTCATACTTTTGTATATTTATACAAAGTCAGCTTATTGCCCCCACAAACTGGGTCCTCATTTACCTACCTTAGAAAGGATGGAAGGCTGAGCCAACCTTGAGCCTGGTGAGATTCGAACTTACAGTAATTGCAGACAGCTGGTGTTAATCACAATGCTTTTAGTCTGCTGAGCCACAGTCAAGACATGGGAATGGTGTCCAAATCCTTGGAATGATTATTGAAAGGTTCCTATGGCTGCAATGACAACTCTGTATGGGAAAGCAAAGGCTAGTCATCACTGATTTTCTACAAACCAAGTCAATGCATCCATCACTGTTGTATTTACTGTTCCTGTTAAAGTTTGGACTGATCTTTGAACAATTTTCACTTTATGAGCAGGCAATTTGTGGCTTGTAGGGTGAATGGGTCCCAATATCCTTTCTTTGTAGATTATTATGTGAGTGCAATTTTCTACTTATTAAAAAAGAGCAATATTAGTATTACTTTTGAAATTCATCACCACACACGTGGACATTCCCCCGCCCCCCAAATTTCTCCAGGGGAACAATGTCTCAAAGATTCTTCTATAGCACGGGTGTTAAACTTGCTGCGTCATGTTGCCATCACGTGACATTTCCTGACGTTTTTCCCATTCATGGAGCTGTGGTGGGGTAGCCTGTGTGTGATGCATCGTGCCCGTGGGCTGCCAGTTTGATACCCCCATATATAGTGTTGAGAATACTAATGCTGAGTGAAAATGAAAATACAGGAGTTTGCAAGTGATATAATTTAAATGTAGGAACTGCACATCACAATCTGGAAAAACTGATATGGTGATGAAAAATGTGCTATTTTTCAACTGCATTTCAAGAACATAAATTGGAGATGTTTGAGATGTGGGTCACAGCTTGCAAGCTATATGTTATCTCTATCTGGTGTAGCATAATGTGTGAACCTCAACTCCAAGAATATCCCAGCCAGCATGCGCACACATATCTTAAAATGCCAAACTAGCTAAGGAATTCTGGGACTTGAATTGTTCAGAAAAAAAGAGGTAGGATCCATATATTGTTCATTTAATAATATTCTGGTTACATTCAACTGGCTCTTTTAAGAATGAAGAGAAATTATAAACTAACCAATGAACATCCAACAATATATCATTTAAAGCTCTGTCAAAGTGAAGTAGTATATAAATTATATAAACAAATAAAACTCATCCACTTGTTGAACAAACTCTTCAAATGTGTTGTATAGAAAAGACCCAATGAGTACAAATTACTGTGCTGAGTACACCAGAGATCACATATAATGTGATCTCTGGTGGAATTGTCTTGCCTTGCCTGACCTTGCCTTTTCCAAAACCAGTCATAGAAAGCAAGATACAAGCATCCTGGAAGATACAATTTTGATTGTTAAAATGGCACAGGAGGAAAAGGTTTGATGGTTTCTTAGTAAGGAATGGTGCTGCCAAAAAAATAAAGAAATAACATCTAGGAGAGCTGCATTTGAAGACTTTTTATTTTAAAAATCAGGAAAGAGATGTAACTATTGATTTTCCTGCATAATGTGTAATCTGGACTTTAGAGTATGCAATCACTCTCTATTACAAACTGAAGTAGTCCTTATTAGTGGTGTTGCACAGAAAACATTACATATGTTTCCATTTCTCTGATAAATAATTGCTTGGATTCAGCATGGCAGACTGATATCTCATTCTCTACAGTAGGTTAGTCTGACTACATTTTTGCCAGAAGTAGATAGAATTGGTAGGCACATTGGTAGGCACTGAGAACTAACTCTAGATGCATAGCTGAAAAGAGGCTTATGAAAGGAGATTTTAGGGTAATCTGCTTTTTATTCACTGGTTATATTGTGCATAACTTTTTTAAACCTGATGTGAGGTGGCAGCATCTACCTGACTGGCTAACCTAAAAAAAAAAAAAATAATGTTAAGCAAAATCAGGCCTGCTAAGGTCTAGGATGGGAGGTTACCAGGAAATCCCAGGACTTTAGTCTCTCAGTGTTTCTGAATCTTGACCACTTTAAAATGAGTGGACTTCAAGTCTCAGAATTCCTTAGCTAGCTAGGCATCTTTAAGATATGTGAGCATCTTTAAGGTATGTGAGGCTGGAGCAGGAGTGAAATTCACTTACCTTCCCTACTGGTTCGCAAATGTGCGCGTGCCATGCGGGCGCTCGCTTTGCACATGTGCAGAGGTTTAAAATGTTGCAAGAAAGTGATGTCATTACATTGGAGTGGGTGGGGGAGCCTCCCGCAGCTGCCCCTACCGGTTCGCCTGAGATGGATAGAACCGGCTGAATTTCATCCCTGGGCTGGGGTATTTTTGGAGTTGGAGTTACCCATGTTACACTGCTATTGTTGAGAAACACTGGTCTAGGCTGAGCATTTAACAATAATGCAAACATCAGAGCACATTAAAAAAAAAAGGCCAAGGCCATTTCAAGATTGTTGCCCTGTCCATGTAGGCTTGAGGAAACAGCACAACTTGAAGATGTGTTTACCTTTTGCATATTTGCTCCTATGTTTCAGAAGGGGAGATTTATTAGTTATGGAGTTGCCTGTTTCTTCTGGAATAGGGTTAAAAAAAACATGTAACAGTGGAGTTCATCTTTAGTCTTTATTATAGATAGTTACCAACAATGGTTGACTGGATGATCAAGTATCCAATTTAACTCCCCTTTCCAGCAAGTTCTTTCCTCCTCTCTTTCTTTCTGTAGCATTTCTGTTTTAGAAGGGAAGATAAAAGTGGCATTTTAACAGCCATTCAGTTATAGCTATCCTAGTATTATCTCCCTTGGTATATAAATAGGGGAGAAATAAGACTACGGGCCAGGGAATCAGATGTTTATGTCACAGTTGCGATTTTAAGACAGGTAAAGCGATAGTAGTCCCCATTCCAGTAAAAAAAAAAATTGAGGAGACATATCACAAACAAAATAGAGGGCAAGACAACAGTATGTTCTGCACGTAAGAGCAAGAACTCAAGTGTTTGATAATAAATGTCTTACTTCTGGTCACACAGCTTTGGCACCATATATGTACCTAATTCCTCAAACAATATATTCTGAGTGCAACATTTTAAAAGTTTACTGATACAGTACATTCTGCAAATAAGATTTCTTTCCCAGAATTTCAAACTGGATAAAAATGGACAATTCACAGAGGGCCTTTTTAGGAAGTCAAGTCACTATTCTAATTCAATCCTTTCTATATTTATCGGGAAGTAATTCCCACCAATCTCAGTTGGATTTATTCCAGATTAACATTTGCAGAACTGCTGCTTCAGCCTGCCTTAGAATTCCTCTGATATTTGACCTAAGTAGAGGAATAATTCTCAGTTCAGCAAATCAAGAGCACTTGCTTTGCATGCAAAATGTCTCAGTTTCATTCTTTGATGTTTACAAGATAGGGTTGAGAAAAGGTCCTTTCTGAAACTTTAAGAACATCTACCACTTAGAATATGTAACATGGTACTAGTATGGACTAATTATTATGGGCTGTTACTTAATGACACTTAAAATACTGATATATTGTAGGCACCTACATGTAAATCCAGACTAACTTAAAGCTATTTATTAGACTGGGCCATTGGTGGGTTGCCCCCGATTCGCACCGGTTCTATAGAATTGGTAGTAAAACCGGTGGGAGGCTCCGCCCACCAACCCCAATATCACCAAAACGCTTCTGTGCATGTGCAGAAGAGTGCATGCGCGCGGCCCCACTGCAAACTGGTAGTAAAGATAAATAGAACCCACCCCTGGACTGGGCCTAATCCAACCATGACTAAGATTGGATTCAATGTAATGGAACTGTGAAACACAGGCTTAAACTCCTTGAATTTCATTGTGGGTTGTAATTCAACAAGTCTTTCTTTATCCTTCCCTCCCAACCTCTCACTTTCCTCTCTTTCTTTTACATACACACTAGTGGTGGGTTGTTCCCAGTTCAGGCCAGTTCTATAGAACCGGTATTAAAACTGGCAGGAGGTTCCGCTCACCTGCCACGACATCATCATGGGTGATCTGTACATGTGCAGAAACATGTGTGCTCCCGCTGCAAACCGGTAGTAAAGGTAAGTGGAACCCACCCCGATACATAATCACAATTTCCTTTTATTTCCTCACCCCAAGAAAATGTCTTGTTAGAATGTGTTCAAGGGACCATTATTTCTCCTTTCATAATACAGATTCATTCAAAAGGTTATGTTCCCAGTGCATTGTAACATCCCTGCATCTCGTTTCAAACTAAAAAGTTAACCTTGAATCATGTCAGAAAACAGCTAGTGATAAAATCCATGATGTAAATTCATCAGGCTAAAAGCACTGCAGAAAGATTTGAAGCTACTCATCAACATGAAAATCTAGAAAACTGAAGATAATCAGCAATAGCCGTTTTCTTCAGAAAATGAAATATATGTTTTTAATTTATTTGCCTTTTTATTGTTAATGTGTTATCCAGAGTTTTCCAAGCTTAGCTGGCAAGACAAGTAAAATCTCATAAAAATATGGACTTTGTAAATGTGTACTTCGTTCTTTATGTGTAAGGGGACATAAAGGGAATTACACAAACTGGAATACATCTAATTGTTATCCAGTATTTATAAAATACTGTAATTAAATTGTGAACAGAATCATTTCTGTAGAATTTTATTTAATTGTCATAAGTACAATCAGTTATTGAAAGTCAAGGCAGAGAGGAAATTGTATGTTTCCTAGATGAACTCTGACAAAAAAAAGGTTGAAGAATTTTTTTTTTTCTGGATCTAAAGAGAATATTATAACCAAAATTCATTGCTTTTCATCTTTCCGAATGAATTCTTCTCACAACTTCATCCTTGTCTCTCTCCATGACCCAATAGTTTTCAGTATTTGATGTTGCTCTGTCAGATTTGATGGCACAATAATCTCTTAGTCAGTACAAGTCATGCTCTAATTATGAAAAAGAGTCTTTGGGACCACCTCTTGTGAGTTTTCACATGTGAGCAACATCTACCTATGTGTTCTTTTGTACTTTGAATTTGGTCAAACCCAGATATGGGAATATCTTCTCAGCTATGGTAACTCTATATGCAGTGGTGGGTTGCCCTCGGTTCGGACCGGTTCTATAGAACAGGTAGTAAAACCGGTGGGAGGCTCTGTCCACTGTCCCTGACATCATGAGAAGCAATCTGCACATGCGCAGAAGCAAGGCATGTGCGTTAGCGAAGCAAGCAAGCAAGCGCGATCCGATTGTGAACCAGTAGTAAAGGTAAGTAGAACCCACCCCTGACTATACGGAGGTAAACATTCACCAAACTCATGTGTGCTTGAGTATGTGCTCTTTGTTGATTTAAGTAAGTGCTGATCTCTCTCTCAGTTCAATTCACCTCACAGGGTTGCTGTTGCAGGGAAAATAGGAGGAGGAGGAAAGTGTTTTGGATATATTCACTGCCTTGAGTTGTTTGTAAAAATAATAAAGTTGGGACACAAATAATTAAAATAAAAAACTCTGAGCAGTCAAAAATAGAATTGAATGGGCTTATTCATAGATACATGCAAAAGTGACATGGACAAGGTGCTAGCTGAATCATTGGGCTACATGCATTGTCAAAAGCAAATTTCATTTGAATTAAAGCCA
Organism: Arizona elegans; assembly: GCA_022577455.1. Classification (NCBI taxonomy): domain Eukaryota; kingdom Metazoa; phylum Chordata; class Lepidosauria; order Squamata; family Colubridae; genus Arizona; species Arizona elegans. The sequence goes on along the minus strand of JAKOOJ010000001.1, from coordinate 146,740,810 downwards.
CAGTCCAAGAGCCCTTCAAGGCTGGTCTATATGTATTACAGTGTCCCCCCCCACCCCATCTCAGCAGAACAGTGATAAGAGTTTGCCCATTAAAAAAGGCTCTTAGGAGCTATTTTACACAAAATAAGGGCAGTACATTCAGGTGGCAAATGAAAAACATTAAAACCAAACCAAGGTTTGCATGCGGGATTGGTTGGAACATATCTCCTTCTTCTTCAATGTCTGATTCCAGAACCAATCCTGTATTATATATATCTGTGACATGGGGACTGAACTTGTCAACTCCCTACATTGACATGGGACTTGAGTTGTTTTTTTTAAGTGTCTACCACCATGACAGAAATATAAGGGGAATTAAAGACGATTAAAAGGGAAACAAACAATTGCTTCAGAACATATAGTTTGGTTTTAAGCAGCTTGGTCTCGTGCTTTAACAGGGGGATAGATACTAGAACACCATAGAAGCAGGAAGTAGCAATTGATATTGATTAGTTGGGATTTAATTTATAGGAAAATTGCCTGTTTACAAGAGTGCAGCTGGTGTGGTGACTAACGTTGATCTAGGCCAACATGAGGAAATTAGGGTTGTTTGTCATTTTTAGGATAATCAAGTGTCACTAACTGCACTGTTGTAAACAAAATCCTGATATTTAAGTAACATATTAAGATGAATTGTTCACATAGTAAATCTTCATTTATTTGGGAGAAACGCTTCTGTTAATTACATTTCCTCAAATAAAAATCTCATGAACATACCCTACTTTAGTATTTGAATTAATTAACTTATTTAATTGACAGTATCAACAGCTAATTGACCAAACACCTATTGGTTGACAGCTTTAACAGGAATTAATGTTTGCCAATGGCTAACTATAAACTATAAACTATAACTGTAAGTAGTAAAAACCCTACTCTTAGTTGCAGAATGAAAACTTGAATAACTCATCTGCCATGAAGAATTCTGTTAATGGAGATTGGATTTTTATTTAATATAATTATTCAATGATTAAATAAGCAACAAAAAAATTATCATAAAAATGACTAAGTCAATGAAGGTAGGCCTTTTTTTTAAGTGCACTGCACGCTTTTAAAAAGAGGTGGGACTTTGTTACCAAGAGCCTTGGTAGTACAGGGGTTTAAGGCACCCTGTTATTAAGCTGTTTATTAAGACCAGCTGCCTGCAATTACTGCAGGGTTCGAATCTCGCCAAGGCTCAAGGTTGACTCAGCCTTCCATCCTTTCTAAGGTAGGTGAAATGAGGACCCAGTTGTGGGGGCAATAAGTTGACTTTGTATAAATATACAAAAGGATGAAGGCTATTGCTGAGCACATTGTAAGCCGCCCTGAGTCTTCGGAGAAGGGCGGCATATAAATCAAATTAAAAAAAAAATATGTTTACCATTTTTGAATCGGTCATGATCACCATGGGCAGACTGATGCTTTGTGGCTGGGAGAACAGTAAGAATTATAGATGGGTGGTAAGAACAAATCATGTTTTCTGAGCTACTTTGAAAGTTCTATATGTAAAGAGAGGAAGCTGGAAAAAGTGGGCTCACTCTTTTATTTTTATCATTCTTAAATTTTATTTATATTAGATTATTACTATGGTAATAGTGCAATATTTTATCTATTACATAATTTACAAGATGCCTTTCCCTTTATTCCATCATGCAAGACAGCCTACAACAATCAAAACAAAAGCAAAACCTTATGAAAATATAACGCCCACTTTAATGCTTGATTTTAATTGTATGGATTGTGTTCTGTTTTAATATGGTACATTTTAAATAGTATAATTAAATCAACCTTGGGTGATGAAATAAACAGAAAGGCATCATATAAATTATTAAACAGATAAACAATTAGAAGCTTAACAAAAAGAGATGACTATGAATATTTTTATCATGGTCACTGATGAGAATTGTAAACAAAAACACATTAAATCAAAAACAAAACAAAACAAGACTGGTGAATTTGTCAGTGGATAATAAAAATCTGCTTAATTTTTCAGGCAGTATAACAAAATTTAGCTACTGATCCAAGAAGACTGAATCATACTGATCTGACAATAACTTCTGTACTTCAATCAGAATTTTCCAAATGTTTTACTATGTGAAAAAATATTATTTTACTACGTAAATGTTTTAGTACATAAAAAAGACTCAGAAACTCAGGTCTCTGAGTCTTTAAAAGAGGATACAGTACCACAGGACATGAGCTGTAGTTTCAACTCCCCCTTGTCACAGCCTCATTTCATAACGGATTTGTTTCAGCCCTCCAAAATGCTGTGGGGAAGAGTATTGAGACATGCTAAAATTAGTGAAATCACACACAGAGGAATATATAATTCAAATTACTATTTATTAGCAAGATTTATTTCCCAACTCAAAAAGGAAATTAATTGCAAAATATGAATTATGGGGGCCTTGGTGCTCTCTGAGGGTGGTGGTTTCCTTGCCGATGTCTGATAAAGTTACCTAGTTTGGTAATGAAACATCTGTAAAAGAATCATCAAGCTTAGAGAGCACCAAAACCCCCACAGTTATTTGAACTACAAATATTCTCTTCTATCAGTACATATCAGTTATCAAAAATCAAAAGGGAGTGGGGCTTTGAACACCTGATCACGCCTACTATTTTAATATTGTTAACTCCTAAAGAGACTCTTACTTAGAGACTCTTACTTACACCAGCTAAACTAGAGAGAGCTATATGATCTGTTTGAGAATAAGATTCTTAATATAGATTGAACCCTGTCATCTTCAGGCTCTTATCTAGTTTAAAAGCTGCGGGTGTGTTGTGAGGTCGGAGCTGTCGCTTTTCTATGTTTGCTGCTGCTGACGTATGCTGGTTAGTCTGTAACTCTATGTTGTGATTGGAGGACAGCAGTTTTTCTTCCTGCTTCCTCATCCTGGCTGTTTGGCTGCGTGTTACAGGCCTAGCTTTCTCAGGTTCTCTATTATTATCTGTCTGCTGTAGAGGGGAAAAGATTCTGGTAGGCATCCCAGCACCCTTGATTGTTAGTTGAGATCTCAGCCTGTCTTCTGGCTCGATCCTCTCTCTCTCCCTATTGCTAGCCACCCTCTGCAAAGAAGGAAGAATTCTGGCAGGCCTTACAACAATACTTGGAATCTCTGCCTCTCTTCTGATGTTAACACTCGAGTTTCTCTCAGTGCAGGTCCCCAAATACTTGATAACCTAGAGGCGTCGTCTCGTCTGTTCATATTCTGCGGCCTCTTTTCAATTTCGATGGCCTCCCTGATTATTCTTTTGTTGAGATGTTCCTCTTTCGCCACTGTTCTGGTTTTATTAAAATCAATATTGTGTCCCGTGGCCTTCATGTATTGTACCAAAGAAGAAGTTTGCTCTTCTTTCCTCACTGCATTTTTATGTTCTTCTAAACATACACTTATTCGTTTATTTGTCTGTCCAATATAAGATGACTGACAGGAGGCACATGGCACTTCGTATATCCCCTGGTTTTCCAACTCAATTTTATCCTTAGGGTTTCTTACCATCATCGATATTTTTCTATCTGTACGGAACACTGTTTTTATTTTTTGTTTCCGTAATATCTTATTAATTTTGCCGGTGGTCCTTTTTATATAGGGGAGGATGGCAGTTCCCATATTCTGTTCTTCTTCTTGGGTTTTGCTCAGTCCCTTGCTGGATTATAGTTCTAATTCTATTTTCATGAAACCCATTTTCCATTAATACTTCTGTGAGGGTCTTAAGTTCTGTTTGTACATGTGCCTCATCTGCTAGACGTTTAGTTCTAGTGATTAAAGTTTTTGGCACTGAACTTATTTGTGAGGGATGATGGTGTGAGTGTGCGTTCAGGTAATGATTTGTATGTGTCTTCTTTTGGTAAACACTGTGGTATATATATATATATATATGTATGTATGTATGTATGTATGTATGTATGTATGTATGACCACTTGAAAGAAAGGGAGGGAGGGAAAATCAGCCAGAAGTCTCCAACATAACAAATTCCAGGCAAGTATGCCCAGACCTCAATATTCCTCAAGGTGAAGCAATGACATAAAAATTATGACCTCCCTTTATATTTTATTTGTTTTCCCCACACTAAAATATTCCTGCAGCCTGAGGCATTAGTGAGAGCAAACCTCCATTATCGCTCCAGAGATTTGGCACTTTGCTCATTAGGCTTCTAAGGTTCTGACAGAGTGACCTTGTTTAGTGGAAAGACACAGATGGAGTCTGTCAGTAAATCTTGTTAATGTAACAAGTATTTCCATCCTTAGATGAGCATTGCACCTGATACAAGCATTTCTTTCCCAAGTAAACATATTCTCCTTCTTCCCTATAGATAGATTCCTTCCAAGGCCTGGCAGCCTAAGCATTTCATGTCATCAGGTGCTTTGCTATTTATTTGTTGTCACAAAATGCATCTTGCTCTCTGTGTGTAGGCCACTTAGTCTCTTTAAAGAAAGCTGGTGGTTGGTTTTAAGAGGACAGAAACTGGCTTAAAAAAAAACTGCTCTCAATCAACACAGCAATTTTCTTTCACGTTATTCTTGTTTTGTGGACTTTAGCTCCACCCTGTGAAACTTGATGGTCCTATGAGGTGGTGCTCTCTGAGCTTGATAGTTTTCTTGCAGACATTTCATTATTCAAACTAGGTAACATCATCAGTGCTAGTGACTAATAAAACGTCTGCAAGAAAACCACCAAGCTCAGAGAGCACCAAGGACCCCTCATTTCAATCCCGAGTCACAAATATTTTCCTTTAATGATGGTCCTATTTTCATTCTTGTCCACATTTCCATTCTTTTCCCTAAGGATTTTTGTAACGGTCTCATGATTGTGATAATTAAAAGATTATGCTAGGGTTATGTCATCTCCCTCTAGCAGTTGGCTAGTCTTTTGTGCAGGGAATTCTGAATAATAGTATGTATAAATAAAGGTAATAAGCAAGGACTTTGCTATCATTGATGCTGGATGGGGTTGAACTGAGGGTCAACCCTCAGGGACAAGAGTTGGACACACAACTCTTGTCAAAGAGCAAATGGCAGCTGTTGCTCATCATTACTCACACCAGTGGTGGATTGCCCCCAGTTCGCACCGGTTCTATAGAACCGGTAGTAAAACCGCTGGGAGGCTCCACCCACTGACCCCGACATCATCAAAATGCTTCTGCGCATACGCATGTATGAGCAAAGCGAGCACACGTGGCCCCGCTGCAAACCGGTAGTAAAGGTAAGTAGAACCCACCCCTGATTCACACCCTAGTCACCCACTATTGTAGTACACACTACACGGGGCTGCCCTTGAATAATATCCAGAAGCTTCAGACACTCAGAATGCGGTGGCACTGTGAATTAAGTGTGCTTCTAGAACAATACATATTACCACTTATGCTACACAAACTGCATTGTTTGCCATTTTGTTTCTGAGTCTAATTCAAAGCTGATTTTGAAACCCTTCATGAAAGGGAATCAGGTTATCTGAGGGACGATCTTTCCCTGATTAGATCTACCCATTCCATCAGATCTGGTAAAGAAGGCATGCTGCAGGGGCTTATTCTTGGTGGATCTGAGGAGGAAGGCCTTCTCTTCCACAGTGCCTGCTTTATAGAACTTTATCTCCCTGTGAAGTATGGTTAATTACATTCCAATTAATGTTCTGGAAGTCCTTCTAGATTTGGCTATGTCATTAATGAGATTATTCTTTTTTTAAATAATCTCAATAAAAGCACAGAAATAAGGATTGTTTAGGATTCAAGCAAAGCTTTTGTAAGGGGATGTTTTATATAATGCACCAGTGAATTTAAAAAGAAAAGGAAAGTAAAAATACAGATGAGTTTGGATGAGACTAAGAAAAGAAAGATTTTTAAAAAATCTTTAATGATAACAACTATTACTTACCAAAGTAAGCTTTTACAAAGGCAATCTATCTATCTATGTTAACAATGAGAAATTAAAATAAAGAGGAACCATGCAGAATAAAGAAATTTTGAATTTGTAAGTGAATGAAGGGGATGCTTGGCATACAAGTTGGAAAAGGAAAAGAAAACACAGCAATATTAAAATTACAAGAAAGGAATACTGCAGTAACTGATAATGCAAATGTGTGAAAAATGTTTTATCAGTATTATACTACTTTATATAAAGGTCAAGAAATTTCCTCAGAAAAAGTAGATAAAAGCACAACAGGATGTGCTGAAGATAACAGACATTCAAAGACAAATTTTGAATGGATCTATAACAATAAGAGAACTGTGGAAGCTAACAAACAACTGTTGAAACAACTAAAACAGGAAAGATACCTGGTTTGGATGGGTTGCCAGCCTTTCAGTTTAAATGTTTTGAAGATGAACATTTACAACTGTTAAAACAAACAATGAATATTATTCAGTGATTATAAACTGTTTACCATGAAAGCTTGGAAATAATTTTACAGGATTTTATTTATCAAGATCAATGTGGGTTTTTACCTAAAAGACAATTACGAGATAATATCAGAAATGTTTTAAATCTTCTGGAAAACCTGGAGCAACATACAAGCTGCATTGATATTCTTAGATGAAAAGAAAGCCTTTGACAATTTGAATTACACTTTTGTTTTGGAAAATATGAACCTTGAAGATAATTTTATTAAATGGGTAAGTTCATTTTTTTTTCTTTTCAGAAAGCATAAATAATTGTTAATGGAGAATTAACACAATCTCGTGAGGTTCAAAAAGAACAAGACTGGGATGTCCATTACCTTCATTTTTTTAATTAAATTTGGTCCTTAAAGTCTTGAATAGACACATAAAAAAAGATCAGAAAATTATTGGAGTTAAGATAAAAATCGAAATGCATAAACCAAGGCCATTTTTAAATGATTTAGTTTTAATTTTAGAAGGTCCACTAGAGAAAGTAGAGGCATTAATGCAAAAAATTAAAAGACTTTGGTATATTAACAGGTTTTAAGATTAACAATCAGAAGAAAAAGATGTTTAGAAATTAGAAGGTCAAATATGATGGATGGAAAAAACTGGTTTTAAGATTGAGAAAAAAAATAAAATACTTGAGTATTAGTATATAAAATAAGAATTGTATGTTATTTAGAAATAATTATATTAAGATATGATCTGAAATTAAGAGGGACATCTTAAAGCAGGATAAATTTAAATTGTCACCATTGAGGAGAATTGCCATGATAAAAATGAATATTTTGCCAAGAATGGTGAGTTTTGTTTTTCTTACAATGCCTATTTTGACAATGGATGTATTGTGTAAACAAATTTAATTTAGATACATTTAAATTTATATGATAAGGAAAACCACTAGTTAAATATAGAAGTGATATAGGATGCAAAGGAAGGAGGAGGATTGGGTTTACAACATTTAAGAAATATTTTGCTATTGGGATGTTGCTGGGAAACAAGATATTTTTACAATTAGACATGTGAACTTTAAAAATCATTTTATTAGGTGTGTCATATTGAAAATATGGAATAAATGTTTCATATCTATTTGCAGGTTGTGCCTGCAAACAAGGTTATGGATCTCAGCTCAAAAAGCATACCATAAAATAGAACTGGCAGATAAAGATCAATGATTGACATACTGGGACTGTTTGGAAAACTATCAAAAGAAATTTAAAATATAATCTAAAGAGTAATTACTAGCTGAAAGATATAGTTCTCAGTGATTTCCTCATTTATAGTTATCTGAAAGATTTAAAATGGATAGAAAGATTTATGCTATGGAGCAAAGTAAGTCAGAATTTGAAATACAATGTACCAATGATGAAATGTAGAAACTTTTGTGGAAATTTGAAACAGGTTAAAAAATGTATAATGAAATAGACTAATATAATTTTTGTTAATATACAGATGGATCAATGTGGTTCAAAGGGTTGGAATTAATATTGTGTTATGATCTCATAGATATTTTTTATAAAACTTGTGATTCATGATTTTGATGATTAGAAGAATAGATTATAGATTATAGAAAGAAGAGTAATATGATATAACTTTAGAGACAGAAATTAACATACATTTGTATTTAGAACTACTATGAAGAATATTGGAAGTTGCTTCCGTATATCTTTTCCCCCCCCCCATTTTTCTTCAGTTTTTTTCTCTTCTTACATTTTGTGCTTCTTCTTATGATTTTTTTTCTTTTTCTCTTTTCTTTATTTTATATTAGTTTGCATTAGCTTTTGTCCTCTTGTTTAAAAGTTTCAATATAAATTATATATTATGTGGAAGTAGAATGCAGTGTTGCATCAGCATCACAACTGACACAATTTTTGGTATGCCTTCCAGTCCTAGCAAAGCAACAAATGAGCACGCCTGAGGTAGCAGCAAAGAAATGGAGCCTGAAATTCAAGTTGTCCATGTTTCATAAAAACAAAAAACAAAAAAACACCAACCTTTTTTCTCTTCAAGGTATTTTGGGTTGCCATTTATATTGCTGACCTACTGTAGCATGCTCTCCCTCCCTCCCTCTCTCCCTCACCCTCACCCTCTCTTTCTCTTTCTCTCTCTCACCCCCCACACCCCAAGAGATAAAGATATGTTAAACCTCTGGATCTCTTGAATCCATTTGAATCCACTCGTTCCACTTTTGTAACTTCTGCAGTGCTTCATCTGCCCTGGGACATTAGAAAATGTCTTGAAGACAAAGTAGCCCTTTCAATTCTAATCTCCATCCTTAATGCTAAATGTCATTGGGGCTAAATTATTTGAGGGACTGCCCCTCCACAATTAGGTCCTATCTCATTAGGTCCAAGAGGAGAGGCTTTGGCTCCTGTTAGTAGGGAGTGTAATCTGGTTGGGCCCAGAAAGGCAGCATTTTCTGCCATGGGGGCCACCCCTTTGGAACATCATCTCCCAAATGTTAGATAATTCCAAATCCTGTTGGCCTTTCCCAAGGCTTTAAAGAAATGCTTTTGTCACCAAGTTTGAGGATCTTGCTCACAATGGTTGTGGGTTGTTCTGTTTCAACCTTGGCTTCTAATTATGTTTGTGAATGTTTTACTGCTACATGTTTTATGGAGTTTAAATTGTTGTTAGCCAGAGTCATGAAGCCGAGATGGTCTGTCATATAAATTGAAATGATATAAAGATAGATGATATATGATAGGTAGCTAGCTAGCTAGAAGATAGATAGATAGATAACCACTAAGGATAAAGGTATAGGCAGCTTGTTAAATGTTTGCAACTATACTTTCCAATTTGTTGTCATAGTCCATAGTCCACTTTAGCCCAATTCAGTGGCAATATAAAGCATCTTAAGAGTCAGTTTGGTGTAGTGGTTAATCAACAGACTAGAAACTGGGGGACTATGAGTTTTAATGCTACTTTAGGTAAGAAGCCAATTGAGTCACCGTGGGCCAGTCATTCTGCCTCTTCTCTCTGGGAAGCAGTCAAGGATAATCTACTTCCGAAATCTTGCCAGGAAAACTGCAGAGGCTACTATATTCCAGGCAGGCTGGAGGAGTCAACACACACATACACAAATATGGCATTTTCTGGGAGGGCAAGGTGAGATGTCAAAATATGTTATGCTGTCACAATGCTGTACCCAAATCTAATATTTTCATTGGACTCAAATAAAAAATGGTTGAAGCTTTGGTTATAATGTATGTTTCTTTCTTTTTTTCTTTTTCTTTCTTTTCTTTTCTTTTCTTTTTTTTTGTGGGCAGGCGATGGTTTGTTCCAGGCACAACTGAGCAGCAGTTCTTCGAGTCTAATTTTTTTCAGTTCTGCAAGCAACGGAAGTACAGCTCCTTATCAAACATAAGAACAGCCATGCATCATCATATAAGAAGACTATATGCTAATGTTACTCTCATGTGAGCTGGGGCTTCTTTTATCATCTGAGGTATAGAGGGAAGTTATGTTGCAGTGATCCCACATCACATAATATACAAAACAGGATTCCTCAGTGAATAAAGTTTCTCAAAAAGGAAGATGTTGTGCATGATTTATCTCTTGAACATTAGCCATGCACAGTACTGTATTTGAACAGAATATTTCTAAGTTATTACAAAGACAGGACTATGATTTAGAGACTCATATGAGAATGTCACACAAATTGCATCCACTTTACTCTTGCTTGCTTGCTTGCATGCATATTTTGCCAAAGCAAAAGGTAACATTCAGAGGGGGAAAAAAAAGATCTGGCCATACTTCTGAAGTTTGATTTTGATCCACGTCAATCCTTTTGCTCTTGTATGCAACACAATTGTGGTATATGATGCTGCTGATTAAAAGCAATTTCCAATCAAGGGGGGGGGGGAATGCTGACTGGTTTATTCTAATCAATTTGTAAATATGATTCTGTGATGAGTTTCAGCAGCCCAAATTTTCCTCTGATTGGGTAACTACTACTGAGCCACTATCAGCATTCCCAGCAAAGTCACTTTCAGAACAAAGGAAACACTTCAGCATATGAGGTTACTTGGTTGGGTAAACATATGCAATTATAAGTTATATAAGTAATAGTTTAAGTCTAGAAGAATACTATATTCCTATAGAACCGTGATGGCAAACCTATGGCACGTGTGCCACCTGTGGCACGCGGAGCCATATCTGTGGGCACGTGAGCATTGGCCTAGCTCAACTCCAGCGCGCATGCCAGCCAGCTGATTTTTGGGCCCTCTGGGCCCACCGGAAGTCAGGAAATGGGCCATTTCTGACCTCCAGAGGGCCTCCAGGGTGGTGAGGAAGGCTGTTTTTGCCCACCCCAAGCTCCAAGAAAGCCTCTGGAGTCTGGGGAGGGCAAAAACGGGCCTACTGGGCCCACCGGGCCATTGCCTGCCAAAAGCGGGGGGGAGCATGGGGGGTTGCGCATGCATGCTTGGGGGGTGGGGCGTGGGGGGCATTGAGTGTGGGCACGCATGCACACAACCACCCCCCCCCATGGTCCCCCTGCTTTTGGCACGCAACGGCAAAAAGGTTAGCCATCACTGCTATAGAAGTTTCCCAAATATTCTATTATTTGTTTATTTAGTCAAGGTTTTCTCATTCCCCTTCCCAATTCATATCATCATTCACACAGTGCTGTGAAGTAGTTTACCTGGATAGTTCCAGGTCAACCATTGAAATTAATGGCTCCGTGGAAATTTAATTTGGGCCGTCCTAATACACAGGGTGAACTGATATTTAAAGAAAAGTCTTCATGATGCAATAAAGATATTACATTTAAAAATGAGCAGGTTAAAATAGTGTGGAATTTCAGAATACAAACTGATGAAGTCTTGGCTCATAACCAGATATAATAGTGGTTTAAAAGGAAACAAAAGTGTGGATAATTGATGTGGCAATACCAAGTGACAGTAGAATAGCAGGCAAAGAACTGGAAAAGATCAAAAGATCAAAATCTGAAAATAAACATTCAAAGATTATGGCATAAACCAGCCCCAGTGGTCCCAGTGATTATTGGCACACTGAATGCCATATCAAAAATTCTTGGACAGCACTTAGAAAATATGCACATTGACAACTCCCATCTGTCAATTGCAAAAGACCACACCACTTGGATCTGCACATATACTATGCTAATACATGATAACATCCTTGGTTCTTGGGAAGAACGTGATGTGTATGAAGGCCAACCACAGTTTAAACAATTAGTAGCTGTGATTCTATGTTATTCTGTATATAATACGTAAATAAAAAGGTCTGCAAATAGAAATAGAATGGATGTAACAAAATAAAGCCAAGATACACCAATATTAATAGGTGCCTTGGGTGCAATCCCAGTATAACTGGAGCACCACCTGAACAACATTGGCATAAACAGATCAGTGTCATTCAATTGCAAAAGGCAGCTTGGAAGAGCTTACATCCTGCAATGATACCCAAAAATATCAAAACAACATCTGCCTATTCCAGGTTCTTGAGAAAAACTCAATAGATGGCCAAAAATCCCAAACCTAGTCCCAACATTTGGCCAACTGTGCAATGAACCATAATAATACTGTCTTGTTGGTGGAACCTTGAACTCTGCCTGATTGCATGGAAGAAACAGAAACTATTGGAGATCATCAGATTTTGAGGGGAAAGTCTTGGATTTTTAAAACATTAACTGGGTAAAAGATTTACCATCACTAGAACATGTAACAGAAATTGTGTAAGTAATAAAATATGATGGCTTAATGTAACTGGGAAATATCTATCTATCCCTGACTTCATTTAAGCAGTATTTTTGACAAAATGCCATTATATCACTTTTTATAGCTTGGAACTAAGGAAAAAAACACATTCAATCTTTTAACATCGATTTTTTTCAACTTTGGCACACATGTTTTTAAATGATGAAGTATATGAGCTACTGGCATGTGTACCTCCTATTATTGTAAGGGCTTACTAAGGCATTTTTAAAAGGATATGACATCCACTCAAAGGCAAATAGAAGACTTGGTAGTTCTAAGTGATTTTCACTTGAAGGTCCTTTCCTTTCCTTTCCTTTCCTTTCCTTTCCTTTCCTTTCCTTTCCTTTCCTTTCCTTTCCTTTCCTTTCCTTTCCTTTCCTTTCCTTTCCTTTCCTTTCCTCGCCTCGCCTCGCCTCGCCTCGCCTTGCCATTTGCCATTTGCCATTTGCCATTTGCCATTTGCCATTTGCCATTTGCCATTTGCTATGGTATATTCTTACTAAGTCCAAATTTAAATCATTATTAGACCAATGTAGGATTTGTCAGTGTATCATCAATAGTATGATTGTAGCAAAGCAAAATGAAAAGACAAATTTAACATAAACCTGAATGATATTGCCTAAAATCTCTTACTGGAGAGGAGGCTGGAGGTTCCATGAACTTTCTATTTAGTTTTTAGTTGCTACGTTTTATATATTACAGGAAAAATAGGTTATATGTGTTATATGTATTATGATTATATATATATATATACACACACACACACCACACACACACACACACACTATATACTATCCAGTCTTCATTAATAACTTCATAAAGTAAAATTTCACCTCTTTTTTTTCTTTCTACAAAACTCTTTACCTTTAAATGATTCCTATCTCCCCAGCCCTGCACCTCTGGTCATAAAATTTTAAGATTAACGAATATTACAGCGAGGTGGACATCAAACAAATTTAATAATAATAAATAAAATATTGAATATTTTGTTGTAGCCATAATTCATGCAAGCAATATATTACTTTTAATTAAATTGCTTACAGAGAAGTATTTTTTAAAAGTTGCAGAATAAACAAAAAAGAAATATATAAGAAATCTAGATTTTTCATTCTTCTTTTAGGATCCATGATTAATAGTTGGAAATATTGAATTCCTAAATTTTATATTGGCTGGACAGCTAATGGGTACATTTTGAGATCAAGTTGTATATGTTTCAACACTTATTCCTGTTGTTCTGTACCACAGTTATTTTGTAGAAAAAGCCTTTTATTCCTCTGTGACTACAATTAAGCAACAAAATGTGGTATCTGCAGAACCTGATTACTCTTAATTAGTTAAGAATATAATTATGTCTCAGATGTTTTTTTTTCCCTCTCTCCCCTCCGCTCCCATCTTTTTAGGCATTTAGCAGGGTGTTTTAATTTTCTTGATTAGTTATGTCTCACTAGAGAGTGGTTTTGTTTATTTTTTGCCCAGGATTTTGTGTTATTTATGTCAAGATGTTGTTGAGTTTAAAGGGCAATTTGAGACAATCATTTTATGACAATAAATCATCACCATATGCTGACCTTTTCTCACCTATCCCAGGATGAAACTTCCTTACAAATGCAATGCTGTGGAATCATATTCAGACTTCACTCTGAACTAAAAAAAAAATGATCAGAAGATACTTTTCTTCCAGATGCAATAAAATATAAATCAATCAGTAGAGCTGTGTTTGCCCAAAGGTCTTTTATCACAGGAGAAAGAATGGAAAGGTCACCATTCCAACTGTGTCCTTCTTGTGTTGACTGTATTATAATTTTGTCCTACATTAGTTTTGTCACCAGCAGTGTTTCATACCCTTAGCATATTCTAAGGCAGAAAATGTAGAAATTACACTTAATAAAAGAAGTATGTTTTATTTTATTTTTAAAAAAAAATACATTCTACTTTGTATTTTTAATCCACATTTTGGTTTAATCACCACTATCATTGTGAAGTCTGATGCACATTTCCCCTTTTGAAAAGACAGACCTAAAAAAAAACCCTTATTACTGCCATGAAATATAAACATGTTATTTATTAATATCCTATTATATTCGGAAACCAGAGGGAAAATACTAAATATCCTGCCAGTCCTAGAAGATATCAGAATAGGTTAATCTGTTGAAAAAAATATATGAAATGAGTCTGAGTTCCTTAGAAGTTTATACATAATATTCACATTTCTAGATGGCCTGAATCCATATATAACTATATGCTTATTCGACTTTTCTGACAATATAGAATAAAAATATCATAGCTTACTGAAAATTAGATCCCAAACTACATTCATCAGCATTATATTTGGGCTAATTTGAATGTACCTCTCACCCCTTATCTAGATGATAGATTAAGGAGAGAGGGAACTTGCAAATTCTCCCTGCTTTGTAGCAAATAATATCTATTTCCATTATTGCTGGTAGTACATTTTCTCATAGCTGATTTCAAATCATAGAAATGGCTTGTCCTTGCCTTCTTCTGGGATCTTTTTTGACTATTCAGCCCGGCTAATAACTGGAAATTCCTGGTAATCCTTAATCTGCGTACTAATTCAACCCTGTTTAGTTTAGCTAGCTGCTGCCAACTGTTATAGCTGATTACCGCTTAGATGTGTAGAGATCATGTAGTAATTTCCACAGAATGATATTGATCAGACCACCTGGTATTTTATCAAGGGTAGACATCAGTTTGGGTCAATGTATGTAACTGTGTGAGGCTTAGACTGGATCAGGAATACAGTGTGGAAGAGTTAACAGAATAACAGATTTGGAAGGAAACTTGGAGGTCTTCTAGTCCAAACCTCTGCTCAAGCAGGAAGCCCTATACCATTTCAGACAAATAGGTTTCCAATCTCTTCTTAAAAACCTCCAGGGTTGGAGCACCCACAACTTCTGGAGGCAAGTCGTTCCACTGATTGATTAATTGTTTAATTGTTCTAATTGTCAGGATATTTCTCCTTAGGTGGTTGTCTCCTTGATTAAGTAAAATCTGACGTTCACTACATTAAAGCTTTGCTGTACAAGAAAACTAGATTCTTATTGGTTAGCTCTACCCATGATCTTAAAAACCTCTGCAAATGTTCTAGTCCCGTTATGGCGAACCTATGGCATGTGTGCCCAAAGTGGCACACGGAGCCATGTCACCTGGCACATGCAGCATCGCCTGTTCCTCTTCCGGATTTCTGGCACGCATGCGCATGCAACAATCAGCTGGCCTTTGTGTGTGCAGCAGTGCTGGAAACCACAAGAGCATGCACGCTGGCCAGCTGATCAGCGCATGTGCATATTCGGCAGTAACTGGAAGACTTGTTGGCCAGCGTGCATGGGCGCCAGAAACCAGAAGTTCATTTTCAGGGGTGTGCATGCGCCCTGGGCAGCTCCTCTTCCTGGTCATGGCCCTGACGAGCACACATGCGTGAAGTGCTCCCTTTTCGGCACTTGGTGCACATCACTGTTCACATAGTGAACAGTGCGCATCACTGTTCTAGTGCACATCACTGTTCTAGTTAGATCTCTGTCCCTGTAAACAATGGAAAGGGCCCAAAAGAGGATGAAAGAGGGATGATTGTCAGAGATCGGTACCATACACAACTGAGTGCTATACCGGTTAACTGCTTGCTTCAGTCCTGCATACCATTTGGCCTCCAAAGCTGAGGAATGTGGCCTTTAGCCCAGAAACGTTACTATTCATTGTTCTAAGATATATGAAAAGAATAAGGGAACGTTACTACTAACTGTATATTTACATTTTTATGTAATATGGCCCTTGAATTGATGTAATCCTATGACATTTACTAGACTGAATGTTTTTACTCATGCTTGATATCAGTATAATTACAAGATTTCAATTCTAGTATTATATATGTTTCCATATGTTTGGAGTAGGTTTCCTTCCCCTTGTGTTTACAGCCCTTTACCCTCTGTTTCTCAAGAGCTTCAGTAAATTGAGTGAAGTTACCCTTTTTCATATGGATGCAATGGCATGGGGATAACTGTTCCATCTTGAAATCTGGGATCATTTGAGGCTATTGTGCAATGAAATAAATTCACTTTTCTTCTGTAACTGTTCTTGTGTTATGTTATGTCCTACTTTCCAAGCAGAATACATACTTTAAAGCTACTTACTGCATGGAAACAGTTCTTTTTTAAGGCACTTTTTCTAATTTCAGTCTCAAAACTAGACATAATAAAGTTAAAATGTGGGATATGACAATCTTTAAAAAATGTGCACAAACACACATATATGCATGTACTGACAGAGTAATGAAAACAATGTAAGCATCAACTTAACAAAACAAGATCAGAACCTATATACTTTCACCTATATAGATATTACAGTTTCTAATTCTAATTCTGATCTGTGGGAAATTGTGAGGGAAAGACAACTTTAGATTATATCTCATTGGGAAGTATTTCAAAGTTGTATAATGATGTCGTTTCTTGCAATTATGTTCTTATTTTGTGAATAACATGACCTGCTGGGAAATTGGGTAATGTATAAAGGTGGAATAAAAAATAATGCCTCCACCTCCATAACTTTATTTTAAATAGGAATATTTTAATAAACCAAACGTTCTTGAAATAATGCTCTTTTGTCACTTCTAATTACTTCTCCACATACTACCTGCTTCTGTTACACGCTTCTGCCAATATTAGATAAGCTTCCTAAAAATATAACAAGAACTCCATACTTTATCCCTTCAACCAAGTCCTGACAATCATTTTCACCTCTTCATCAATCAAGGAGATGGAGATATTCCTTTAGTTGTGTGAAAACCTGGAAGTTGGATGTTGCCAAAACTAGATTGCAGGGTAGATGAAGTAAGACAATGAAATTCAACTTTGCAATTGTCTCTTGGTTGACTCAGGAGGTCTGAGGCTTAATATTGTCATGTTAGAACAAAATTTCATCCTTGAACATCTGAAATCTTATAGTGGTTTCAAAGTTTTGAGTGTTGGAATGTAATGCTCTGAGTTGATAATGGTAATATGTCCCAAGAAATTCACAAGAGTAACACCACCTGCTTCTGAAAAAACTTAGTCATAAAATTTCCTATTGAAATTTAAGATTTTGATTCCTCCCCCCTTCCAGTAGATGAAGTTTTGTGATCGTGTTCCATGGACTGACGCTTCATTTCTGGGTAATAATACTGAGCTCATATTTTGTCAGCTGTCAAACTGTCAACTTGTCAAGTTGACATTTGTCAACTGTCTTGTTGCTATGCTGTTCTTCACCTTCATCCTCAGTGTAACAACTATTTGAAAATGTCAGTGCTTCAAATGTTCATAAGTGCTTATCAACATGTGAGGATCTCATCTTGCATAAACTTTCTAATATTGAAGAATATCAATAATGCAACCCTGTGAAATAACAAAGTTGACATAAATTTCCCTTTGAGGGATACCCATTGTCCTTAATCAATTCATCAACCTTGCTATTGTGAAACTTGTGAGTTGCTGTCACAAGTCCTCTGCTTTGCTTTTGATCACAGAAAACTGTTCTTTCCTTCATTATATTTCATCTTCTTTACTTTTTTGGCCCAGTGTTGCCCAATATCGACATCACACAATCTGCATTTTGTGGTGACTTTCAGTTTTAGGGACATCTTCAGCAGTCAAAATTTGAGCCACAGTACACTGCTTAGACAGCACTGATGAGTACTTATTTTAGATTTGCATTTCATAAACAATAGCGACACAAACTTTTTTCACATCAACTTTGCATCAGCTAAAGTGAAAAAGAGTTGCTAAAGAATATATTACTTTAAGTGCATCAGAATTGCCATCTGTTGGCAGCTTATAATTTTGGTAAAAGTACTTTTCATTCAGCCCTTGCATTATTTCTTCTAAACAAAAAACAGAGATGGAAATCTTGCCTCTATCCAGTATCACCTAGTGACACTATCAATCTGGTTGTAAAAGGGCTCTAAAGAGAGAATGTAGCAATGGAATGGATTAGCAAAAGAAAGTTTTGTCCTAAGGATATATGAGTCTTGTATAGGTTTTCTTATGACAGTATGTTCTGATTTTCTCTCCTACTGCAGGATGCACCTATCACATTTCCCAATATTTTCCTGAATATCCCCACTTTTTAAAGAGATTTTATGGGGCACAAGCAGTAAGGAGTAGTGCAGAATTGCCTCTGCAGAACAGTTATAAATGCAATGGATATAGTTTGTATGTGCAGGCTTACCTTTATAGTTCTACTAACTGAATACCAGTGCTCTGCTACGAAACTATGTGATCAGGCTTGATAAATTGACACTTACAGTTTGAAAATTAACGAGTAGTTATGATTAGCCTCTCCTCTCCCCTTCTCTCCCTCAGGATTGCCCCACAGAAGCATCCCCTATTCTATCCCCTGCTTGCTGCTGTGAAAGTAAGACCGAAACTGAAACGCCTCTCCTCTGCTTGTGTTTTGCATTTGGAACAGATTTCTTTTCAGGTGGGGAGTGGGAGTAGAATTCTTTAGCATCAGAGTGTGTTAATCATAATATAGGAAATACTAATGCTCTGATGGTCATTTTGAAAAATCCTTTCTTAGTGAGCACCTAGAAGCCAAGAGGAACATACGTGGCAAATTTCAAGTTTGTAAGCTTTACGGTTCTGGAGATTTTGTGATAATGTGTGAGTGATATTTTGCTTTTATATACAGTATATAGGTGATATAGTTAGCAAGATCCCTAAATTATCTTTAATCCTCATGCCAACATATTTTATATTGAAACATATATTCATTGTATTGAAATAATGAATACACACAGAGAAAGAGAAACACAAACATATACAATTTAATCTTGAGATTCTTCCCTTTGTCTCATCTATTAAACAAATCAAAGTTTAAGATTAACATGATGAGCCTTGCCTGGAGTCCTCATGTTATCTCAAGAGCTTCTTATAATTTAGATGGTTGCTCATTGTAAGATGAATTTATGGCAAATAAAGCAGCTCATTATAAACAATCTCAAAAGAGACTGATATGTGTAGGCCTCTACAGTTTTCTACTAAATGTCCTTTGAAATCCATCTTTCTGAAATTCAAAGATACATTTTTCAGTGTGAACTGCAATGCTCAAAACAATGTTTTAATCCTTCCTTTATTTGGTGAAAGGTTGGGATAATGTCAGCTATTTCTATTCAAAGGGAGACATTGGTGAAATGAAACAGACATTGTGTGAAGTATGAATAGTGGCTGGCTTTTGTTTCTATTTGGCAGGGGAAAAAAGATGCTAAATGATAAGATAGTTGTAGGGCTTCTTTGGATTTTTTTAAAAACCACAGCTATGTTAAAGAATTATTCCCTAATTAAAGAGTTTATTTATTTATTCGATAATCCATTCACTGTATTTATATCCAGGTTTTTTTTTCCCCACCAGGAGCTCTAGGTGTCATTCATGAGAATGTCGTCTAATTTTGCTTTCCACAACAACAGCACTGTGAGTGACCTGTGTGGTTGAATGGAGACTTGAATCTTAGCTTTTCTGGTCCAGGTTGGAACCTTAACCATGAAACAACCTTAGTGGGTTTTTTTTTTTTTTTTGTTTGTTTGTTTGTTTTAATGTCAGTGGTAGGAATCCAAGCACACTGCTTCATAATTCTATATTTTATATATTTTATTGCTGAACTGCATTATGTGTCCTTCATAAAGGCCAGAAATATTAGACTGCCACAAATGGTTTGGTAGAGTCTTTACTTTTTTCATTTTTGTCCATTGATTTAACATTCAGTTGAATAAACAAAATTTCAACTCTTCATAATATACTTTTTTCTTTGCATTACCTCACATAAAAAAACCTGAACACTTTCTATAGCCTGGCTAGGTGGCTCAGTGGCTAAGACACTAAGCTTGTCAATAAGAAAGGTCGGCAGTTCGGCGGTTCGAATCCCTAGTTTAGATCTGGACTAGATGACCTCCAAGGTCCCTTCCAACTCTGTTACTGTTATCAGCACTTGACAAAATAACCCACATTATTGCCCTGATAAGAGAGGGCAACATCTGGATCTAGGTGTGACCCTCAGGGATAAAAAAAAATAAAAAATGTGTGTTGGGTGTGAGAAATAATTTAGGACAACAACTCTTGAAAAAGTTGTCTATCTGTTAGAAGAGTTAAGTGATTAGTACAGATCTGACATAGTTCATTGTATAGTTTTGATTTAATCCAGTTCATCTACCAAAAAAAAAAAAAAAAGTAAAGCTTTGAAGCAGTACTGGTGGAGAAAAAAATACTTATTTTATTACAGCAACCATCTTCTGATAAGAGATAGTTCCTCGTTTGTGAAAGTATCGCTCTTGCGGCAGGATGGGTGGCAAACTAATTTCATAATTAAATAAACTTTAAAAAGGCCATGCTATCTTCTGGCAAACAGCATTAATACTGAGCCCACAAGTTCTTAAATGGAATTAGTATTTTATTTGAGGGGAGGGGAAGTTCCTTGACTGAAACCAGAAGCAAGACAAAATTGCAAGTGAGATGAAAAGCTTTAAAATTAAAAAGGAAAACTGGTGAATTCCCCATTCTTGGGGAAACCAGCTTACATGTCAGAGTCTGGGCGTTTCTGAAAGATATCTTGACCTAGAAGTCTCACAGATGACACCAAATTATATGGTACAGGAGAATAAGAAATCGAAAGCATTTGTATATCATCTTTCTGATTATAACTTTTCCCCATTACGCTTTCCAAACATTGGAGCAATCCTCACAGAAAGCCTTCAAGAGCCACAAATGACTTACACAATAGTTCCATGTTTTTTCCCCATTTAATTACACTCGAAAATAAGTTATCTTCCCCTTAGAGGAAAGGAAGCCTGTATTCCCAATTTCAGTCTTTGTAACAAGACCAAAGAAAACTTAATTAATAAGTTAAGACAGGTTTACTCCAGAGTCTGAGTAATTGATTTTGCTTGTATAACAAAACATAATGATATGTCTTTGCTAGGACAACTTATATAGCCACTTGTATAAGAATTCACACTGAATGCAAGAGAAAAGTATCTGTTGGATATTTTAAAATGGCTGGAACAAAGTTGGGAAGCATGACAAAAGCACACAAAACAGTAGATAATAAGACTAACGTTATATAAATAAACTGAGAATAACAGCAGAAAAACTGGGTCAACAGCAGGGGCGGGTTCTACTTACCTTTACTACGCGTTTGCAATGGGATCACACACGTGCGCTAGCTTTGCTCGTGCACGCACCTCACTTCTGCACATGCACCTCACTTCTGCACACACGCAGATCACTTCTGATGACTTCAGGGTCAGTGGGCGGAGCTTCATGCCAGTTTTACTTCCGGTTTTATAGAACCGGTCCGAACCAGTGGCAACCCACCACTGGTCAACAGATGTGATGAAAGGCAGGGAAAAATGTTGATATGACAGGATATTGAGATAGGAGGGAACTGCAACAACAACAACAGCAACAACAACCACCAAAAAATTCTTTCTCAGGGATTTAAAACTACAGATGTTGACAGGAAAATATTTGTCTCCAAATATTATGGAAAAAAAGAATAAACAAAAGGCAGATTAAAAATCTCCATTCCAATCCTAAAGGTAGTATTTAGCTTCCAGCTGCCTAAAATTACTGCGAGTTCAATTCTCACCAGGCTCAAGGTTGACTCAGCCTTCCATCCTTTCTAAGGTAGGTAAATTTGAGGACCCAGTTTGTGGGGGCAATAAGCTGACTTTGTATAAAATATACAAAAGTATGAAGGCTATTGCTTAACGCACTGTAAGCCGCCCTGAGTCTCCGGAGAAGGGCGGCATATAAATAATAAAAAAAAATCCTAACATATTTTTATTCAAACTTTCATGTTACAACCCATTGTGCTTGAGGAATGACAATATTGGATATAACTTGTGGATATATTTTATTAAAAAATACAAACAAAGCAATTTAAATATGGAAAAAAATACTACACAAAAGTCCAGCAGAAACAGTCATAGGAGGAAAATAAATAAGGTAATTAGTTTTCATAGAAAGCATGATGGGGAAAAATCATAATCCTTCCAATGGTATTAATAAAATGTTTTAATTTGTGTTACAGTTATTGGATTGTGATGGAGTATAAAATGATAAGAATCAGTTTGGGAAACTGAGTTTTAGGCCCATCTTAGGCACAAAGCCAGATGGCTTTGTGCCAGCCACTCTCTTGCAGCCCTGGAAAGCAGGCAGTGGCAAGTCACTTCTAAAAAATGCCTTGCTAAAAAAACTGCAGGAACTTATCCAATGCATCTCTGGGAATTGAACACGATTGAATGAAGAAAAAGAAAAGGTGATAGATAGATAGATAGATAGATAGATAGATAGATAGACAGACAGACAGACAGGCAGGCAGGCAGGCAGGCAGGCAGGCAGGCAGGCAGGCGGAGATAAGCAAGTTCCTGAAACCAAAGTTTCACTGCTGAAAAGTACATTATGATGTATATATGGATAGACAGTATTACTGACAGATAATAAGGTTAGCTTTAAAGCCATTAATTCTTAAGACTGAATGAGACTATTTGTTAACTATGTTAACAAATACAATTGTATCAAGTATTTAGCAAGCTTTTCTTAAACTCTGATTTCAGGGGCATCTGACCTGGAATAAAATGAAACATGGACACATATAATTTAACTGTAGTAAGTCACAGTTGGTGGTGGTGTTAATATTGTGACTTAATTACATTTGAGAGAACAATAAAAGAGAATTTACGTTAATGTTGAATCTCTACCTGCAACAAAGATTAGTTTAGAAGCTATTTTGAGAAATAAAAATAAGTGAACTGCTCATGTTGCAATAATTTAAGTAGATATAATCTACATAAGATTTTATGAACAAGCTGACATTTCTTATTAATGAACAAGAAAAATGACAAGAACAGAGTTTCTAGAAGTAGAGGCTTTTTCACATGTGACAGACTGACAAGTCATAACCAAGACTGTTATCTCAGTTGCTGTATTTGCAATGTTGCAATGAAACATTTTTTTTGTAAATGAATAAAATATTTAATGGGGGGGGGGGAGCATCATCTCTTTATTTTAGTTTTGTCCTGCTTTTCTTTTAAAAGTAATTCAGAGTGGTGCACAGAAACTGGGCAATAAAACTTCACCCTCCCAAATATTTAATAAAAAGAGTTAACAATAAAACTTTTGGCTGTTAAGCCAGACAACAAACACAATAGAAACACAAGAAGGAGTTATCAAATAATTATAGGAAAAATCATTTGAAAGGCAGACTGGTTCTGGTGAAGTTATTATGCTCAGATTTTGGGGAGCTAACAAAAGTGCAGAATAAATGAAACACAGCAGTGGTGGGTTTCTACTGGTTTGTCCTGGTTCGGGAGAACTGGTAGTGGCAGCGGCAGGAGGCTCCGCACACCCACCCAGACATCATCATGGATGCTCTGCATGTGCTCCCGGTTCCAAACTGGTAGCAAAGGTAAGAGGAACCCACTACTGAAACACAGCTATTTTAGGAACAAATGCACAAGTGATTGGAGGAGATGGGGTACATTATTACAGAATAGCCAAAGGATATGTCACTGCAGTTCAGGATCACAGCACTACCATTAAATGAACAGACATAATCCTCAGAACAAGGTTTGCTTTCTAATCACCAAAACACTGATATTGTTGAGTCTGCTTCACTGCTACTATTGTTAGTTGAGCTCCAGACTTCAAAGACCCCTTTTTCTCAAAAGACACTCTTGCCTTCCTTTAATTTCCCTCCAGTTCACAAATCAGGGACCATTTCTAATCCCTGCTTTGACCTGAATTTTAAAGATACCAGGCCACTGGTCCCAAATGAAGTCTGTCACAGGCTGTGAGTTAGACAATGTTTCTTGAACCTGCTGTGCAGTTACTATCTTCTTGATGCACTCAAAAAACAGATCAAAGTCATCAGATGGAGGAAATGATAAGTTAGCATAGAGCAACAAAGCTTATTTTGGAAAGATGGGCATTTAATAGACATTCTCTAAACTTTGTGGAGCTCAGTGAGAAGTGGGAATGGGGGGGGGGGGCATGTGGATTAAAGAATTAAGTTAGAATAAAATATAAACCAATAAAGGCAAGTCTTTGTAGTTCAGGGTTGAATTTAAGGGTCAATTTAAGTGTTCTCTGAGCTTGGTTGTTTCTTGCAGACATTTCTTTACCTAAACTGGGTAATATCATCAGCACTAGTAAGGAGTGGAGTTTGCTCTCAATTTATATTTTACTGGCTTGCATGAACCCCAGCTAGCAGTCACAAGACATGATAAAAATTCTTTAATTTAACAACATGTGGACAGACTTAACCATAGTTTCAACTGGGAAACCATGACTTGGAACCCTGACACTCTGAAAAATCAGCCACCAATCCACCCGGACATCATCACAGATGCTCTGCGCATGCGCAGAAGCGCCGCACGCAAGCAAAGTAAGCACACGCACATACGCGCTCCGCTCACAGTTCCGAACTGTAGTAAAGGTAAGTAGAACCCACTACTGCTTAAGAGTTAAGAGGGATACAAATATTAAGAAATGCAAGTTAAGCTAAGGTAAACTAAGGTAAACTAATCTAATCTAATTTAAACTAAGCTAAGGTAAAATAAACTAAGCTAAACTAAGCTAAGCTAAATTAAGTTAAGTTAAATTAAGTTAAGTTAAGTTACTATAAGTTGGATACAAATATTAAGCAATACAAAATGGAAACTTTTTTTTAGCATATGAACTTCTAGTACATCTGAAATACCTATATATTTGGCCAATAAAACTTTTTTTGGAATAAAAGCTTGATCTCCTGCCTAGTTGCCAAAATCCCTTATAAAAAGAAATCTACAACAGGTTCTTTATACTTTTAATGTAAAACCAATTATATTTCCCTCTTGGCTGTGGAACTAACCCAGGGAGGATTTGATCTGTGGATCTCATCACAGTTTCTGAACTGATCTCATTATCTTTTAAATTTTAATCTGTTCTTTTCAGACCATTCAAGTGCTGACAAAATGAATATACATTAAACATAGGTTCTGGAGTTTTTATGATGTGTTTATTTGTAAATTCTATTATGCTTGAGGAGGACTAATATAAATATGAAATGTGCTCTCTAAATTAGATACCATGGACTGGTTACACTGCATCAGCCATACGGCAACAGATAACAAAGATGCCTTTTATTCTCATTTTATCCAGATTTCATCTTGGTAGCTACAATACTTCAGAGAAAGATGTGGATTTTAATTTCCCACTCTAAATTTTAAATCTTAGGGAGATGGACAAGTAATCTGCCACTTTCATTTGCACAGAGTTTCTAGTTTTCCCAAACAAGTTCTTTGTGGCTGTGTTGTTTAGGTATTCATACTTGGTCATACATACATCTCATGTTGTATATATTTCTGTATGCTTCTCTGAAAACACTTTTTCCATGTTTCTGTTAGGGGAAAAAAATGTGTGGATGTGTACTTTTCTTTATTGTGAGCAATTTTTTGAACAGCAAACTACATTTAAACATTCTGAAGGTGCATATCTAAGGGGAATGGAATCGTTATTGTCCAATAACCATAATAAAAATAACGATGTTATAAAAAGACTACATACTGTACATATGTGCAGGAAATGTTCATCATAAAGCTAAGTATGCATGTTGAGCATGTAGCCATGTCCTTTTATATATAACATAAGAAAATTTGGCTACATTTAATATGACAGAATCACACTTACAAATTTATTTATTGTAAGTGTGAGGTTATCAGTACTATAAATGTATATCACCATAAAATGGGTAACATAATAAAATGTGATTTACATTTTTATTAGTCCTGCATAGACCTTAACCAAATTGAAATATCCGTGCATCTCCCTTTCAAGAGTATTTTAAGGGTATTCTTATACATCCCCATTTTTCCTACTTAGCCAGATTAAAAACAGCAAAATTGGACTGAAAATTCTGATAGATCCTCATTCATCTTAGTTTTAATTGGTGAGCCAAATGTTCCGCCTTTTATCCATTATTTAATAGAACATTGTAGCTTCTGTTGTACAAGAATCCCACACTCATGACAGAGAGAAAAAATATTCATTTATATACATCTTTTCTGTTTGTGGGTTAGAATAGGAATTTGCAATATTCTTAAACTGTCCCTGGTCGATGTATGATAAGCTAAAAGTGCATATTAAAATAAAATAGGAGACAAAAGAACATTTTTTTAAAAAAATATCACTTTTATGTGATAATTTTGTAATAACTTTCCACTTCTTTCTTACTGAAAAAAATTAAAGTTTTATACCATATAAAGATTCTGGTTCTGGTAGTTAGGTTAAGTAAGGTTTGGGGCAGGGGTGCTATTCGGCAGGTTCTGACAGGTTCTGGAGAACCGGTAGTGGAAATTTTGAGTAGTTTGGAGAACCGGCAAATACCACCTCTGGCTGGCCCCAGAGTGGGGTGGGAATGGAGATTTTGCAGTATCCTTCCCCTGCCACGCCCACCAAGCCATGCCCACAGAACCGGTAGTAAAAAAATTTGAATTCCACCACTGGTTTGGGAGCTAATAAATCCCTTAAAACTCTGACTATGTGACTCTGCCTTCAACATTGAGTTTGCCTTTTAGTCAATTATTTGCATCACGAAGTTTTTGTTCATCTATATCCCAATCTTTTGCTAACTTCAGCAGCCTAGCTCGGGGCAGCTATTTTCCAAACATGATGAAACTCTTTTCCTATTTCCAAGTAGAAATTAAAATTTAGATTATATTGTATCTTCTCACACATCCATCTCATACGATCCAATGTTAATTTTGCAAATAAAATTCATTTGCGCAAACATGTCTAAGTTGCATAATTTATTTCCTATGGCAGAAGTTAGGCTACTGATTTGTACTCTTTTTAATTTAGCATTTCAGAGCCCAGGAATTTAGTCTTCATTTCATTAACAAATGGAAATCAGTGAATAATAAAAGAAAAACACAGACTGCATTATGTTTTAAAGCCAGGATGAATTAGTGTAAAACACATTGAAATAAAGCTCAGAGTTTTATACTTAATCTAATTTTCTTTTCCCAATTACAATCTCTGGAGAAAGCATATATTTTTACACCTCTGCTTTCAAACTGGTACATTGCCATTCTTAATGACACATTTAAATGCAGAAGTATATCAATGAGTGGAGAACATTACCTTCTAAACTGGACTGCCTAAAATGTCTCCAAATCAGTTCTCATAATCTGCAGGTGTATTTTTTCAGCAATGTATTTTTTTTCACTTAAAAAGTGCCAAGTACATTAATGCAAAGTTATAACAAAATGAAGAATGAATGATGACAGATGAGGAAAATGATTATGGGATTGGGCGGGGGGTGGGGGGAACAGGAGACTTATTTGGCCTCAGTTATGCAACTGATGTTTACCTTTTCAATAAGCCGCATAATTTTGCATGGGGAAAACAGTAATTAAAATATAATGAATCACTACTGAAGAATGGCAAACACAATAACTTCCCCAATTTGGTATCCTCCAGAGGTATTCAGTGTGTTTGTTGAAGGAGATGACCAAATTAAGTCTAGGCAAGCAAGTGATTTTTACACAAATGGCAGCTATAGACTGAAGCATAGACAGCTGATTAGATGAGCCTAAAGACTGAGGACTACAGAGTTGAATCCTCCTAATATTAACAATTTGGATGTAAAATTACATGGGTGGACATTGTATCCAATATAGCTTAATTTAACCTACTACAAAACGTTGAAGATAAATAACACATTGTTGTGGGCCATGCTCAGCTCTTTAGAAGAAGATGGAGATACATGTAGAAGGATAGTTGAGTGAGTGGAGTTAAAAGAATGATTTAATTGGGTGAGTGGGGCTTCTAGCATTCCAGTTTTTGGAGCTAGCACCCTTTCTCCACCCCTCTGATTGTGAGCAATCAAGAGCTATCCCATTAAGATCTACAGTTTCCTCAGGAATGTTATTATGCAATGAGATTAATATTGGAACCTTGATATCCCTAGAAATTTATGGAGAGAAAACATGAAATATATCCTATTTTTAGGGGTACCCTAAAAATCTTTCCTTTTGTTTTTTGCAGTTCTCCCTTATCAATAATCATTTATCTTCCTTTTGTTCTTTCAGAATATTTTCTCTACTTTTTTTGTTTCGATTTTTTTTTTCTCCTTCAGCATATTTAAGCAACATATTATTGTATCTCTCCAAGCTTAGAGCTCAGGAAGGCCCACTGAATTATGTTGTCAGTAAAACTGTAAATTATTGCAAAAGATATAACCTCTTCTTCTCCGGTTATCAGCTCAATGGATGCCCTTATAACTCTTGAGTTCTTTAATACCTCCAAGTACTTTATTGTCAGACTGATTGGCAGCAACAAAGATATAACAACAAAACAGAGATAAATCACAAGAAATAGAAATGAAAGGAGAAACACAAATGCAATGGGGATATGAAGTGACTGATCATAGATATGATAAATATGATCAACTGCCCATCAATCAGTCTCAAATGATGTTTCATTGTTGCATATACTTACCTAGATATATCTGATTGAGGAAATGTACTTACCATTGAAGGTCATTTTCTCCTGGAAGGTGTGATAAAATGCTCTAATTACATAACATTTCTACGCAGGGATTGTAGAAAGCCAATCCCTGTAGAAATTAAGGAATGTGGAGGCATCACCAATTCCACGTCTAAGGAGCTGAGAGAAATCTTCCTACTCAGGCTTAGAGGAATTGCTCCCTGGAGGTGGGCATCATTCCAGATCACTAAGCTTCCTCATTATTTGAGGTATATTGTAGAAATGGCCCAGAGGGTTAAAGAATGTGGTTCAAAGTTGCCTATACCTGCTAACCAATGCACAGAGTGGTTTGCTTCTTTGTTTTATGACACTAGATGTTTTTTTTTTCTCACTTCCATTTAAATGTGGGTCAAACATGCCTCAATATCATTTTCCTCTGAGGTCCTCATGATCTGATTCCATCCTATACTGAGATAGTCTTAAGACATGCACATGTTAAAATGGCAACTCCCCCCCTTCAACTAGGGGTGAAATCCAGCAGGTTCTGACAGGTTCTGGAGAACCGGTAGCGGAAATTTTGAGTAGTTCGGAGAACTGGCAAATGCCACCTCTGGCTGGGCCCAGAGTGGGGAAAGAATGGAGATGTTACAGTATCCTTGCCCTGGAGTGGGATGGAAATGAGATTTTGCAGTATCCTTTCCCTGCTATGCCCCCCAAGCCATGCCCCCCAAGCCCCACCATGCCCACTAAGCCATGCCCACAGAACCAGTAGTAAAAAGAATTTGTATTTCACCACTGCCCCCAACCTTCCTTATTTCAAGAAGGTTTTGCCACACACAATCTGATGCACTTTTTTAAAAATTTGATTTATATGCCGCCCTTCTCTGGAGACTCAGAGCGGCTTACAGTGCATTAAGCAATAGCCTTCATACTTTTGTATATTTTATACAAAGTCAGCTTATTGCCCCCACAAACTAGGTCCTCACTTTTGTTGACCATTCTATCAGTATTACAATCACTTAAAGTAATACTTGAAGGTATGTTCCATCTGATATCTCTGTGCTGGTTGGAGACGAGATCCTGGGCAATCTCCTCCAAAGCTCTTTTACTTTGGGCAGTAGGATAGTCTGGTACTTTCATATTAGGATCTTTTCCTGATCCAAATCTTTACTGCCAGATTTTTTTGCTGATCCCCAGTTCAAAAAGCTGCATTGATTTGAATCATAGTTGACCTGTGGTAGTGGTGGGGGACAGGTTGCACAATGAAGGGGGAAGGACAATCAGTTCTCTCTATTGCTTCATGGTACAACTCAGAGGTGGGTTTCAGCAGGTTCTGACCAGTTCTGGTAGTGGAAATTTTGAGTAGTTTGGAGAACCGGTAGTAAAAATTCTGACTGGCCCCACCCCCATCTATTCTCTGCCTCCCAAGTCCCAGCTGATCATGAGGAAATGGAGTGGGGAGGGAATGGAGATTTTACAGTATCTCTCCCCTGGAGTGGGGTGGGAATGGAGATTTTACAGTATTTTTCTCCTGCCACGCCCACCAAGCCATCCCCACAGAACTGGTAGTAAAAAAAATTGAAACCCACCACTGGTACAACTCTCCTGGTGCCTGCCAGTACTGAATGGTCCACTTTTGAACACAGAGGTAAATCAGCACTACATTCATATAAAGTAAAGGTGTTAATTACAGTGAAAATTGGCCAAGGATGGGATTCCCAGTCAATGCACATGTGGAAAAAAAACTTTGTTAAAATTAGAACAAGTTTTGATATAAATTACATTCATTCATTCATTCATTCATTCATTCATTCATTCATTCATTCACTCACTCACTCACTCATTCTATTTATGTAGTGGCCCATCTTATAACCAACCCAACTCTAGCAGGTTCCCAGGCAATGATCTGATCTCATCATTTGTTAAAATACAGCTCTTTCCAACCCTAGCTCTCATTAAGGAAAGTGATTGTTGGATACTTCCCTGCTGGTTGGGAATGTTTTGTGGGGAAACAATACTAGTGTATTTCACCACTCCCCACCCTTAATGTGCTGTGTCCATTGTATATGAGGATAATACCATTTGCCATCACAATTTGCTACTGTTGCTACTGATAAAAAATAGTAATTAGCTTTCACCTTGTGAAATGTAACTTCTCGAGTTTCAGGCTTGAGTTAACAAGATAAAAATCATCTTAAAAGAACTTGATTTAAGACAAGAAAAGTTGTTTATCCTTCCTTCCTTTTCTCTCTTAGATCTGCTAAAGAAAGCTGTCTTTAAAAATAAAACTGAGATTTCAGGAATTGTTCAAGAGTAAACAATTTAATCCTTCTCATTAGAAATATGACAGGTGGTTACTCCCACGTCTTATTTCTAATGACAAATTTATTTAACAAAGCTGTAAATTGCTTTCATTGATTTATTTGATATCTAGATTAAAATTTATTAAAAATTATATATTTATTTCTTATCCAACCTACCCTCAATCAAATCAATGAACTATTCATTTAATTCGCTGAGTAATAGGGTTGCAAAGATTAATTCTTAGCATTGTGGGATTGCAAAGTTTGAAAAAAAATCCTGCTATAATTCTTGAAAGGGAAATAATAAATGGAACATTGGTGATAATGATGTTGAAGATGAAGACAGATAGATACTGTATTTTTCGGAGTATAAGACGTACCGGAGTATAAGACACACCTTAGTTTTTGGGGAGGAAAATGGGGGGGGATTCTGCCTACCAGGTATCCACCTGGCTAGTTCCAGCACATTAGTTCGCTCATTGGTTTTGAGGTTGGGGCTGGTTGGGGCGTCATCTTCAGCACATTAGTTTACTCACTGGTTTTGAGGTTGGGGCATCAACTTCAGCACATTAGTTTGCTTGCTGGTTTTGAGGTTGGGGCTGGTTGGAGGGAGCAGCAATTAGAAAAGCAGGCAAAGCACGGAAGATTGCTTCGCTCATATTGGGGCTGAAAAACATCTTCAAAAGCACAGCTGATCCTCAGAGGGAGCTCCAGTGACTAAAGCAGGCAAAGCACGGAAGGGGTAAGAGAAGGCAGCAGCTGTTCTGGGTAGCCATTTTGGGCACTGCGGGGTTACATTTGGAGTATAAGACGCACCTAAATGTTCGGTCTCTTTTAGAAGAGAAAAAAGTGTGTCTTATACTTTGAAAAATACGATAGATAGATAGATAGATAGATAGATAGATAGATAGATAGATAGATAGATAGATGATAGACAGACAACACCATTTTTTTTCACCATAAATGTTGTGGGGAAAGATTGCTACACAGGGCTATTCTGGGTGTGGTCTGAACTAAGGTAGATACTTTTAGATGACTCAAGCAAATAAGAGAAGCCAAATATTCCAGAGCTCCAGAAAGCCCTTTTGTCTTTCATAGACAGTATTCTCAAGCTTGTTGAAGTTTGCAAAGATGAATAGGCTATCTCCATCATGGCAGTAACTGTATATTTCACAAATTGAAAGAAAACAATGAGGGTGAATGAAGGTTAACATCAATTTTCCTGAGCTCCTACTTCCTTGCCTCCATGATTGTTTGATATATACTGTATGAAGCTATACAGTGATACATTTATACAGTTGTTAGCTAACAGAAGAGAGAGAAAAGGGAATGACTGAGAAGAAACTAGAGGCTGTGAAAGGAAAATTGCCTGAGAAAAGCAGACAAAAGAAAGAAATGCTGCAGAGCTACTTCTGGGACAACCTCCATCTAAACAATCGAAACTTCAATCAAACCTCCTATTCTGCAAAGAAACTGCAAGTAGTTCATTTCTTGTTTCAAATAGATATGAGTCACTTGAATGGGATCTTCTCCAAACAGAAATGGAAAAACAACCATTATTTGAGAACTCAAAGAAGTTCTAGTTGAAAAACCTGGTTTTGTTATTAAACCTGAGGCTCCTGATGGTCTGGGTAAGCTCATCATGGGTGTGTTAAATGCATCTTCTCAGTTGCTGTATTAATGTTACACTATTTCTGTTGCTTTTAATTTTGGTTGCTTTGTACATTTTTATTCTATTTCATGTGTTAGCGAGTAATGTCCAGAGTCATGCTTATCAGATACACAGCCATATGAATAAATACATAAAGAAATTTAATTGAGAAGTCATTTCTTCTCAATTTCCTTTCAAATCCCTTCATTTCTCCCTGCTAGTCCATTATGGTATTTTCAAAGGACACACAACTAGGAGAGACTGTTTCACTGGGACGTCTCAACTAAACTCAAGGCTAAAGAATGTTTTCTAACAGCAGAAGCAATAATATCACTTTTTAAGTAAGTACATCTTTTCTAAGCAAGAACTAGGAGTATTGAAAAGTTATTTTGAGTGGGGATTGCAAAAAGAATGTTGAATTAAAGCTCAAGTGATTGGGAAAATAGATTCCCATTTTTGGGAAAGAGGGCTGAAGAATTTCAAGATAATGCAACCATAAAAGTTTATAATCATGTTCAATTTAAATACTCTTACCCCATTATGGAGATGAACAGTGGCATTTCTGTTCATCATAAAACTTCCTTAGGTATAAAAGAAGTTACCCCACCAAAGTTTGCTCATTCTTTGCAAATAAATCAAGTGGCTCGAAGTGAAACTTTAGCTTATTATTTTTCAAATCATATTTGAGTCTTTCATGATGGACTAGTAAATTATTTCCTTACTTTTTTTTACCCCTACCAGGCTACTTAGTGCTTCAAAAAATATTCCTGTTGCAGATAATTATTCCTTGTGTTTGTCCTTGATAGAACAAAGTTTTGAGCCTAACATGCAGAACAAGGTGAGACATCATACTGTTGAAGCCCACCTAGTCAGTACCTGAGGCATGTTGCCTAAGATTGTTC
Organism: Arizona elegans; assembly: GCA_022577455.1. NCBI lineage: Eukaryota > Metazoa > Chordata > Lepidosauria > Squamata > Colubridae > Arizona > Arizona elegans. The sequence goes on along the minus strand of JAKOOJ010000001.1, from coordinate 146,707,325 downwards.
TACATCTGCAGATGGGCATGGTCTCCAAAGATGTTAGAATTTCCTATTGTTTTCTCAACTTCTGCTTAAAGCTAATTTTCTTCCCTGTGAACCAAATCTCTCTTGATGTTTCAAGAGCATTTAAAGTCAATATAGCTGAACAAAAAACTGTTAACAAACTCTGCTCCCTATGATTCTCATTAGGAGATTTCACTCACTAGGGTTTGAAAGTGCCAGACATTTTCTGAAGCAGCATATCTGGAATATTTTCAAATGAATTGAAGCTTGGTCCTTTAGTTTACAGCTAATGGGATTCCCCCCCCCCTCCAATTTGTATGCACCTGTTTCCTAACTTTTTTTATTATTATTGTTTTCAGCTTAAGAGGACCTTTACTCTGACCAGGCTGGATTCATTGCCCTCTGCTTTTCTTGGAACGTTACAAAAGGATCCTCTTTATATCAAGAGATAAGTCTTTGTGAGGTTGGCTTAGAAGACTCTTGGAGCCATATGCTTCTTTTCTGCTCCCTTTACAGGAAATCCCAGGAGTTGTTCATCCATGGCATCCTGATGAGTTTCCCAGGTAGAGAGCATGACTTCTATCTGTCAAACAATCTGTATGACCAGGTTTCAGATGTATCTTCTTGGACTATTCAATTTTGCGCCTCTATAGGTACATCCATCTTTCACTGTGACTGAAGATTTGCAATAATGTATACAGTACTGTGTGCTTTTCTTTTATATATACATACATGTCTATACTTGTTTTATTCTATTTGACTTCTAATTTCTATGACCATAATATAATAAGCCCCCCCCCCCACACACACAAGGGTGTTGTTTAAATCAGTAAGAGCATGACACATATATTATATAAAATAAACCCTTGTATTTATTTCAATCAAATCTGTTTCGAAGTAAATTAGTCTCAGTAACTAAAGCTGAACCCCACTGGGCTCATATATTGCAAAAATAAATGGCATTGTGTAAAATTAACTTAGAATTATTTCTTTATTTTAGGAATTTATGTCATATTTTGTCCTGAATACCTATGAATGCCTAATCCAAATCAAGACTATAAACTCCAGCAATTTAACAGAATTGTAAATTTTCAACAAATGCCATTGACCTTGATGGTGTTGATATACTCTTTCAGAACCTTACTATCAATTGGAAGGCCTCCATCCATAGTTCTATGTATATGTGAAGCATTACAACAACAGCAATAATAAACCTCCTTGTTTATTTACATAAATATAATCACGAATTAGTGAAATAATTAAAACATGAAATTGCAAATGTATACCAATACGTTCTCATATCCATGATTACTTTAGATTCAGTTCAGTTTTCCTGAAAGTTAGACATCTTTCACAAAATGTTATGATCTGTAAAGGAGAAGCATCAGCAATAAATCCTAATTTCAATCTCTGGCAACTCCAGTTAAAAAGCTTTTTGTTTAAAAAGCTCCAATTCTACCTTCATGTTTTATGAAAACTATAGCTAGACACCATAGCCAATAGTACAGATTAGTATTTCTCAAACTTGGCAACTTTAAGATGTGTAGACTTCAACTCCCAGAAGTCACCAGCCAGCATGTTCACTGAGGAATTCTGGGATCTGGAGACTACACATATTAAAGTTGCCAAGTTTGAGAAACACTGGTGATATATTGAAGGTAAAAGAAGAGCGGAATAGCAGAGGGTCAGATGGTTAGATAATGTCATTGATACAATGATATGAATTTGGGCAAACTCCGGGAGACAGTGGGGGACCGGGGGATGGCATGGTGTGCTATGATCCATGAGGTAACAAAGAGTTGGACATGACTTAGCTGAGTGATATAATTAAACACTAATGCTTTTAAAGCAAGATTTTAAAAAAGCTTCATTTTAGTTCTCATCTGAGTTAGAATACCAAAAATGAAATCTTTGACATACCCCAAAGAACTTGAAATACTATTGTCCAAAATTCAGCAGAATTCTGGGGTGAGTTCCAGGGAGTTCACTTAAGCTTATAAGTCTTCAACAATTTGTATGGCATGACGATAGAATCCTGTTTTCTTTTCCCAGGACCCTCTTTAAGGATGGTCATCCTGAAGTTCCAAGACTCATACTTATAGCCCCCTTTTTCCCTCTCAACACCATTTTTATTTTATTTCTTGGCCAATTATTCTTTATTTTTCTTGAGGGCCACTCGATAGGAGACATATTGATAATTTTGAAATCAGCTGCAAATCACACTCTACGAGGCATGAGTGGTACTATTACATTATCTAGTTATAAGGCAGCTCAGTAATGTATGAAACTGGGGAAGATAAATTCACTGCAAAACACTTCAAAGGTTTGTTTGTAAGAAAAGCAGAGAAGGCAGACAAAAATACAAGCCAGTTTTTACTTCCTATAAATACCTATTGCAGCCAACCATTTAGTTACCAATAGGCTCAGCCACCCTTATAATCATTTTAGGACGTTACAACATCCACAGATGTTAAGATTTATGACAGGAATTCTTTTCCTTTTCTTTTCAGAGGCTAAATTATCCATATTTATGGAATGATGACAAATCTGCCACCTCGGCTGTTGTTATTGTTGCCGAATACATTGATGTGTTATTATTATAGGAGGTGCAGTGAGGTCTCACAATTTCCGTTTCACACCATACACTTACAAATTATTCTTTTGCTTGATGGCAGACTATAATCTTATACACCAGTGCTCTCACCTGCTGAGAAGCAAAGCTTCCTGGAACTATATTTAAAATACCTTAAGGGCTTAAACAAACTAGCAGCAGCCGAACAACTATGTTTTCAGTAGTAGGGCTTTAGTATTATTTATTTAGTTTAAAGGTTTCTCTACTTCATAGTACTGGAGAAGGTACAATAGAAAGAAAGCAAGAAAGAATGAGAGCAGCTTTAATTTTCAAAAGAGAAAGTTGTGTGTGTGTATGTCTGTGTGTGCTCTACCTGATTCAGTTGTTTCAGCTACAAATTTTCACAGTTTCAGTCACAAATTGACTTCTGTGGACCTTAAGTGAAGTGATGGGATTCAGCCAGTTCGCACCACTTCGGGAGAACGGGTTGTTAACTTTCTGAGCAGTTTGGCAAACTGGTTGTTGGAAGAAATCATTAGGGCAGAGAACCGGTTGCTAAATTACTTGAATCCCACCACTGCTTAAGTGGTTAGTAGAGGGGGTGTGCACAGGTGTCATTGTATTTTTATTCTTTTATTCTTGTTCTCGCTTTTGTTTGTCAAATTCTAATAAATAAACAAACACACACACAAATCTACTAATATGGTTTCTTTGCCTAGAGATTACAATTGGTACATTTATTCTGTTTTTTTGTAAAAGATTGTACAAAACACCAAATTTCAACAGATTTTCAAGCATAATTGTACATAAATAGAGGGGGCATGATGGCTCAGTGGTAGACGCCGAGTTTGTCAGCTGGAGAGTTGACACAGTTTGAGACCTGAGCTCCACACAATAGGGTGAGCTCCTGTTATTTTCCCCAGCTCCTGCAGTTCGAAAGCATGCAAATGCAAGTAGATTATTACCATTTTGTAAATAGAAAAGAACAGAACATATTATACTGTATATCATTAAGAAGACAGACATATCCACAATTAGTGCCACCATCAATGATTTTGGACAGAGTTAGCCACTGCATCCATTTCCTCTTACTTATGTAGCCATGGGAAGAAGGGGATAGAGCAAATTGTGATCTATTTTTTTTTTTTAAAGAAACAGCATTGCAAATTCTGGAGATATATATAAAGATCATCCTTATTTATTTCTTCATTTTCTTCCTCATGGTATCATTTATATCTCCACTTTTTCTTCAGGAGGTGAAGATGATATAAACATGACATTTTCACCTTGCAACAATTGGATTAAATCTTTCACTGAACTCTAGGGCTAAGTGCGGACTTGTACAGTCCAATATTTTCAGGAGCATTTTCTCAAAGAGATAAATCAAGTCAATTCACATGAGGATTTGCAAACATAATTACCCTCCCCTACCTCATATATAGAATTACAGAATAACAGAGTTGGAAGGGACCTTGGAGATCTTCTAGTCCAACCTGCTGCCTAGGCAGGAAACCCTATATCACTTCAGACAAATGGTTATCCAACATCTTTTTAAAGATTTCCAGTGTTGGAGCATTCACAACTTCTGGAGGCAAGTTGTTCCACTGATTAATTGTTCTAACTGTCAGGAAATTTCTCCTTATTTCTAGTTCTCTCCTTGATTAGTTTCCTCTCATTGCTTATTGTCCTGCCTTCAGATACTTTGGAGAATAGTTGACTCCCTCTTCTTTGTGGCAGCCCCTGCGATATCGGAACACTGTTATCATGTCACCTCTGATCCTTCTTTTCCTTAAACTAGACATACCCAGTTCCTGCAACTGTTCTTCATATGTTTTAGCCAGAGGTGAGCGGCACATGAATTATCAACCGGTTCGCCCCAACACCAAAAATGTGAATGTGTGCCTTCTACGCATATGTGTGGACTTCTGCGCATGCACTTTGCTTGTGCGCAAGCTTTCACACATGCACATGACTTTAAAAATGTGGCTAAATAGGAAGGCATAGCGCACAGGTCACAACTACCAGTTCACCCGAACCGGTCTGAACCGGCAGCAGCCCACCACTGGTTTTAGCCTCCAGTCCCCTAATCATCTTTGTTGCTCTTCTCTGCACTCTTTCTAGAGTCTTCATATCTTTTTTACATTGTGGCAACCAGAACTGGATGCAGTATTCCAAGTGTGGCCTTACCAAGGCATTATAAAGTGGTATTAACACTTCAGGTGATCTTGATTCTATCCCTCTGTTTATGCAGCCTAGGACTGTGATTCATTGCTTGCTTATCTTTTCCAGAATCTTCCCTGGTATTGAGGTCAGGCTGATAGGTCTGTAGTTTCCTGGATCTATTTTTTTCCTTTTTTGAAGATGGGAACTACATCAACTCTTTTCCAGTCCTCTGGCAGTTCCCCGGTGCTCCAGGATCTTTGAAAGATATAGATCAGTGGTTCTGAGATCTTGTCTGCCAGTTCCTTCAGAATCTTGGGGTGTAGTCCATTTGGTCCTCATGATTTGAACTCGTCTAGGATAGACAGGTGCTCACTTACCATTTTCTTCCCTATTAAATATCTGGATCGTTAGCAGAATTAACTGAGGCGAGCTCAATGTTCAACTCAATGTTTATTCAATAACACAATACGCGAACAACATTCCCGTGTTTGACAGCTCCTTATATATCGGCTGTCAAAACCCTGGTAACCAATCAAAACAGTTCCAACTTCCCTGCTTGTCGCTAGGGGGAGCCGACTAGCGACTATGCTCAGTATGTAACACCCCTTCCCACCAAGCTTGCGCATGCGTAATCATTTAAATACGCAGGCCGATGCCTAATCTGCCCCGATCGTCGGGGTACTGATGATAGCGCTATGTCCCCTAATGGGATAGAACACGCCTCATCTTCCTTAGTTGTGGGTGCCTCTGGGCTATTCCCTCCTGGCAGTACATCGGCCTCCCTGGTGTCCGGTAAGTGTGGAGTTGTATGTTCATCAGGTGTGGGAATGGGAATTGGCTGGTGGGGCTCTTCGGCGGGCTGTTCTATTTGAACTTCGGGTGGTTTGTCTGGATTTGGGACTCTTGTGCGCAATTGGTCCCTATGGCGCCGCCAGGTCCTACCCTGACCCATATCAACACAGTACGAGCAAGGGCCAGCAACGACCCCGATCTTCCCTGGGAGCCACAATGGTTGTCCAGCGTAATTCCGGGCGTATACTGGATCACCTATTTGGAAGGCCTTATGCCATCTCCTGGACTCAATGGGCTTGGTCGGGTAATGTTGGAGGTGTATACGGTCTAGCGCTGTGCGCAATCTCCATCCCATGAGTAGCTCCGCCGGGGTCTTATTTGTAGTTTGGCATGGTGTGGTGTGTTGAGCGAACAGGTAGTTGTCAACTCGCTCCTGCCATCCCCCAGGACCCAACCGCAGTAACGCTTCTTTGGCTGATCTTACAGCCCTCTCAGCACATCCGTTACTAGACGGATGGAACGGGGCTATCAAGCAATGCCGGATACCATGCGCTGCTAGGAATGTCTCGAAGGGAACGGCCGTAAATTGGGGCCCATTGTCCGACACCATTAAGTCTGGCAACCCATGCGTAGCAAACACCCGTAAGAGAGCCTTAATTACAGCTTCGGCTGTGATGGAATGCATCAAGACCACTTCGACCCATTTAGAAAATGCATCCACCATAATTAGGAATGACTGCCCGTGGAGTGGGCCCACAATATCAATGTGCAAACGAGACCAGGGGGCCCTCGGCTCGTCCCACTCCCTTGGGGTCTCTCTAGGTGGCATTGGGTGACTATCCTGGCACTGAGGGCAATTGGCAACCCACGCCGAAATGTCCTTATCTAGATGTGGCCACCACATGTAACAACGACCCAGCGCTTTCATACGGACAATGCCTGGGTGACCCTGATGGAGTTGTGATAATAGTGTGTGTCGTAAAGGGGTTGGTACCACCACCCGATGCCCCCACAATAAACAGCCATTCTGGGTTGACAATTCGAGTTGCTTGTCCGCAAACGGTTTCAGTTCCTCGGAGTATGGACCCGGTGGCCAGCCCCTCGCCATCCAGTCGAGGACACGGGAAAGCACAGCGTCCTTGGCAGATAAATGGGCGATGTCCAATGCTGTGACAGGTAAAGGCGCGGTGTCAATCAAACAAACAGATGAGGCAGGAACAGGATCAGCCAGTAAAGCAGGTAGGGGGCAGCAGCTTAAAGCATCCACGTGAGCGAGAGCCTTGCCCGGACGATGTACTAAGGTATAAGAGTAAGCAGACAGGAAAGTGGAATAACGGGTCATCCGGGGCGGTAAAATTAATGGCGCCTGACGGTCACCGGCAAGGATCCCGAGCAGTGGCTTGTGATCGGTGACTAATAGGAATGATCGGCCGTAGAGATAGTGGTGGAAACGCCGAACCCCTGCGACAATAGCTAACGCTTCCCGGTCAAGTTGCGAGTAGTTGCATTCAGCAGGGCTGAGAGTACGGGAGAAATAAGCAATGGGAACCTCTCGGCCGCTTGGCAATTGGTGGCTCAAGACAGCGCCCACCCCGAACGGGGAGGCATCACAGGCTAATACTATAGGCAAATGGTCAGAGTACTGGGCCAACACAGAGTTAGATACAAGGAGCCGTTTGATGGCAGTGAATGCGGCAGCTTCTTTCTTACCCCAAATCCACGGGGCCCCTCGGTCTAACAGGCAGTGCAATGGCTCAGCAACAGACGCTTTATGCGGAAGAAACATAGCGTAAAAATTTAAAAGGCCAAGAAAAGCCTGTAAATCCGCTTTGCCGCGAGGGGGTGGGGCATCCACGATTGCAGCTGTCTTAGAAGGGGTAAGGTGGAGGCCAGTACTGTCAATGAGGAATCCCAGGAACTCCACCTGTGGCACTGCAATCTGACATTTGGCACGGTTTACTTTGAGCCCCATAGAGTCAAATTGGTGGAGGACACTCCGGAGCCTGACCATCAGTTCCGACGTATTGGCGGCCGATACCAAAACGTCATCAAAATACGGCATGACCCTGGGGATTCCATGTAAGACCCTCTCCATTAAACTTTGGAAGAGCCCCGGGGCTACGCTGACGCCAAATTGCAGGCGCCTACACCGGAAAGCGCCTTGGTGTGTAACAATTGTCTGGGCCTCAGCAGTCTCATCATCCACCAGCAATTGCTGGTAGGCTTGGGCGAGATCCAGCTTTGTGAAAACTGACCCCTTGCCTAGGGAATGCAGAACGTGCTGGACTACAGGGACAGGGTATGTGTGCCCCAGGAGGGCCTTATTGATGGTCGCCCGGTAGTCCGCGCAGATGCGGATCGAGCCATCTGCCTTAATAGGTGTTACTATAGGGGTTTCCCAACGGGCAAAATCAACGGGCTCCAAAATCCCTTGTGCTATTAGTCTATCTAATTCAGCATCAACCTTTGCTTTAAGAGTGAAGGGCACCCGCCGAGGCTTAAGCCGGCGAGGAGGACATTAAGGGTCTAAACTAAAAGATACTGGTGAGCCCTTATAGCAACCCAGCTTGCCATCAAATACAGTGGGGAATTCCTTCACTAAACAGTCTAGCTCATCAGACAGGATGGAATTGACCCCCTGAATTGTCAACCCCAAAGCTTCAAACCAGTTAAGACCTAATAAGGTAGGTAACGGGGCTTCAACTATCACCAGAGGTAACTTGCCAGAGAAATTTTTAAACTTGATCCTGAAATACCCACAACCCACAACAGGAATTGGTTTGCCTTGATAATCCCTCAGGTGGATATTACAGGGAGTGAGGCAGTTCTTAGCTAGGCGAGGCACCAGTCTCTTCACTGTGCTCCATGAAATGAGGGACGTAGCGGAGCCGGAATCCACTTCCATCTGGCATGGTTTACCCTCAATCGTCACCGATATGTGGATCTTTTGGCGGAGTGGCACAAGTGTCGCCTCAGACACCATGTTTATTGCAGCTGGATTACGGCCTCGGTTAGGGTGGTTATACTGTGTGTTTGGCTTCCTCACACCACTTCTCCTGCCCCAGCTGGGCAGCGCTGCGGGAGCTGTTTCAACTTGTGGTGATTGGCAGACCCTAGCAAGGTGGCCACGACGTCTGCAACGGTGGCAAATGGCCTCCTTGAAACGGCAGGCAGATCTTGGGTGGGGGCCACCACATCCTCTGCAATCCGAACTCGGTTTGGGGGGTAATCGGCCTGGCTTGCGCTCATCTATAACTCAATTAATAGCCTCATCCGCCTCATAATCGTCCTCGCTATCATAGTTAACTGTACTACAATGGATGTGTTCCCCTTTAGGTTGGTTCCCACTTTGGCCCCGGGGAAGGTCGGCTAGGGATAACGTGGCAAGCTCTGCGGCACAAGCTTCATCTAGTGCCTCTTGGAATGACAGTTTGGGCTTTGCTATAAGCCGCCGTTTTAAGTTCTGGTCCCTCACACCGCTGACAAGCCTATCCAATAAATAGTCATCCAAATCAACAAACTGACAATGCCGAGCCGCCTTCCTCAGCGCGGCCACATACTGGCTAATTGATTCCCCTTCAGCCTGGTCTCGGTGATAAAAATGCTGCCGTCGGGCAATTCGTGATGGCGCTGGGGCGTAGTGTTTTTTAAGTTTATTCATAAATTCGTCCCAAGTTCCCGCATGAATGGACTGGGGAGCCATTAGTGTCATGGTGGTGTCGAACATTTCGGGACCGCAAAAGCTCAAGAAATAGGCCCTTTTCCGTTCGCTCGACAGATCCCTATAATCATTAGCGATGAGGAAACACTCGAACCTGGCAACATATGCCTCCAACGATTCCGTTGCTGGGGTGAATGGCGCAAACTGCTGTGGCGTAGCCATCGTCCACTCACTCACATTCCCCTCAGAATTTCCTTCTCCAATTCCATCACCGCTGACTGGCCCGACAGCGATTAACACTACTGTGTATCTCCGATCAGGGATGTGTCGATCCCACCTTCGTCGCCACTATTAAATATCTGGATCGTTAGCAGAATTAACTGAGGCGAGCTCAATGTTCAACTCAACGTTTATTCAATAACACAATACGCGAACAACATTCCCACGTTTGACAGCTCCTTATATATCGGCTGTCAAAACCCTGGTAACCAATCAAAACAGTTCCAACTTCCCTGCTTGTCGCTAGGGGGAGCCGACTAGCGACTATGCTCAGTATGTAACATTCCCTATTTTAACTTGTGTTCCTAGTCTGTTTTTTGTGGTGGTGTTTTTGATAGATTGTGCTGTTTTTTTGCCTTTGTGTAAAGACAGATGCAAAAAAATGAGTTAAGTAGTTCTGCTTTCTCCCTGTTGCTTGTCACCTTCTTGCTACTTTTTCCCAGCAATGGACCAATTGTTTCCTTTACTTTTTTCTTGTTTGTAACATCTTGGAAGAAGCTTTTTGTTTGTTTGTTATTTTTTACTTTTGTTGCAAGCCTTTGTTCATTGTGAACCTTAGCTTTCCTCACTTTATCTTTGCAGGCTTGGGCTATTTATTGATATTCTGCCTTAATTATTTGCCGCTCTTTCCACTTTTTATACTTGTCCTTTTTGTCTTTCAATTTATCAGAGAGTTCTTTATTAGGGTTGCCAGGTCTGCTTCCAAAAAATAACGGACAAGCGGGGTTAAGTAGTAAAAAAAATTAAAAAAATTACAATTAAATTATATATTTTCCTACAAACATTTTAACACGTATTAAAATAATCACTTCAAAACTTTACTTAAAATTCAAAACATCAAATATATTATAATAATATGTAAAATATTAAATTACATTTTACTTTGCTGTAGTGTGTATTTTTTATTTGACTGCGCAGCTTTGATCAATTCTTTGTGTTTAAGGAATAATTCTTTAATTTCAGTACAACGTTGAGAAATATTAAAAAATATACAAAGTTCACTTTGAACTGATGGTACAAGCAGTCAGTTACGTTCATCAGTCCACAAATTTCCCATGACGCTGAAAATTCATTCAACGTTTGCATTTGATACCGGAATTGATGCACAATACTGGAACAGTTTCAGTAAACTCGGAGCTGGCTCTTTCTTGAAAACGTACGTCCACTTATCAAGGGATGAATCACCCTGCAGATAAACATAAACTTCTTCTAAGGCAGAAATTTCATTGAAGAGAGTGTTGGGTGGAAGTTCTTCTAGCCATGGTGATAATAACCAGATGTTTGTCATTTCTTCTAAAGTTGGAGGATTATTGCGATCAATTAGATTGAAACAATTTAGCATCTCATGTACTGAATCGGTGAAATTATACCACTTTTCTAGGTACACAATGGCTCTTTGATACACATTGTTGGCTTCTTTCTTGAACTTTTGCACGGCATTCTCAGGCAAATGTTTTTTACCTAAGGCAAATAAAACTTTCATTCCAAAAAATTGCTCATCGTATTTTTTTTGCAAAGAATCACGCAGCTTACACATGATAATGTGAAGATCACATGCAAGAATTTTCTTGCTTTCCAGCTTCAGTAGGGTGTCTTGCATTATTGACATGAAGAAGTGTGTGAAATATAAATACAATTCTGAAATTGTTGATTCATCATCCTTTGCGAGTTCATTTTCCTGATCCAAAATAAGGTTCCAGATAACCTTATGGCACTCATCAGATCCAAGAGAAATAAAATACGATTTTAGAGGTATCCAGTTTAAAAGAAGTCTTTCGACCGCCTAAACAAACTTAACCAACGTGTTGGAACATGGCGCAAAACTTCATGGAATTCTGACTCGCAAAACTCAAAAAATAATTTCAACTCTTCTCGTTTCTTCGCAGAATTCGAAAATTCGGCAAAAACCTTCAGCACTACATTTTCGATATCAAAAGATAACTGCTTTAATGCATTTTTGCGCTGTTGTGTAAAATGTGAGTATTGCAATGAGCATTCGATCTTTGTCTCATTCTAATTTATGAAAAAAAAGACAAAACGTGATTCTCCTATCCTTATTCTCTTAGACTGTACAGCCTTAGATTACGTACCATTTCATCATAAAGCTTTTGAATAAAAAAAATGTCCACTATTTTGTGAAAAAAAATAGTGAACATAATGTGAAAAAAGTGGACTGTCCGCTCAAATAGTGGACACCTGGCAACCCTATTCTTTATGCAGCCATACTGGTTTCTTTTGAGAGCTGTTATTTTTCTTCTTCATTGGTATTGTTCTAGAGTGGGCTTTTATAATCACACTTTTCAAAAAATTTCCAAGCTTCTTGAGTTGTTTTCCCCTTTGAGTATTCTCATCCATGGAATCCTTCCCAAGCTCTCTCTAAGTTTATTGAAATGAGCTCTCTTAAAGTCAAAGTCTCTAGTTTGACTTTGTTCTATTGCTTGTGATTGCATAATGTTGAATTCCAATATTGCATGATCACTCGCCCCCAAGGTTCCTGTAGTTTCAACACCTTCTATCATTTCATCACTGTTAGTGAGAATTAAGTCCAATATGGCTGATCCCCTTATTCCCTTCTCTACTTTGGGAAACAAAGTTGTCTGCTAGGTTTGTTAGGAACTGTTGGATCTTCCACTTGGTGCAGAGTTTGTCTCCCAGTTGATGTCAGGATAGTTAAAATCCCCCATTACTATTATGATGTGCTTCCTACATACCTTAGTTAGCTGCCTAGCAAATAGTTCATCTACATCTGTATTTCCTCTGTTTGATTGGGTGGCCTATAGTATACACCTATGGCAATATCATCCCCCCCCTTTAATATTGACCCAAATGTATTCAAGATAATCTTTGTCATTGTTGTGCTCTATTTCTGTAAAGATATAGTTATTTCTTATATATAATGCAACTCCACCTCCTCTTTTATTTGGTCTATTTAAAAAGTAATAATTTAAATCCCTTTAGCTGCATGTTCCATTTGTGGATTTCATCCCACCAAGTTTCCGTAATGGCAACAATATCATATCTGCCCTCATTTACTTTAATTTCTAATTCATCCTGTTTATTCCGCATACTCTGTTCATTGGTGTGTAGACATTTGAATCCATTTTGATTGACCCTGTGTTTACTGTCTACATAACCTGTGGTGTGCCTGACTGCCCCTACTTTCTTGCCACCAGTTTGATTAGTGCACATGGTATGGCATTCACTATTAAATGCTTGGTTTTGCTTGACAGCAAGGTTGATAATCTTACCCACACAAACATCTGTATTACATGCACTGATAACCGTATTAATTTTAGATTGCTGGGGACAGATATGTTCCGTATCAATCAATTCTCTGTCCCCACTGTTCAGTTTAAATGTTTATCCAGAAAATCTGTGAATTTAATGCCAAGTAACTCAGTCCCTTTCTTTGATGGATGCAAACCATCTCTTTTGTACAGTTTTTCATTGGACCAGCTGCAGACATCATGACTAATAAAACCAAAGCCTTCCCTTTTACACCACTCCTTTAGCCACACATTAAACTCTGCTACACGCTGGCCTTTCCCTTTTTGTTCCTTATATACTGGTAAAACCTCTGAAAATATAAGCCTACAACCTATACTACTAAGTTCATACCCCAAACTCTGGAAATCATACTGCACAGAAAGTACATCTTTTTGTGCCATAATGTATAATAGCATCAACATCATAGTTCTTACTGGCATTGTCGACTATCTTTAAAATATGCCTCTTGTCTCAGCTGGCAGTAGCACCTGCCAGACACCTGACATCTTTCATAACCTCCATATCCTTTCCTAAATTTGCATCCCTTACAATTGAATCACCAAAAAGAAGGTGGCTTCTCTTTTTGTATACTTTGCTCTTCTTGTGTGACTCATGTGTAATACCTGATTCACACTTTCCCTTTTCCAAAGTAAGTTCTTCATGTCAGATCACGATCTCCTGTTTATTTGAGTTATCATTATTGTTAGATCGGCGCAGGGAAAGGAAGACGTGACCAGCTCGTTACATTAGTAACTTTTATTGAGTAAAGAAACAGTAGCAAGACTGGCTGTGCGCTGCCGGGGCTCTCCTTATATTCGCTCCGGCAGACGCACCGCCCCCTGACAGGGATTCAAATCTTCCCGCCCGGTGGCTGGCAGCCAATCCGGGCGGATGTCCTTATAAGGACATAACACTCCTCCCCCCTAGTCCAAGAAAAAAACAGTTCAGAGTTCGTCAATGAACGTGACGTAGTCCCGCAGATACGTAGGACGCCTAGGCACCCTACTTGACCTGCGCAGTCTCATTTCTTCCGCGTCCCCGCCCTGGACGGATGGGGTTCCTGTGGCTCCTGGCTCCTTCCCCGGAACCGGGCTCGGTTCGGCTGGCGAGTGTGCGGGGTCACCCTCAGCGCCTCCGGCCGGACCGCAGATCTTGGATGGCTGGTTCTGGTGGTCTTCCTCCTGGCCTGTGGATCTTTCGCCTCGGCGGTGCTGTTCGGTCTCGACCCGGGAAGAGCGTCTGAGTCTCGGTAAGACCCCGGCTGTCACTTGCTCTTCCTGGGTCTCCCGGTGGCTGCGGTTCTGCTGCGGCCCGGTTCGCTGTGGTCCAGAGGGTGGTTCGGGCCGGTGCCCTTGGGTCCGGTCTGCTCGCTGTGGGTGGTGTTGGCTCGGGTAGCGGTGTCCGACCTTGCAGGGGTGGCGCAGGTCTCCTTTGCCAGGCTGGCGCTGGCCTTCCCCGTCGGGTTGGTGGTGGTCGACCTGGTCGGGGTGTCGTTGTGGGGCTTCCTCCTCGGGCTGGTGGAGGTCTCCCCTGCTGGGGTGGCGCAGGCCTCCCTGGCCGGGTTGTTGTTGGCTTTCCCTTCCCCCTAGTCCCTGGTCTACCGCCAGTTGGTGGTTGGGGTCGTCTGGGTTGGGTTGTTGTTGCCGGGTTGTTTCTTGCGTTGGGCGGGGGTCCCCCTCGCCGGGGAGTCGTGTGCCACCCTCGCCCATGTGCTGTGGTGTGCCCATCTGCGAAGGTCCCCGGTCTACTCGCCTTGCGTTGAGGTCTCCCTGGTAGGGCTGCCGTGGGTTGCCTTCATTGGTGGGGTGTGGTGCTCCCCTTCTGGGCAGGTCCCGGTCTACCTGCGGGCTGGGTCGGGGGTCCCTGGGCCTGCTGTGCCGGGTGCCCTCCTGGTCGGGTTGGTGTTGCCATCCCCCGTGTGGTTGGCCCCGGTCTCCCTCGCTGCACTGCTGACGTGACAGTGCCTGGTAGTGTGCTGGGCCGACCTCGTCGGGATGGCGTTGCTCTGCCTTGCAGGGGTGTGGTAGGCCTACCTCGTCGGGGTGTTGTAGGCCTACCTCGCCGGGGTGTTGCAGGCCTACCTCGTCTGGGTGTTGTAGGCCTACCTCGTCAGGCTGGTTTTCGTGTGCTCCCCCCCACCTTTTCCGGAGTTGGTCGATGTGACGTCTCACGACCTGTCCATCTTCCAACTCGACGGTGTAGGATTTGGGGCCGGTTGTGCTGGCAATCTTCCCCTTCAGCCACTTAGGAGAGCCGTTGAAATTCAGCGCGAAAACTGAATTTCCTTTGCTGAAGGCGCGGAGCGGGCGGCTGGCGGTTGCGGTCACTTCCGGGCTGTATTGGGGGTGCAGCCGGTCCAAGGGTGACCTCAACCTTCTGCCCATGAGGAGTTCGGCCGGGCTCTTGTGGGTGGTGGCATGCGGCGTGATGTGCTGGGTGAGGAGGAAGTTGTCGATGCGTTCTTGCCAGTCTCCCGGGCCCATCTTGGTGAGGGCTTCTTTTGTGAGCCGGACCATCCGTTCCGCTTGTCCGTTTCCGGCCGGCCTGTACGGGGCGGAGAGGGCATGGCGGATGCCCAGTCCTGCCAGGAAAGACTCCATGGCCAGGGATGTGAGCTGGGGGCCGTTGTCCGAGACCAGCACATCCGGTAGTCCGTGTGTGGCAAACAGGCGGCGCAGGGCTCGGATCGTCGCTTCTGTTGTGGTAGATGCCATGGGTATCACCTCGAGCCACTTGGAGAAGGCATCTACCACGATGAGGAGGTGCCGCCCTTGCATCGGGCCCGCGAAGTCGATGTGGACCCTCGACCATGGGGTCATGCAGCTGTGCTTTGATTGGCTGTTTGTATTCAGCCACGAGTATATAAGGAGCTGTCAAAGGCTGACAGCTGCTGCTCCTGTTAGCCGAGCAGCCATTGCTGGTCGCAATGCTAGCAAACCTGTTAGAACAATGTTAGTGAAATAAATCCTGTTAGCTTTTACCTCAACCTGTCTTGCCTCAGTCTGTTCGTCCCTAACAGGGACATAACAAACTGCATATAATCTATTTTCTTAGAATTACTAGGATCAAACTTCTCCCAAGTAATAATCCAAGTACGTGTCTCAGGCAATTCCATTAACCATGAATAATTGGAGTCCAACTCAGTGTGGATCCTCAGAGGAATAGTTCTCAGCATTTGGTGGTGGTGGTGGTGGGGTAGTAACATTTTAAAATGTAATATTTAATATTTCAACTTTCTTCCAATTGGCAGCAATACTAAGTAGACCCTCAGGAAGCAAAGACATTTTTCTTTTTCCTAATGTCAGTTCCTGTAAAGGTATTCAATAAATATAAAGTAGGATTAAGTGACACTTTTACACACAGAACTTTGGCCAACATTCTTCTATAGCATAGCATGTGCACTGTAAAGAAAAATAGATAGACTTTTCCTCACAGCCCTGTCAGCAGTTGGATGGAATACATCTGGAAGTGTGTACAAGCTGTACTGATATCCATCTAAACCTTATGTACTCTAAGTGATATGGACCAAGCTACCTTAGAAATCTCTATCATGGCCCATCTGTATCTGTAAAGGTTATATCCAAATATCTCACCCAACAAGCCATTACCACTTGCAGATGAAGTTCTACTCAGATAAGAATAGATAGCAGCTGAAGTTATATTCCTTAGCTTCCAAAAGTAAAATAAAATAATAATAATAAAACAAGTGGTGTAAGATTTCTGTATGTGACAGGCTGAACTGTCAAATCTGACAAGAAGTCTTGAGGTTGTACAAATTCAATCCCTACTAAATGTAGGGAAAATAAGAAAATAAGAGTGATTGTTTCATATTAATTGGTTTTTTAGACTTGTAAATGTCTTTAGCTTTAACATGCCATCTGTAATTGCTTTACCAGGGTTTTTTTTTTAAACCTGTAAGAAAGATAGATGGTTTCTAATAGGATGTAATAGGAAAAGGGCACAAAAGATCTGAGATAGAACAGAACGTAAAAAAGTAATTAGTGAGTTACTTTGGTTTGTTGATTTTAGGTAACTTCATGAAAGGATGAATATTTGCCAAAAAAGCTGCAGTCTTGTGTCAATTCAATTTCTATCTATCTGTTATCCTGTAGGTATCTCAAACCAATCAACCGTTTTAAATTAAATACATGAACATAATTGTATACATTTGGAAATTCCACCTTCCATGTACAGTATGTAGAAATTTAATGTTTGTTCATGAATTAAAAAGAGGAATTCTTATGTGTAAGATGAACACATGAAGAAGCAGAGTTTGGATTCACTAACTGCTGCTTTTCCAATCTTATTACTTTTGACAAGTAAAGGGCAATTTTTGACTAGGAAGCACATTCTCATTCCAAGTGGGTTAGTGGGCTCTTCCTCTCCTATCCTCCATAACTTTTCTCTTTTCTCATCTTCAATCATTTCATTTCATTTTATTCATTCATTCATCTCAACCGTCTTCATTCATTCAAATTTGGACTCTGAATCTACAGCTTCAGTCAGTTATTGAATGACTTAATACCTCTCATCAGTTTTGACTTCTGTCCATATTAACAAAACCTGGAGGACCAGTTTCCTCATCTCTGATAGAAGCTGTATTGTGCATTGTGTGTTCAATGATGTATATGGATGTCATTATTACCTGCCATCATGGTGCCACTAGATGGCGCTGGATTTAATTGTATGTAGATGGAGTAAGCATTCGGCATATAATCTCTTCTTGCTGGAGAGACAGGAAAATTTTTGTACAGCTTCTCAATTATAGTGAGACAATCACAAAGAAGAATCCCCAACCTCAACCCAGCAAAGACCAGGCCACAAGTTAAAGTGGCTAGGTTAACTCTGAAGCTCAACTGTCTGAACTGAAAATCTTCCACTCCTTCCAAATATTAAGGGAAAGAACAGCCTGTTCACTTCAGCATTTAAATAGCAAGTAATTGTTGTATTATATGTGTCTCTTCCAGTTTAGATGAAAGTTCCATGGTTTATACAGCATTTTGTAAAATTAGGGAATTATTTACAATGTCTTGATCCATCTCATGCCCTTGTTATTAAAAGCTATCAATCTAAACAAGTTGCTAAAGATGGAAAGTCACTCAGTTTTGCGCCAAGCAAGAAAATATAAGGGAGGGAAAAGAACAAGGGAATTCATTTGCAGCAATGAAGCTGTAATGGTGGATACTGTATCAGCAGCATCACAAATCAATTTTGCCCATGGCAACACTGATGTTTTCAAAGAAAGAAAGGAATAAAATAGCTTTGGAATATATCAGGTCCATGTCCTGGCCTTTCCATTTAAAGGGTAGAAAAAATTATGGCCAGATTTCTGTAAACGATCACAGGGCTGTGTAAGAGAAGATAAACAAGACTAGAAGAGTGAATCCATAATTTTACTTGGCAAAAGCAAGCTCATATGACTGAAATAAACCACAAAACAAGCCTACCAAGTATTCTGTTACAAATTCAGCTAAACCATTTGACACCATTTAAAAAAAAAAAAAAACAAACAAACAAAAAAACAAACAAAAAAAAACCAGCACTTGCTGCTTGTGAAACAAAATGGAGCCCATGACTAATTCAGAAAGAAAATTGGTTCCAGCTGAGAATATTATACATCTTAAGAAAAGACTGAATACAATACTTTTGAATCTGGATTTATTGCCCAAAATGTTATTATGTTGCAAACAGGTACACAGACACCACTCCTAGCTGCAGATACTTTGGGGATTCACAACTCAAGATATGCAGTATGCATGAGTGCAGGCAGCAGCAATACTACAAATGAAAAATCTTGACTTTTAATATAGATGCAGTTTCATTGCACTCCTTGACATGAAATATGCCTCTGCATATTCACAAGCACACACAGGCACACACATAAACCAATACAATCAGATCATATACTCTTGTCCCAACTCCCATGCTCATGATATTATTTAGGTCAAAGACTCACCTTATATTAAAGATATGGTTGCCAGGAAAATGATGCCAATATGTTGAATTGTTCTTCTCAAATTCATCCTTGTGTATATTGGTTGCACTTGGCAGTTTATGAAAGACATGGAAGAAAACACAGATCTGTGGAATCCTTGGTGCTTTCTAAGCTTGGTCTTCTCGTAGATGTTTCATTTCCTCACTAGGTAACATCACCAGTGCTAGAAGGGGGTGGGTTTTTCTCTCTGTTTATATACAAATGGCTTGTCCTGTCAATGCTGGTAGGAGTACTATTTCCTTCTTCCATCCCTAATCAAGGAACTACCAAGAAGGAAACAACACTCCCACCAACACTCATAAGGTAAGTCACTTCTGCCCTTTGGAACATGTTGCTCCCAGTAGTGGGTTTCAATTTCGTTCACTACCGGATTGCTTGTGGGCGCGCTCATGTGTGCGACACTTCTGGGCATGCACAGAGAGGTCCGGGTGGTGGGCGGAGCTGATCTGGGGCAAACCGGTAACAACCCATCACTGGTTGCTCCCTCTCCGAGTGAAGATCAGCTCCCATCTTCCTGAACTTCTGTAGGGGCCTGAAGACCTGGCTCTGCCAATTAGCTTGGGACCCCAATGGGGGAGTATCATGTTGGAGGTGGTTGATGGACCAACAGCAGATCCCACCTCATCCCCTGCACACCCTGTTCCCTCCCACCCTATTTTTAACCATAATTCCAATCCGAATTTTTTTTGCTATTAGATATATGTATGTATGTGCGTACACATACACACACACAGAGGCATACATAGATAGTGTGTGTGTTTATGTATAATTCTGTAGCTGCTTTTAACCTTGTAAGCCACCCAGAGTAGCCTTGTGGCGAGATGGGCAGCAAACAAATTTAATAAATAAATAAATAAAAATAAAAAGTGACTGTTCTAAGACAACAAGCACTGTTAACTGTATGAGCTCGTAAGTCATCAGATCTGTAAGAAAATAAAATCAAGCATCAGTCAAGTTTATTGAGGATGTTGTCCCAGATAAGAGGAGACTACGTGACCAGCTAGTGATAGCTAGGAGAGACACAGGAAAAGCATTCATTAGTAGAAGTATTCAGAGATTTCTGGATTCAGGACCAGTTCACATATATTGCAAATCAAAGTTTTATGTCAGATATTCCATGGTGTATATGAATATTCCAAATATGAAAGAACTTTAAATGATGTTCGTATTTCAACTCTAAAATATTACATTGGATGCTAATTATATTTTGCCCATAACTCTTGAATATAATTGGAGTAGAAAAAAAGGAACCTTTAAATTAATGTATTCTACATCTGATGAAGCCCTTCCTCTCTTTTATCTACTATTGCTGATAAGAAAGTTGTGCTAATTTCTGGACAGCATCACAATGCCAAATTAGTGTCCCCTTTAGTGTCTTTCATACTCTGGGAGATGATCCAGAAAAAACATTCTGTTTTATGAGATTTACTTGGCTGGCCTGTTAAAGGGGCTGCAAGGAAAGATAACACAGATACAAACATTTTGTTACCAAAGAAATGTTGGTGCTGTCTTGCTGAAAAAAATTGAGATTAATATAAAACTTTCTTGCCTGCATAATCCATAAATTACAGAATAGAGCCAGAAAACTGGAAGAGGCTTTAATGTGGTTTATCAAATTTAGAAAGAAGGTGCATTGAAGAACCTACTAAGATCTGTTGCCTTTTGCTCCTGAATGTCTTTCCTTCGTTGTAATCATAAAATGAAACATTTTTAATGTTCATGTAAACTATCATGTTCGATTACAGTGATTTATGACACATTTAACAAGGCCAATTTCACTTGGTGAATTCCTGTGGGCAAATAGCTGTTGCAAATCCTGAACCTGCCGCAGCTATTCCTTACATAATTCAGATGGCATCAAGTTCAGTTACTTTCTAGTTATTGTAGAAATTTTAGATGCTTAACCATAGCAAGGATTAATCGGGAGGCAAAGGTGATAGTATAGAACTAAATAGCAGAGCCTGTGGAAAGATAATATGGTGTGTGGGGGTGTGTGCGTGCACACACACACACACACACACACACAAATATATTGGTCAAGGAAAGAAATGACAGATTTCTTGAATATTTCACATGGTTAGTTTCTTGTTTTCTTTAAAAATTAGGCTGAATAATTTCTTATAATTAAGTCTGTTTTTGTTATTTCCTTGTTGCTCTTTTATTTCTTTGTGGTTTTCCTTTTTTTTATTTTTTCCTCTTTATTTGTTTATTATTTTGTAATATGAAATCAATAAGGAAAGAAAAAGATTGATAACCATATATTTAAAGGATAACATAACTCAGCATAAAATCCAAAGGACAGGACTGGTTACAATCATTAACTCATGATGTAATCATTAAGTGTTGAGTTTGGCTTTTGTTACTGTGATAGAAATTTTAAGAATGAAGGCTTTATTTATTTATTTATTTATTTAATTAATTAATTAATTTCAGTCTTAGACCAGTATAAAACTAATAACAAAACAGTTTAAAATAGAAGTAGGAATAAACAATCTTATCAATAGAATAAACTAAGGTAAAAATAAAACTGTTAATATAAAATTACAAAGTACAGGGATTAAAACCCAGGAGAGGCTTATAAAATTACAATCAATTTTACAATTGTCTGAATGCAATTGTAACTACTAGAATAGATATCTAGACATCTAGAAGTGTCGAGACATAAGAAGGACATAAGAAGTGTTAGAATTTGTAAAGAGTTTTGATGATGTGAAGATATACTATTAGATAATTATGATTCAACCGAGTACCATGAAGAAATAGCAAAATAAGACAAATACTTTTTAAATATACTCATATCATTCTATAGAATGATATGAGTATATTTAAAAAGAAAAGGAAAAAAAAAATAAAGGTAGTGCTTGATGATTCTGACCAAAAGTCTGTCCAGTTCAGTATCACATTTCATGCTGTGGTCTCTAGGCAGGTGGCACCCAAGTCTAAGGAAAGCAAACACACTTAGTGATCAAAAGCCATTAGTAGTCTAATCCTCAATATATTTGCCAGTTCCTCTCAAACAGTCTCCTAATTAGTAGGAGTCATGATCATTAAAGTTGCACAAAGCTTTGAAAAGGTGATGATGAAAAAGGACCTGCCTGAGTTAAATCTCTGAACTGACTTGAGATTTTTGCCTTCAAATCATCACATCATTTTTGGAGACAATTACCTTGGTGATTCGATGGAATTCAATTGAATGTCTAGTATTGCAAGGAGTTGCCGTTTTCCTCCATTATAAAGACAAAGGTGATGAGCAGTTGAGTCATATTATGGGATGTCTGAATGCTGACATGAGCTATCGGCCAATAGGTTTTATCACCTCCATAAATCTTGTCAGTCAGGCCTTTAAGAAGTGTTGCTCTGCTATTTATGTTTCTCTCTTCTGCTAGAATTTGTTTCAGAACGATGGAAGGATATTGAAAAAAACACTCTCAATTACTTTGTTGCTCTTTTTTGATCTGGTTTGACCTTGTGTGATGGTCTACCTTTGCCCAAATGTCTACTGCTTTTCATTCATAAGTTCCTCAATCTTCATTCTTTTTTTTTCTCCTGATGTGATCTTATACAGGAGCCCTGGTAGCACAGCAGACTAAAGCACTGTTATAAACATCAGCTGCCTGCAATTACTGCAAGTTCAAATCTCACCAGGCTCAAGGTTGACTCAGCCTTCCATCCTTTCTAAGGTAGGTAAAATGAGGACCCAGATTGTGGGGGCAATAAACTGACTTTGTATAAATATACAAAAGTATGAAGGCTATTGCTTAATGCATTGTAAGCCACCCTGAGTCTTCGGAGAAGGGTGGCATATAAATCAAATCAAAAACAAAAACAAAACTACAGCCCTCTTCAACTAGGGGATTCCTTGTGGAATCATTCCAGCTCCAGATGAAAATTTCCTTTTGTCTAAAGCTCTAGAACTGAGAGAGTTGTATCACTACAGTAGTGGCCAAAATTGTGGAAACCTTTTGGGAAAAGTATATTTTTGAGATTTGATTGCTAATAACACCACTTTTTTGGGGGGGAGTTTCAAAATAATCATATTCCACTGCTGGAATGGCCTGGGAATAGCCTACACCTTAACCCAATTGAAAATCTATGAAGCCGACGTGTTAGTCAGAAGCGACCCAGACATAAAACCCAATTAATAGAAGCAATCATTCAATCTTGGTTTCACATTATAACAGCTGCAGAACTAAAAGGCTTGGTTCACTCCATGGGAAGATGTTGTAAAGCTGTAATTCATGCTAAAGGTGAAGTATTAACTGACATGGTGATAATTTTTGTATATCTCGTGTTTTCTATGGTGATAATTTTTGTATATCTCATTCTTTCTACATGTTTCACTTTTCTTCTTTATACTGTAACTGCTATTCTCATAGCAAATCCTTCATAAAAGCTATTGCATTACATTCTTGATTAAATTATATTTCTATTGATATATAATTTTATGGTACTACTCAAAAAAAAAAAGTGGTTTTATTAGCTAATTTTAGAAAATACACTTTCCCCAAAAGGTTTCCTCAATTTTGGCCACTACTGTAGTGTGAGCTATGGTAGAGTAGCTACTTTAGCAAGGGTATCAGGAGATAGGTGCAGCCATTGTCTAGGAAGAGAGTATACAGGTAAGTTGCCCTGTTGTCCTGTTGTATGTTATACAGCTAGTCAACAATAATGGGATGAACAAAAGACTGTGAATTAGCAGTAGGCAAAAGCGGAAGAGAAGGATCCATTTTGCTAAATGACTGGAGCAAAGTTTCTTCAGGTAGCATTCTTACGAGCAGTAGCAGCAGTAGCAAAATGCAGACAAAGTGCTACAGAACCTTTTATAATTATCACCTTCAGCAGCAGCAAACAATTTCCTTCTCTACATTCCTCAGTGTCAACAGAGAAGATGGATTTTTTATTGAGGCATGAGGCATCCAATCAAAAAGGTGAATAAAAGCACCATAAAGGGTGCTGTTTATGGACTCAGTTTGAAGGAGGTGACTATCCGGAGGCCACAAAGCTAATTGTGGCTCAATTCATCTATGTTTGCTATATTTACTAGCTTTAAATCAGTGAGGCAATTTTTGTGATATTTGGAATTGAGTTGATGGAACAGCTCTTGTTCCCTAAAATCAGCCCATTGTGTCCAGTGTTTGTTTGCCTTGCCACTCTGCTGTACATTGATCAGTTGCTTGATAGCTTGTTTGTTTTGAGTGAAGTGTTAAATAGGAATTTTCATTTATTTGACACAAACTTTGAAACTGTGACTGTCTAGACTACACATTGATTAAGGGCAACATCAGATATTCAGATGCTCCATTGTGGCCCATAGTTGCAATTTTACTGAACTGAATCGCAAAGCATTTTGAAACAACCTTCTAGTCTTTGAATCAGTTTGATTCTTGCCATCTTAAAATCTCTCAGGTCTGAATTGGATCTTATCCATTTGCATGCCCCTAATTGAATTCTGTAGTTCAATATCAGTTGGAAAGAAGGTTTTTATATTTATTTTTCTTTTAATAAAATATTTAATAAAACCAGGAGAGTAAAGAAGGTTGACGAATGCCAGTCTAAAATTATGCTTCTGCTTTAAAAATATCATAACTAATGTCAAATAGTGAAAGCTTCTATTTTTTTTTCCCCAAGCAATTTTCATTCAGTTTGAATAATTGACATAGTTTTGTTAAGAAGAGACTTTGGCTTAATTCTCATGAGTAATAGAAGGTTCCACATAAGGGTGACAAACCACGAATCTCAGTAACATAGAGTAGATTTCACCCTTATATATTTGTGTGTGGCATTGTAAAATAATAATAAAAAGGTGGATTTATGTTGTGATATCACAGCACACGGTTCACCATTTTGATATTGTTTCAGATTATATTTGTGATATGTGTTTAGATGTGAGGTGATTGTGTCTCTGTGTGAATGCTCTATTTTTCATTGTGCATCATCTGCAGCCTTTCTGGATCTCTCTGCTTTAATTAAATCCTAAGGAAAATGAAAGGATTCTTCATGCTGGGCTGTTTTAGATTGGGAAACATGAGCACTCAGGGAGACATGTAACAAAGGAACAGAAACTCAGCAGTTACACTACCTCCAGAAATAAAACAAGCTCAAAAGTATCACAGTCTTTTTGTGAACAAGTAAGACTACCCCAACCCCATTCTACAACATTTGATTTTAAGATCAATTCATAAATATGCCCACTGGCCAAGAGGGTTGGAGACCACTAATATGAATCTTTGGAGGAGCAGAGTTCTGCTGTGAATGCTTCGACTAATGTATAGTATATCTGCGGTTAGAAGCCATTTGTGCTTTTAAATGTTGAATGTTCCAAAGCATATCTGAGCTGCTACATATCATCCAGCCCACAACGGTGATGCAAGAACATGTGTGACAGCTTTTAAGAGAGCCCTAGAGACTAATCCTACAAAAGGCTAGCTCACTGAAGCAGTCAAATCCAAATTTATTGCTGTCATACTAGACTACTTCTCAGTCTACCAGCACCAAGATACCTAGGGACGGCTATTTGAAAAGACAGTTCCATATGAGAGTTTCATTAGAGTTTAGATTCCTCAGTAGGATTGGAAAAAGGGCAAAATAAATGGCAAAAGGAACTTGGAAAATCTGCAAAGCGACTTTTTCAGATAACAAATGTTTAGGTAAAATTTGATAGGTAAGAATTTATCATTGCAAGAACTTTGAAAACTCACAAAGAATAATAATATTAAGAATTCATCTGTGACCAAAATCAGAACAAGGATAGTCCAATACTTATGTATATATTTTCTTGAGGTGCGTATCAGTGCATTTAATTGGAACCTAACAATTAAACTTCAGTTTCTCAACCTTGGGTACATTAAGATGTGTGAATTTCAACTCCTTGTACATTGGTTGGAGAATTTTGGGACTTGTTCCACATATTTTAAAATAGCCAAGATTGAGAAACACTGAATTAAACAATTCAGACCTATTATCAAATGCATTGTGCTGCGCTTCAGTTGCATTTCATTTATTTAGTTCTTATACTCATTTTCTATGGCATTACCATCAAAAGAACTCTTGGCAAGCTTACATAGAACCAAATACAATTTGGTTCTAATTCTTATCTATGATAAAAAGATGAAAATACAACAAATTATACAAGAAAGGCCCTTTTGTTTCTCTTTTAAAAACAAGGAAAGTGTGTTGCATGCACCTTGCAGGGAGTGGTTTTTCAAAATTTTCATCAAAGGATGAAGGATGTAAGCATTTCTGCAATGGTACTACCATCAAAAATACTGATATTGTATATAAGCTAATTGACATTCAGTACCAATGCTAGTCCAAAGCAATTGATATTCCTGTAAGGGAATTTAGAGATGACCTTGGGGGAGATATGAGACAACCGTTTAGGGAGGAAAGAAGAAAGAAGCCATTAGGGAAAGACTTGGAAAACAGATTACACAATCTGAAAGTAGAAGGAGTGCAGGAAACTCAAAATAACTCCACTCTGATTTAGTTCAGTATAAGATGGAACCAAGAGAAATTTATGTAGGCTTTTAATACACGTTACAACAATAAAGTAGAGAAAGATAGTTTGATGTAATGGCTAAAGAATCAAGCTAGAAATTGGGAGACCTTGAGTTCTAGTCCCACATTAAACACAAAGTCAGCTGGCCCAGTCTGTCTCTCTCAGCCCTGAGATGCAGGCAAGGGTAAACCATTTAGGAGGTCTTGCCAAAAGAACTGCAAGGACTTGCCCAAACATTTTGCCAAGAATCAAGATTGATTTGAAGATAAATAAATAAACAAATATTAAAGTAGCATTCCCAAAATTTCCAAAAAGTCTGTTTCTAAAGAGTCTGATCTGGCCTACTTCAAAGGCCTGACAAATATATTGACAAATATATTAGAAGCCATAATTTGATTGCTCTATTTCATGTTTTCTGAATATCTTGACTAAAACTGAGGGAGGGAGGGAGAGAGGAAGGGAGGGAGGGAGGGAGAGTGGGAGGGAAAGACATTTCATCAGTTATATTTGTGCAAATATTGTTCTTGTGCGTTAACTTGTTCACCTTTAAATAAGAAAGCATCAATCTTGCTTTCTTTCTCCAGTGTAGAAACGTATAACATTTTTGTAATTATTCTAATTTTAATCTCTCCTAAAGTCTCTGAATATTTTAACATAAACAACAAGTATTCGGGAATTTGTTCTTCGTAGAATTTCCTCATTTGTGACTTATGAGATACAAAGAATCCTTCTGAGACAATAGGTTGGGTTATGAATCACTGGATTGTAGCAAAGTATTCTAAGACCAAATCTGGTCTCAAAGATTATTGAAAGAGTGATCATTGGTTGGCAACAAAGAAAATCAGAGAGGCATGCAAAATGCAAACCATATTTCTTTCCAGGACCTTTATCAAATTATTGAAGCACTCCACATTCAGTTAAGAGAAAAAGAATAGTGAATGAGGCATGGCAAAGTATTATATAAGATATAAAATTGGGGACTTCCGGTTTTGCTTGCCTCCGGTGAATGACGGTCCCTCTCCAAGGACCGCCAGCCCCGCCGTTTGTAGAGCCGCTTTGACTTTGAGAAGCGGCTTGAAAACTCCAGAATCTGAAGGATTTGAAGGAGGAGAGTAAGAAAGGTGCAGGTCGAGCCCCTGTGAGCCCCCAGAAGTTTGCTACTGGGGAGGAAACAGGCGCGGCTCCCTTTCAACTTGCGAAGACTCCAAACGTGCGTGGGACGACTCTGCTTGTTGCAGAGCAAGCCGGCTGCAGCAAACATCTAAATTGATTCAAATCAACTTCACTAATTAGCGGATAAGACAACCTGAACCTCTAAACCAAGAAACTGCAAGTATTATTTCTTTTTCTGTGACTTCTCGATCTAAGCAAAATTCAAAGCGAGTGGAAGCAGCTTGAAAAGATGGCGCTGCTCCAGCGTTAACAAGCTGAGAGCGAAAGTGATTTTGCAAAGCTATTCTAACAAGCTACATTGTTGCGCTGCTTGTAGCAAGCAAACAAGAGAAGAGGGGGAAAAATCCTCTTTTAAAATAAGTCTGAGCTCGCTTCAGCTTAACTCTATCATCACTCTGACTGAAACTGGGGGACTTTTTTAGAGGACTTTGTGGTGCTGGAAAAGGGAAAAGGATTTCCTTTTTCAAAAAATCTAATCTACGTGGCAGAATGGCTTCTAAAAAACAGGAAGGCAAGGCAGCAGGGGGGGGATCCCCCACACACAAGCCTGATTCTTCTGCTCAGCAGAGTCAGAAAAAAGATTTTGATTTTGAAAGTTTAAAAGAATTTATTACTCAGGCTCTGAATGATAATTCTCAAAAATCTCAACAAGAAATGGATGATAAATTCCAAAAATCTCAACAGGAAATCAAGCAGGAAATTATTGAAATGAAAAAGTTGGTGAAAGAGAATTATGGCAAGGTGACTGACAAATTATCAAATGTGGTGTCTGGCTTGTCAGAAATTATTATTAAAGTGGACTCTAAATTGGAAGAATTTAAATCAGAAGTGAATGTCAAAATAAAGGATACTGATTTCAAAATTTCTGATGTGGATAATAAAATGCAGAGAGTTGAGAATGAAATTACGATGATACAATTCCGGTCTATGGAATTTGCTATAAGACTTAGAGGTATTAAGGAAGATGACCGACAGGACTTGAGACAGGTTTGTGCTGATGCTTTGGCTGTGTTGTTAAAAATTGATCCTGAAGAGATTTTTTACAAAATAGATAAAATTTACAGAGTGAATTCGTGGGTGGCCAGACAAAGACAATTGCCTAGAGATGTGGTGATATATTTTACAGATAGAAGAATGAGAAATGACATCTTGCAAAAATCTTTTTTTACCTCTGTGCAAGTGGGGGGAACCCAAATTGGAATTTATAAAGAACTACCACCAAAAATGTTGAAAGATAGAAAAGATTTTGGTTTTTTAGTAAATGAATTAAAAAAATTAGAGATTCCATTTCGGTGGGATGCTCCAACTGGTATAATTCTGAAGTACAATGGAGAAAGACATAGATTGAATACTGCTGAAAAGGCGGAACATTTTTATTATACTGTTTTTAAGGAGAGATCATTATCCCCACGTACATCTACTGTGTTGGAGATAAAGGAGAGTGACCTCTTGCAACCTCAGCAAGAGTTGGAAGAGCAGCCCAAGCAGGTTGAATCAGAGCAAGTGGAAGTGCAGGGTGCTGCAGGAGGTTTTCTGGAGGAACCCCTGTCAGAACCCTCTCCAATTTTGACTACAAGAGATGTGGCCTTGGACCTAGCTCGTATGGCTGAAGCCAAAGACCAGCGCATAACTCGTGCAGTTTCTAAACAACTTAAAGAAAAACAATTACAAGAAAGAGCTAAGGCACAACAATACAAAAAAGGAGTTAAGAGTACTACACAACAAAGTGAAGCCATGGGGGGAGCAAAGCCGAAGGGCTCGGAAGATATCAGGCAATTCTGCTCATCGCTTCAAAAAGGTATACATGACGGTTAAGTTTTTATCTTGGAATGTGAATGGATTGAATTCACCACAGAAAAGGAAGAAGATATTTACATATTTGAGACAATTTAATAATGATATAATTTGTTTACAAGAAACTCATATTAGAGCACAAAATCAAAAATATTTGATAAATTCAAAATTAGGAATACATTTTATAGCTTCAAATTTGGAAAAAAAGAATGGTGTGGTTATTTACATAAATAAAAGACTATCAGCTAAAATTATAGAAGTAGATGAAGATGGTAGGTTTGTAGCAATTGAATTGCACACTGTATATGGC
Organism: Arizona elegans; assembly: GCA_022577455.1. Lineage (NCBI taxonomy): Eukaryota > Metazoa > Chordata > Lepidosauria > Squamata > Colubridae > Arizona > Arizona elegans. The sequence continues at coordinate 146,677,824 of JAKOOJ010000001.1, read as the reverse complement.
CAAATTCTTGTGACTGGAATTTATGCTCCTAACCAACAACAGGATCATTTTTATAAAATTTTGCATGCCAGAATATTGCAATGGGATTATAGATCTATTTTGATTATGGGAGATTGGAATGGAGTAATTGATTCCAAACTAGATAAAAAGAGTTTGGCGAAGTCAAGGATCAGACTACCACAAACCTTTTTTGATATGAAAGAAGATTTGGAATTAAAAGATGTGTGGAGAATACATAACTCAAAAGACTTGGACTATACTTTTTTCTCTGATAGACATAGATCTTTTTCTAGGATTGATTTTATTTTATTATCAAATGATTTACTTGTCAAAACAAAAAGAACTAAGATTTTTCCAAGAACTCTATCTGATCATAGTCCAGTATGGATAGAAATTGAGACTGGAAAGATTGAGAGAAGATCATGGAGATTAAATGAAAATTTGTTTAGATATGAAAAAAATGTAATAGAACTTAAAAAGCAGATGAAAGATTTTTTTGAAATAAATTTGAATAAGGATACCCCTACTGAAATTATGTGGGATGCGAGTAAAGCGTATATGAGAGGGGTACTCATCCATATGAACTCTAAACATAAATTGAACAGACAAAAGAAAAGATTTGAAATCGAAGCAGAAATAAAGAAAAAAGAACAGTTACTTATTAAAAATCCAAAAGATGAAAGAATACGTGGTGCTATAAAACTTTTGAAAGATCAATTCCAAATGCTTATGGCGGAACAAGCTGCAACAAATTTACAATATGCAAAGCATAATACATTTTGTAATGCCAATAAACTGGGCAGATGGTTGGCCTATACATTAAGGAAGAAGCAGAGTATGCGGACTATTGATAGTATTGATATTGGAGGGAAAGAAATTTTTCAACAAAAGTTAATTAAAGAAGTCTTTGTAGATTATTATACTAAATTATATGCTAAAGATGATATACAGAATGGACTTATAGAAAAATATTTAGAAAATAAAAGAGTTACAAAAATTACCAACCAGCAAAAGGAAAGACTGAATCATCCCATAACAGTTGAGGAGATAATTGCAGCAATTAAACAACTGAAAACAGCCAAAGCTCCTGGAACGGATGGCTTGACTGCAGTGTATTATAAAACTTTGCAAGCAGAAATGGTGGAACAATTCAGAGACTTATTTTGTAATATACAACAAGGGGTTAAAATACCCCCATCATGGAAAACAGCTTATATTTCTTTGATACCAAAAGAGCAAGCAGGTCCTAAAAAACCGGAGAATTATAGACCAATATCTCTTCTGAATAATGACTATAAAATTTATGCAAAAGTACTAGCCAACAGGTTGATGCCAGTAATTCAAGAGGTGATTCATGATGATCAAGCGGGATTTATAGAGGGCAGATATATGAAGGACAATGTAAGGCAAGTTATAGATTTAGTGGAATATCTTGAGAAGAATAAACAGATCCCCGCAGTGCTGGTTTTCCTGGATGCGGAGAAGGCCTTTGATAGAGTCGACTGGAATTTTCTATTAAAGACTTTAAAAAAGATGGACTTTGGGGATCAATTTCTACAGGCAGTTTCAGCAATTTACCAAGAGCAAAAGGCACAGATTATTATTAATGGATGTTTGACAACAGACTTCAATATTGAAAAAGGAACAAGACAAGGTTGTCCGTTATCCCCATTGTTATTTATTTTAACACTAGAAGTCTTACTGAATACAATACGGGATTCGAATATCTTGAAAGGAATAGTGATAAGGCAAGAGGATTACAGAATAAAGGCATTTGCAGATGATCTCGTTGTTACCCTAACACAGCCGATGGAATCAATAATCCAGATGAAAGATATTATAAAAGATTATGGTATAGTATCAGGATTTAGATTGAACCAGAAGAAAACTAAGATGATAGTTAAAAATATGACACAAGATCGCAAACACGAACTTGAAAGGAGGGCAGGTTTTGAGATTGTACCAAAGGTTAAATATCTAGGAGTTCAGGTTGCAGAATCAAATATGAAACTGTTTCAAAATAATTATGAGGTGTTGTGGCAAGATATACAGAAAGATATGGAGACTTGGAAAAAACTGCAGCTGTCTCTACTTGGAAGAATAGCAGCAGTTAAGATGAACATTTTGCCAAGATTTCTTTTTTTGTTTCAAACGATTCCGGTGCTTAAAAGTGATAAACAACTGAAAGAATGGCAAAGTGGATTGAATAAGTTTGTCTGGAACGAGAAAAAACCGAGAGTGAAATTGAAAATTATGCAAGACGTTCCAGAAAGGGGAGGTCTTAAACTTCCAAACCTACAGTTATATTATGAAGCAGCAGCTTTGACTCAAGCAAGCGATTGGTTTGGAAGGAAAAAGACTGGAATATTGAATATAGAAAGTTTTGACCTTGAATTCGGATGGCATGCTTACTTATTTTATGAAGATAAAGTGGATAAAGTATTTAAAAGCCATATACTTAGAGATTCCTTGATGAGAGTTTGGAAGAAGCACCGACTCAAATGGGATTATAAAATACCGTTATGGCTGGATTTTGGTCATATTATGTGGAATACAAATATAATGTCACTCGGGGGGGGGGTTATATAAAGAAGTTCTTTTTACAGATGCGGGCAGATGGCAACTGAAGACATTAGAGACACTGTTGGACGAAGGGATTAATCTAACTTGGTTACAGTATAATCAACTTCAACTGAGATGGAAAGAGGACCAAAAAACTGGTATTATGTTGCATGAGGAAGAATTGTTTAGACATATAAAAGAGAAAGGTCCAATGCATATTAAAAGGCTATACAATGTTTTGTTAGAAAGGGATTCAGAAACTGAATTGATCAAAGATTGTATGATTAAGTGGGCACAAAATTTTGCAGAACCAGTGATGTTGGAAACATGGGAAAAAATATGGGTTCAGAATGTTAAATTTACACAGTCACAGAATTTGAGGGAAAATTTTTATAAAATGTTTTATAGATGGCATTTAGATCCTAAGAAATTGTCGTGTATGTACCCTAATGTTCAGCCAAAATGTTGGAGATGTGATTGTTTAGATGCCACATATTATCATGTTTGGTGGACCTGTAAGAAAGTTAAGGCTTTTTGGATAAAAATATGGTGGGTTATGCAGAATGTTTTGAAGAAAAAATTTCAATTTTCTCCACAATTGTTCTTACTGGGTATAGTAAAGGGTTTTACATTGGATGAAACTAAGTTGATATTGTATATGATAACAGCAGCGAGATTATTGATAGGTAAATACTGGAAAAATGAAGCTTTGCCCACTATTGAAGAATGGACTTTGAAGATGGCTAGCTTTGCAGAGATGGCGAAGATTTCAGCATATCTAAAAGATCGCTCACAAGAGACTTATGAATGGGAATGGAAAAAATGGATAGATTATGTGCAGAACAAATATCAAACTAGGAAGTATCAAATAGCTTTTCATTGAAAGTATTATATGAAAATAGAAATGTATGAATTTTGTGAAGATGAAAAATTATAAGGGGGTTTGAGGGGTTCAGGTGTTATAAAAAGGGGATTTTGATGGGATTATATTCTGTGGAAATCAGGGGGGAGGGTTAGGAGGGGCTTGGGAGGGTTAGGGTCGGGAGTATGGGGTGGGTTCGGGGGAAAATGGGGGGGAAATGTAATTGTAAAACTTTTGCAATAAAAAAAAAAGATATAAAATTGGGAAGGTCCTGGTAACCTTTTCACCATAATTTAAAGCCAAACCCACTAATCATTCAAAATGTATCTCTCTCACATTGGCAGGGTACATTAGAGCCATCTTTTCCAGGTATAATCTGCTCATCCTACAAGGTCTAGTAGAGTTATCTCCAGGTGCTTGCTTCCGAGAAATCATGATGGAGAGATCATGCAAATGACATTCTTAAATGACCACCCTCTCTGGAACAGAGTGCTCTAATGCTTACTGGCGATTTTTAAGATCACAATTTAATGGCTGATTTTACATTAATATATTATAAACTACCTTGACTTTTTTGAATAGGCTGCATAGATTTTTGTGTATTACTGTAATATATTTACATTTAGGGACAAATAAATAATAGAAGAGGTTCTATCTGCCTGTTTATAAAAAATTCGTAAATGTAAATCTGACAGGAAACTATCTTCACATTAAAATGCCACAGAATCTCTCCAATGCAACCTGCTTCAATTCAGAATAGAACTCAATTGGCTGCACTTAAATGCCTATGATTAAACTTTTTCTAGCTTTTTCTCAATATTATGCAAAATGAGTTGCATAAAATACCCCCGCCCCCTGCCCCCATCTGCAAAATTATATGTAACTTTGCTTTCTTAATTCCTCAAATAAGTGTTTAATTCCCTCCAAATGACTACCGTTCAGAGATTCTTCAGTGAGTACATTGTCTTTAACCCAAGTCCTTATAAATGTGGACATTTTGCAAGAGACCTCAAAGAGGCTACTATGCAAAAGAAATAGATAGGTTCTATGCATTTGTTACAGCAAGTTTGCTTAAATGCCCATTTGTTTAATCTCTGTCATTTGTCACAAATTCCCTGGCACAATGAATGATATCATTTCTCCTTACTGATTCCAGTGGAGAAGAAACACAAAGCTGTAATAATCCTTTATGTTTATCTTTTAAATTAACAACAACAAAAACAGCAACCACAAAGCCAAACACCTAATTTACTGTAACAACATCAAAAGCCATCTCTGTTGATTATTAAGAAAAGGCAGATCAGATAGAAAGAGACTGCTTGAAATGACGCTGCTTTATATCATTAATACTTTGGAAATCTATATATAAGCCTTACAAGCTATTGAGGACCCATCCCTAGTTCTTCACAATAGAAAGGTAACAGATGGCTGAGAAAGGCAATATAAAGTGCCTCCTGGAGTACCCTTATAAGACCTGAAGAGACCTTTCTCAGAAGATATTTTCCAGGGGAAATCTGTTTTCTTGAATTTTAAAGAAAGAACACAATTTTTTCAGAATTTTCTCTAAGTATTCCTCAGAAGGTTTGGGTGGTAATTGTCCCATCTCACGTTGAATGCAAGGTACAGTTCACAGTGTACAAAGCGCAAATCAGAAGTTTGTAGACATGTAGAGCTCTGCATGTTGCTGGTGACATGCTGCACTAATCTAAGTGGCATGGAAGGCTACATAATCGCCATCCACTACAAGTCTAATTCCCACTTGAGGAATTAGACTTGTAGCTCTTCTGGCTTGAGGTGACAGAGCTTTTGGTTCTTTTTCATGCTCGCTTGCTGAAGAGCTTCAGACATTTCTTTGCAAGCAGCTCTCCTTGCTCCCTGATGCTATGTACAAAAGCATGCTAAGATCAAAAAGGACAAGATAAGGAGTAGCTTTAAATAAAGAGCAGATTTTCCATTTTCCTCCATATCCTGCCCTCAGTTTTTCCTCATACTTTACTGACATCACGGTTCTTCTTGCCAAGCAGCCAATGTCTCACAAGGCACTTGTTGCATTTAATTGGCCTTTAAAATACTTTGTGATTTAAAGCCGTGGTGATAACATTTAGTCCAAACAACCCTTAACAGTCCTTAAGACATATATTAAGTCATAGCTCCTTGGAGCTGGAAGGGGCTATGTAGGTTATCAAGGCCCACTCTCTGCTCAGAAAGAATCCAATTAAAGCATAATAATCAAACTTGTAAATACATACCATAGTATCCTGCAGGTGATGGTGGGAGACTTTTCCATTTTTATCAAGTGAGACCAAGATTTTTTGATAGATTGACTTGAGGATAAAGAGGCTGAAAACCAAAAGAATCATATAACAATGTGGTTATTTCTTGAATGACAGCAGAATGAGAGAGAGAGAAAAAAGATAGAAAGAAAAAAAGTAGTATCTTTGATACTCTTAAAGATGAACCTAACTTCATAAAAATTCCTACTATCTGCAGGGGAATTCCTTTGTTTACAAATCAATAACTGTAATAGCTCTGGGAAGATGATGATGATGATGATGATGATGATGATGATGATGAAGAAGAAGAAAATTAGAATTTCTATACCGCCCTTCTCCTTTCGGACTCAGGGCGGTGAACAGCCAAAATAAAAACATTTATACATAAAGTACGATTAAAAATAGATTTAAAATAATTAAATTTGGCCCATAGTTTAAAATTTATCAATTTAAAATCCATATCAAAATTTAAAACCAACCATAAAATCATAAAATCAAGAGAGACCAGCTAACTGAAAGAGATGAGTTTTTAGGGCCCGACAAAAAGTCCGGAGGTCGGAGATCACTCGTATCTCTGGGGGTAGATTGTTCCAAAGGGTAGGTGCCACCACAGAGAAGGCTCTCCTCCTGGGGGTCGCCAGCCGGCATTGTCTAGCCGACGGCACCCTGAGGAGGCCCTCTCTGTGGGAGTGAACTGGCCGGTGGGAGGCTATTGGTGGCAGAAGGCGGTCCCATAAGTACCCTGGCCCTAAGCCATGGAGCGCTTTAAAGGTGATCACCAACACCTTGAAGCGCACCTGGACATCCACCGGAAGCCAATGCAGCTCGCGCAGGAGAGGAGTCACATGGGAGCGCCCAGTCGCTCCCATAATCCCCCGCGCGGCCGCATTCTGCACCAGTTGGAGATGAATGTTGGATATCCTATACTCTGGTGACATGGGTGCTATTCAGCAGGTTCTGACAGGTTCTGGAGAACTGGTAGCAGAAATTTTGAGTAGTTTGGAGAACCAGCAAATACCACCTCTGGCTAGCCCCAGAGTGGGGTGGGAATGGAAATTTTGCAGTATCCTTCTCCTGGAGTGGGGTGGGAATGGAGATTTTGCAGTATCTTTCCCCTGCCACGTCCACCAAGCCACACCATGCCCACCAAGCCACATCCACAGAACTGGAAGTAAACAAAATTTGAATTTCACCACTGTCTGGTGATTATTGTCACCCTAGTATTTAAATAACTGCTGTTGGTTACATCTCCAGAAGTTTTAATAAAGACCTATTGAAAGAAAAAGAAGACATAGCATGGAAATGTGATGTAATGTGGTCACTGACATAACATACAGTAAGTCAGAAGTTTTTGGAAATAGAATTTTCCAACCGTTTGTGGCAGTATGGAATCCTTGTTGCTGAGCTTGGTTGTGTGATTGGAGATGTTCCAATTCCCATCTAGGTAACATCATTAGTGCGAGTAAATGTAGGTTTTCTCCCTGTTGATATAAAGTAGCTTGCCTTGCCAATTTTTTTTTGGGGGGGTATGCTTTTCTCCTTGGTAGTTCCTTAATTAGATTGTTGTTTTCTACTTGCCTGTGTATCTAGTGTTAACCCTACAGATGGCTGATTTGTCTAAATACCAAGCTTCCAGAAATTCCAAGAATTCCCTAGCATTTTTAGGAATTCTTTATCAACATCATCATTACCTCTTCATGGGGGAACTTAGAACAGTTAATTGTATTAATTATAACACAATTAAATTGTACTTCCCCACTTGTCTCCTAATTTTTCCATTCAGTGAATAAACAGAAAAGAAATGACTTTTTGCCTAGTTATTTTTCAGGACCTTAGAATTAACGTTTCCTAAATATTGGAATGGGGCTGACACTCTAATGAACATTCTCAGAAGATTTCAGAAAATAAATTTCCAGAGAATTTCAGCCCTGCTCTAGTTTGATGCACTTATGACTTCTTTGACTCCTTCTCCCTCAGCCACCTTCCTCGTGTGTAAAGGAGAGGTTCCATGGGGAGGAGAAAAACAAAGGAAGCTAATGCTGTACTGTGCTGAAGGGACTATAAAGCAATGACATTTAAAAGTCATATGCATAAATTGTTGAAACGTGATATTCAAAGTAAACCATTAAATGGTGCATGAAGCAGGTGTTCCTAACGCATTCTCCAGAATGGAGCAGAAACTAGGTTCACAGCCTAGTCAGCTGCTCTCCAGGGATGCTTTCCTCTACTCCTAACCTTATATTTAACAAATTCACAATTTAATTTTAATCATCTAATTCCCAAAATCATACTTCTTTAGCATTTTAAGATAGTAATACATTTTGAAATATATCTTCTCTTCTACTCTCTCTAGGCCAATTCACCATAGTTATAGAATCTATAAACAAATCTTATTGTTATTCAAGAATTCATTCCCATTCTCTTGTTTGCTATAGAAAAACAACATTTTAAAACAACTTTCAAATCCATTTTCTATAACCATTAAAATACTTATTAATATTTTTTAGAGAATTCTTTCAAAGCATTCACATTTTTTCTATTAATCATGTTTCTCGCTTTAAAAATGAGCGTGTATAAATAGTTCTTAACAGTATTCAAAACTTCATTCACATTTTCTTATTTTCTATAAAGCACAATATTTTAACCATTTTAAAGAAATAATTTTTCTGTAATTGTTAAATCTATCAGTAATTCTTATTGGTAATCAAAGATTCATTCATAATTTTCATATTTCTTATAGCTTACAGCATTTTAAACCACGCTTATTAATAAAAAATTTTTTTTAAAGAAATTTCTTTCAAATTATCCACATTTTTTCTATAATAATATTCCTCACTTTAGAAATCATCTATAAATAGTTCTTAGCAATATTCAGATATCCACATTTCCTTACTTTCTATAAAAAAAACAAAAGAACAGTTTTCTGTAATTATTAAATCTATCAGCAATTCTTGTTAATACTCAGAAAGTCATTCATAATCTTCATATTCCTTGTAATTTTTTCTATATTTCCATTCCCCCCCTTTTAAAAAAAATGCTTCTTTTAATAATAATAAAGAAGGGTAAACTTAAGAAAGAGAAAGGGAGAGGAAAAAAGAAATAGAAGTATGACAAAAAATATCAAAGGAAAAGGTTCGAAAGAAAAAAAAGGGAAAAAGGAAAAGCAAAAAGAAAGGAATGAGATAAAAAAATAATACAGAGCAAAAAAGAAAAAGGTAAAAAGGAAAGAGAGAGAGGAGAGAGAGACTCTCTTCCTTACATTGTTTAGGAATCAAATTACATAAAAAACATTTACATCCATTTTAATCAAACTATGGTGTTTTTCTCATTCTGTCCAAACTCTTTCTTCTTCTTTTTTTCTCCTTTTTCCAGTTCCAATAGCCACAAAGTTATAAAGACTAACAGATTTAGTTCTTTTGTATTCCATATATAGTATCATCATGTCCTCTTCTAGGGGTATGTTCTTCTTCTTCATTACAACACCATTAATCAGCAGTTTTAACTGTTCCAAATAGCTTCTTCTTCCCAACTGTCCATAAGTAATTCAAAAATAAATTGAATACATCCAAAATCAGACCTCCTTAGTTTTTCCTCAATATACTCCAGTTCGAGAAATAAGAGACAAAGTTTCTTCTTCAAACAGCAAGGAATATACAATTTGCAGTTTCCACTTTCACTTCTGTTAACAAGCATCCCGTCTTAAACTTCCTCTGTTTATTATCCTCGGAGCTTTTAAAAAGACATTCCATTTCCTCTTCTCCTTCTTTCTCTTTACAGCTAATCCATTCTCCTTAACAACCAAAAATCCATCTAAAAAAACATTTAATTCCAAAAGCAGATAGTAGATATTTATTGTCCTTTAAAGGGTCTTCTCTTCTCCTTGTTAATTATTTTAAATCTTTCGCCCAAATAATTCTTAGCCACTGTTAGGGCCAGGGCATTGTTAGTCCCAAATATTTGAAAGCTGTTCCTGCCTGGGCTGGTCTTACTCATCCGGCATTCAAACAGCTTGCTCCAGCGTCTCCTCCTGCACTTCGTTTGTCCCGGCTGCCATGGCTTTGGGGCAGGTGCCATGGCTGCCTCTTGCGCCGCCACTGGCGTAGAGGGTTATCCTCTGGCCTCGAGGAACCTGCTCGTTCCTCTTGGCCATCCGAGGAGGTCCCTCTTTGTCCCCCTGTCCCTACAGGACAGGGGAGATCCGCAGACCTATTGGCGTGGACTTGGTGGACGGAATTTCGTGGGGCTCCAAAGAGCCCCGCTATTTCCATGTCCGAATCGCCGTGGCGCCAACCGAAAGTCCCCTGAATGATTTGATTTGTTGACCTCTAAGCAGATTTGGAAGCTGCCCAATCCAATTGTCTCTTCCATTCATTATCATGGACATCAAACAAATGACTATAACACTTTCTCCCTTCTTTTGGTTTAGTATAGATGGAATTTATGTACAAAGTAGTGCCTTGATGAAGAATAAAGCCAAAGTGTAACTTCATTGGACTATTAAAATTGCAGAAATCAATGAAATTTGCAGATATATTTGCCTCTTTAAAGAAAGAAAGCATGCTAATTTCATGTTAATGTAATCATGTATATTTATGCATATCTATATGTATATTATGTATATGTATACATAATTGTCACTAGCAGTGACAATTTTGCCAGCGTGCAGCTAAGGTATATTTTCTTATTGACCACAATGTGTGTCTGTATCGTTCAAATATTTTAATAAACTTTTGTAGGGTTCTTATTTTAATAAGCCTGGAATAAGATCCAGGAAGTATGTAAAAAGAAAAGGATAAGAATATTTAGTCCTGAATGATTTTAAAGCAAATAATAATAATAATAATAATAATAATAATAATAATAATAATAATAATAATAATAATAATAATAATAATTTTATTTCTATACCGCCCTTCTCCCGAAGGACTCAGGGCGGTATACAGCCTATTTAAAAACACAAGACAAAACAACGATTAAAAATTTAAAATGATTAAATAGATTTGGCTCAATTTAAAACCCCAGAAATTTAAAATACCTCAATTTAAAATTATTATGTTGATAGCCCGGCCTGGCGGAACAACAGGGTCTTCAGTGCGCAGCGAAACACCCGGAGGTCGGAGATCTTACGTATTTCCGGGGGCAGTTCATTCCACAGGGCTGGGGCTCCCACAGAGAAGGCCCTCCCCCTGGGTGTCGCCAGCCGACATAACTTGGCTGATGGCACCCTGAGGAGACCCTCTCTGTGGGAGCGGACTGGCCGGTGGGAGGCTTTTGGTGGCAGAAGATGGTCTCGAAGGTACCCGGGTCCTATGCCATGGAGCACTTTAAAGGTGGTAACCAACACCTTGAATCGCACCCAGAAGACCACTGGGAGCCAGTGCAGCTCGCGCAGGAGGGGTGTCACGTGGGCACAATGAGTTGCGCCCATAACCACCCGCGCGGCCACATTCTGGACCAGTTGGAGCTTCCGAGTGCTCTTCAAGGGGAGCCCCATGTAGAGAGCATTACAATAGTCCATCACGTACCCAGTCCCACTCACATTCACCCGTCTGTGCACACAAAATTCTTCTAATGCCGTTGTTCATGTGAACAATTCCTGTATGATAGGAAATTAACTTGAACTCCTCTGTTTTGCTGTAGTCCCATTCTGTCTCTGTGTAACAAAGATTGCTAGAGAGAGAATGATAACTGTTATCAGTCAGATAATAACAGATGTGCCTGGAAGCTACAGTTTGGATCATGACCCTATTGTGTACAAACACTAAGCAGGAATTACTCCACTAAATAGAGATCCACAAATGTATTTTAAAGGAATGCATAATAAACAGCAAAGCAAATTGTAAGAGTTTCTTTGCAAGCTATGTAGTTTATGAAGGGCATAAAAGAAAATATGTAGTAGAACAAATAATTGGGGAGGTATTTTAAACTCCACCTACAAGGATTCCGCCCAGCATCCTTAGAGCTCTTGGATACATAGATTTATTTTGCCATGAATAGATCAGAATATTTGGAAGTGACACTTAGACACTGATGGGAGAAACAAGGAGGACAAATGACAACACTGTAATGCAAATACAAAAATGCAGATTTTGTGTTGCGATGTCATGACATTCATTTCCTTATTTGGTGTCCTATTTGGAAATTTACAGCCAATGCACCAAAGTCCTTTAATTTATGCATTAAGTGTTTAATCTAATGCTGAGGATCTTGTAAAATCAAAACTAAATCATCAGCTAAAGCCCTTAATTTGTAAATCTCTGTTTACATTTTCAATCCCATTATTTTCTCATCCTATCTAATGTCTCTGTTCAACACCTCAAGAAAACAAGAGAAAAAAGCAACAAGAACAGAGAACATTCTTGTCTTGTCCCCTTCTGTATCTCACATGATTTACTGGTAGTTAAATTGCCATTAAGAATAATATGTGCCTTCTGAGATGTATATGTTGACATATACATCTCTTGAATAAAATTCTCCCCAGAGTGCATGTCTTCCAAAACTTTAAAAATAAATGACCAGTTTGAATTACAATTTTATGCCAAGGAGGTTTCTTACCTACCAATAAAATATGCTTACAGAATCATCTCCAAATGTTTTGTTAATTTACACTTCCTATATTTTGTGAAGAGAACCAGGTTGATATAGTGGTTAAGACATTAGGTTAGAATCTGCACGACTGGACAAACTGGTTCCAGTTATGGAACTTCATTCCATAGTTATGAATTCTAGTCCTGCCTTGAGCAGTAAGTCAGCTGGGTGATCGTGGGCCAGTCACTCTCATTCAACCCCACAAAGAAGGCAAGGGCAACATTGATTCCAATACACTCACTCTCTCCCCCCCCCCCAGACGACCAACAGAATCTATAAACCTACTCAGAAAATGTGAATGTACTATACATAGTTAGATTAATCTGAGGAATATTTGTAGCTCCCTTTGATAAGAACGAGGGATTCATGGCTATTGAAGTGATGCACTTTTCTGTCCTGTATTGACATTCTGGTGAATTTACCACGCCTTTTTTTATTGCTTTCCTTTGGATGTTTTCTCTATATGTTATGTTTTGCAGTTGAACTTATTCTTCTGTTATGCTTTGCTTAACAAACCCTTTCAGCTTTTATCTCATTTGTGTGTTAATTACTATTGATTCCATAAACTTCCTAGCTACATTTAACCTAACAACAAGTTTTTTAAAAAACCAGATTTCTTCTCTGAGGAGGCTGGAAAAAGTCAGCCGAACTTGTTCTATTTAGAATCCAACTATGAATCTGCTGGAAGCGACAATTTTAAATTCTCTCCCACTAAAGCTCACCTTAATCCAAACCGCTATGGAATTCATTCTTTCAACACAGAAAGGATAATAGAGCCGATGCATTTTAACTGCACTCTTAAGTCACTTAGCAGGGCTCTAAAATGGTGATACTTCCCTTCCACTATCTCAGGTGATTCACAGTACGCATTTTCATTAGACTGTATTTTATGTGTATCTGTGTATTTCTGCTCAGGTTACATGTTAAACGGTGTCCTATTTGGAAACTTACAGCCAGGCTGAACAGACACATGCATCTGTAATTGCCAAGGCAGCAGGTAAACAGTGCCAAAGTGGTGAAGGCAATGCATTCAAATACAGACGGTAATGCTTGCATCTAATAAGCACAGTGGGGAGACAATTGGATTTGAAAGGGAAATTAAATGGGTGGACCTGAGTGAGTGCACAGGCATTTATTGTTCAGCTCAAAATTTTCTCTGCCACAGTTATGGCAATTCTATCTTGTAAACTACCAGTATGAAAGCACACTAGAATTGTGATTGAGCATCAATTAAAGCAGGGAAGTCACAGTAGGAAATACAAACACTTTTTAGAAAGTCAAACTCAATCAACTTGTACCTTCAAGCTGCTAAATTTTGTTTGCCTTTAATCTCTTGTGTTTTTCTCCTAGCATGATGCTGGTTTGAAATCTAACTTATCAATTCTAGTGCTTGGTGAGAGCACAAAGCAGACAAATTATACAATGATCCCAAAGGCAGATGAATTAATATAGCCTTGTGTAACCTCAAATAAAACCACACTTTGTAAGAACATTGTCTTTACTATATGGATGGATGGATGGATAGGTAGATAGATAATATATTTTTAACCTAGTTTCTATTTCCATCTAATAATTTCAAAGCAAGTATTAGTCAAATTTGGCATTAAAATATCACACACACAAAATCCAGCGATAACATTTGTGCATCCTCAGTAATTGCCTCTATCCAAATATAAATAATTCACAGGAGAATCCACAATGATTTGCACTCAGTTTAACTGTCATATTTGATACATAATGTGGATGCATCTTTCTCTAATATGTGCATAATTGCAATGTTGTAGCTAATTCTGAGCAGAAAAATATTATGAAACAAATGCTAATTACTTCTGCTTGTTTTTACTGAATGGATACTGTTTGGATACATATCATATTTCAGGAAAAGAAATCCATGGCCAAGTTCTCTAATATCCCTTCTTCTCAATAAATATGTCTCAATATCTGTGATAACCAGTAGTGGTAGCAATAGTCACAATCATTATTATTTATTATTATTATTATTTTAATTTGTATACCGCCCTTCTCCCGGAAGGGACTCAGGGCAGTGAACAGCCAAAATTAAAAAACATACAAATGCAAAAGTTAAGATAATTAAAAGAATTAAATCACTGGCTACGCAATTTAAAACCCCAAATCCATAAAATTTAAAATCCCAATTAAAAACCATTTAGGCTAGGCCGGCTTGATGAAATAAAAATGTCTTCAGGGCTTTATGGAAGGTACAGAGGTACAATCATACAGGTTTTATTCCAATCATAACAATATGTCCTCTTTATGAGTGGACTTATAGAGACCAAACAGTAGAGTACCTTCAAGTGACAAATCTATCACAAGATTAATATCAGCAGCCAGCATCTTTAGGCAGCTGAGAGTCTCCAACTAGGATGAAGGTTTCACTGAGCACATGATCCCAATCCTGTCAATTATCTGTGATAAATTAGAACTTTCTTACTGCCCCATGGAACTCCTTTAGTCACAATTGTTAAAAATGGATGTTGAGGCAGGAAGCAGAAATCTTTCAGGATAAATCTTAAAATGGGAAGGAAGGAAGGAAGGAAGGAAGGAAGGAAGGAAGGAAGGAAGGAAGGAAGGAAGGGAGAGGAATTTTCCCCAAATACAAAAAATGAAAAGATCTACCTCACCTATTTGTTTCAACCCATTTATTATCCATAGAAGGTAATCTCTGGGGCAGCTAACTCATTATGTAAAAGGAAACACAATAAGGAGTACATTTGATGACTTACTTCAAGCCATTCAAGCAACTTGATCTTGTTTAATTCAAGCTGATATGCAAATTAAAAGAGAGACAACGAAAAAAAGGAAAAGAAGACAGAGAAATGTCAAGCAAGCCAAGAGAGCATGAGATTAATTGTTTGCAGCATTTCCTAGTCTCTACTCTTATTTCCAACACTATCAAGCTAATATTATATTATTATAATAGACATAAACACATACAGAAAGAAAGAAAAATGATATAATAGATCTATCTATATGATAATAGGAATATTTTTTTTGACATTTAAGCCATTAAATGAAAAAAAAAAAAAGATACCTTGTCTTTAATGTGATTGTTAAAGGTTTGCCTTGTAAACTTCCCAAGATATCAACCCCTATCTCAAAACCAGAATGCAGATAATCCAGATCACAGCCAATGCAAAACAGATGATCCTGGTGATGAGCCATGTATGTGAAAGCAAGACAAAAGGATGTCATGGGTAATTATAAAGATGCATCGGGTCCTTGGCTACTTTTGACAAAGCCGTTTCAGTGATTTATGGCAGGTGCTTGTTTATAAACCTATTTCTGCTGAGACACGGTTTTGCTCATTCATCATGCTGCCCACTTCTCATTATTAGATCAACGTCACTTAAACCGAACTGAAACAATGGAATTTTGCAACCTGAACACAGCCGTGAATGGCTTCTATCTCATGCCTGTTTATTTATTGATTTGTTTGTTTTGCCTGACCTGGGGAAGCCAGGCTTTGTTTGACCCTTATTACAGTGGCCCCATCAGTAATTCCACAAGCACAAAGCAAAGGAGTCAGTGTGTTGGAGGTCACCTAGCAGCAGACAACACTTACTTCAACATTGATTTCTGTTCATTGTCAATGCCTTCTCGTTTTATTCCTAGAGTTGTAGTGGGTCCCTGATGGCATTACCAGATCGTTCTTTTTACATTCACAGGCTAATATACAATCGATAATTCCTCTTCTTCCCCGCTATTTTGGGGCGGGGGGGGAGGGAAAGACTACACTATGAAAAATTATAACAATTCCTCGTTTTGTAAAATATTTAAATTGCCCCTCTCATTCTGATTCCAAAAACCATGGTTATCTTTTAGTGGCCATGTTGTCTTCTTGTTATCAGAGCAGTTGTGTTGAGTGTTGTGTTCTGCCAGCAGCCTGCAGACCTGACAACAGAGTCAGATAGTGAGGAGGCTGGGGAGGACAATGGGCCAGTCCTGGAGTCAGAGAAAGGCCCGGATGAGGGCTCTGCATCGGAGGCAGAGATGGGGCCATCTAGGAGCAATGCATGGACTCCAGAGCCTCAAGAGGTGGAGAGCAGAGAGGCAGAGGAACAGGAGGAGCCTGTTCCTAGTGCACACATGTGAAGAGCTGCCAGAAAGAAAGAGCAGCTGAAGAAAAAAGGACAACTCAGGAGTAAGGCCAGAAGATGATTGGCCACTCCCATAAGGCTTATAAGGGCAGCAATGAGCCGTTGGGTTCGTTGTAGAAAAGCAACGTTGATTCCCATGCTTCTTGTCAGTGTCTCTTGAACTTTGTGGGGGTTTTGCCAAGAAAAGCTTTTGGCAGGTTGTCAAAGACATCAAAGGTTGGTGATAAGGCCGACGGACTGGTTATTAAGAATTTTGTTTTGGACTTAGCTGAGAATGAATTAATTCTCAGGTGTTTTAATAAAAGAAGTTTGTTGAGGACTGAATTGTGTTTGGTAATCACTACTTAGGCCTTGGTCACAACATTGAGGAACCATGCAGAATCTATATTTTTAGTGAATTACTATGTTCTTCTTTGCAAGGAAGAAGGAATTTTTTCTTTGTGTAGATGTTACCGAATTACAACTCCTTACAGTTTCATCCAGTCTGGTCATCAGTGAGGGATGCTTAGAATTTACTTATTCTTTCAGAAAATTTTTTTACTTTTAGAGAATTTATATGACCACCCACTCTCAGTGACTCTGGGTGGCTTATAAAAAATTGTAAGCTGAGACATTCCCAATCCCTGCTTTACAGACTCCTGATACAGAGTGATACTAGCTAGTAGATAGGCAGATAAGGGAGTCTGAGGTTCAAATCCCTTCACATTTTTGATGCTCGCTGTGTCTTATCCTTATCAGCCATGCAGGGATTTTGAGAATAACTGTAAAGTACTGCGATGAGTGAAGAGTTATTATCTGGGGGAAAAAAGCAGATATTTGCTTCCTTGAAACACTCTGGTAGTTGGAGGTTATAGAAGGTATATTTTATACTTAAAATAGATCATTATATTAATTAGATTAAAAAGTGTGCTTTTGATTGAAAACCAGAGAAAATTATTATACAATGAGAATGAAATTAAAATGGAGAAATTTCACAAGAGAGTAAGATAAGTATCCAAATAACTGGATTTTGATTTTTAAAAATGAGTATCTATCTATACATAGTTGCTGCACTTTCTTAGTCTGGTGCACTATGTACTGAATTTCAGCTCCTACAGCTACATTGGTTTGAATTCCTGGGAATGAAATAAAATATCTGCAGAACGAGGACTTGAGAAAAGTAGTTAGAGTGCAGAACTGCAGGCTACTTCTGCTGCCTGCCGGCTGCCTGCAATTTGGCACTTCAAATCTCACCAGACTCAAGGTTGACTCAACCTTCCGTCCTTCTGAGGTGGGTAAAATGAGAACCAAAATTGTTGGGTGCAATAAGCTGACACTGTAAACCACTTAGAGAGGGCTGTAAAGCACTGTAAAGCAGTATATACATCTAAGTGCTATTGCTATTTTAGCCCCTTTGCTAATGGCCATGTTTCCATGATTTTTTATTGATTTACAAATTCCAGGTTCTATAAAGTCTGATGATAGCCAGTTCACTTTTGGATAATAAGACAAGCTGTGAAGCTAAGTTGGGCATAATGGGAAGGGAATTGGAAATTCATGCTTCTTAATCAAGAATTTAACTTAGTATGTTGTGTGAACTCCTATTAATTTCAATGCTCCAGTGGAGTAATATTCTGAAAATCTCCATTAACAAAACTAACATCAAATTTCCAACAGTTTGGTTATCATTAATTCCACTATACTTTATAAGCATTTTAAACATTAATTAAATCTTTCTAATCCTACTTATGATTTCCCCCCCTATAAATTAAATATTTTGCATATTATGTCTTTTTACTAGTGTTTAAAATATTTTATTGCATGTTTCATTTGCCAAGCTTTTGCTTTATGTATTGCCTTTCTAGAGGAAAAAAAAAAGCAAAAAAACAATATATGACTTTCTCTCCCTCCCTTCCGTCTCAGCTTTTCTAATAAAAATATGAGAGGGGAGGAGAAGGCCATACTGTTTCTATGTGGGGTTTGTATTTCTTCTGAAATACCAATGGTTATACATAAATTATTCATTCAAAAAATAAATTAGCTGAATTGTCTAAGTAATATGATCAAATATACTCAAAGACATTGATTTTGCTAGGATGTGCAAATGATATATAATTCTTCATAACACCATGAGTCCCATTTGGAGTTCTGTCTTAACTGAAGATATACTATATATTTCAATGGACAGTAGCCTTCCACATAGAGAATAGTCTGCACTGCAGTCCTCCAGTCATCACTGATATAAAACAGTCAGAGTTATTGATGGGGAACAGAGATTATGCACTTGCAGCAGAACTGAATTAGAACAGCTAAACTTTTGCTGGTGTTAAGTGCATAGTCTAAAGTTATAATAAAGATAAAAACTAAAAGCAAAAGCTCAAATCCAGACTTAATCATAGAGTATTTAGAATATACTTAATGACTGGATTTATGTGCTGTGCTAACCTCCTTTTTTTTTTCTTTAATTTGAATTAGATGGTGTTGTGTTGCGTCAGCCACAATAGAGTGGATTCATACATAATCTTGGGCTGTAACCAAGGTAAAGCAAATTGCAATAGCACTTAGACTTACCACTTCATAGTGCTTTACAGCCCTCTCTAAGCAGTTTACAGAGTCAGTGTACTGCCCACAACAATCTGGGTCCTCATTTTACTGATCTTGGAAGGATGGAAGACTGAGGCAGCCTTCAGCCAGTCAGGATCGAACCCTTGGCATTCAGCAGAATTAGCTTGCAATACTGCATTCTGACCACTAAGCCAATTACAATGGCTAATTTTTTAACCACTGTATTAAACAAAAGCAACCCACAGGAATAACTGAACATATAGGTAGTGCAGTTGCACCACAATTAAGAATCTGTGGTAATAATAAACTTAATGAAGCTGTATTTAAATTTAACTCAGAGGAATAGAAATACAGAAAAGTGATGGAAGAAAAATAAACCCAGTGGTCCATTGAGTTGGCCCTTTGAGGTTTTATTTATTTATTCATTTTTGGATGATACTCATCATGGTTAGGAGAAGATGATTATGGGTGAATCAAGCACTTAAAGGAATAGATTGTAGAGGGGATAAATTTTTATTTATGTTACTAATGGATGTGTATATTTGTTTGTGCTTTTCTGAGCATTGTAAGCCATTAAATCACATCAATGTAAAGACTTAAAAAGAAATAAGGTTAGCAACAGATATTAAATTTTATTTTCCTTACGCCAGACACTTTCTGGAGCATAACTTAAATGCCACTGTAATTGTTAGTCTGAGCAAAGTTAGAAAACTCTGATCTTTAAGATTGCAATCTTAATCATATTTGGACTATGAATAAAAACAAACAAATGCAACTGCTATAGAAGGTTTTATTCAGTTTACTTTAATTTACAAGCTTTAGTTGAGAAGCTAAATTTAATTTGATGATATCTCTTTCCTTTTAGATACTTGAGGAATATAGACCTGATGTTGATCAACATCATATCCTCTTGAACAATGATCAGTACCATCAGATTCCAGGAGTTACTCTATAAACTTTTAGTTTAATACCCTCACAATATTCTGTAGTGTTGCTATGTGGGATCTACTTGGGATTTGAAACTTAGGGAATGTCAGGGAATGTCTCATTCAATATTGGTAGTGGGGATCTCTGCCTGGTTCTCATTAGAGGAAAGTTATTCCTACAACATTGCAGAGTATTGTTGTAGGAACGTTATACTCCAAGACATCTCAAGATGGAGCTTATTATACTAGCTGTGATAATTTTCTGTGAGGGTAAAAGTGTTGAGGATGATAAACAGCAATTCATAAGATATTTCATACAAAAGCTTATGTGCATGATGTGCTTAACTGGACTATGTAGGGTGTTAACATGTTGTGTTACTGATAAATGACTTGAACAATTAAATCATGTGAAGGAACACCATCTGTCATTTATTTTTTAGTACATGCACATACCCCATTGAAACATACAGAGTGAAGTGTGATGAAAAGAGACTGAGTAGTGTTGATCCTGCAATTTGTATTTTTTGTTTATTTTTGGCTGAAAATCTGAGAAAAATGGAGTGTGTTAACTTTCAACCTTCTTTGTGGAGACTGGGAGGAGTTTTTGTGCTGTAGAGATCATGCAGTGATAGCACATGTAGATGAAGCAGTTAATCACAGCAGCAATTAATTTAGTCAGAACCATTTCATAAAATGTAGCATTTTTACCAATTATACACTAAACAGGGCAGGGGGTTGGACTAGAAAGCCTCCAAGATCACTTCTAGTCCTATGATTCTATGATTTCTACAGCTTGACTAGTATGCAGTCTGTGTTCATGGTGGAAAAAACAGCAGAGTCATGTAGCACTTAAGAAATGTATTATTGACTTTTATGGAATGTAATCCACTACATCAAATACAAAAAGTATCAGTTGAGAAAAAGTACAGATAATCTACAAAGTATACAAGATTGTATGAATCTAAAAACAAATAGGAGAAATAAGAAAACAGGATAGAAACTGCCTTGATGATGGCACAAGCATTCTTACTCAAATTAATACATATATTCTGATAAGAATTATTTTTTAGTGCTTAACCCCATGGTAAAAATATAGAACCTTTATGTGTTTCTCACTCAGGTGTTTATGACCTCCAACTGTATTAACTACTATGTCTTTATTAGATTCTCAAATTCTTCCAAAGTTGCATGTAACATTTTCTACTTTTCCTGCCATTATCATCTATGAGATACATTGGATGGCTTTAGCTGCATGTAAGATACATGGGAGACTATCAGGAGGTCTGGGGATTGATGGTGTTCAGCAGAACGATGTTGAGAGTTACCACTGATGGAATTTTATCTGATACTCAAAACGAGGTAATATTAGAAGTCCTGTTGGTTGTGGAATCATTATTCATACAGACTACATTGTCTCATGGACTTCATTCTCATATCAAATGTCATTAAGAAAATTTATGTTGTCATATATCAATATAATCTCACATACAGAAAAATTTATGTTAACCAACAGGAATATTGAGATCTTGGTCCTCACCAGGACCAAGTAACAGCACTGGACATTTTTGTTTGTTAAGGATCCAATAGGCTTAAAGTGTTTATTTTAACATAAACCCACCCAAAACAAGTTGTACATTCTGGTCTGGACTTTTCAAGTGTCATCATCATATAATTGTTATGCTCCTTACAACCTTGCATTAAAAAAAAAATTGATTAAAAAGAATGTCGTTCTACCTTGAAAATAGCTGCCCCTCTAGCTTTACTTCAGCATTTTTCCTCCACACTACCTTGATATGCAAACCTTCAGGAATATAATCCTTAATGCTGCTACAGCATACCTGTCAGCATTCCAACTGATGAACCCAACCAAAGCAAATACAGTCAAGATCTTCCAATCTCTCAATGCAAAACTTCATTGAGCACATTATTTTGGCACTGATGAAGGCAAAACCAGATCTATCTAATTCCCATGCAAACCCACATAAGGACAGTATAGATTTCTCCCTCCCCTATATTAGTACAGGTCACATTGAGTGTCATGGTATTGTTATGAAAAGAAGTCTCTGGTCTTTGCGAACACCTTCCAAAGTGACCTTGGCTCTCACAGCTCACCTTCTTGAAGTCTGGAGCCTGCATTACATTTCACTCTTCCCTCCCCCTGGTTCTTTGGCAAGCTGAGAAGCGATAATGGTTGTAACAGTATAAGCATGCTTCAAGCTTGACAATACCTAGATATTTATATTTTCTAATGTGAGAACTACATTCACCAAGATATGTTATAGAGCCGGCTTATTATCTTGGGAAGTACAAAATGAAGCTAAGAAATATTTTTTTTTCCTTCAACAAGCTCTGTTGAAATGCATATTTATTTATTTATTTATTTATTTAAACAATCTGTAAGGTGACCGATCTTTCAAAAGTGACTGGGTGATGCACAAGGGTTAAACCACCAAGAGTTAACAATACCAAACAC
Source organism: Arizona elegans (assembly GCA_022577455.1). Taxonomy (NCBI): domain Eukaryota; kingdom Metazoa; phylum Chordata; class Lepidosauria; order Squamata; family Colubridae; genus Arizona; species Arizona elegans. Next base: position 146,655,478 of record JAKOOJ010000001.1, on the reverse strand, counting down.
CCAGGGCTATAAATGTAGTTGGATTTATAAGAATAACATAATCACATTAACCAGCAGAGTTTGCCTAACCTCATGTCCAAATGCCTCGGGGAATATATCCATATGTATTGGGATGGAGAAATGTGCAGAATTTTCTTTTCAGTTACATAAGATGTGTCCATTTTCTACAAGGGATAGGGACTAAACACATTAAACATTAGCCATTCAATATTCGTTGCTTGTATGAATATGTATGTACAAATTGATGAGAACTATAAAATATGTGATTAAAGGGAGGGGGGAAGGTTTCTAATCTTCCTTCTAGAATGCATCCACTTGGTAGAACAATAAGAGGGAAATTTATGCTTACATGATTTCACTATTTGTAATCCAGGTTCCTGTCAGGTGTTTAAATTGGTTCTTTAAATATACAACTTTTGCTGTTCTTTAACTGTGGCAATAGGATATCATGTTTTCCCTGTCTAAGGAAAGGAACAATATGTTGCTGGGGAATGAAGGGAAAATGTTTTGATGGGGCTGTTAATTATCATGGTTTGGTTCAGACTTTTTGCTAAAAGGATTCTGATTCTCTGTTTGTCACAAAATCTGTAAGATGTATTTAATGGTGAATATAGATGGACAGAAAAAAAATGGGGGGGGGGGGGGGAAGGCTAAAGGCGGGAAATTAATTTCCAGAATTTCATTTCCACTCTTTAGGTAGGCATTGTGATGGAGATTTTTTTCTATCCGTTTCAGATTTGTATTTGGAAGTTATAGGTAATTTTACTATGACACTTTTACATGTGTGAGAATACATTAGAAAACAAATGGATTTTTGTGGCTGTTCATTTCATTTCAATCATGTAAATATGATTGCATTGAGAAAACATAAACAAATAATGGAATAATCTATATATATATAGATTAATACTCAATACTCATCATTAATTGGTTCCAAGGATGAGTACCAAAAATGGTGAGTACCAAACCAATTTTTCCCATAATGTAATGAGTCACAAAGCAGCCAGCACAGACAAGTTCTACTTGTGTGTTGATACCAAACAAATGATGGGTCTCAGGACCACATTTTCATGTCAAATTGAATTAAGTACCAAATTTGATAAATTTCAAAGCAATTGAGTATCAAGGTACCTATTAGAATATGCACAGTTATCTGAAAAAAGAGCTGTCCTTTTGTGACAACTCAGATGAATAACAGCAATGTTCTCCTTCGCCTTTTATTTCTTACAGCTTGTGAATTTGTGAACAATATATTATTATTGCCACAATTTATTACTGTGTTTCCCCAAAAATAATACCCTGTCTTATATTTTTTTGTACCCTGAAATAAGCGCTCGGCCTTATTGCCATGTGCTCAAAAGCCTGATTGGGATTATTATCAGGGGATGTCTTATTTTGGGGGAAACAGGGTACTCTCATCCAACTTATTCTACTTCCTGTTTCCATTTCTATGCTCTTAGCTTTCAGGACTCCTCCCCCTTGTTTGATTGGATAGTTGATGGCTTCTTCTTTATTTGTCTTCTGAAGTTACACTTGTCTCTTATGCTGCTTGCATCAAGTGAAAGGAAACAAAAAAAAATGCTATTCTTATTAATATTTTAAATTTTCCTATGTTACAACCAGTGCTCCTGGTTCTGTCCGGTTCTTGCGAACCAGTAGTAAGGGCAGCGGGAGGCTCCACCCACCCGCCTAGACGTCATCATGAATGATCTGCTGAATACTGAAACAGTATTTGCTGTGTAAGCAATAAGGAAGGAGACAGCAAAGAGCCTGGGCGTGGCTTAGCTCTGCAGTTCTGAGTCTGTGCTGAGCTCTAAACTAGTCTGCTGCTCCAAACTGAAACTGAAACTCCTCTGCTTGTGTTTTGCTTGTATTTACTACCATGTTAGAAAACCTGCTTTTGGTATTGTATATTTACTTCATGTGTTATATTATATATAAAGGGAAGTTATTGAATCCTGCTGAATCAGTTACTTGCATGTGCTTTCTGGATATGATTGCTGCTGCAAACTCTGAGTCCTTGCAGCAAATAGTAAACAGCCAGGTCAGCTTCAGCACGTTATTGCAGCCTGATTCAGCATGAGCAGCTGATTGGCTGGTGGATCGGCCTCCCGGAATACCCCCAATCAGTTGTTCCAGGCTGCAGAGATTGCCACAGACCATCGCCACCTCCGTGCGTCACGTTTTTGGCTACATTTGGTGTATAAGACCCACTCAAATTTTCACCCTCTTTTAAGGGGGAAAAAGTGTGTCTTATACTCCAAAAATACAGTAAGTGACCATCTAGTCCAGTGATGGTTAATCTTTTCAGCACTGAGTGCCGAAATTGGAGTGCATGCGCACACGCTGGAGCACCAGAACCCAGAAAAGAGCAGCTGGCTGCTGTGCATACGGTGACCATGCTGGTGCGCATGCACAAAGACCAGCTGTCTGGCATGCATGCACGCAATGGAATCCAAAAGAACAGCTGGCGATGGCGCATGTGCCCACAGAGAGGACTCTGCTTGCCACCTTTGGCATGCGTGCCATAGATTCACCATCACGGATCTAGTCTCTTCTTAAAAACCTCCCCCACACAAGCATATCTCAAATCTGTTCAAGTGGTTGATATTGCCACTGAGCATTGGTAGGAAAAGGAAGGCTCTGATTAACCAGCATCAGTTCTGCTAGCAAACTGACCCAGATACAACCCAGATTTATTTTTCAAGAATGCTTGTGATGAAAAATAGTTGATCCTGTCCTCTGCTGCGAATTCAGTGCACTTCTTACTTTTTATCTATTTTTAATGCTTATAAAGTTCTTGTTATATGAAAAGAAAGAGAAGACATCTTGGGAATATATTACCTTACTATGATGGGAAGCAGAAGCTTCCCTTGAAAAGTATTCAGAAACCATAGTTAATTAGAAAGTGTGACACTTAACCCTGTTGTCTGGCATGCATTTTATAGATTGAATGATGTGTGTTTTGAACGTGCAATGAAGAGCTAAATGGCTGGGGGGACATATATTTTAAAATATTTTCTCACCTATGAACTCTCTTGAATTAATCATCTGGAATCCTCTGACATCACCCACATCTAAAGGAGTGAAATTGTAAGGACTGGAGACAGGAGATGTGATTGCATACCATTAATAGAACATGCTATGTGTGCTAGTTAGATTGTTCAGTATTAGGTTTTTTTTCCTGATTTATAGGAATTACATAAGAGACAGGACCATAGTGCTTTATCACTTGCAAACAGATAGTGCCTGTGCTCTCCAGTTAATTTATTGGATTCTTACCTGATTTGGGAGTGACATCTGATGAGATTTAATATCAAGAACTCTGAAATGATATTGGTTATCATAAGAGATTGCCATTTATATTTTTTTAATATATTTTATTCTTTGGTACCTACAGTAACATTGGATGGCACTTGGCACCTGAATACTTGCTGACCCCTGAACCCACACTTTTATTAATTAAAGTCAAGTCTGACTATATTATTGTGCACAAAACTGAAAATTTTGCATCTCATTCTATTCCTGCTTTATATTTTCTTAAGCAGTCACTGATTGGGTAGGTTCTCGATACTTTATCACATTTATAGAATAAAATAGATCATATTAGAAACTATCTATAGCAGCATTCCTACACAATAAATGCATGAAGAAAGAATTTTCTCTATGATTATATTATTTTGTAATCATTCTTCAGTATGATGCATTTATTGTTTCTTTAGGGCAAAAAAAAAGTGTTTGATTTTTCTATTTATTGTAACTATGGGCTTGCTTCGTAAAATATAATATCAGAGTTCTTGAACCAACACCCAATATACAAAGAATGGACTAAGTTTATTGTGTATAGTTCAGTCTTCTTTGATTTCAGTATTATAGTTATGAATGCACTGCATTTTTAATAAAAAGAAAGGAAGTCAGATAAACCATCATTAATTAAATCTTCTCATAAAACAAGAAAGACTAGCTTGCTTCACAGAATTAGATGAGAATTTAACAATAGAACTTTTAATTTTCCATGATTTATAAGTTCTCCATGATGTGCACATTCTGATAGAAGAGACTTCAAAGCAGGCTTTATCTGAATCCATGGATGGATGAACCATTCATTCTGCTCAATTTTATATGAATTTATTGTATTTACATCCCTCAGACTTATAAGAGAAACAGAAGTAATTTCTATGAAAGATACAGAAGTACTTTATGTGAAGGAAGAATCACTAATTCAAGACAGGTGGCTACACAACAGATGTATGTATATACATACATACATGAACTTCTGTATGTTTATAAAGTCTTCACAAAATGTAAAGATGAAATCAAATGCCCTGAACTTTTATATACGTACCTTCTAATGCAAAATGATATGCAATGTTATTTTAGAAACTCACCAAATTTGGAAAATAGGTGAAATCAGATGTGACATTTTCTGATTTGGAAAAGATGTTAATGAACTTTTCATAATAAAATCTGATTAGATCCAAAAGTTTTTCACCATATTTTTAGTCTATTCAAGGGCCAGGACAGTTTTAGAAGGCCTTCTGTGTCTATATTTCAACTTCACCGTCAACAGATTTCAACACTTTAATTCGAAATTATCCTTCCATGAATTTGGATGCTGCTACAATTTCTTTCCAATCTTTTATATCACAGTTCTGTTTCATTAATATTTTTAGTAGAACTATATAGAAAACAGGGTGAGATCAGAAAGCCCAGTAACACTGACATTCTTTCATAGCTAGAACTACTTACATGAAAAATCTCCTCTAAACTTTCATTCTCTTCAGGCTGATCTCTCAGCAATTCTACGATTGCCAGCTTTCACATGAAGATTTCTCAGGCTTTATGAGAACATTCTGAAACATTGCTTTTTTTTGGATAGGAGACAGGTTTGAAATGAGTTTGTCATAATGTTCCACCTGCCCAAAAGGAATAATACATCAATGTTCACAATGAATTCCCATGGAAAAAAATAGCAAGACAAGTAGAGGACACCACTAAAAGATTCATTTTCTTTTGACTGCTTGAAGTCATTTAAAAGCCATTCAAAATGGTGAAATATGTTTCTAATAAAGAGTATAATTTTGTTGTTCCTAAAATAAATTAGTAAATACAGTTTAGTAATGGTAATTCCAATACTTTGGTTGGAGAACAGAATCCCAGAACAGAAAAACATTTATGGGCTGCCTTTGCCATATTCATTTACTTAGTTTATGACACATTCAGTTGCCTTCCATTATTAGAAATTATTTCAAAGTGAAACTAAAATGTGTAACTCACAAAATAAATCATTTAACCCTCCTATTTAAAAAGAATAGGCAATAGGATAGCAATAAAAACAGTAGCAGAAAGTCAACCAAAGAACTGAGAAAAGAAATATATTTCCAGTTAACACTTGCAGTGTCACCAGTCACATCTGAATAGGTAGAATTGCACAACTGGAGTGTCATCACTGATGAGGCAATATCATGCCTTGTTTCCCAATGAGCCATATTCTCAAGCAGGACCAAGAAAATGGCTGTTTCTGATTGATTTAAACTACAAAGTTAGCTACTACTGATGAAGGTACTCTTTTAAAATATTGGGTCCTATTAACTTATGAGCAGATAGAAAGGCTTTGGTGGCTGAGGCCTTTAAATGGTCTTGATTAAATTTTGGTGTCCAAGGAATGCACAGAAGTGACATCAGTTAATATGATGCCCCCCCCCTTTCTAGTAATTACTCCTATTACATTTCAAAGTGTAACTCAATTGCTAATTTGAAAGTAAACATAAACTCTGACCAAAGGTTTTTATTGGATACCTGTTACCTTGAGGCCTCATATTATGTGTCTTTGATTTAAATAATCTGTTTCTCCAAAAACTTTTGCATTTGAGATACTGTCCCACTCTATCATTTAAGAACTTCTGGTGCAGCTGTCTTAGGTTGGGCCTAGCTATCTATCCTTCTAATCAAGTATTGTTTATGGTAATTGGCAATAATTTTCTAGAAATGTCTTTTTCATCACCCAGTAGCTGATCTTTTAATGGACATTAAAGGAACAGAAGCAAAGATTAACTTCTAAGTTATGGGGACTTCCTGACAAACTTTTGCTCCAGCATTTGGTGACCAACTATGGGCAGCTCAGAATTTTGTGATAGTCTTCAAGGTAATTCATCCTAAATCATCTGGATTCCAGAGTATGATTTAGGAAATGGAGTTCTGCCTTCCTGTATAATCTTGTGATTGTGTCTATAGCTTTGTTATGAATATTTAAAGTAATGTTGTACCCTTGCTCAAAGGATGAGGCATACCAAATAAGTGCAGTGCACGTTCTAAATTTCAGTCTTTTGACTGTAGCAAATTTTGTTTACACTAGTTGTATTTTCCCATTTCTACTAAATTTCTAGTACAGCCGAGCCCCATCTTGTCCATACTTGATCTCTTCAGTGACATTGACTAGACTGATACATTCATTTACATTTTTCTTGTGTACATTGATATGTATACACACAAATATATCTATTAGCTGGATGAAAACATGGAATGCTGCTAATACTGTAAGCATAAAGGAAACAAAAAATATAGTCATAATTTTCGGTTTCATACACATACAAATACAGGTTGCTTAATAAAAGATTTGCAAGAAGGTTAAACAAATGTAGGAAAAGGACTAAGTAAAAAAAACATTTTAATTGAAAATTGTGCCTGTAAACAAAATTTCAGATTAGAATATAACTATGTAGTAATTCTATGTATATCCTTTATATGACAGGCAGTGTTTGGGACTCACTTCTCATCTGTGTTATCCTTTTAAATATATTTACCACACTGAAAGAGGGGTCAAAGTATTTCATCACAACACATCTCAGATCAAGACAAGATACACAGGAAAGGTGTGGATTTGTTGTCCTCATTCATAGCTCTTTTTATAAAATAAAATACCCCTTTATGATATACAGTTCTCTAGAGCAGATTCTGGTAATAAACCTGAGGAGGAAGCAAGCCAAGCAATTTTTTATTGATTGATTGCCTGTTGTGTCCTTAGAAACTCAGAGAGGGCAATGTTCAAAACAAATATAAAAATGAAAATATAGAATTATCTTAAAAGAGTATATTGTTTCCTGCTCATCTTTGTCCATACATTGGTTTACATAAAGAAAATTTGGGTGTTGATTTCTCAAGTTGGACTCTTTTAGAGATGCTTTTTTCTCAGCATTCTTCAGAGGTTTTGGAGTGGAACTATCAATGACTCCAGTTGATGCAATTAATGAGAATTGCAAAGTAAGGAACTGAAGTCTATTCTCAGTGGGCTGTGAAGAATGTCGTTAAGAATGTTTTTCTTTCCCTTTTGACAACGTAATTTCTAGGCAATGCCTAGAAAGTATATAATACAAATAAGTGTATATTTTATTATAGATGTGTGGGAGGAAAATTTCTGAGACTGAGTTGATGAAAAGGGAAGTTGAGAAGACTTTTTGCGTTTATAATTTTTCTCTGGACTCTTTTTTTTCAGAAGGGAGGGTGTCAGTTTACATTCAGATTATCTTTCTTTTGAAAAAATATAGCAATTGTGGAGTCCAGTTTATAATTACAAAAAAATACTGTTGATAGTTACAAGAATATTATTTTCCTTCTTTGGAAGGAAAACTTAGAATACCAGTGATGATAGGCAACAATCAATTTAGGAATAAAGATCTGATAAATATTTTTTAAACAGGAGTCCAATTTCATTTTCAGTGGCTGAGGTAATTTTTTCCTTTCCTCAAAGGCATGTTGGTTGCTTTCTTTCTCTTTTCTGAGTGAATACACTCACTCAAGGATTACCCTATAGATAATCTCATAACACTATATAAAGAATCAAATTTGACTAGATAATGATATCACTTTGGGTAACTGAATGTGAGAGTAAATGAGTAGCACTGAAAAATATCTGAGCTATTCTGATATTAAGCTTTAGCTTAGTTCTTTGTGGGATAACAGGAGGCTCCTGGGTAAAATCATTGGTTTTCAAAATAATGTGTTTTTTTTCTCTCTCCCCTTTTGAGAATAAAATTCCTGTGGGATCATTTAATTTTCACACACTGAGGGCTTCTTGTCTTCTGGTGCACTATTGCAAATACATTTTATGAACAGTATACCTTTTACTAATTCATAACACCTATGTTTTGTTATAATAGCTCATGTATTTTTTGACAAATTAATGTCATTTGTTCAGTCATTATTCTTCAAAAGTGCTTTTAAATTTAATAAAATAATTTTACACTTACTTAATCCTAGTTGCTTTGGCTTTTTTTAAAAAATGTTTTTAGAGAATCTTTTCCAACTGATTTGATTAATCTGGAAAAGCTTTAATAAATGTGTCTGCAAAGGCATTTGCCCTCCATACCCCTATTAAGAAGAGAAGTAGATCAGAGAAAGCAGTCATGCAGTTCATACTGTGACAGACAGCTGCTCTGGTCTTGTGAGCAGAATCTTTATTTCTGCAACTGTTAGACCTGTCTTCAGAACCAAAGTGGGGAAGGAGAACTGCTTTTAAAAGTCATCCAATTCTAAACACTGTAGGGACTGTTGGCCATTGATGTATCAGAAAATTAAATCCTAGTAACACATTGTTTTTAGTTTAGTCACTACATGGGTAGCCTTCCCTCAGTTTTACTGCTACTGCCCTGAAATGTATTTGTAATAGGGTGGTTTTGTTTTAAAGAGATGCTGACCATATTCTTGCTGGGTTTGTGAGCCGTGGATTTCTTCAGTCTCCAGATATATGAAGACGTACAGGTGGTATTGCAAACTCTCTCACTGCTATAACATCTCTCTTGCTATAACATCTAGACATATATATCATAGTTAGCATATGACAATGTCTTGTGAATGTTTCCAGAAAAAATAATTGCAGGATTTGGATTTTTCAGCCTCTTAATTATAGCTGTTGAAGAAAATACCAACTTAAATATCTCACAGCACTTATGGATGATTCAACATCAAATCCTTCTGAATTAATTTCAGCCAGAAGTAGGAATGGATGAATCTGTAAATAAAATTTTAACAATTTTAATATGCTGACTCTGTAAACTGCTTAGAGAGGGCTGTAAAGCACTATGAAGTGGTATATAAATTTAAGTGCTATTGCCAATGCTATCTGTCAGGTATGCTTCAGTAGTAGACTCCTACACCAAGTAGTGGGTAGGAGTTTACAAGTTCTCTTCCAAGCTATGGTTCTAAGCTATGTTTCTCTGATTTTAAGATTTAATTAAGGATTGCCTCCTTTATATATAAAAAACCAGTGATAAAATTCAATTTTTTTACTGTGGGCGTGGCTTGGTGGGCATGGTATGGCTTGGTGGGCGTGGCAGGAGAAGGATACTGCAAAATCTCCATTCCCACCCCACTCTGGGACCAACCAAAGGTGGTATTTGCCAGTTCTCTGAACTATTCAAAATTTCCGCTACCGGTTCTTCAGAACCTGTCAGAATCTGCTGGATTTCACCCCTGTAAAAAACTTTTATAATCTCTGACCACTAGCCATATTGATTTCATAAGAGTCTAGATTCTCTGCCTTCATTTAGTTTTAACTAACTGCAGTTAGTTTTAATAAACAAATGGATTATCAAACAAATCAACTCAAATTTCTTACTCAAGGCATAAATGACCAAGCTCAAATTATTCTACATTGGACAGATTATGTGAAGACGTGTGAAGACCTGAATGCTGGAAAAGGTGAAAGAGTAGAGAGAAAGAACGTGGGTGGACTCAGTTACAGAGATTATGAATGAACTATTGGGAGACCTGAAACACAAAATTAGGATCAGATTGTCATGAAGAGTAAATGATTCTATTTTTTTATAGTCCTGGTGCAAAAGCTAACAACACTGAATAACTCAGTCTTAAAGCTTCTGGCATATGAATCATTTTGTATAGTGGACACAAAATGTACAAACAAGATCTGTTTTACTGCTTCTAATATTGCACAGAATAAAGAAATTACTGCTCCATAATCCACTCATCTGCATTAGTGAGGCTGTCTCTGGAAACAATCAAAATAAAATTGGACAGCTTTTCTTTTTGCTCAGGCTGGTACAGATCTCTGCAATTGCACTATTTGAATGGTTTGGTTTCAATTAAATTATTAAAAAAAATATAGCATTAAGTAATCTGCCATTTACTGTACTTGACTGAATACAGTTTATGCAATCTGGACTAACACCCCATTAGTGGTCTTCTTTGTACAGACCTTCAGTGATTAAATCATTGTATGTATTATTAGACAATATCCGGTGAGCATCCTCATCATGGCTATTAGAAACCTTGATGGGATTTTAAACAATTAGAAGCATCAACAGATTTTATGGATAGTTAAGATTTCTAAAGCCAGAAATGGTTTTCAAATAGGTTAAAAATGCTTGTAATGTCACTATATTTTCCCCCTAATGTTCTACTTCCTCCCTGGTTCATTAGCATTGATACCAATTACACCCACTTTGAGTCATTAGATTTCAGTTTCCACAGCCTTCTCTTCCCATCACTGCCCATTAATCTAACTTTATACAATCTTCCCAGCCTACAGCTTCCCTCTATCTCCTTTTCCCCACGGGGAAAATCTTTTTCAATAACCACTTTTCAAGCTGACATGTGAAAATGTTCATCAGTGTGGAACATTTCCTCTTGTTACTCAGGATTTAGTTTTCCAAAATGTAGAGGCAGTTTCACAAAAAGTGTGAGATCCCTCACCAATATCTGTTTTAAAATAGTCTCCTATCCCTACCTCAAATGAGAGGAGGGTGGGGGGGGGACTCCATCTCCTACCATTAAATATGTTCAAATTATAACTACAGAAATCCATAGATAGACATCAATGCTGGCCAGAGAAATGGAGAAATCACATTTCAGCACAGCTGGATCATGATATATTAGCAAAGGTTAACTTAGAATAAGGTAAATGTAAAGGTTCCCCTTGCAAATATGTGCTAGTTGTTCCCGACTCTAGGGGGCGGTGCTCATCTCCGTTTCTAAGCCAAAGAGCCAGCACTGTCCGAAGACGTCTCCGTGGTCATGTGGCTGACAAGACTAAATGCTGAAGACGCATGGAACGCTGTTACCTTCCCACCAAGGTGGTCTCTATTTTTCTACATTTTTACATGCTTTCAAGCTGCTAAGTTGGCAGAAGCTGGGGCAAGTAATGGCAGTGCTATGTGGCGCTAGCGACTCAAACTGTCGAACTGCCAACCTTTCTAATTGACAAGCTCAGCGTCTTAGCCACTGAGCCACCACATGCCCTATTAACTTAAAATACTATACTGTAATATACTGAAATACATTTGAAGCAATGTTAGCTTTAGATTTGAATTTGGATTCCATGAAACCCCAGGCAGCACTTCCTTCAAGGAGAAGGTAACACATGGAAATGTTATTGAATTATTTACTCTACATGCTGCAATAGCAGAGAAAGGTTAATAACATCAGGGCATGCCAATGAAACCTCTAGTGTCCAAAGATCCTGTTCACTGATCTCAGCCTTTGGTGAGATGGTTATATAAATTTGATTAATAAAATAAAGTAAATAAATTGTAGCCTTCCAAATTTTGCTGCAATCTACTTATCATCTTGTTTAATCAGCAAAGCTAATGATGATGTACTATGGGAGCTGTCATTGGGTTATACTCATCAGTCTGTACTATAGGATACCGTGGTTATATAATTGATGGGGGGGTTGGGGCATTTTTTTTTATGATTCCTTGCAGTCTTTTGGAGTTGTCATACTGAAAATCCAGATGTTGGCTGGCCTAGATTAGCACCTAATAAGAGGTCTTTGTAATGATATGATAGGTAGCTTTTAGTCAGTGGGATTTTTCCCCAATAAATCTATAGAGAGCGAGACTATGTCATTGCCAGCCTATGCAGAGTGTGCCATGGAATCAGCTTGCAAAGTCTGAATAGTCACATAATACAGTTCCGTGGATGTAGTGAAGACACTTGCAAGTGCAATTGCTCTCCTATTTTCAAGAATCCCAAAGAGTAATCAACAGATTGGTAATCATGTTTCTTTTCATCTTCATGAACTTCGCATGGAACTGAGAAATCATTTACTGTCTATCTAACATCAGTGACATTGCCCTAATTCCAAGCACTACACTGTCTGCTGATTGGTCTGCCTTGTTCCTATCTTCTCACCTTAACATGGATGTTGTGGAAGTACCCAAGTGTTCTGTAGTGCCTAGGCAGTTAGGTGGCAAAGTGAGAAGCTTCTCTTTTATAATCCATGCTTCTAGTTGAATTAGCATCCCTGCTTCTAGTTGAATTAGCATCCCATTAGATACACCTGCCAGGATACTCTCCGCAAAACTCCCTCTCCAGATGCACTAAATATGCCAACCATACATTCTAAATGAATCCAAATCACTTTGTAATCACCCTGCATAGATAACTACAATATGGAGGACAAAAGAAAAAAGTTGCTACGATTTGCACCCCAAATACTAAGTGTCCACAGCACATCACCTGGCAATTGGAGACAATGGATTACGTGAATGTGGCTTTAAGAAATATTTCAAGAGACATTTGAACAAGAGACATCTGAGCTGAACAAACAACATCCACGTGTAATTTACCTCACATAAAAAGGTATTTAAAGACTAGTGCTCTGACAGACGAGCACAATTCAAAGTGCACTGACGATGTCTCCTTGAATAGTGACAAAATGTTTGCAACCAAATTGCCAAGCTCTGAGCTCAGCCCAACAGTCCAACTACCAACCAGAGCTACCCATATTCAAATACATTTCAGAGACATTTGAGGCAGTGGTGAAATCCAAATTTTTTTACTACCGGTTCTGTGTGCGTGGCTTGGTGGACGTGGCATGGTGTGTGTGGCAGGGGAAGGATACTGCAAAATCTCCATTCCCACTCCACTCCTGGGGGAAGGATATTGCAAAATCTCCATTCCCACCCCACTCCTGGGGGAAGGATATTGCAGAAACTCTATTCCTATCCTACTCTGGGGCCAGCCAGAGGTGTTATTTGCTGGTTCTCTGAACTGCTCAAAATTTCTGCTACTGGTTCTTCAGAACCTGTCAGAACCTGCTGGATTTCACCCTGATTTGAGGCCAGGGGCACATTATGAATGTTGGGAGCAAATGGGGGATTCAATCACATAAGAACGATGTCTATTCATAATATGGCTGCACTAGGGGGCATTGCTAGTCCCAAAGCTCCATTTATCAAAAGCAAACCAGCCTCCTAGAAGTTCTCTATTATACTTATGAGACTTTTGTGGGGCTCATAGGCTTTTCTGTAAGTACATATTAATATTAAAAACTGGTGTTTTACTTGGTTTTAATTAAGAGTCTTTTAAAAAGGGCAGGAAGTCAGACAGTTTTCTGATATCCACCTCAGTTTCCTATTGGTTTTTGGTAGGTCTTGCAGGATAGGTCTTCAACCTACATTTCTTAAAAGACTACAGAACTATTCCAAAAGATCTAAGAATATAGCACCACACAAACAATTATGTAATTGTTATTGAAATGATATAATGATATTTGGAGGAGTAATTGTTTCAGAATAGAATGGAGGGCTCGGATTGAAATTCATTTCAAATGATTATTGTTCAGCCAATTTCTGATCATCTTACTGGTAGACTACCAAAGAAAAGCAAATATAATGCTGACACAGTAATTCTTTGCTAAGTGACAGAAATCTGCTTCCTTCTTTTTTTATAGATACGCTTCACTCTCCAGCCCTTAGTACTGCGAAAGCCTTAATAAAGTAAGTAGTCTCCGTAAATTGAATAAATGTTAAATGGAAGAAAGGTATGCCAAATTGGAAGTTAATCTGTTTAGACTTCAAGCACTTTAGCATATACAGTAGTTAGCAGCAGGAGTTAAGAATAAAATTCCAGAAGGAAGAATCAGTTTCAATTAATATCAAAAATATTCTATTGGGTGACATGAAGGCATGGTACTAAAAAAAGATAAAAGAAGACAGAAGAGTAAAAGTAGAATGACTGCAGGAACAGAGATTATCAGTCCTGTATAATACATTAGATGGCAAAGTAATCTTCCACCAGAATGAAAGAAAAGGGATATGCATGGAAGCTGCTAGGATGTGTGTGTAAAGTGTATAAAAATAACTATTGTAAAGAGTGCCATAGAAGTGGATAAAGATATACAAATGGAAGTATTAAAAATATTTTTGATTGAACGATGAAGTGAGAGAAACTGTGTGTGTGTGTGTGTGTGTGTGTGTGTGTGTGTGTGTGTGTGTGTATTCACTGGAGAAAAGCCTAATGCTGGGAGCGATTGAGGGCAAAAGAAGAAGGGACGGCAGAGATTGAGGGTGGCTGGAGGATGGTAGGTACCGTCTACCATCTACCATCTAGCTGTAGGATCCGGGGGATGGTAGAGGACAGGAAGGCCTGCAGGAAAGTTGTCCATGGGGTTGCAATGGGTCAGAAATGACTTTCCAACTAACACAAATACATACACATACACATATATTATATATCCCTTTATTTCTTTATTAGCAAAATATAAATTTGGTATAAAATGGTTTGTCGTGAATGTGACTGTTTGAGGGCTCCTGGATTGGAGCTGAAAGGCAAAAGGGAGCAGAATGCCCCCTCCAACATGTTGGGGTAGACCAGGTGTCTCGATAGAAAAACACTTAATCTTTCCCCTGGCTCAAGCTGATGAAGGGAGAAGAACTTGTGGCTCAGAAGGTTAATTCAACTGCCTAACATGCAAGTTCGAATCCGAGTAAGGATATGGCTAGCTGATGAAAGCTAAAAAGCTTGAAATAAAGTCTCCCTTTATTTCTTTATCAGCAAAATATAAATTTTATTTATATATATATATATGTCTGTCTGTCTGTCTGTCTGTCTGTATAATAGAGATAATATGAAAGATAGGTAGATGATAGATTAGATAGATAGATAGATAGATAGATAGATAGATAGATAGATAGATAGATAGATGATAGAAAGATGATAGATAATGATAGATGACAGATTGATTGGTAGAAAGATGATAGATGAAAGATAGATAGACAGATTGATGATAGATAGATATAGAGATGGAAAGAAATTAGAATGAGATTAAAATAAAAGTAGTGAAATATTTTGGGTGGAAAATGAAATGAAGGAAAATTGAAAATAGTTTAGAGATTAATATGGAAATGACAGCAACATTTAGAAGCATGGAACTGAAAACAAAACTGAAACTGTAGGTACCATAGGGAGGGGAAATCAGTGGTGGGTTGCTCCCGGTTCGGTCCAGTTCTTGTGAACTGGTAGCAATGGTGGCAGAAGGCTCCGCCCACACACCTCACTGATGATCTATGCATGCGCAGAAGCGTGTGTGCTCCCGTTGCGAACTGGTAGTAAAGATAAGTGGAACCCACCCCTGGGGGGAATGATGAAAAGAATATAATAAATGCTATGAGAGTGTTGAAAAACAATAAGGTTACAGGAGCAGATGTACAATTGGAGAAAACTCAAAATATCAGAGCAATTTGCTTAGAAAGTGACTACATATGTTATTTAATATTAACAGGCATCTGAAGATTGCATCGGTGTTTAACAATAGGAAGAATGATATTATTGTTCCCCTATTCAAAGAGAAAATAATGTTAAACAGCCAATAACATTGGCTGAGAACACTAATGATCAGCAGTGAATATTAGATGGTATGATTTTATAGAAAACATGAATCTGACTATTAATTCTGCTTGATGGGGAAAATAGAGTGAACAATTGCAAGCTATGAACAAATGCACTTATATCGACTGCTTGCTAAACTCAGGAAGATGAAGAAAATAGTAGAAATGATAGAAATGATAGAAAAATAATGGGCAGGATGCAATCTGTTATAAAGAAATAATGTTTGTCACTTATTTATACAGAAACTGGATATGTTAAGAGAAATATACAAGTTCAAGATAGTGTGAATGAAATATTTAGGAAATATGTGTGATAAAATAATAAAATGATTGGTCAATGTGACTGGACACTAAATAAGTGTACTAAATATAAAAAGAACTCAAGGTGAAAGAAATACATTGAGTGGTTTGGCTATATAGACAATAATAAAAGTTAGCTTTGAATTTTTTTAAAGGTTTCTTTTTCTTTGTGAAAATAACTTGAACCCTTATCTCCCAGCTATTTACAAGTTTCCCTCAGATTTCTCCTGGTGACATTTAGATGACATTTTATGTTTCTGTTACGCTTGGAGGTGATAAAGAATGATATCACTGGGATAGGTGTCTTCTCAAACACAATTCTCTGAAGTCTGCCTGCTAGTCCACATTTACCAGTGTAAAAAAATGAAGTAGCCAAGATACTTCCATGATAATCCCCCCACACCTTAGAATTCTTCACCTTCTGAAATTTTTATAATGTTGTTTTTATGATTATAAAACTTTTAATCCTAAATTATTCTGATTTTAATGTTTAATTTTATTGATTTTTTTAAATTTTATTTTGTCGAGTACATATTAGATAATACATATAAGTATAAGCATGAATTGAATACATAAAATGAGTACAATTAAAGGGAACATTAGGACAGGGACGGTAGGCATGCTGGGCCCCAGGAAGATGGGCAATTAAGAAATATGAAATATTCTGTATATATAGAAGGTTTCCCCATAGGATTTAATGTAAGGTGGGAAATCAAGGAAAGTAGAGATCACTAGAAATGACTATATAAGAAAAGATTACATACAGACACACACATTACCCATGAAAATCTCTCCTTTGGAATAATTTCTAAATCAAATTAATTTTCCTTTTCTTTGAATGAAAAGTAGTACAAAAATGTACAGGAGAAATTTTGGACTGAGATTGATTTATAAGAATCTGTACTTCTCAAGTCACCAACCTGACAATGGCATGCTAGGTCTATTCCTTTTCTATACCTCCTATTTATCTTCTGTTCTGGAACAATGACATAATGCCAAAAAAAAAAAATGCATACCCATAGAACTCCAAAATATAGGACAGAATTCAGTGGATAACTTTGCCTGCTAAACAATGCCTACTAAAATTGAACTCAGTCATGGCTAAGCATTTTTCCACATCTCTTCTCCCTAAACCTGTAGAAACTACATGTCAGAAATCAGAACTTGCTTTAAAAATTCAGTGTGTGTTATTTTTAATTTGTGGAACCTCCAAACTGCAGGATCTTAGGAATCATTGTATAACTAGCCTGAGAAGGTGGCTTCAGATACCTGGGAGGTAAGACTTTTCTGAATATGTTTCCACAAAAAATATCTTCTTCAAACGAGTATGATTCCAATTAGCATTTTCATCTCTATATGCGTAATTTGCTCAAGTACATGAACATTATTTTTGTGATGTGGGAAAAAATTCTTGATTATTTCATGCAATTTGAAGAGTACTTTCAAAACAAGTCAAAGCTTGAATGTATGGAGCAAAACTATTTTTATTAGAATGTTAGGAATAATGTCGATCAACAGGTCTTAAAGAAGTAAACATCAAACAATTTTGTGTATGGAGATTCTCAATCATCCAGGGCACAGTTATCCCAAAGGAGTTTCTCAAAAGACTACTGGACTTTTCCTTGAAAATGTTTCAGTTCTCGTCCAAGAACTGAATTTTCTACAATTTTGAATTTACCACACTTGCCTGAAGGGAAAAATTTTCTGGCCTATAGAAAACCTCTGCCTATATTGCAACAACTTCAGTGTTTCTAGTCACCAGAGATAAAAGAAACTTCATGAAATTCACTCAAATTTTCTAATGGGGTGGTTGTGGATGGGACATGGCTTAGCAGTCCCTGGCGGGAGTTGCATTAGATGGCCTAAAATATCCATCCAACTTGAAATATGAAATCCTAACAGGAGGACAGTATGAATGTCCCCTTGAAAAATATGAAGTGAAAAATGTGTGTGGATGTGGATGTGTGTGCATGTGTAGTACCTGAATACAATCCATCCTGAGAGAAATGAGTTGTTATAATGGTAATGGTATACTTAGCATGAAGGAAGCCCAGAAGTATATGGAAAATACTGTTAGGTACAGACAGTTCATTCATGGTAATTTCTTCTGTGCTTTTAATTAGAATAAAACATCTTCAAAGACACACACAAACTAGAAAGAATGTGCAAATGCAAACCTAGCAAAACTGTCAAATTTCCAGAAAGAGCACCTTGGAAAAGGGAGACTTTAACAAGGAGAAATGCCCTTCGGGAATGATTAGGAGGCATTAAATTAATGCATCACCTTGAAATATTTAGAGAATGGCATCTCAGTTACAAAGGAGAGAAAAGAAACCTAAATAAATTGAGTAATGGAGAGAGAGAGAGAAAACCGCTAAAACAAACACTCCTCATCTCCTCAAATTGTCCTTTCTAGGGCAGGACTTGAAATCATCTCAGTAGGTTTGATGGCATTCCTATAACATAAAAAACAATCAAGAAATAAATTGGAACTTGCCATGAAGTATCTTCCTCATGCCTGTGTGCCTAGCTGGTTCTTCAGCAGCCTATATGTCAATCTGCTCCAAAAGTGGCAAGAGAGGGAAAATTAGTCTGTCAACTTTGACAGGCATCAGCTACAGTTTTCACGCAAAGTGGGAGAAGGAAAAGCAAGAAAATTATAGGAAACTCAACTTGCTCTGCACATGCATAATATGTTTTCTTTCTCCTCCTTAATTAAAAGTTGCCTCCTGTTAGTCTAATGTGAGCCCTTCATATATGTACAGTAAACTGTTTGACTATCTTCCTTTCTTAGAGGAGCTGCTTACAATTTTTATTCATAAAATAGATTTCTTTTCCCACTTTTAAGTTAACATAAGGTTAAATTACTTTCATACACCATTATGCCATAAAAAATTATACATAGTTAGCACTGCCTGAATATTTACGGACATTCCCATATCACAACCAATACATAGATAAATATACAAGCAGACAGAATTCCAGTGGGCAAAATGGAAGTTTAATCGTATCTCAAGGGAGACAATGTCATAATTTCTTTTGCCTCCTGCACAGCAGTGGGGGAGGGGTGTGTGAAGGGGTGATGGGGGCTTTTTTCTCTCCAGATTAAAAGAGGAAACCAGAAATTGACCCACTTGACCTCCAGACTGTCACTCCACCTGACAGAAATGGAAATTTCCTTAATTCATTTTGTTAAGTTGAACAATGGGGCACGGATTTCTGACACAGCTATGGTAATGCTAAACTAATGGACACTAGAACCAACCTTCCTCATTTCTAAATCACATTTTTGATCTGTTTATCTTTGCACTGTGTTTTTGGGATGGGGAAAATAAACACTCTTTTGTGTGTGTGTATGTGTTTTAATTTCAAGAACTACATTTAATTTGAAATGTTAGACATCTCTGCTGGTATTTGTTGATTCATAAAAAGTTACAATTTTAAAAATATTACAAGATTCAAAGAATTCCTTTTTATTTTACAAAGATTGAAAAACCATAGCCTGGATGACTGAGAATTTCCGCAGCAACCATAGCCTAGATGACTGGAACAACCATAGCCTGGATCAGTGGTGGGTTTCTACTGGTTCACCCCAGTTCAGGCAAACCAGTAACGGCGGCGGTGGGAGGCTCCGCCCACCCACCGAGACATCATCAAAAATGCTCTGTGCATGCGCAGAAGTGCCGCATGCTCGCAAAGCAAGTGTGCACACCCACGTGCTACCAATAGCGAACTGGTAGTGCCAGGATTTGAAACCCACTACTGGCCTGGATGACTGAGAATCTCCACAGATTGTAAGAAGCAAAAGCACTAGCATTTAGACTTATATACCATTTTACAGTGCTTTACAGCCCTCTCTAAGCAGTTTACAGAGTCAGCATATTTCCCTCAACAATTTGGGTCCTCATTTTACCGACCTCGGAAGGATGGAAGGCTGAGTCAACTTTGAGCCTGGTAAGAGTTGAACTGCCAAATTGCAGGCAACTAGCGGTTAGCAGAAGTAGCCTGCAGTACTGCACTCTAACCACTGCACCACCGTGGCTTATTGAAACTGACTGAAGTTTTTGACAATAACTTAGATAAAGTTATGGATTAAAAAGTATTTGGAATGTCAGTAAAGCTTTTATGAGGTTTTCTATCATTATTATTTAACATAATTGAGAGCTAAAAAAAGAAGTGTCAAGAAAAAAAAGATGCAGGCTACTTTGTTCAAAATTAAAAAGAAGGAAAATGATTTACAAACAGCACTAGGAAATGCAACCATTATATATCAAATGAACTTTTACAACAACAGTTCTTACATTAACAATGAGGGAAATAGAGACTAAATTGAAACATGTGAAACAAGAATTTTGAGTTTGCAAATAAATCTGGGAAATGGTTGGCATATAAACTGAGAAATTGAGAAGAAAAGAAAGTAATTTTAAAAATTTAAGGAGAGGAGCCTAAGGACTATCTTAAAAACAAAACTTTAGAAAACCAATTGCTGGTCTGTGGCCATAATAAAAAGTGATTGATTGATTAGTAAACCAAATCAAAGACAAATTATGAATAGTCCTATAATCTTTATGGAAGCTATAAATAAAAAAATAAAATAAGAAAAGCACCAGGATCAGCTACACTTTCAGGTTCTTATTATAAAAATGTAGATATCAATTTTTGCAACCATTTCAAAAAAAGATGAATTATGTTTTACAAGGGGATGCAATGCCGAGATCTTGGAAAGAGGGGAATATTGCTTTGTTACCAAGGGAAAAATAAGATTTAACTTATACCAAGAATTATAGGCCAATTTCTTGAACAAGGATTGTAAAATGTTTTCATCAATTTTGGCAGATACACTAAAAAGATTTTACAAGAGTTTATTCATCATGATCAATGTGGATTTTTACCTAAAAGACAATTGAACGATAATGTGAAATCTATATTCTGAAAGGGACTAAGTCTGGGATGAAAAAAATGTAAGAATTTGGTACATTAGCAGGTTTTAAGATTAATAAACAGTAAATAAAGATGTTGGTAAATGATATGACAATACAAGATCAAGATGATCTAACAAAAACATCTTGTTTTTAAAATTGATTCTTCTTCTTGTGCCATATCCATCATCGGACGTTGGCAATCATGTTGACGATTTAAAATTGATTAAAAAATTAAATATTTGGGTGATACCTTGACTAATTTAAATTCTCTGTTGTTTCAAGATAGCCATGCTATGGAATGAAGTTAAAAAAAACAAATGTTGAGATGGAAAACATTGCTACTGTCGTTGGGAAGAATTTCTGTGATTAAAATGAATGTTATGTAATGTCCAATACGTTATGACTTGACAGTTTTGTTTTTATATATGTGTGATTATTTTTTGTGTTGTTTTTAAAGACAAACTGTTTAATAAAAAATATTTTTTCAAAAAAAATGAATGTTCTATCTGGAATGTTATTTTTATTCCAGAATATACTCATATTGATGACTTATGCAGCATTTAAGCAATGGCAAAAAGATATTTCCAAATGGTTTGGCAAGGCAAGAAATTGAGAATTAAATGCAAACTGACAAAGGTGGGAGGACTTACAAATATCTACCATGGCAGTTTGGATGATGAAACTGATGGAATTGGCGGAGATGGTGAAATTGACAGTATTGATTGAAGAAAAGACAATTTTATTTCTATTTGAAAATCACTTTTAGGTTTTTTTTTGTGTGTGAGAAACCTAAAGAAATGAAATGTTGATTTTGGGAACTGATGATTAGAATCATATGGGCTTATAGCAGTGGTGAAATTCAATTTTTTTTTACTACTGGTTCTGTGGGCATGGCTTGGTGGGCATGGTGTGGCTTGGCGGGCGTGGCTTGGTGGGCATGGCAAGGGAAGGATACTGCAAAATCTCCATTCCCACCCCACTCTGGGGCCAGCCAGAGGTGGTATGTGCCGGTTCTCTGAACTACTTGAAATTTCTTGTCCAGAACCTGTCAGAACCTGCTGGAATTCACCCCGGCTTATAGAAATAATGTAAACAAATTTTAACCTCAAAGTAAGAGTTTGAGATATGGTACTTTAATTCAAATCCGTACCAAAAAAAGTTGGAAGTAATTATTTTCCTTTTTTCCCCTTTTTCTTTTCTTTTTGCGCTTCTATTTTCATTTTTGATTTTCTTTCCTTCTGAAACATTTTTTCTATTTTTTTTATTTTCTGTTTTTGAAAATCAATAAATTATTTAAAAAGCTACAAACACAAATAGAGCACAAATTTAGGAGATTAGCAAGCAAATAAATCCATTGTAAAGTTGGTCAAGCATACTAAGCAGAGCAATGCAACACACGGTCCCCCTTGTTTGGCTAATTTCATCTCCATGGGACTATCCAGTTACTTTTAAAAGTCTACTTGGGAAGCATAGCAAACTGCAATATGCTCATCTCAGCAGCAGAGATTGTTTGAAATTTGGCTTTCCATTTCCCAGCCTCAAGATTTGCTTCAGGTCAAGCTCAAGGGAAAGAGCTTGAAAATAGAACAAACTAGGCCAGAGGTCTCTAACCTTGGCAACTTTAAGCCTGGCAGACTTCAACTTCCAGAATTCCCAAGTCAGCTTTGCTTTGCTGACTGGGGAATTCTGGGAGTTGAAGTCCACCAGGCTTAAAGTTGCCAAGGTTGGAGACCCCTGAACTAGGCTACAAAGAAGTTTTCATAAAAGAAAGGATGCTTGCTATGCTGAGAAGCTTAAATAAGAAGCATGTATTGTTTTTCACAGACTCTTTCCAAACAAATCCATGGTTGTTTACTCCTGGTTTTGCCCTCCTAGAATGTTTCCTAGAAATTGCAAGAGAAGGAAGGAAATTACACAGGTTTTTTTTTTCATTCTTTCAGCTTTTGCTCTGATTATAGTATCATCTATTTTGGTTGGCTAGTCTATTTGTTTCTAACTTGGCTTGGTTTTTGGAAACCTTAGCCAAGCTCCTATTTTTCTTCTGTTGTTTGCATTTTCAAGAATTTCTGGGAAGTCTATATCTATCAATGGGATTTCTTGGTTCATTCTGCTTTTTTTGGCTCTAAGACCAAAACTAAGTCTTACCTGATTGTGTGTCTGATGTAAATCTTGGAATTAATCTATGCCCATGATGGCGAACCTATGGCACAGGTGCCACAGGTGGCACGCAGAGCCCTTTCTGCCGGCACACCAGCCGTCGTCCCAGCCCAGGTCCACCGCACATGTGCGCACCTCCAATCAGCCAGCTGGTCTTCTGGTCTCTGCTGCGCATGAACGGAGGCAGGGCCTTCCCCGATCTCTGCAGGTTCTACCCTCTGCAGATGCCTCTCCATGGCAGGAAAGCAGGAGAAAGCTAGCACGCAATGGGGGGAGAAATTGCAAAGATCTGAGGAGGCACGGAAGGGAGGAGGCACTCAATCGGGGGAGAAACTTTGGAGATCATGGAAGGCAGGAAAAAGCTAGGATTCGATGGGGGAGGAACTTTGGAGATCGTGGAAGGCAGGAAAAAGCTAGGATTCGATGGGGGAGGAACTTTGGAGATCGTGGAAGGCAGGAAAAAGCTAGGATTCGATGGGGGAGGAACTTTGGAGATCGTGGAAGGCAGGAAATAGCTAGGATTCGATGGGGGAGGAACTTTGGAGATTGCAGAAGGCAGGAAAAAGCTAGGATTCAATGGGGGAGGAACTTTGGAGATTGCGGAAGGCAGGAAAAAGCTAGGATTCAATGGGGGAGGTACTTTGGAGATTGTGGAAGGTAGGAAAAAGCTAGGATTCCATGGAGAGCAATTTTGGAGATCGTGGAAGGCAGGAGGCAGCTCTTTAGCACAGCTAAAGCACAGCTCTTTAGTCAGATCTCTCCCCCCTACAAGTGCGGCTCTTTTAAACAGGGAAAGAAGATGGGCAAGAGAATGAACACAAACATGTTTAGCAGCAAACTTTGGAGTTGCCTGATCATCAGCCAAGCCATCTTGGCAGCGCCATACGCTGTGCGGGGAACAGCTGTCTCACTAGGGAACGCTACATAGTTGTCCTCTGGTAAGAGGTATGCTGGCCCTTTTGGGAAAAGTGGGGGGGTGCATTGGGGGGGGCATGCATGCACAGTGTGGGCGCATGTGTAGAGGGAGTGTGGGGGTTGTCGTGCACACATGCATAAATGGGGGCGCACATTGCATTATGGGTTCCGGCACGCGGGAGCGCGACAGTGCATGCGCACTTAGACTTTTGGCACGCAATGCCAAAAAGGTTCGCCATCACTGATCTATGCTCTTCTGGGTGCTGATTGCTGGTTTTAGTCTTTTTGTTTCCTTTTTGGCTTGTTGATTGTTGTTGCCCCGCCCTCTGAGCCTATCTCATCAGAGGAAGAAAGCTCCGAACATGAGGAAGAGGAGTCAGCCAGGCCTCCCTCTCCAGGCCCTTCCCCTCTGGCACTGTCTCAGGTGCCGGCCGAGGGAGAGGAGATTAGCCAGGAGCCAGGTGTCTCAGATGAGAGCGAAGGAGAGCCGTCATTCCTGGATGCATGCCAACGAAGGCGTGATAAACGGTTGCAGCAGTTAAGGGGGCCTGCTAGGGATTAGAACTGAGTCACTGGACCACACCTCAGAGACTATATAAGAGAGGGTGGTGGCTGGTAAAACTCCGTGACGAACAAAAACGAACTTCGCTAGTCACTTGAACAACGTCTGAAGCTGCCAAAAGGGATATTGTTTTGCTGGACTATTTGCAATGCGTATGTAATTTTATGTTATCTGTTGCAGTAAAAGCTCTTGGCAGACGGTGATTATATTGCTGCCAAGTTTGAGATAATGACCTGTGTGCGTGCCAAGTACTTTCTTAACCCTCGGCTGGCTGTGTTTGTGTGTGTGTGTGTGTGTGGACGGGGACAGATCAATTGTCTCTGTTGCATAGTATGTCGATATGGTTTATGTCTATGTGTCTAGTGATGGCTAATTTGTCATAGTGCCAGGCTTCTAGATATTCCTTAGCATTTTTGTATTTGGCTTGGTCTAGGATGATCACAATTTCCTAATTGAAACTATGGTTAAGTCTCCACATCTGCAAAAAAACAACCAAGCTCAGAGAGCATCAAGGGCACCTCATTTCAAATATTCTCCTTTATTGGTTACTTTTTTTATATAGCTCTTGTCATTGCCACAACCAATGCTTTCTCCTTATCTTCTCTTTCTCCTGCTATGCTATAGCTTCAAACTTTGCTGCCCCTTCCTACTTCTCCTGGGATAGCTATATTATAAGTCAGTCGTTGTGATTCTGACTCCTGTTAAGAAAACATACTCTGGATGATAAATTTCAAAAATCTCAACAGGAAATTAAGCAGGAAATTAATGAAATGAAAAAGCTGGTGCAAGAGAATTATGGCAAGGTGACTAATAAATTATCGAATGTGGTGTCTGGCCTGTCAGAAATTATTATTAAAGTGGATTCTAAATTGGAAGAATTTAAATCAGAAGTGAATGTTAAAATAAAGGATACTGACTTTAAAATTTCTGATGTGGATAATAAAATGCAGAGAGTGGAAAACGAAATTACGATGATGCAATTCCGGTCCATGGAATTTGCCATAAGAATTAGAGGTATTAAGGAGAATGATCGACAAGACCTGAGACAGATTTGTGCTGATGCTTTGGCTGTGTTGTTAAAAATTAATTCTGAAGAGATTTTTTACAAAATAGACAAAATTTACAGAGTGAATTCATGGGTGGCCAGACAAAGACAACTGCCTAGAGGACTTCCGGTTTGCTGTTTGTCCCCGCCGGACGCTCCTTCGGGATCGTCGTACCCATTGCCTGTAAAGAGCCGCCTTTATAGCGGAATGGTGGCTCGAAAAAACTCCGTTTCCATGAGGAAACGGAGATAGAGCCAGCTGGGGTGGGTAGAGTCCTCTGCCTAATCCCAAAAGTTTTTTATTTACTTTTGGTACGGAGCGGAAGAGACTCCCCGTATCCCCAGCCGATGCCCCGGGCTCTGGGAGATCTCTGCTACACGCAGAGCTAGGTGACAAAAGCAAGCCTGT
The DNA here is from genome assembly GCA_022577455.1 of Arizona elegans. Lineage (NCBI taxonomy): Eukaryota > Metazoa > Chordata > Lepidosauria > Squamata > Colubridae > Arizona > Arizona elegans. Next base: position 146,629,542 of record JAKOOJ010000001.1, on the reverse strand, counting down.
AAACTTGTTAAATTAATTAAAGAAGAAGTGAGCTGGACCTCTGACCCTGAAGCGCAAGTATTTTCTGTTATATATTTTGATGGGAGTCCCACAAGTATTTTTTTTATTTTAGAAAAGTTACTGAAGTTGTTTAAGAAGTGAAAGGAAAAAAGATTTTTAAAATGGCGATTGCTGAGGCTTGAAGAGAGGCTGAAAGGGAAAGTCCTTCCGTTTTCTATTACAAAGTAGCGGAATGAATGCTTCTGGCTGTAATTGAGGCAAAACCTCACTCTCACTTTTGTTTTTGTTTTTTTGTTTTTTTTTCCTGGGGATCTGATATTGATCTTGGTTGGAAACAAGCCTTTTTTTTTTCTCTTTTCCATTAAATCTTGTCTGTATGGAAAATGGCACCGGGACTTATATAGTTAGACAAACAGGCAGCGGGGGGAAATTCCCCCATTAACAAATTACATCAACAAGTTCTAACTCTCCAGTTTCAGAAACCTGATTTTAATATAATAGAATTTCTTCTTGAAGAGATTGTAAGAAGGGATGAGATTGTGAACCAGCAACTTCAAAAATTTAAGCAGGAAATTAAAGAAATTGGTGAATTGGTGAAATCAAAGTTTGACTTTTTGAATCGAAAGATTTTAAAAACAGCTAACGGTTTATCAGACTTTCTGATTCAGTTGGATGCAAAGACTAAATTATTAGAGTCTAAAATGAAAGAAACTGAGGAGAATTTGGATGACAAGATTCAAAAAATTAAAAAGGATTTGGTAAACACTCAGGATAATAGCTCAGAAGACAAACCTAAAATGGAGGTTGACCAAAAGACTGGTAATGAAGAAAATGTGCAACAGAGGATTGAAAGAGAAGTTTTAATGATTCAATATAATTTTACAGAATATGCAATTAGACTGAGAAGTCTGCAGGAAAATAACAGAGATGACTTAAGGAAAATATCTTCTGAAATTCTGGCTGGGATTTTAAAGGTTCAACCTGATGAAGTGTTTTGCAGGATTGACAGAATTTATAGAATAAACTCCTGGTTGGCAAAGCAAAGGCAATTGCCCAGAGATGTGGTGATTTATTTTACAGATAAAGAAATTAGGAATAATATTGTGCAGAACTCTTTTAATTCTACTTTGCAATTTCATGGAAGAAAGATTTGGATTTTTAAGGAGCTCCCGCCTAAGATGCTAATGGAGAGGAAGAAATTTGGCTTTCTAGTGACTGAGTTAAAAAAAAGAAATATCCTATTTAGGTGGGATGTCCCAGTTGGTTTAATATTGAGACACCAAGGAGTAAGATACCAACTGAACACTGTTGAAAAAGTGGAAGAATTTTATCAAAAAATTTTAAAAATGAATTTAATATCTTTAGGCACAATACAGGACAAGCAAAAGGAGTTGGAAACAAAAGGAAAATATCAAATTACAGAGGCTGTGGTAGATAAATTGTCTTTGGACTCCCTGGATACCCCAGCTGGACTGTCTATAAATATGAGAGCAGTGTCATCCGACTCCAATGTGATGAACCATCAAGTTACAGACAAGTGCGTAAATCAACCAGTTGATATACAAGTGATGGAGAAGAAAGACGAGATGAAACAAGATCAACTCATAAAGCAGAATGAAAATCGATTAGCCGACACACAATTGGTAGGAAGGAAACGAGGATGGAAATTCAACCCGCAAAAGAAAAAGAAAAGAAATAGATCTCATAGAAATAGCAGTTTCTAAACCAAGCAATAGTGAAGCCAGGGACTTTAAAAAATGAATGAATATGTGAAAAGATAGTGGAGGCGAACAATTGTTTAATACTATCTTGAGGATAGTGGCAGATCTCTGCAATGCCATGATTTTGGGATGTGAAAGAGCCTTACATTGTTGGATTTGAATTATCTACTTTGGATTTCTTTTACTGGTAAATATATTAATTATTTTGAGTTACAAGGCAAGAGAGTCACGCTGGGGCATGCAGAAGATCTGGATGTTACCCATTAGGATGATGGGAATTAACAATCCTGATGAAAACCACAATTACAACTATATGGATATAATTATAATGTCATTCAGGTGGTTGTTTTTACTTTTATATATATATGAGGATATCTACTACTGATGGGGGCAGAAGATGATTGAAGATTTTCAACAAACTGTTGCACCAGCATGTTATTTTACCCTATTATGGATGATGGATTTAACAATCCAGTGGAAAGACATCAAAGAAGATATTATATGGATTATAAATTTAAAGTTATTGTCTTTTTTCTTTTTACAAAATGGAATGCATATATAGATATGTGTATATTTTAGTAGTGTGGGCAGTGGATTATATTTAGAATTGTAATGCATGATTTTGTAGGAATTTGGGTTGAAATAGGTTAGTTTACTGATTGATTAGTTTAAGAAAAAGGATCTTTAAGTCATATATTTAGGGGAGTGGAGGAATTGGATAGAACTGAATAAATGTTAAATTTGGATGTAGGGAGAAGGCCGCTTTAAAATGTTATATTAATATATATAAAAGATTAAATGTTAAATTGTTGTAATAATACACTATAAGTTTAGGGGAGGAGAAAAAGGGAAGATTATCGCAAAAATGGGAGTTATAAAAATATTATGCTAAGGGTCAGTATTTTGAGGAGGGAGTAAGGGAAAGGTAAAATATTATGTAATTAGTTATGAATTAGCTTATGGTTGTGAAGAAGTCACAGGGGGGAATGGGTGGTGAGGGGGGGTTAGGGAAGAGGGGGGGGAAGGGGGAAAAACTTGTATTCGAAAACTTTTTCAATAAAAAAAAAAGACAACTGCCTAGAGATGTGGTGATATATTTTACAGATAGAAGAATGAGAAATGATATTTTGCAAAAATCTTTTCTTTCTTCTGTGCAAGTTTAGGGAGCCCAAATTGGAATTTATAAAGAATTACCGCCTAAGATGTTAAAAGATAGAAAAGATTTTGGTTTCTTAGTAAATGAATTTAAAAAATCTCAAATTCCATTTCGGTGGGATGCTCCAACTGGCATAATTTTGAAGTACAATGGAGAAAGATATCGATTGAATACTGTTGAAAAGGCGGAACACTTCTACTATACTGTTTTTAAAGAGAGATCACCATCCCCACGTACATCTACTGTGTTGGAGATAAAGGAGAGTGATAAGGAGAAGCAACCTCAGCAAGAGATGGAAGAGCAGCTTAAGCAGGTTGAATCAGAGCCAGTGGAAATGCAGGGTGCTGCATTTTTGGGAGGAGCCTCTGTCAGAATCTTCTCCAATTTTGACTACAAGAGATGTGGCTTTGGACCTAGCTCGGATGGCTGAGGCCAAAGACCAGCGTATAACTCATGCAATTTCCAAGCAACTCAAAGAAAAGCAATTACAGGAAAGAGCTAAGGCACAACAATACAAAAAGGGAGTCAAGAGTACTACACAAGAAAGTGAAGCCATGGGAGGAGCAAAGCCGAAGATTTCGGAAGATATCCGGCAATTCTGCTCGTCGCTTCAAAAAGGTATACATGACGATTAAGTTTCTATCCTGGAATGTGAATGGATTGAATTCACCACAGAAAAGGAAGAAGTTATTCACATATCTGAGACAATTTAATAATGATATAATTTGCTTACAAGAAACTCATGTTAGAACACAAGATCAAAAATATTTGATAAATTCAAAATTAGAAATACATTTTATAGCTTCAAATTTGGAAAAAAAGAATGGTGTGGTCATTTATATAAATAAAAGACTGTCAGCTAAAATTATAGAAGCAGATGAAGGCGGCAGGTTTATAGCAATTGAACTGAACACTATAAATGGCCAAATTCTCGTGATTGGAATTTATGCTCCTAATCAACAACAGGATCATTTTTATAAAACTTTGCACACCAAAATACTGCAATGGGATTACAGATCTATTTTAATTATGGGAGATTGGAATGGAGTAATTAATTCCAAATTAGATAAAAAGAGCTTGGTGAAGTCAAGGATTAGACTACCACAGACTTTTTTCGACATGAAAGAAGATTTGGAATTAAAAGATATTTGGAAAATACATAATCCAAAAGAATTGGACTATACTTTTTTCTCTGATAGACATCGATCTTTTTCTAGGATTGATTTTATTTTATTATCAGATGATTTACTTGTTAAGACAAAAAGAACAAAGATTTTTCCAAGAACTCTAACCGATCATAGTCCAGTATGGATAGAAATTGAGACTGGAAAGACTGAGAGAAGATCATGCAGATTAAATGAAAATTTATTTAGATATAAAAAAAAACATAATAGAACTTAAAAAGCAGATTAAAGAATTTTTTGAAATAAACTTGAATAAGGGTACCCCAATTGAAATTGTGTGGGATGTGAGTAAAGCATATATGAGAGGGGTACTCATTCATATGAATTCTAAACATAAACTGAATCGACAAAAGAAAAGAGTTGAACTGGAAGTAGAAATAAAGAATAAAGAACAGTTACTTATTAAAAATCCAACAGACGAAAGAATACGTGGTGCTATAAAACTTTTGAAAGATCAATTCCAAATGCTTATGGCGGAACAAGTTGCAACAAATTTACAATATGCGAAGCATAATACATTTTGTAATGCCAATAAACCGGGCAGATCGTTGGCCTACACATTAAGGAAGAAGCAGAGTATACGGACTATTGATAGTATTGATATTGGAGGGAAAAAAAATTTTCAACAAAAATTAATTAAGGAAGTTTTTGTAAATTACTACACTAAATTATATGCTAAAGATGATATGCAGAATGGATTTATAGAAAAAATACTTAGAAAATAAAAGAGTCACAAAAATTACCAACCAACAAAAGGAAAGAATGAATTATCCTATAACAGTTGAGGAGATAATTGCAGCAATTAAACAACTGAAAACAGCTAAAGCTCCTGGAACGGATGGTTTGAGTGCAGTGTATTATAAAACTTTGCAAGCAGAAATGGTGGAACAACTTAGAGACTTATTTTGTAACATACAACAAGGGGGTAAAATACCCCCATCATGGAAAACAGCTTACATTTCTTTGATACCAAAAGAGCAAGTAGGTCCTAAAAAACCGGAGAATTATAGACCAATATCTCTTCTGAATAATGATTATAAAATTTAGCCAACAGATTGATGCCAGTAATTCAAGAGGTGATTCATGATGATCAAGCGGGATTTATAGAGGGTAGATATATGAAGGACAATGTAAGGCAAGTTATTGATTTATTGGAATATCTTGAGAAGAATAAACAGATCCCTGCAGTGCTGGTTTTCTTGGATGCGGAGAAGGCCTTTGATAGGGTGGACTGGAATTTTCTATTAAAGACTTTAAAAAAGATGGACTTTGGGGATCAATTTATACAGGCGGTTTCAGCAATTTACCAAGAGCAAAAGGCACAGATTATTATCAATGGAAGTTTGACAACAGATTTTAATATTGAAAAAGGAACAAGACAAGGTTGTCTGTTATCCCCATTGTTATTTATTTTAACACTAGAAGTCTTATTGAATACAATACGTGATTCGAATATCTTGAAAGGTATAGTGATAAGGCAAGAGGATTACAGAATAAGGGCATTTGCAGATGATCTGGTTGTTACCCTAACACAGCCAATGGAATCAATAATCCAGATGAAAGACATTTTAAAAGACTATGGCACAGTATCAGGATTTAGACTGAACCAGAAAAAAACTAAGATGATAGTTAAAAATATGACACAAGATCGAAAACATGAACTTGAAAGCAGAGCAGGTTTTGAGATTGTACCTAAGGTTAAATATCTAGGAGTTCAGGTTGCAGAATCAAACATGAAATTGTTTCAAAATAATTATGAGGTGTTGTGGCGAGATATACAGAAAGATATAGAGACTTGGAAAAAACTGCAGCTGTCCTTACTTGGAAGAATAGCAGCAGTTAAGATGAATATTTTGCCAAGATTTCTTTTTTTGTTTCAAATGATTCCGGTGCTTAAAAGTGATAAACAACTGAAAGAATGGCAAAGTGGATTGAATAAGTTTGTCTGGAATGAGAAAAAACCGAAAAAAACAAAATTGAAAATTATGCAAGATGCTCCAGAAAGGGGAGGTCTTAAACTTCCAAACCTACAGTTATATTATGAAGCAGCAGCTTTGACTCAAGCAAGTGATTGGTTTGGAAGGAAAAAGACTGGAATATTGAATATAGAAAGTTTTGATCCTGAATTTGGTTGGCATGCTTACTTATTTTATGAGAACAGAGTGGATAAAGTGTTTAAAAGCCATATACTTAGAGACTTTTTGATCAGAGTTTGGAAGAAGCACCGACTCAAATGGAATTATAAAATACCGCTATGGTTGGATCTTGGTCATATCATGTGGAATATAAATATAATGTCACTCAGGGGATTTTTATATAAAGAAGTTCTTTTTACAGATGCGGGCAGATAGCAACTGAAGACATTAGAGACACTGTTGGACGAAGGGATTAATTTAACTTGGTTACAGTATAATCAACTTCAACTGAGATGGAAAGAGGACCAAAAAACTGGTATTATGTTGCATGAGGAAGAATTGGTTAGACATATAAAAGAGAAAGGTCCAATGCATATTAAAAGGCTTTACAATGTTTTGTTAGAAAGGGATTCAGAAACCGAATTGGTTAAAGATTGCATGATTAAGTGGGCACAAAATTTTGCAGAGCCAGTGATGTTAGAGACATGGGAAAAAAATTGGGTTCAGAATGTTAAATTTACACAGTCACAGAATTTGAGGGAAAATTTTTATAAAATGTTTTATAGATGGCATTTAGATCCTAAGAAATTGTTGTGTATGTACCCTAATGTTCAGCCAAAATGTTGGAGATGTGATTGTTTAGATGCTACATATTACCATGTTTGGTGGACCTGTAAGAAAGTTAAGGCTTTTTGGATAAAAATTTGGTGGGTTATGCAGAACGTTTTGAGGAAAAAAATTCAATTTTCTCCACAATTGTTTTTACTGGGTATAGTTAAGGGTTTTACAAAGGATGAAACAAAGTTGATATTGTATATGATAACAGCAGCGAGATTATTGATAGGTAAATATTGGAAAAATGAAGCTTTGCCCACTATCGAGGAATGGACTTTGAAGATGGCTAGCTTTGCAGAGATGGCGAAGATCTCAGCATATCTAAAAGATCGCTCACAAGAGACTTATGAAGGGGAATGGAAAAAGTGGATAGACTATGTGCAGAACAAATATCAAATTAGGAAGTATCAAATAGCTTTTCACTGAAAGTATTATTTAAAAATAGAAATATTTGAATTTTGTGAAGATGAAAAATTATATGGGGGATGGAGGGGTTCAGGTTTTATAAAAAGGGGATTCTGTTGGGATTATATTCTGTGGAAGTCAGGGGGGAGGGGAGGGTTCGGGGGGTTTGGGAGGGTTAGGTTGGGGAGCTTGGGGTGGGTTGGGGAGGGAAATGGGGTGAAAATGTAATTGTAAAACTTTTGCAATAAAAAAAAGAAAAGAAAAGAAAGAAAACATACAAATTTTACAACTTTCCCATCAATGCCCATGATAAAGAATCTCTCCCAAGTGTGGAAGCCAAATTTGAAAAAAAATTATTTTTATGTTGGAGTCGGAAATTTTCTGTAGGGGTTCCGAATAATTTAGACTCTATGTTAGAAGGCCCTCTCCTCCACTATTTTTGCTTTAAAAGGTGCTATGAGATATAAATATTTGAGGGAATACCTCAAATATTTATCTCAGTGAAACATTGGAAGACATACTATTCAAAATAGCTAGGGTTAATATCCTTTAAAGTGTCTACCATTGCTATCTTTATTCTATTCTGAAGCAGTTTGATGTTTTTCATATTTCTCCACTATAGTTTATGGACAAATCTTTTTGTTTGTTGTTGTTTATTTGGGTTTTGTTCTAACTAATACAAAAATTCTATCTATCTATCTATTGACTCTCTCTCCCTCTCTCTCTCTCTCTCTCTCTCTCTCCCTCTCTCTCTCTCTCTCCCCCCGCTCTCCTACTTACATACTTACTTACCTACCTACCTATGTACCTATACACAGTGGTGGGATTCAAGTAATTTAACAACTGGTTCTCTGCCCTAATGATTTCTTCCAACAACAAATTTGCCAAGCTGCTCAGAAAGTTAACAACTGGTTCTCCCAAAGTGGTGCGAACTGGCTGAATCCCACCACTGCCTATACACAGAAATGCAACTGACCTTTTGCATTTGATAACTATGAATCTGATACAACTATTGATTTTTGTATCTCTATCCCATTTTTGTATTCCCACATATTGTATTTTGTTCGCTGAACAAGGCATGTGGCAGAAAGTATATTGAAAGAAGTAGCACACATGAACCTGAAACCATATAGGCTGTATATGTTAGTTAATGATGATCTAGAGTATAATAAATTTCTCTTATTTATTTGAAGAACTCTGACACTGTATATAATGTGGATTTATCCTAGTTCCTCATTTACTTCTAGAAAGTGAGGCTAGAAAAGCAATTAAATTCATAGGCACCCTGCTCTAACTGAACAATATATTTTCCCTCATTGGCCAACACATTGACACTTCTTATTTATCACTGTATCATTGGCATCATCAAGATAATTGTTTTCAACTTTCATGCCTGCATTCTTGAAAGATCTCTTGTCAAACTGTATAACTCAGACTATGCTTGTGAAATGGAGAGCCAGATGAGCCTGCTGTCGAAAAGAAAGAAAGAAAGAAAGAAAGAAAGAAAGAAAGAAAGAAAGAAAGAAAGAAAGAAAGAAAGACACCTCTAAAAGTAAAATTGAAAAATGCTCAGCAAGATCCATTATAATTTCTGCAAGCAGGCTGGTTTTTTTTAATAAAAACAAAAATTGTCATTTTCGCCCTGGATTGTTTTCTAAGACTAGATGGATGCTACCTTGAGGGAATTGAAGAACCTGTCATTAGAGAACTTAGCCCAGAGAACTTGGAGAGCCTTGGAGAGCCTTAGAGAACTTGGCTGCTTGAAAGAAGTCATCCCAGGCCAGATGTTTTTCTTCCCCTAGACTCTCACTCTATCATCACCCACTTCCATAGTGTCACCTAGAAATCTAGACAGTTCTGGGCAGTCAGAAATATATAGCAGGTGCTTCCAACCTGCTATGTCAGTCAGGATTGCATCCTCCATAATGAGTCAAACATTTTTGTTTCACCACATAGATAGGGATGGCTGCCTGAAACACTGCAAGAAGTCTCACCCAGTGAAACTGGCAGGACCCAGAAGCCCCACAAATTTGTCCCTACTGCCAAGCAAATTGTGCATTCATGCTGAAAGATGGCATTGCACTGCGCTTAATGTGATATTGGAGTATAGTAGATCTGTGTTTGGGGGGGGGGGACAGGAGGCTTTCTTTTAGATCAACAATACTACAAGATGACTTACACTCATATATATATATATATATATATATATATATATATATATATATATATAGAGAGAGAGAGAGAGAGAGAGAGAGAGAGAGAGAGAGAGAGAGAGAGAGAGAGAGAGAGAGAGAGAGAGAGAGGGATGGCTGGGTTGTGTGTGCACTCCACACAAATGCATACACTCAGAAACAATAAGAGTCTTTCCCACAGAATAGTTGAAGGCAAAGTCTCTTACATTATGTACATTAGTGATAATCTTGATTTTAATCTCCTCACCAACCCATAGCTACAGGTAAGCCATAGCTTCTGGTTATATTTCTAAGGAAACTTAAGATAAATGGTATTATGTAGGATTCAGAGGGTAATTGCTCATAGAGTGAAAGCTAATAGTGAATGAAATGGGCAGCTTTGTCTCTACATGCCACTTGTGCTCTAGAGACAATGCATCTTATCACAGTGAGATCCTTCACACCAGAGAAACATTGAATTGTACCTCAATGCTGCACAAAAGTGCTCAGAAGCTACTTTGACAAAGCAATGAAATTGGATTGACATTCTGCTTTTTACTAGGTAGAAGAAGAGTACCAGAGTGCTTCACAGAGCAGCCTTGAAGGATGCTTGGGTCAAAACAAGGAGTCCCTTTGAGATTTTGCCCAGTCCTAATACAAATCCATACAATTCTACAGGTAAATCCATATGTAAGTAGGGCATGAGATTGAGAATTGAGGATGATCCTGCTGGCCCTGACTCCCAACAACCAACTAGAGTGTTTTTGCCATTTCTTACACTAAACTAAACGGTATCCTAGCTCTGTGCAAATAACTAGCTGGAACATGAGAGCACTTGCCAGCCCACAATTTTTCATAGTCATGCATATACTTTTAAACAAATATAACAGCAACCAACAATAAAGCCTATGGACATTCTGTACACGAAGTTTTCTGTTGTACATCCAGATTTAGGAAAAAAAACTGAAGATACAGCAAGAATTGTTCAATGAAGGTTTGGAATTTACCATGGTTGATGTGTTTACAAATTGCTGGAAGTATTGCTGAAAGATGTGGTCACAAGGAAGAAAGGAGGGACCTCAAGATGTGAGAATTTGAAACAAGAACATCTAAAGGATATTTTGCGAGTGTGCACAAATATTTACGCACACACATCCATGCACATACTGTTATTGAAGTATTACAGAGAATTGCATGAGAAAGTAGATGTAAAGCATAAAAGAAGTAATTACAGTAAAAAAAGGTGATGAGTTATGGAAAATTGTACTGTAATTTGAGAGAAATTTGATATAGAATAGTTTACAGATGGTATGTAACTCCATCAATGATTATCAAGGTATACAAATCATACACAACAAGCACTAGAACACAAAAAGAATATTTCAGCACATGTGAGAGTCATGCCCCCCAAAAAAGTACTGGAAGAAAATACATCAAAATATTAAGAAATTTTTAAACATAAAATTTGAGCTGAAACCACAAACATATTTATTAGGATTCATTATTAATATTAATTAGGATTTACATTAGAAAATATAAATGAAAAGCATTACAATTTACTGAGATATATAATTGACAATTATAGGAACAAATCTGGCAGAACATTGGAAAGTGAAAATTCGCCAATGATAGAGGATTGGGAGACCAAAATTAGAGAATATGCAGCAAGAATAAAATTTACAATGTATACTCATAATAGAGACTTAACTAAATTCAAAGACAAATGGCTTTATTATATACAAGAGATTATGCAAATAATCTCACAAATTTAGACACTTATAATTAAGAGACATTAAGAGACATTTATAAAATTAATTATTCTATACATAAAATTATCTAAACATATATTAGCAATAACCTCCACTATTTAACATTCAATATTTAGGTACAAATATTTAGATAGTAGTTAGTGGATGAAAAAATATATGGAAGGGAAGGGTAGAATGGGTTAGCAAAATATTTTTAAATAGTATTTTTAATTATGTTTTATTAATAGAAGTTTATCTTTTATTTTGCTTTTCGTATCTTTATTCTTGGGTGATTTTTCCTTAAATAATCTGATTTTTTTTTAATTTGATTGATTTGTGCAATAAAAAAGTTTAAAATATTTAAAAAGTCTTTCTGTTGTCACTACCACTTCCTTCAAACCCCTCCAATAATGATCGATTTGGGGTTTCTCAAAAGAAGCTTTCCCTATTGCTAGATGAAGAAGTCAGCAATGTGAAATCTTTATTTTTTATTCTTTTTTGTTTACATAGAATTTGATCAAAACCTCTTCAGGCATTTAATTCCTATTTCCATGGCTGGAACAGATTTTTTTTCCCCCCTTTTACTTCTTCTTTAAATACCCTTTCCTTCAAAAGCAACTTTTCTATTATGGCGACTCTTCATTTATTTTTTCCCCTCTGAATGAAAAGTATGTTTGTTTTTGATTTAATCCAAGACTTTTCATCAAAAATCCAATATCCTTTTTATTGTATACCAAATGTGGGAAAGTTGCGGCTCTCCAGATTTTGCTGAACTTCATCTGGCTTCCCCAATTCATAAGAGAAGCAACAGTTTACAGATATCCTAAATCTCTCTCTTTCTCTCTTCACACACACACACATACACAGCACACAACATATATTATCTTTAATTACAATGTATGTTTAACAAAAATAACACATCACATGTAGGAGACAAATATTTGTCTCACTGAAATATGTCTCACTGTTATATTTCATTCATTTCTGCATCTGGAATACTAGAGGATGTAGCTAAAGATTTAAGGCACCTTTTCTTATTCAAGCTTGATAGAAAAACAGCTTTAAAAAGTTTCCAAGGATAACCTGAATGATAGGAAGCTAATGAAAGGATAAAAGGCAAATAAAAAAAAAAATAAACATGACAAGGGGAAACAGTGTGATTTTTGAATACTTAATGTTGCCATTATTATTTTGCTATTCTTCCATCAATATTTTAAGAGAAAAGAGAAAGGAAAATTACAGCACAGGGTCACACATGGAGCCAGAAAAACTAAAGGTCAAGCTATTCAGCCAAATTGTTTTATGGGCAATAAAAGCTAAAAGGTCTATGGACAGGCCAAAGGGACAGTCAAGTGATCCTGAATGTGGGACCATTCTATGGACAGGCCAAAGGGACCAGTCCGTTTTCATGATCTTTGTGAATTGAGATAGACAATAATTGCATTATTACATTGATGTATCACTCCCCCTCTCCAAAGCACCCACTTTTTATTTTCACAAAAATGTTACCAGAAAGTGGTGTGTGTGTGTGTTCCCAAATCACTCAGAAAACTTTATGGCTATAGAAGGTTTATATGCCTTCCCTGATCCTAGTCTAATGGTCCACCGACTGGTTGTCCCTCATGAGGAATATCATCTTAGACTAAGTAGACTAATCTACTTAGTCCATATAACAGGTAGGGCAACAGAGACAAACTCCCCAAATCCTTGTCCTAAAACTCTGAATTTCTGAGCCTCTTTATTTTCAGTCAAACAGAAATAAATATAATATCTACAATATGAGTTATCACAAATTAATGTATGGATGTTTGTCTTGCTAACTAGTAATTTCATAGCTAAAATTTACTCTTTACTATATGACAATAAGAGGGCAATATGGGGAAACCCCTAATTCTGTGTCTCTTCTGGTTTTCTCTGACAGGACCAACCATGAGGTTTATCCCTGCTAAGCAAGAACTATCAGATCTGCTTCTTATAGTCTGAAGAAAAAGAAATGTACCCTTTTAAATGTAGGTTTGCAAACTGTCTGTTAGAAGGTGCCTTGAGCTGAATCAAAGCTTTGGTCCACCAAGCTCAATATTTTCCAAGGAGATTTGTAAGATCTGTCCAGGATTTCAGACAGGAGTTCTCGCTAGATATTTCCAAAAACTGAGCATCAGAATTGCTTCACACAATGTAGAGCTATGGCTGAGCTACAGTCCTTCCCCATTTTAATGTTGATAACTCCTTGCTTTCTCCAGTGAGCAATATCTGTTCTCTTATTCTCTTGTGCATCTGGAGAAAATTAATGGCCTGTGGGTGGTCATCAGTTCCTTTGCCAAAAATCTGTTGAATGAAAGTAATGGATGACATTTCATCCATATCTCTTATCCACTACCCAAATGGCAATTAAGCCCATTTCCTCACTGGAAGCTGTAATTCTTTATTCATTCGGCACTAAAATGATTAGCTCTTTTAAAGAATTGCAAGATGGTTTAATCAATACAAATGCTGTTCATATCATTCCAATAATGATCCATTATCTGTTCTAACCAGATTCTGGAGTGCCCTCAGAGTATGAAGGCATTTTAGGAAAAAAAAATAAGCATAATATCTTCCATAATGTGCTGGCCCTCCCTCCCTCCCTCTGTCCCTGCCTGCCTGCCTGCCTCTCTTTCCTTACATTATCTTGCCATTCTGCAAAATGACAGGAGGAAGAGTGCAAAACTGTTTATGGAGAGGCTTATGTGGGAAAAAATCGCACCATAATACCTGTTCAATATACAGCTAAATTGTATATTGTAAAAGAATATGTACAAGAATATTAAGAAAAAGAAGCAGTGACTGGAAATTTCATTTTTTAAAAGAATCCTCTAATGCTCACAGCAAAAATGGAAGGTAAAATGAAGACCCAGGTTGTTGGGATAAATAGGCTGACTCTGTAAATTGCTTAGAGAGGGCTGTAAAGCACTATGAAGTAGTATATAAGTCTAGGTGCTCTTGCTATTTCCATAGCCTGCAGAATGTCAGTATTATTGTATACTAAGTTGAAAAATCTGCATTGGAAAAGTTCAGAGATGTGAACATTGATAGATAATTGCGTTCCAATTCGCACAGCTGCTTGCATTAATGTGAGAGCCAAACAAATATATTCCCCTTTTTAGCCACAAATATTATTCTTGAAATGTGTATCAAGGAACCATTCTGGTCATGGAGACACAGAGAAAAGTGCTGTGTGATGGATCTACAAATCATGTTGTTACTTGATGAACTTGGAATAACTTTGACTGCTATTTAAAGTAATTTAGGAATACAAAAGCAGACTTTGTTTTGTCTTCTTCCCACCCATAACAATATTGCAGAATAAAGGAACTGCCAATCAGAAAAAAAAAAAAAGCCAAATCAGGATTTTTTTTCTCCTCAATTTAACTTTCTTTTCCTTTTTCAAAATTACATCAGATAACAATCTACTTTCCATTAAATCCTCACCAGCATGCTTTATATCTAGGGTGTTATTAAAAGGCACTCTGAATTTTATGCTTCACACTCAAATAGTCAAAAGTCTGAATAATGCAATACTGTTGGGGGTGGGGGAGGAAAAAACTGCATAAAGAATAAACATTAATTCCAGATTATAATCAGCGGGCTCTGGGCAAACTGTTTTGCAACTCAAGAGAAAGAGAGAATGAAAAAAAACATTTGTTCTCTAGTTTAGGAAAATGAGAAAGTTTTCTAAGGCTTTTACTGTTTGTTCAAAACTTGTATTATAGAAGCAATATAGAATTTTTTTTAAAAAAAAAAACCCTTTCAAAAACAGTGGATTTTCTTCTCCTATAGTAGCTAATGGATCTCCTTCAGTTCTTCATTATGAAGATGTTGCAGCTATCTTTTCCACAACGCAGCGGGGACAGAAATAGAACATTCAAAGACTTCACATCTTGTTGTGGAGAAGGAAGATTCATCATGATCTACTCTTTAGATCACAGTAGCAGTTTTCCCCAAAAGGCTAGTCAATCACACGGACCCTGGAAAATAAATAACATCACTACAGAACAAACCAAGCCTTGTAAGTAATTGGGAATTATTATTGTTGACTAGGACAACCAGTTAAAAGCTGCCATCGATCAGGTTTATAGGTCCTTTTGTGGAATCTCCCATTTTGCAGATAGCAAAAGCAGCCATGATGTAGTCGTGGCCATCTGTAAAGCACAAATAATTAGCCTTCTGCTTTATGATTCCCAGATCAAATTTTTAACTATGTTGCTTTCTCTCTCTCTCTCTCTCTCTCTCTCTCTCTCTCTCTCTCTCTCTCTCTCTCTCTCTCTCTCTCTCTCTCTGGCCTCCATGGTTCTTCTGGAAAACTTCCAGTCACCTTGGGAGGAAAAACGGCATTGAATTAGGTGGCTTTTCAGTCCAAAGTTTGGCTTTATTAGGGCCCAAGGTAGCAATTGTGGAATTGAAATGTGCATATGTCCTGAAGGCCTATCTTCATATGGAGTGGAATATCCCTCTATTTTTTTTTTTTTGATGGTGGGGGGGAGTATTCTGGCTGGAAGACCATTCATTTCAGCTAAGTGAACATCTCACATGTGCTGCACTGGTAAGCTTTCTCCCTGGTGAGATTTAATACTTTGCCATCTAGGCTTCAAAGAAGGGAGATATAAGAACATCTGAACAAAAGATCAATTATATCTCTGCCAGTTAGGGGATATTGAATCTATTACTCATGTTTGATTGTGCTGCCCATTTTATACATCCTGATGCTCAGATTTAATAAACCCCTTACTACTAAATTGTTCTGGCGGTGTAGATGAGGAGAAAACAGGCTTCCTTTTAGCTAAAGAATCTACCGAATGTTCTAATAAGGTAGCCAACTTTTCTGCAATTATTATTGCTAATGTTCAGATATTATAATAAAAGGATATTGATAAATGACATATCTATACTTTCCACACCACTGATACAGGGGTGGGTTCTAAATTTTTTTTTACTACTGGTTCTGTGGGCCTGGCTTATTTTGTAGGTGTGGCTTGGAGGTCATGTGACTAGGTGGGTGTGGCTAGCTGGTCAGAGTAATTTCTGGAAGGTCCTCGCACTTACGACTAGTCCTCGCACTTACGACCCGACTCGTTTGCTTTTAACACTGATCAGCTGTAGGACGGCCCTTTGAAGCCCCACGGCAAGAGTTTAAACAGTTTTTTCCCTCTAGTCATCAGCTGGGACTCAGGAGGCAGCAATAGATTGGGGGTAGGACTAAATAAAAGGTAAGAATAACATGGGGGTGTGGGGGGTGTGAGGACCGGTTCGGTGATGTCATATCATCACTGCTGACCGAACCGGGAGGAACCCACCACTGCACTGATAGGATTAATTAGCCTTTTCATCTTTCATGTTTCCTTTTATTGTTTTCAATCCTTACATGGTTATTGGTGTCCTTTCTCAATGACCGATTTTTGACTTTTATCCAAAACATCTGTCCAGCCAATTTGGTGTAGTAGTTAGGGCTAGAAACTGAGAGATGGGAATTCTAGTCCTGCCTTAGATACAAGCCACTGGAGGAACTTTGGGGCCAATCTGTCAGTCCTAGGAAGGAAGAAAGGGCAAACCATTTCTGAAAAACGTTGTCAACAAACAAAAGTACAAAGGAGTAGTCCAGGCAGTTGCCAGGAGTAACACTAACTTGAAAACACAAAACTCTCTTCTTTTTTCTTTCCAGAACAATGAAAAATATTTCTTGGAAAACTCATCAAATAGGAATAATCATAATCATTTTTTGGGACACAATTATTGTGTCTTTACCTTGATTCCCATGGCAGCCAGATTTTAATCATACGTACATGAATTGAAGGAGAGAAGAAATAATTAAGAAATAATCCAGGCTAAACCTGAATTGCTAAGCACATTATATGTATGTATGAATTTATGATGGGCCCTACATCTGCAAATCTTCAGTAAAGTGGCTAAGGCCTAGTTTCTTCCATCCCCTGCATTTGGATCCAAGTGAATGGGGTCCCCTTTTGGTTTTTGATAATAATTTGATATATGATACACAGGGTTATGGTTTTGCCCATATCTGTTTCTGTTTTATATTACCCAGAATCAAATTGACTGAGCTGAACAACCTTTTAAATATGCAAAATAAATAATAAATACCTGCATTTTATTTTGAAACATTTAGTTTGAAATACAAGTATAATGTAAACATCTTACAGTTAATCTTATGGTACATATTTTTTAAAAAAACGCAACAGTGAATTAGTGAATTTTTATATTTAATGGGAGTTGAATTATATTGTTTACAAGGCACCTAGAAACATTTTGGTACCATAACTTTTTTTTTCTAAAATATTCAAAGTTGATATGAAGGACTGCATGAAATTCATATTTTGAAAAAAAAGTGCAAAAAACTTAATTACCACTGAATTTTAAACGTTCATGTGACTGAAGGGAAAATGGTCAGGAACAACAGTCCTGAACAACTATTTATTATAATTTTGAATATAGTTGTCCTGACTCTGCCTGTTATTTTATGAGTTGGGGGTGGAAAATACACTGCTCAAAAAAATAAAGGGAACACAAGCAGAAGACATCTGAGATCTGAATGAATGAAATAGCCTTATTAAATACTTTGTTTGTTACATACAGTAGTTTTGTGTTCCCTTTAGTTGTTTGAGCAGTGTATAAACTACTGTATGCAAAGAACAAAGTATTTAATAAGGCTATTTTATTCATTCAGATCTTGGATGTCTTCTGCTTGTGTTCCCTTTATTTTTTTGAGCAGTATAGTATAACTTTTGGAATTTGAGCTTAATGAATCTTTCAAGCTAACAAAATTTTAAAGCTCAGTGGAAGAAATACCAGTAATGGCAATTAATTCCTGGGTCATGAGTTTCACAGTTAGAATTGTGGGTTGGACTGAAGCAGAACTAAAATCTCTAGATAGAAAGACCAGAAAAAATAATGATAATGAATCATGCCCTTCATCCACACAACAATGTTGATACAGTATACTCTAATTACTAAGGAAAATAGATGGGCATGGAATGTTGCAAGAAGGAAAAAGGACATGACTATATGAAGAATATGTGAGGGACAGTATATCCTAGTATACCATGGAGGCTTACTGAGAAACCATATTGGCCAACTTGAAAGATCAAATGAAGAACAGAAAAGAGACATGAAAAGGGAAAGTAATACATGGCCAGTGTGTTAAAAAAAAAAAAAAACTATCAAGAAAGCAAATAATAATATCTGATCGTGGCTAAGACCAGAAAAAAAATTGAAGAAAAAGACACAGGAGCTAATTTTGGCTGCACAAGACCAAGCCTTGGTCAAGGACAGAATTGAGAAGACAGAAACAGACAGCAAGTGATATCTTTGTAAAGATGTTGAAAAAAAGGGGTGCACCTAATTAGCTGCTGCAAGAAGATTGTGCAAACTATCTACAAACAATGCTATGACCAAGTAGCAACAATGCTTTGGGACATCCGCAAGAAATACCTGCAAGCAAGAACTGGTGGGACCACAAAATAGTCAAAAGTAATAACAAATGAAAAAGCTAAAGTGCTCTGGGACTTTAGAATTCAAAAAGTCAATCACCTACAACATAACAGATTTAACAATTGTTGAAAAGAAAAAGAAGTTGATAGTAGATGTTGCTGCAGAACCAAAAGACAGCAGAACAGAAGAGAAAAAACTTGAGAAAATGACAAAGTGCAAAGACTTGCAAATAGAAATAGAACAACTGTGGCAAAAGAAAGCAAAGATACTACCAATAATAATTAGGCACTTTGACTGCAATCCCAAAATATGTGGAGCCCTACTTGAATACCATTGTCATTGTCAAAATCACTGTCAGTCAATTGCAAAGACAACTTTACTTGGAACAGCTTACATTCTCTGACAATATCTTTAATACCATCAAATATCATCTACCTATCACAGTTCCCTGGTAAGGACTTAATAGGTGGATAAAAATGCCAAATCCAGTCTAAACACCTGACTGACTGTATGAACATTAATAACAATAATACCACCTTTGTTCTCCTTGGAGACTGAGCATTGAAAACTAAAAGGATTATTTCTACCAGTTTATTTTTCTTTTTGAATTGCAATACATCCTTTCTTTTAATTATTTCTGACATTTATTTAAGTGTTTTCAAGACATTTTACAGAATGTTTTCCCTTTCCAATTTCCTTTTATTTAACTAGTTACTTCTATGTCCTTTAGAGCTTAAGTCATTAATATTTGTTTATTCTGAAAGTGTATTGCTTTTCCTTCTACTGTCTCTCTCGTATTTAACAAGTTTTGTCTCTGGTGGCAGAATATCTGAAAATTTCATGCCAAAAATAGAAGAGAGAAGCAACAGACAAAAGAGAGCTTCAAGTCCCCCAATAAAAGAATCCATAATAATAATAATAATAATAACAACAATTAATTAATACCCCAAATTGCTCATTAATTATCTAGACATAGCTCTCTCAAGAACTGTTTTTACCAGGCAGTTACTTTGGTGATAATGCTTGCCTATGTAACTATCTCAAATAGTTTCCATCAAATTAATTAATATAAATGAATGATTACTAGGGTGATTTGCCTAATCTTCCCAGGCATTCATGAAAAAGCAGATCACAAAGGATGGAAGGCACCGCCAATTTTGATTTTGTAATAGCCACAACAAAAATGTGCATCGTAAACCCAGAAAACTTACAGATGTAACTGTGTGCAGGTTCCCAAGGGCATACTTTTGTAACCTAGATGTTGGATTGTGAAGTTCTTCAAGAACTTCTAACTAACTACATCTCTGGATCTGGCTCTGGTTTCTATTTACACAGGATCTCTGTAAATCCACTTCATGAGTCAGTTTTGCAATATTCCATAAAAGGGCAATAATTCAAAATGTAAGGCAATCCCAATTTAATGCATTGAAGCACATTATTACTTATCATTTGTTTTGGAATCAGAATACCAATGAAAGGGAAGGGAGAATTCTGGAGAAGAGCTCTTCCTTGCCAGCTTGCCTCTTTGATGAACAAATCCCTCTGCACATTTTTATCATTGTCTCAAGGTCAAGGGGACAGAGAGGTTCTCAAAGTGACAATTCTCTGGAGAAGGGGGAACCATTTATCTTAATCAGGCCTAATCAGGAAATTCAGGACAAGCTAAACCAATTCCACTTTACAATGTCCTTTTTGAAGTGGTTCATCAGGAGAAGTAATTTAATTTTGAAGGATCAGGAGCTGGGCTACATAACAGTAAGTACATCCTGAAGTATTTATTGAACTCAAGTTATTTAACTAAGCCACAATGTGTTGTTTGTTTTCTTTCTCACTAACCTGCAAATCACATAACATTTAAAAGTTCTATAATTTTATATCAGAGTTTTACTTCTAAACAAGATTTGCATGCGGTATACAGTATTCTGCCTCATGAACACATGCACACATGTTCATGCACTCAGAAGTATACGCTGAGGGGAAGCAAAGAAACAGGATGCTACAAGCTTATCCAGTGGTCTAGTTTTTCTCATTTCACATAGTTGATTATTCATAATTTATTATATTACTCTTTCACTCTGTGAGCCCTGCAGGCAAACAATGCATACACTTTTGGAGTTCCAGAATTTGTTTTATATTCAGAAAGTCCTATTTCAGACTCAGTAACTCCTAATAGGGGAAGGAAAAACCCACTGGAATACAACAGATGCTAAATATTGAGCTAAATGATCCAGGGGTCTAGTGTAGTATACTGTACTCTTCCTTCCCACTGTGTTTCTCAGCACTACATTGCCTTCATGACTGCATAGACTAGCATCAAGGAGTTGTTTTACTTGTTTGCTCTGCAACACAGAAAGCTTTCATGTTTCATTGTTCTCATCAGTTGAACTTTGTAGGAACCTTACCAGCACCATATTTGCCACTTTGGTGTTGGCAGAACTGAAATATTTTCATTTCAAGAATGGATCTGTAGAGATTTTAAGAAGAAAATGGATGTTTTAGGCCTCAGCATTCCTATTTCCTCCCTTAAATTATATTCTAAACATTGGGGGTGGGGGGAGGAATCCATGCTGAAATTTCTGATCCCATCCACTCCTGAGTCATCACAGCCGTACAAGTCATGTTCTCTCACAGGCCAGCATAACAACAGCAACAATTATCATTAAAAGATTTCCCATGCTTGTTATAGGAGTTGGATAGAGTAATAATGGCAGAAACAGTTAAGCATTCACCTCTTATATCCCCTAAAGTTAACCAGTACTTTAAATTGCTAGCAGAAAATGAATTACGCAACAGGTGTAGATGGCACAAAATCAGACTGCATTTCATATTCCCTAAAATGTTTTAAAATAATCTATCTTGCTACTGTATCACCACTTACCCCTCTCAGTTTAAGAGAAAGATGACGCAAAGGAGAATTGCACTCCTTCTTAGAAAATACAGGACAGCAGGGGCAGAAGGTCAGGAGGTAGACATGTACTAGGATGAAGCCTAGTGCATAAAGGAACCATTCTAGCAACTGAAGTTCCCATTCATTACCCCATTACTTGAAATGTGCCAGAGAAAGATAACCCTTGGCCCCCTGCCTTGTTTTGCTTATTTCTCCATAATAATACTTCATCACCCACTTCTGTCTAGGAGTCTGTCTTCTGCCTAAATGCTACCGGTAGTAGTCATACTGTTTCTTAGCTTTGGTTGGTGTTATTGATTTTACTAAACTTGTGGTGCTTCATCCAGCTTTAGTGATGTTCCATGGTTTACTGTTAGAATAACCATGCTAGCCTCCTCAGGCAATGCAAGTGATCATGTGAACATGGAATATACCAATATGAGTAAGAAGGTCCTGCTTCCAGTTTTGTCACAATTGGTCACAAAAACTGTCCATATATCCATCATTGTCAACTTCCCTTAGGATCCCTGCCAACTTCCTTCTAGAAAGTTTGTGTAGGAATTTCTATTCAAACTGGCTTCCATTCAGTTGGATTCCAGAATCTAATAAAGCAGCTGACTTGCTTATATGAAGATTTATTTTCTGGCCACATCCAAGTGAGCTCAGGTGAAAGGCCATTACCCATTTCCCTGCTCAATATGAAAAACTGAAAATATTAGTAAGAGCAGAAGGGAGGCAAGCATTCATGATACT
This sequence comes from Arizona elegans, assembly GCA_022577455.1. NCBI lineage: Eukaryota > Metazoa > Chordata > Lepidosauria > Squamata > Colubridae > Arizona > Arizona elegans. The sequence continues at coordinate 146,607,288 of JAKOOJ010000001.1, read as the reverse complement.
ACCATCTTAATGTGTCCTTTCCTGTAAAACCTGGCCTGGATTAAATTTACTTCTCAGGTGCCTTAGCTACAAAAAAATAATATATGTTAGCCCTTCCTTCCTTCCTTCCTTCCTTCCTTCTTCTCATTTTCCTCCACTTAATAAAATTGCTGGAAAGTGGTACTTTAGAAAGTTGTTTGGCACTAAATGTAGCTGAGAAACCATAAATATGTGGGCTCCTAATGGTTTTGGGTGAGGGAAATATGCTCTGCAAACATATTTAGTAATACTATTGGGATCAGAAAAGCAGTCAGGTACAAACTGTTATCCTTTTAAAAATAGATTTAATGAGAATGTTCCTAAAATACAGTGCAGCACCGGGTCCTGTTTTATTCTCTGCTCTTACAGATATTCTTGTTGAAGCAAACATGCTATAACTATAGAAAAAGAAAATGATGGCCTCAGTTTCTAGAACAGCAAAGAAAATAGAGCAAGTAGTTAGGAGCTCTAAAACATTACTCAGCAGTTCCACAGATGACTTGTGTTGCTGTGCAACCAGGGCAGTGTGTACTCTTTCTACTGTATAGCTTGCTGTTTTTACATAAAGACATTTTTCCCAGTTATATAGCAACAACAACAACAACAACAAAAACCCACAAGCTGCTTTGATAAGGTATCAAACTAAAATATGACATGAAATACTTATACATTTATTACAGGGGTGAAATCAGCGGTGAAATCCAGCCAGATCTATTCAGCTCGTGCAAACCGGTAGTGCCGGTGATGGGTGGGCAAAGCACATTATGCCCTGTTTTTGACCCGCTGTGCATGCGCAGAAGTGGCACGCATGCTCATATTCCCGAACCAGTAGCGAAGATAAGTGTATTTCACCGCTGGGTGAAATCCACTTACCCTTGCTACTGGTTCGCAAATGTGAGTGCGCGCACCTCCTCCACACATGCGCAGAGCCTTCTGCGCATGTGCAGAGGGTCAAAAATGGATGTGATGATGTCTGGCCGGATAGGCAGAGCTTCCCGCTGCCAGCGCTACCAGATCACCAGAGCCGGATAGAACCGGCTGCATTTCACCACTGATTATCACAAATAGGCCTTTTTTTTTCTCCCAATAGGGTCAGTGACATTTGGTAGAGAGTGGACTAATCAAAACTCACCAGCATATTTTACTCAGATGAAGCAAGGGGCTTAAATTGCTGTTAAATTGCTGTAAGTGCAGATGACAAACCAGATATATCTATGGTATCTGAAGTAGTTACTGTACAGTATTATTCTTGGCTAGATGGTAACAGCTGGGTGAATGTGAATGATTCTAAGAAAGTTAATCAGGGTTGATAAAGTAGGCATATATGCTACATTTCAGCTGCTTTTGTGCTATTGGAATCGACCAAACGTAAGCAGTTTTCAAAGGGAAAAAGTATAATCAAATCATCAAATATAATCAACATTGAAATATCTCATATTTAAGCAATAACAAATCACAATAATCACAGACATAATAGTACCACCCTTCATCCTTCTGCTCATGGCTCACTCCTAAATACTCTTTCAAAAATCTTGCAGCTCGTGAAAAAAAATCTCAAAGGTTGTTTTATCAGGTGCAAAAATTCTCTCCCCCTCTTCTACCCTCTGGTGATACCAGTGGTTATTAGCACATTGGGTGCCATATCCAAAAAAAAAAAAAAAAAAAAAATCTTGGATGGAATTTAGAAAATTTGTGCATTGACAACAGTTCCATCTGTCAATTGCAAAAGGCCACACTGTTTGGATCTGCACATAAAGTATACTACATCAATACATTACGACATCCTAGGTTCTTGAATGCCTACACATATTAATAACTTGCAGCTGTAATTTCACATTGATATATATATTATAATAATGAAACATTTTTCTTAGTATTCATTTTTTTATCAGCTGTAAAACACAGCCACGAAGCCCAATTTGGTTATCTCCAATTATTCTAACTGAAAGTCTACCGTAGCCTCCTTGTGACATCCAGTACCAATCATGTTACCAAACCAGCTTTTCCTCTGAAACTATTAAGCCTCTCTCATAAATCTGCACTTGAAAAATCTATATGAAACCAAGAAGGATCAACAACCATTTGCAAATTGAAACTAGAAAAGGAAATGTATGTAGGGAGAGAGTTATACGGCAAACAGAGGGTGGGGCATGACTTAGTTTAAAACCCTACTCAGCTATGGGGCATTTTGTAGAATATAGAGCAATCCCTTTTTCTTTTTTATTGTCCTGGAAGGAAGGACTATAGGATTGCATTTAATTCACACGACAGCAGATTCGAGATTCAATGTAAGGTATTCTAGTTGAAAATGGGAGTTTTATCACTGGAAGCTCTAGAGAGTTACTATCTGCAGGTGATAACACAGGCCATTTTTCCTGTGCTTAACAGTTCTATTAATAGAGCTATTTCTTGAAAAGCAACTTTCCCATGTGCACAAGTTTGTGTGTGCTTGCGTGCACACACACACCCCTCATTTTTGATATATTTTAATGCACATTTTTCTGTAGTGGTCATGTCAATTGGAGAAATTGAAAAATTCAGAGATATGTGAATTTTAAAAGATAGCTGAATGCTGGTTTGAATATTGGTTTCAGAGTGAAATTACATACATTTGCATTAAAATACCACCGCCCAATTCTCTTTTACTATGTTATATATGTGTGTGTGATTGTGATTGTGATTGTGCACACGCACACACACAATAGATAGATGATAGATAGATAGATAGATAGATAGATAGATAGATAGATAGATAGATAGATAAATGGAGAATCAGATTATACTGCAACTGTGCAGATACTTACTGAAAATGCTACAGCATACAAAATCTTAAAATCAGAAATGTCCAGTTTAAACAACCAAAACATCTTAAGCATAACAAACCTACTGTTTTTAAATAATGCACAAGAAGTAGTTCTATTGACTATATATTGTAGGATGAGCACAAAGAAGTTTGTGAACATACAAAAATAAATCATCAAAACTACTTAGTTTCTGAGGCACAAGCTCATATTGTTATCACTGGATTCAAAAGTATGTTCTCTTGTTAAACTCTTCTACACAGCATTAATTCAAATTACAAAGCCAGCAGCCCCTAGTTTATGGAACTAGATCAAAGCCTGCAAGGCTGGAATAATTCTTGGATACTATTGGGAAAAATATTTCTACATTCTGATGGGTATAAATGATAAATGCAGGCAAACTCAAACAGATTGCAGAATAGCTTCACAGCCTAATGAGTAATGGACACGAGTAATAACTTGCCAGGAACCTAAGTTTTGCTAGGTTTCAGACAACAATGCTAGTTTCTTTCTTTCTCTTTTTTGGGAGGAAGAATTTGTATGAATTTAGACTTTGCACAACTGGAAAATGTCACAGAGGTTATGGTTCAGATGTTCAAATATTCTTTCATGTGCATAATGGAAAAGAATACTATAGAGCCCACCTCTTCCTCCTCCACAATATAACAAGATATATCTACAATGAGCATATGCCTATGTCAATATTAATTTTTCATAAAGTTGACTATCCAAAATCACATAGACTTTAACAGCAGTTGAGATGCTAAGGAAGATTCAACAAAACTGAACTATGTGGCTCAATGGATAGATTAAGTATTATAGTTAATACGTAGGTTTCCTACGTTTGTGTATCATTAATTGATTGATTGATTGATTGATTGATTGATTGATTTGTTCATTTGTTTGTTTGTTCGTTCATACAATTTATGTAGCTGTGCATCTCTGAAAAGTGATTCTTTGTGGTATACAAGTGCTTAAAACACTTCAACAATGACCAAACCTTACTTATATATGTGTAGAGTATACAATATGACTTTAACAAAGAAAGGGAAAATGCATTACCAAGGCAACAAACATATAAATGAGGCTTCTTTTCACATAAAGGGAGAAATCTGAAAAAATATATCAGACAACACACACACACACCGCCCCCCCAATTCTCAGGAAGATAAACCAGGAGGTTTTAAGACTTGCAAGGTTATATTAAGTTTTGGGAATTTGCTGTGCTGCCATGAGCAAAAGCAGAACAAGAACTTAGATAACTTTGGCCTACTTTATTGCAAAAATTTGGTCTGGTCTATCTTGTAGGACACTATATATCTCCCAGAGATCTAGGGGAACAGCTAAATCTTTAATGTCTAACACGCTAACAGCATTAGGACCATCCAACTTTTTGTAGGGATACTGTTATATGGAATATATTTATGGACACCTAGATAATACACACACTTTCTTTTATATGAACTCTCAGACTAATTTCAGGTGCTGCTGTTATTTTGCCATGGCTTAATGTTGGGGGTTTCAATATATCTGCCTGTGGTTTTTACATTTTGCCTGACCATCAGGTATCAGAATGTAACTGGTTTCATCCTTATTGCAAGACACTCTGTGTCCTTTGTCCATGTATCTCCCTACCTTCTAACCTAGGCCACTATAGTTGATAGAGGTAAGGGCATTACATGAAGCCCAATGGTCTATTTTCAGCCTTCAACCCAGACTAGGAAGTTAGATTTATGATTGCTAATGCTACATTTACTATATGATTTTAGTAATGGAATCTGCCTGATTCTGCATTTCCTTTTCCTTTTTCATCATGAGAACTGGGGAAGGTCATGTCCAAGATGCTTTCTCAAATCACATTTCTGCCTCAGACTCAGATTTTTTTTTTTAATTAAACTTTATTGTTTAAAAGAAAAAACATTTAAAAACATACAAGTTCCTCACAATTGAGAAACAAATTTACATATACAGTACATACACGTCACCTATTAGCTAATTTCCATTATTATATATATTATATGCATTATATGTACATATATACAAACATACAATAAAGTATTCCATATTCTATACCTCTGACAGTGCTGTTTTTTGTTATATTGATTTCTTCTAAATTTCATCTCTACCCATTTCCTTTCCTCTGGTTTATCCATTGGTACCATCTATTCCATGTTTCATAATATTTAGAGTCCTTCTTATCCTGTAACTCTAAAGTTAGTCTATCCATCTCTGCGCATGTATATATTTTTTGTATTAATTCCTGATCTGTTGGCAATCGATCGCTTTTCCAGAATTGTGCTAGTGCTAATCTTGCCGCCGTGATTATATGAAATATTAGGTATTTTATGTCATTTCGGATGTTCTTTTTGGTCATGCCCAATAGGAAAATCTCAGGTTCTAATTCAATTTCACAATCTGTAATTTCTCTTATCCATATCCTTACCTTGTTCCAGTATTTCTTAATGACCGGGCAAAGCCACCAAGCATGGTAGAAGGTTCCCTGTGTTTTTCTGCACTTTCAACAGGTTGAATCTACATTTGGGTACATTTTCGCAAGTCTTGCAGGGGCCAGATGCCATCGATACCACATCTTATAATGATTTTCTTTGTAGGCCACCGATTTTGTCATGCTGTAATTAGTTTCCCAGACTCTTTCCCAGTCTTCTAGCTGTAGACTGTGCCCAATGTTTCTCGCCCATGCTATCATCTGCCCTTTCACTAATTCTTCTGCTAAATCATATTCAAGTAAATATTTGTAGATTTTAGAAATTAATTTCCATTCTTTAGAGTCTAATAATTTATCCAACCTGTTTTGTTTCAAATCTATTCCCCCCTCCTCCTGATCCTTCCTGTATCTTATTTTTATTTGTGAGTATGGCCACCAGTCTATTGCTATTCCTTGTTCTTTTAATTCTTCCCTAGTTTTTAATTTGCCCTGTGTATCTAATATTTCTCTATATCGTAGTATTTTTTGTTTTGATAATATATTTGGGTGGGTAATTGCTTCTATTGTCGACAACCAACCAGGGATTTTCATATAATGCTTACGTTGAATTTGTTGCCATGTACTAATTAAAGATTTCCTAATGGTATGATTGTTAAAATGTTTGTATGATTTGTTTCCAGAGTTCCAAATAAAGGCATGCCATCCCTTCATTAGGTCATGTCCTTCCAGCTTTAACAGTCTTTGATTCTCCAAAGTTATCCATTCCTTGATCCATAGTAAACTGGCAGCCCTATAATATTTTTGCCACGCTGGAAAACCGAAACCACCCCTAATTTTATCGTCTTGTAATATGTTTAATTTTATTCTCAATTTTTTCCCCTCCCATACAAATTGTGTGGTTATTTTATCCAAATTGTCAAAAAATTTCTTATCCAATTTTATTGGGATCGTTTGGAATAAACAAAGGAGTCTTGGAAGTATGTTAGATTTTACCACTGCTATCCTCCCCAGAAGGGACAACTTTAGTTTCCCCCATTTATCTAAATCTTCTTTAATTTTCTGGACCAAGGGTTCATAATTGTCTTGCTTTATTGTTACTGTTCTAGCCGTCAGATGGATCCCTAAGTATTTCACCTTCTTAACTGCCTGTAGTTGTGAAACCTTTACTAATTGCTCTACTTGCTTTGCTGTCATATTTTTTGTTATCATATTTGTTTTTTCTTTATTGATTTTTAGGCCTGCTACTCTTCCAAATTTTTCAATTTCTTTTATTAACTTGGGGGTTGTTTCTATTGGGTCTTCTACAAAAAAGACAAGGTCATCCGCAAAGGCTTGGACCTTGTACTCCTCTCTCTTAATCTTTAATCCTTGTATCTCTTGGTTTGCCCTAATTCTAATTAATAAATTTTCTAGCGTTAAAATAAAAAGCAAAGGGGATAGCGGACATCTCAGACTCAGATTTCATTTATGTGACTATTTCCTTGGCTGTAGCTGCTCTGTCTGTTTCTCACATTTATTCCTACTGCCCATTACATCTATGTGAGTAATTCCTGGTAGCAGTGTTTAAACAACACTAGATCCCTGCTAATTGTAATGGCTAGGCATGCCTTCTCAGGAGCTGTTAGTCAGTGGTGCAATTCAATTTTTTTTACTACCAGTTCTGTGGGCATGGCTTGGTGGGTGTGGTGTGGCTTGGTGGGCATGGCAGGGGAAGGATATTGCAAAATTCCCATTCCCACCCTACTCCTGGAGGAAAGGCTATTGCAAAATCTTCATTCCCACCCAACTCTGGGACCAGCCAGAGGTGGTATTTGCCAGTTCTCCAAACTACTCAAAATTTCCACTACCGGTTCTCCAGAACCTGTCAGAACCTGCTGAAAAGCACCCCTGCCGTTAGCCCATGGCAGACAGATGGCTACCCAGCCTTCGATTGACGAACTCCAGCAAAAGGAAACATATCATTTCTGTTCTGATGGTTGATGGAATGATCAGAAAATACCTCCTAATATCTTACCTAATTTCCCCCTGTAATTCAACCCATTGGTTTTGTTTGGCTTTCCTCTTCCATCCCCTGAGGATTCAGGAAAGGCAGAAATAAGAGGGGAGATGTTTCTTTAGCTCAGGAGTGTGCAACCTTAGCAATTTTAAGATTTGTGAACTTGGCTGGCTGGGGAATTCTGGGGGTTGAAGTCCATAGATCTTAAAGTTACCAAGGTTGGACAGCCCTGCTTTCATTCTTGTCTCCATAATGCCCTGATTGGGGGGTGGGGCTCCTAAGTATATTAAGGCCAGAATTGGGCTCAGCCACGTTGTTTTCTGATTTTGTAGGAAATAGTTCAGTTTACCAGATCAAATCCAGAGAAAACTGAGATGGGTTGCAGGTTGGAAAATTGTAAATTTATCACTTCTGAGAGAAACAAGCAGTTCTTCTCAGAATTAGTATTTTTTATTATTATTTTAGTTTATTTTCTTGTGCTACACTTTGCTTCACTTTGCTTGCCGTGTGGCAACTGCTAAAGCAGTTGACTCTGTTTGCTTTTGTGTGTGATCTTTCTCCCTTTATCTCCCCTTCTCCCTGGCTGTTTTTAAACTCTAAGAAGAATATCCTTTAAAAAATCAAAGTACTAACCTACAGCATTTGTCAACCCACTTGTGAGTTCCCCAAAATAATATATTACAGAATAGCTTCCTAACATCCTCAGCCATCTATGCAGTCACAGACAAACTAGTTATTTAAACAGTTAAACATAGGGTAATGGAGTGAAACAACAACAAAAATCCTCCACCATCTTTTCAATTTCTACTTCTAGGACTCATTGCAGCAGTTATCTATATTATTGAAACGCTATGGTTACTGGTGAGATATGCACTGAAATTTTAAGAAGCCTTTTACTGGAAGTCTGTTCTGAATGCATCATTGGTTATATGGCTGGGGTGGTTTCCAATGAGAATGTAAATCTTGACTTCAGACAATCGACTGATTTTGTTTGGTTTCATTTTTTCCAAATGGGAAATTCAGCACCAACAACTGTTTCTTGGCACTCATAGTTTTTTTAAGATTGCTAAGTCTCTGAATCAATTTCCTTTTTTCAGAATCCTCTTTTGCAGTGAGATTCTTAAGGAATTGTACAATCTGTACCTATGATGTTACAGAGGAGGTGATATATTTTAGACTGTAATGTCTATTACTTTACCAATTTAAAAAACAGTCTTCCTCCCTTCCCAATTTTCTTAATTCAACCTAAGACATGTAATTTAACTTTGGCTCAAAAATGCCTCGCTAACCATTGTTTAAGGCCATATCCTCATGACACATCCTCTCATTTCCATGACTGAAGCACCTTAATTCCTTTAATTCCCTCATTCCCATGACTGAAGCCCCTTAATTCCTTTACACACATACGCTTTGGCCAAATTGATCGATTTTATTGCTTTTCCAACTTTTTGCATACAGCAGTCTTGCTCCCTTATTCCCATGAAGATAAAGAGAGGATAGGTCATGTATGAGACCATTCTCAAATTATATTTCTGCCTCAGACTTGAATTTCATGTACCTGACTATTGCCTTGGTTGTGGCAAACCTTCTGTTCCTCAAGATTTATTTATTTATTTATTTATTGGTTCAATTTATATGGTGCCCTTTTCTGGAGACTCAGGGCAGCTTACAATGCATTAAGCAGTAGCCTTCATACTTTTGTATATACCTGCTTAGTAGGGCTTTGCCCCTCCCCCCTCCAAGCAGTGTTCTTTTTTATACAAAGTCAGCTTATTGCGCCCACAAACCGGGTCTTCATTTTACCTACCTCGAAAGGATGGAAGGCTGAGTCAACCTTGAGCCTGGTGAGATTTGAACTTGCAGTAATTGCAGGCAGCTGGTGTTACTTAACAGTGCTTTAATCTGCTGCGCCACCAAGGCTCATTATACTACTAAGATTATACTAACTGTCCTGTTCTGACCTAGGCTCCCTTAAAAAGCAGGAAACAGAGTTTTAGTCCTGACAAAACCTCTTTTATTTACACAACTGTGAATTACTGTCATTCAGCAAGGCTTGTTCAAACAGTTTTTCAAAGGAATATTTATCAACACACCTTATTTCACTTGGCAAGCTGCCACATAACATGTTTCCAAATGCAAAGTACAGTAAGGCAAAACTTGGCACAGAGTCCCGAACAGAACTTTCCACTCTTGAAATGACCAACCGAATGAACAAATTGTTTCCTGCAAAAGCCCCCTCCCCGTTTGCTCCCCTTTTGTTTCCTATGGGAGGGGCTAATCATCTCCAAGGTGTGTCTTTACTCCCAAGTCAACCCTGCTTTCTGAGTTGTTCTTGTCTTCTGGCAGCTCTGCGCATGCACACACTGGGAACAGGCTCCAGCTGTTTCTCTGCCTCACTCACTCTCCTGCTCTGCCTCTGACATAGAGCCCTTGTCCGAGCTTTCCCCAGCCCCCAGGACTGGCCCATGTTCCTCCCCAACCTCCTCACTGTCTGACTCTGCTGCCAGCTCTGCTGGCTGCCGGGGTCCCACAACATGTCCATTATAGCTAGATCTAACAGGACAGGCTGGTATAAATGGATAAAGATAGTCTTGCAAGTAATCTGACCTTGCTGTATATGTGCTGTATAATGCTTTGCAATGACCATAGTGATGAAGAGGTGAGGGTGAGAGTAGCTCATATCTGACTGCTTTCAGCAGGTTGGATAATGAGAGTAGCACAAGTTTCTTGCATCATCCTACTGAGCAACCTATCTATTTTTTCCACACCAGTTATCAACTCTTCAGCCCTCTGCAGAGTGACTTACCTTTCATCTTGTGCCCAGCACAAGGATCATCTGCAGTGCCTGATCTGCAAAGGTGGAATGATTGGGTCTACTGTACACAGTAGCTTCTCTCCCTCTCTAATTCACTCCTATGGATCAGATACACAAGGAGAACTGCATGGTGAGTAAAGGCTTCCTAGTAAATCTCCCTTGTGCATAATCTATAAGGGTGAGGTGACAGGTTACCCAATAAAACTCAGGGATGGCAGGCTTCTTTCCCCATCCCTGTGAGTCAGCCCTATAAGACTTGGGTACCTCATTAAAACTTTTACAACTTTCCACTAACTTTCTTGCTTTTGGGCTCCTCTTTAGTCTTCTCTAAACCTTCATCTTCCAGATTTTTGGTGACTACATTTCCCCAAATTTCTAACTGGTATAGGAATTTTGGGTGAGAATCCTGGGAATTACAATTTCAAGAAATGTGATGAGCATCCAATAATGGAAGTCTGTCTGGAATATGTTAACAACAGACACAACTTTGTCATCATGTTTAGCTTGTCTCTTAATCACCTATGAACATTTGGAACATTTTTACAATCAGAACATTATTAATTACCTAAGTGCCTAGCACTGTACGTAGTGACAAAGTATTTGTAAGGGCAAATTGCTATTATATTTACATGTATGTCTCTTTGTGTGTGGTGTTAATATGAGTTTTTATTGACACTGTTCAGCAGAGTTTGTGCCAAAATTTCGCCCATTTATTGTTTTGTTTGTTTTGTTTTTCCTACTTATTATTTCCACATATCAATGAAATATTAAGGAAAGGAAATTCTCCGATCGGCTTTTTTTCAGATGGGGAAATGTGGACCAACTTAATAGCTTCAGAGAAGGAGGAGGTTGGCTAACAGAAGGCAAAACAGTAATCATTACATTAAAGTTAACAGAAGCAGAAGCAGAAGCAGAGGAGGAGAAGGAGGAGGAGAAGTAGGAAGAAGAAAAAGAAGAAGAAGAAGAAGGAGAAGGAGAAGGAGAAGGAGAAGGAGAAGGAGAAGGAGAAGGAGAAGGAGAAGGAGAAAGAAGGAGAAAGAAGGAGAAGGAGAAGAAGAAAACCCACAATGTTTGAAAGCAATTCTTCATCAATGGATGCTCCATCACTGTAGGTCTTCAAGAAAAGATTGGACAGCCATTTTTCTGGGATACAATAAGGCAGTGGTTCTCAACCTGTGGGTCGCGACCCCTTTGGGGGTCAAACGACCCTTTCACAGGAGTCGCCTAAGGCCATCGGAAAACACATATTTTCAATGGTTTTAGGAATAATTTTATGGTCGGGGGTCACCACAACATGAGGAACTGTATTAAAGGGTTGCAGCATTAGGAAAGTTGAGAACCACTGCAATAAGGTCTCTTGCCTTGAGCAGGAAGTTGGACTAGAAGACCTTCAATATCCATTCCAGCCAGTTCTATTATTCTAACAAACTACCCTGTAAATAGCCGAAGATGTTAAGGAAAAGAAGACTTCTAAAAACCTGCTCAGCAGAGCAAAACATCTGTCCAAGTCAGCTGATGTTAGATGCCATGAAAAGACAGAAAATTGCTGCTTAACTTTATCACTACTATATTTTTACTACCTGCTTAAGGGCTTAAGAGCTATATACTAAATAGCTATTTCTGGATGATTTGCATCTTTGCTTGGGTTTGAAGGGTCAGAGAAGTCATGGATTCTGTGGCTATTGTGCCTCAGGTGAGCAATTTCTTGATTTAGATCTGGTACAGAGACTAGTCTGGTAACATTATTCAGTTAACGTGCCAGCCAAGACAGTTTCCAAATATTCTCAACATTCAAATGAATGTTTATTAGCTATTTATTTGCAAAATGTAGACATCTCCCTGCAGGCTGATTTTGTTATTAAGATATGCTTTAGTTTGATGTGGGTGCTTAAGTTTTCAAAAGGTTGAAGCACAAAACCATACATCAGAATCCTATTTCTGAGGAAAAGGCGATGAATGAACCCTTCAGGCTGATTGAAGAATCCATCTGGAAACTGCATGCTGCTGCCTATCCCCAAATAATTAATGTTTTTGAATAAAATATGTATCAGAATTTTAAAAGGTAAGATTACTTCGGAGTTCACTCTTCAGAAGTTCACCTTGTCTTGAGCAAGTCACCTTTTCTGAGTCTATAAGCAACCCACTGTTACATCCTTTGCATCTTGTAATTATTTATGTGATATCTTGTGGATGTTAAGGAGTACAAAATGTAGTTTTGTCCCTGAGAAACATGTTGTAGGAACATTCAGATAGGTATGGCTATAACCACTGCAAAATAATACCATAGTCCAGGGGTCGGCAACCTTAAACACTCAAAGAGCCACAAAGGTCCTAACCAGAAGCCCCCCATTCAATTCTGGAGCCTACCGGAAGTACAGTTCCCCCCACCATAGAGTCTCCTCCTAGCACAGCATCCTTTTTCCTCTACCTGTCCTAATCGAAAGCGCTATCAATTGTGGAACCAGCCAGAGGCAAGGAGCCGCAGCAGCAGGATGAAAGAGCCACATGCAGCTCCAGAGCCGCAGATTGCTGACCCCTGCCCTAGTCCCTAGAATGTAGAGCTTACCTTTGCTAGGCCTCTGAATCTCTGCAGTGCTGGGTCTGAGTCATCCTATCAGAAAATACCTTCTTTAGTTATATGAATCTTGGTGCATGATATGATCTAATTAATGTCTGCAAAGAAGAAATACTTAATTGGGTTCTATCCTTTACCAAACTAAGTTCCCTCCAAACATGAGCTTTCATTCAGATTGCGGGGGGTGGGGGGGTACAGTCCAGGTGAGATTGAAGGAGGGATAGAGAAACCATCACTCCTATCTCATAGCAGTGTAAAGATTCTTGATATTCTTGATACACAATTTTTCTAATGCAAGTTAAAGGATACTAATCACTGAGAGATCCAATCACATTAGCATTACACAGAGGCACTGACTGATGCTGTAAGAATCTACCTTCTTGTCCTGTGAGATAACTGCCTATGCCCTTAAATTGTTAACTAAGTGTAGTTAACACTTTAATTGTGCCTTGTAAATTAATTAATTAATTGCTCTCTGAAATACCTTCCTCTTATTAATTAACTTCCATGCACAGATACAACAAGATCCAGAGACACGGAACATATGGGGCTAATGGGTGGCTTCTGCTCTTTGCAATTGTGGTGACATGCAAACAACAACACATATGTATACTTGCCTGTACACTTGTGAACCATATGGCAGTGTGACAGAATGCAATTAATGTTGCTAGTTTCTGGGGCAGGTCTGTTTAATTTGTATATATTTTAATCTTGTATTTTATATTTTATATTTTCATGTCATATATAATATCCCCTCGCTGTGGTGCAGTGGTTAGAGTGCAGTACTGCAGGCTACTTCTGCTGATCACTGGCTGCCAGCAGTTTGGCAGATCGAATCTCATCAGGCTCAAGGTTGACTCAGCCTTCCATCCTTCCGAGGTGGGTAAAATGAGGACCCAGATTGTTTGGGGCAATATGCTGACTCTGTAAACCACTTAGAGAGGGCTGGAAAGCACTGTGAAGCAGTATATAAGTCTATGTGCTATTGCTATTTAAATGTGATGCTTCTGACAGGAATAAACAAACTAACTTCTAGAACAGTGTTTCCCAAACTTGGCTATTTTCAGATGCATGGACTTCAATTCCCAGAATTCCCCAACCAGTATGCCTGGTTGAGGAATTCTGGGAGTTGAAGTCCATACATCTTCAAAGAGTCAAGTTTGGGAAACACTGTTCTAGAAGACCAGTAGCATTGGGCCAAAAGAAACCTCTTACGGAAAACTTCCATAAAACAGAGATTGCAATGATTCATGACTGGACAGGAGATACCTTTAAACCTCGAAAGTCAGTGAAAGTTGCATGCTATATTCTAATGAATAAAGATATGGAAAACCCAAGGATGAGCCCTGGGAATAATTGTGCAACTATATGAATGAATGTGATCCAAAGGTGGAGATATTCTACTAGGTGAAAAAGTATGAGTAGGAAGGAGAGGAGAGAATACAAAGAAGGGACTGGGTTGTTCAGAGACTGAAGAATGAACAAACAGGACAATTGTTTTGTTACAATGAAAGAATGAATAAATGTGGCAAGGATATTAAAAAGGTTCTGAATGTGAGCCATAGCATTTTTGGGTAGCGTCATGAATACTTCTTGGGAAAAGATGATTATGGAAGAAAAGGCAAAAAAGTGAAATAAATGAAAGTAGAACATTTGCAGGAAAAATGTAAGAATCCTATACAAATATATATTAAAAAAACAATTAAAATTCCAAAAGAATAATGGAAAATGGATGTCAAAGAAAAGGATAAGGAAGCAGGTTGCAACCAAATGAAAAGAATTAGATTATGGAGTGCTCCACAAATGTGAGGAGTTATACTAACAGGAAGCATTAAAAAGGGAAACATGATGGAATAATGCTAGTAGAAGAGACTACAATATAAGCTGTGGATAGAATGCAGTATTGCAGGCTACCTCTGCCCACTGCCAGTAGTTCGCTCCTGACTGGCTCAAAGTTGACTCAGCCTTTCATCCTTCCAAGGTTGGTAAAATGAGGATCTAAATTGTTGGTGGCAATACGCTGATGTTGTATAAAGCACTCAGAAAGTGCTGTAAAGCACTGTGGTATGTAAGTGCTAAGTGCTATTGCTATTGTTACAAATGAGAAAAGAAATCATATAACAGTTACCATTACCATTTAAGAATGATCCTTAAAAATCAGGATGAGAGAAAAAACTTTTATAATGTTTTCTATAGAGATGAAAAGATGATTGCAAAGAATATAGTTAAACAACCCAATAAATTGTTAAGATTAAATGAGATCGAAAGGGAGAGTAATTTTGATAGAAATTTTAAAAAGTGGTTTGGAAATAGTTGAAAGGAGCCAGATACATAAAAATGTATGTGATGAAATGATTCAAGATAAAATTTAACTAAGAGAACTTTGGAAAGAGCATTTTAAGGGTTCGTAGCAGGATGGGAACAATAAATAGGGTTATACATAAAGCAGAACATACTGCATATTTTGTTTCATACATGGAACAAAATATTATGTCCCAAAAGTTATGCTGATCTTCTTTAGACTGGCCAATTTTTCTCTTCTAAGTAGAAGTCCTGGATAGGAAGACCGGAAAAACAGTGACAATGAATCATGCCCTTCATCCACATAGCGATATTGACAGACTCTACTTACCAATGAAAATAAACAGGTGTAGAATGTTGCAAGTGGACCAATAGTTGAAGAAAAAAAAAAGGACATTGGAAGGATATATGAGGGACAGTCAAGAAGATGCTAGTATACCACAAAGGCTTACTGAGTATTGGAGAGACCAACTGGCCTACAAGAAAGACCAAATGAAGAAAAAGAAAAAGATGATCAGACATTAAATACTGAGCAGACAAAGTAGATAACCACAAGACAATGTCTAAGAGAAGGAACATTGAAGAAAGAGGCAGAGGGGCTAATTCTGGCCACTGAAGATCAACCTTAAAAACAAATGCATATGAAGCCAGAGTTGATAAGGCAGCAACAAATAGGAAATGCCAGTTCTGCAAAGAAGCTGAAATAGTGGGCCATCTAATCAGCTTCTGCAAAAAGACTGACAAATTGACTACAAACAATGCCTTGACAAAGCAGCAATAATGCATTGGAATATCTGCAAGAAATACCACTTGCCTGCAAGAAAGTACAGGTGGATCCACAAAGCAAACAAAAGTAATAGAAAAATGAAGAAGCTAAAGTGATCCAGGACTTTAGAATTCAAACAAATAAGCACCTGCCACATAACACTCCTGACTTAACACCTGTTAATAAGAAAGACAAAAAAGTCTTGAAAGTGGATGTTGCAGTACCTAAAGACAGCAGAAGAGAAGAGAAAAAAGCTAGAGAAAATTACAAAATATGAAGACCTGCAAATAAAAGTAGAATAACCGTGGCAAAAGAAAGTGATAGCAATAAATGCCTTGGGTATAATCCCAAAACAACTGGAGCACCGTTTGAAGACCATCAGAATATGTGCAGGTAGGATTTTGCTGCTGTCATTCTCCCCTAATCCACTAAACTGTTTCTTCCCCATGTGGCTTATCCCTCTGTTGGAGCTCTACCTCTTCCTTTCCTTCTCTCCCTCCTCTCAGCCACCTCACTACTGTTGCCCATGTCCCAACATGGAATCCTTGCTGGTCCTTGGTCTTTCCCTGCCTCCTTCTCTATTTTAGAGAAAGTGATAAGATATTGCATTAAAAGGAAGGAAAGAAAAAAAAAATGAAGCTGATTTATTTGATTAAGGTTAAAATATATGTGTTATTATTTCTCTAGCTGTTAATGAACTTTTGCTGATTAGGACTGAATAAGAGATAACATGCGAGACAGAGATTTTTTGTTGAAATGTCAAATTGTTTGCATTTGTCTTGAAGGGGGGAAGTCACTTCTTTATATATCTTCTTTTTTTTCAATGTATTTTTAATTTTTTTCTTTCATATATATTTTTAGTACTCAGATCTCAGGACACAAATTTGTAATGGCATAGTTTCAAAAACGTCCCACATATATATCATCGTTTTGTCTTCGTTGTGCTTTCCAGAGAACATCATCTCTCTTTGTCTTTCTCAAAGTGGAATATACTGTGATATTCTATTTTGTCAATGCTGTTTGAAGTAAGATTAGGCTAAGAAATTTTGAATTTTCCAACAAACAAACCAAAGAATAATTAGTCAGGTCTGGAGTGGATCCTATGCTTTACCTGTATAGGGCTCCCAGGGCAGAGGTATGGGAAGCAAGTGACACCACATATACCATAATGAAAACCAGTGACTTAAGAAATTTCATCCAACTTTGGGACACAAGTATAATGGATGGGTCCATCTCATGATGCCATTGTTGCATTCTTTATTTTTTTTCATTGCTGTTAGTAGCAGAAATCTGTGCCTATCTGGTCCAAAACCAGCCTTCTGTTGAGGTATGGTCCAACTGGTCCAAAACCAGTTTGAGATGTTATCTGGTTTTTGCCCAAGAAATAGTAAAAATTCCTCATTCCTTTTTTAAGATAAATCATTTTCTGTAAACTACTTAAATGCTCCTTAGATCATAAATAGAATTATTTTCCTAGCGAGTGACATTTTTTTCAAAGACCTAATCATTAAGCTTGGAGACTATACAGCAGCCAAGGGTTCAACTGATTTTTGTTCATATGAGAACTTGAAATATTGAAGTCGTGAAGGTTCCTTCTACAAGCTTGTGGGCTGGTTTTCAAATGTTTCGTTACTAGGCTAGGTAACATCTTCAGTGGAATTCAGTGGATGTCAGTGTCAGTATTAGTGTTTTTCTGTTTATAAAGGCTTCATGTGGTCAGTAAGTCTTGTGAGGTCACGTCAGGTGAAGGTCTCTGCCAAAGGACCTTTGTTTCTTAATTTAACATGCACATCTAATATTGACAGTCCCCTGCCCTCTCCAAATGGAGAATTGACAAATATCTTCCTTCTCTTTCTTTTGAAAATTGGTATCACAAATTAATATCATTTTATTATCTCCAGTTTGCATGCCTGAAGGCTCTCCACCCAACCAGATAGACTAGTTAAGACATATTTCATCTACATTTCTCACCCATTTATTCTTTCACCTCAACTATCCTGATGAAGAATTCTGAAATCTGCAATTACATTATGAAACCAATATAAGTACAGCTTTTATGGATGTTGAGTTACATTGCTCCAGTCAGTGCTGGAAGGTAGGTAGGTAGGTAGGTAGGTAGGAAGGAAGGAAGGAAGGAAGGAAGGAAGGAAGGAAGGAAGGAAGGAAGGAAGGAAGGCAGGCAGGCAGGCAGGCAGG
Source organism: Arizona elegans (assembly GCA_022577455.1). NCBI lineage: Eukaryota > Metazoa > Chordata > Lepidosauria > Squamata > Colubridae > Arizona > Arizona elegans. Next base: position 146,589,374 of record JAKOOJ010000001.1, on the reverse strand, counting down.
CAGGTCCCAGAAAAGCAATTTCTCACAGCAAGTTGATTTGCTTTATTTCTTTCATATTAAAAATAAAACGTCATATTCTTGTTTTTCCAAACAAAAAATAAACATAATATAAATACAACATATCATATATAGTCACTGGTATGTTTCAATAAAGAAATAATGGTTCTCCGGTCTGTTGGTATAATTCTGAATACAACCCTGTTTTTTTTAAGTTAACATTTCATTATTCACTTCTTGTTTGGTGAAAGTCCAACTTCTATAGATAGACACAGAGAAGAACACTTGCCTTAATCTTCTTGGCATAAATGGGGTAGTCTGTCATCTCCAGGGAGTGCATGATTTCTCGCATCCTTCCAAAATGTTTTCTGTTTGATAAAGCTTGCTTAGCTCCATTTTTGTCATCTAGCATTGAGACCAAGGAGGTGTTAGCCTCTTGGGGAATAATTTTTAGAACTAGAAAAGTTACTGTTTGATTTTGTTTTTAATGCTGGGAGTCATTTATCCAATAATCAATCTCTTGCTCTCTCCCATGCTCTCTAGAGAGATATGAAAGCATCCGAAACATCTGGAGAAGCAGATGTAAAATATTCAGATTAACAGGAGTCCTATTTACATAAAGTTTCATAAGGTTGGCCTGTGTTTAAAATGTAGTTTATCAGGGGAGTAGGAGTACATTATCAAGATTTGGTTGCGAGAAGCTTTGCTGTGTGAAATTCAAGATTAGAATCGCAAGAAGTTATAAAAAAATATAAAATAGTTCATAGCAACTATAGACCACACTGCAGACAAGATCAGAAATAACACTCAGTGGTGCTATTTAAATCTGTGGGAAAATTATATAAATAATACCAATATGTTTGATACCACAACATAGTTCGTATAAATATGGTATAAGTATGAAGCCTCCCTCCAACCTATGCATTTCACAATCCCCTCCAAAACATAGAGTCTCATAATACATCATTGTAATCAATATGAAATTTTCTCACATATATTTTGGATGTGTATCTCCTACCTATAGTATGAAGTTTCATTATCTATCAGCTCATTATCTCTACTTTCAGATATCTACTATTCAGAAATATATTCTGAAAGATATACTGGATACACCACACAGAAGAAACATCTTGAGCAAATTTCTCCCACCGGATTTTGCTAACTTTCTTATCTTTGTTTCCTGTCCTCATTTTTAAGAGAGCATGGCACTCTATTGAAAATACATATTTCTGATTCTTGGTGTACAAACTTTAAGTATATAAGGCAGGGCTTCTATTTTATAAACAAACAAACACAATATATACTGAATGGAAGATAAGCAATGTTCTACAATAATCTACAATTAAGTCTCTGTAGCAAGCCTGACTACAAATCTCTTTCACATCTGCATTTCCAGACAGGCACCAAAGGATTAGATAATGGTTTTCCTGCAAAGAAATAGGAAATTATGCATCCATACAGCATGGAAGAAAACTGCTATTCCTCATGTCTTTTTAAGTTCACATGGTTTTGCCTGCTCTTTTCAGCTTAACATTCTCTACCATCTGTCTCTTGTTTACAAAATGGAGATTTTACAGTATCCTTCCCCTGGAATGGGATGGGAATGGAGATTTTACAGTATTCTTCTCCTGCTACGTCCACCAAGCCACACCCACCAAGCCATGCTATGCCATGCCCACCAAGCCACACCCACAGAACTGGTAGTAAAAAATTTTGAAACCCACCACTGTCAAACATGTTGTAGTTATTGGCAAAAAAAACCTTTACCATTGCATTCTCTTGGAAAGTTTTTTTTTTTTCACTTCATCTTTCCAATTTCGTTCCCAACCCTTGTACCATTTTTCCATCTAAATGCCCAAGTATAATTCTCCTTAGCTTTCTGAGATCAGGCAAAGTCATATTTAAAGTCTGAAGTATGTGTCTTCCATACATTTTATTATCTCCATAGCTAGTTTGAAAGAAGTTGGGCCAGGGAGGGCTTTATCTTGGTGTGATTTTATTGTTAAAAAAATTCTCATCATGAAAAGAAAAGTAAGTTATAAACATGATAGACAGACAGACAGATAGACAGAGATGATAGATAGATAGATAGATAGATAGATAGATAGATAGATAGATGATAGGTAGGTAGGTAGGTAGGTAGGTAGATAGATAGATAGATAGATAGATAGATAGATAGATAGATAGATAGATAGATAGATAGAATGGAATAATGCTTCAGATTCAGTTTAAAGAAGTGTTTTCTGTAATGCATTAAAACAGCCACATGTTTTAGGATTGCATGGTGACTGTGGTGAGCAGAAGTATCTGCAGGAAGCAATCATTTCATCAAAATGACTAAACAAGCCTTGCAATAGTGTGATGCAAGCTCCTCCTCTTTCATATGTCATGTGGCATCACCATGTACATACAAAAGGGACTGTGTTTGCATTGCAATAACATCAACACTTTTGGTATCATTTGCCCCACTCCCTGAACAGGTTTACCTGAAGATGAGTAGTTGATGGGATGATGATTTTTATTCCCTATTCTTTTTCCAAATTTATCTTAAATGGAAATCCCCTGGTTTTAAATACAAGTTTTAAGATCAGTGCACTTATTTATTTATTGAAAGCTTCTTTTTTTGCATTTGTTAGTAAAAGCTCAAGGAAGGGCTGAACATAATTTTATTACTTGTTTTATTTAAGAGATTTAGAGATGGTCCATCTCATTCACCGAGCAACTCATAATTGAGTTTTTGCTTCATCTCTTCCTTGAGCCTTTACAAATGTAAAATCATTTGCAAGGATTTTTTCCCCAAAAGCTTACTAATCTTAAAATTTACAAATCTCAGGATGAAAATCCTGAAGATATCTGGTAGCTTGCTTTGACCTAAAACAACAATAATATCCTGTTCTAATCCCATTCTGTTCTCATTGTACACTCTTGCATCTGATCATACCATGGGGGTTACAGCACACAACCTAAAACTATTGGAAAACATTTCCATCCCTTCGTCACTCTGGGGAATGCTTGGTTCTGAGCCCCTGATGTAGCAAAGTAGGCTAGCTAGCACAACTGAAGTGCTTCAGACCACAGAGAATAATATGTTTATTTTAGTCTCTCAAAAGATCAGTAAAGCTGAACGCAGTAAATTACACTGCTAAAAATGCATTGTCTGTCAACACAACACACTTTCACAGCTGCTTTCTTCACTCTTTGTTAGGTTTGTATTTATTCAATCAATGAAGTACACTGACAAGCTTTGCTTTGTTATGGGGAGAAGCCACAAGGAATGAAGGGCAATAGAGTCTTCCCGGAGTTTTGCCCCCTCTTCCTGTCCCATGAGAATGTACCTCAATGGTACAGAAGTGTTGTAAGTGAATCATGAAACTCGCTCAAATTGGCCTTGCTGAAAAAAATTGACATAGTGTCAAAATTGCTGCCCATGAAGGTGAACCTCTTGATGACAACAAGGCACATAGGCAAAAATAAAGGCAGGATAAAAATCTAATCAAAGAGCCGAGGGGGCGCAGTGGTTAGAGGGCGCAGTACTGCAGGCTACTTCAGTAGCCTGCTAACTGCAGTTCAGCAGTTCAAATCTCACCAGGCTCAAGGTTGACTCAGCCTTCCATCCTTCCAATGTGGGTAAAATGAGGACCCAGATTGTTCGGGGCAACATGCCGACTCTGTAAACCGCTTAGAGAGGGCTATAAAAGCACTATGAGGCATTATATAAGTCTAAGTGCTATTACTATTGCTAATAAATAAATATAAATAAAATGTCATAATAATGATATTTTATTAATCATTGACCAGGGAGATAGCCCTCTTGATGACTATAGGATGATCAGAGACACATAGGAAAAAAATAAAAGTGACAGAAAGAAAAGGAAAAGAAAGAAAAGAAAGAAAGAAAGAGAAAAAAAGAAAGAAAGAGAAAGAGAAAGAAAGAGAAAGAAAGAGAAAGAAAGAGAAGTATAGTACTAACGTTATTTTATTTTGCTGTAGACAATTATTCCACAAATGCTTCAGAATATTTTGTTGGGGATCAGAGCTCTGGTGCCCTGATCACATAAACATTATTTTTTAAAAATGAGCATCCCAGACAGAGAGACACAATGACACATAAATACAAAAGTCAAAGGGTTTGTGTTTGCTGTCATGCAAATTTCATCATTTGCCTCTTGTTGCTTTATCTACAGGCATGTACACACCTAAGAGCACCCTAGTACCAATTGTTGCGCTATTCAGTTTCAATGTATTGATTGGAAGGGACATATCTGTCCCCTTTCATGTCTACCTTAGTTCAGCTAACATTAAGTGGATCAAATTGCAACAGGAAAGGCAACTAACACATGGAGAATGAAGCTCTCCAGTTACCAAAGAGCACCATGCTGAGAAATTCTGCATTTCCCTCTTCAGCGGTTCTTATTCAATTTCCTGAAAGAGACTTTGCTTGTGAAACAGAAGAGAATCTCAGTGGAATACTTATGGATAGATTATGTTGTTCTCGTCTATTTTTTAGTTAAAAGGTGATCAAGGAGCATGAATGAATGCCCTGTCTTTTGATGAACTGTTGAGTGTCTAACACACAACAGTTAACTTCCATGGATTCCCATTCTCCCATCAAATCTCAAAGAAATACTTTATGGGAAAACAAACAAATATCTGTTCCTCACAATAAAACTTGTTAGCACCACCACTGAGAGGTCATTGTGCATCTGAGGAATTGTCAATGAACTTCTGTTGTTTCTGGAAGAACATTGTCCTCAGAAATAGAGGAGAATTTTAAAAACCCATTTGTGAGCAGCTCTTTGGAACATTGTTGCTCTCATACTGAGATTGTGAGGATATGAATATGATAGCTTTAGAGTGAGTTTGTTCAAATATACACTGACGATCTAATAAACTCGGAGAATGTTAAGAAAAGGAAATTACATTTCTTTGCTGTTTTTTAAATGTACTTAGCAAAACAAAATCTGGCCACATTAAGAGAATAGGCAGAACTGAGGAAAATCTGCACTACTGTGCAAATCAAAGAGGCAGTTTAACACAGTACTCATTATTATTATTATTATTTGTGTTTTTAACTCAGTTTTTGACTCAAAGACTGCTTAAACCAGTCTTTTCAGTTTTATTGGCAAGATTTTGGAAGTGATTTCCCATTATCTCCTTCATTTTAGGGCTTTAGGCCACACAATTGGCTTGTATCTAAGGGGAGGCTAGAATTTACGGTTTCTAGCCTGGTCCCTTAACCACTACACCAAAGTAAGTGGCTCTCATAATTTTCATAAACCCTCTATATTGAAAACACAAGTCCTAAAAATGCTCTTGGAAAAAATAGAATGTTTATTATTCATATCTTGAGATGGCATTTATTGCTATTATGATATGGGGGAAATTGGCTGCCAGATATCAGCTTTTGAAGTTTTCAAGTTCTTTTCAGCAGGACCAATACAGTGGCCTGGTTTCACTTCCCTGTTTCTCACCACAGCATGTTGTTGATGACTTTCAAAGTTTTGAATCCCTTCTTGTTTCCCCATTTCCCCTCTCATACTGCTAAATTCTGACCATTCTTGATCTGTTTCTGGGTCACAAGATAGCAAGCTAATTATAATATAGCTTTTTCAACAAAATGGTTTCTCAGGTGCTTCTGAAATTGGCCATATTAATTCAACTTACTGAGGAATGTTTCACTCAAGGAGGTCTCCAGGCTGTACTGAAATATGTGAGGATATGGAATGTAAATACAGTTTCTGAGCTCGCAGGAGGTCTGTTTGAAAACATAAAGTGAATTAAACCCAAACATTTAAATATTAAGTGCTGTGAGCAATGAAAATGTATTAGAAACTTTTAATTTATTTATAGAGGCTAATGCTCATTTTAAAAAACTCATTTTGGAAAGGAAAAGTCTTGCAGTGCTTGTTGAGTGATCAAACTGCTTTATGTCATTGGTGCTCTCTTTGCAAAGATATATAGCTAGGAATGAGAAATGCTGACTGCCAATCCATGCAAAGGCACAGGAAAAGAACCAAATTAGTTTATATGGAGTACCATGGAGAGATTAGCATGGATACATGCTGTGAATGCCTGTTGTAGGGGAAAAAAAAAACACTCATATTTGGAATAAAATAAAATAAAAATTATAATAGGCCAATTAGACAATTAAAGAGCTGTGGTTGTAAAGTTGAGGAATGGAGTGAGTCTGTCATATTCTCTCTGTCAAGGACCTTGGAGTACTCATATCAAATGATCTAAGTGCCAGAGTCCACTGTAACAACATCACCAAAAAGGCATTAAGGGTTATAAACCTAATCTTGCGTAGCTTCTTCTCTGGTAATATTACACTACTAACCAGAGCATTTGCTAGACCAATTCTCGAATACAGCTCATCTGTCTGGAACCCACACTGCATATCGGACATTAATACAATTGAGCGCGTCCAGAAATATTTCACAAGAAGAGTCCTCCACTCCTCTGCTCATAACAAAATACCCTATGCCACCAGACTTGAAATTCTGGGTTTAGAAAATTTAGAACTACGCCACCTTTGGTATGACCTAAGCATAGCTCATAAAATCATCTGCTACAATTGTTGTGACTCCGACCCCCGAGGCCGATTTATCGGAGGGAGAAGGCTCTGAACATGAAGGAGAGGAGTTGGCCAGGCCTCCCTCTCCAGGACACTCCTCTCTGGCAATGCCTCAGGTGTCTCCCACAGGAGAAGAGATTGGCCAGGAGCCAGGTATCTCCTCGCAGTCGGACAGTGACGGAGATAAGTCTTGGCCGGATCCACACCAGCGTCGGAGAGACAAGCGCACGCAGCAGAAAAGGAGGCATGCCAGAGATTAAGCTGAGTCACTGGACCACACCCCACAGGGGATAAAAGGGGGTGAGGTGGCCATTCAGACTCTGTGACGGACAAAACTAAACTACTAGCGAGTCACATTGTATCTTTGGAAACAACGTTATCTGCCTTGGATTTAATACGGACTGGACTTGACAAATCTTGAACTGTGTGTATCTTGTTTGGGTTTATCTGCCGGAGGAACAACCCCTCCCTTTATAAGTAAAGTTCTTGGCAAGCAGCTACTGGTTCTCTTATCAAAAAAATTTGTTGTCTGCCAGTTTTATTTAACCCCTGGCTGTCAGTTTGTGTGTGTGTGTGAGATGGGGACAGAACAACAATGTCCTATCTGTCAATGAGTACTTCAGCTTCAACCACAACAATACATGAGCACACAATAGTTACAAACTTAAAGTGAACCGCTCCAAACTCGATTGCAGAAAATACGACTTCAGTAACAGAGTTGTTAATGCTTGAAATGCACTACCAGACTCTGTGGTCTCATCCCAAACCCCCCTAAGCTTTAACCTAAAACTGTCTACTGTTGACCTCACCCCATTCCTAAGAGGTCTGTAAGGGGCGTGCACCAGTGTGCCAACCATCCCTGTCCTAATGTTCCCTTTAATTGTATTCATTTTATGTATTCAATTCATGCTTATACTTATATATATTATCTAACATGTACTCAACAAAATAAAATAAAAAAATAAATTTTGATTCAACCCCTGGATGGAAAAGTGGCATTGCCCCAAAATAGTGTTAACCTATATGTGTGTTCAATATGATATTAATCTATATTTCACACATAAAAGTCTGCATGACAAACAGGCACTTTCAAAAAAGAAAAGAAATATCATGAAAGCACAGTTGCTTTTCCACTTTCCCTCTTGGGTGGATCCATGGCAAAACCTTAGTCAGAAGCAGGAAGGAGATGAGCTTAAATATTCCTGTAAGTTTTACCCTTCCCTGAAAAACTAAACAGAACAAGTGATGGGTTGGAGAAGAGTTAAACTTTTGCCGTGGCAGAAACAATAAGAAAATTTATTTTTAGGACTTAAGAAGCAACAATGTCAAAAGATTCAGGAGAGTCCATTGGAATTGGGCAACTAATAAATTCAAATAAATAATTCTTCAGAACGTCCTGGAATAGCCATGTAACATATTATACTACTATAGTATACTGTATACCATACTATATTAGTTAAAGAAGTAAGAGCAAGTCTCAGAAATGAAATAAGTATCAGTTAAATGAGGACTCTTCTAGTATTCACTTCTTCAATAATGCAACCAAGATCTATAATGGAAAATAAACTCAGACAAAGAGTCAAGGGCCTTCTGATTCTGCTACCTGATTTCCAGAGCCACATCAAATTTGGAATATCAAATATGCTATACAAGGTACAGCATTTCCACAGTTGTCTGAACTCTCTACAGATAGTCCTTGTTTTACAATCATTCATTAATGCTAAGTTACAATGGCATTAAAGAAAAAGTGACATATCTGATTGCTTAGACATATGGGCTCGGCCCAAGGTAAACCTAGAGTTAAGATGAATCAGACCAACACATGAGCCCTCAGCCCTCTTGAGTGTGTTATAAGGAACTTTGTTACCTAAAAAGCCCGATGGGATATGAAAGTTGAAACTTTGGTAAAATATAATGCACTTTGGCATCAGGATATGCCTGAAATCTGGGCCCCCAGGGGGATTCCATAGTTTTGGGAATTCCTGAGATGAAGGGAAACTACATTCACAGGGGCATGGATGAGTACTAACAGGATGAGCCTGGAGCAGAATAAGAAAATGCTGAAGGATTGTGATTTATGGTGGCCCCTGTCATTCATTTGATCTTCAGCCCTTTAGCCATCCATCCTATAAGGGACTCTATCCCATGATGGAGCATGTTTCTACGGGAAGGGGGAAGCCCCAGAAGGTTCTTGTTTATACCCCCTTTTCTACTGCTGATATGTATGCCTGGAAGGGCCAGCTTGGCTCTTACACAGAAGCCCCACATAAATATGCTGACTTAGTTTTGTCCATCAGTCACACTCATAGCCCTAATTCGGTGGAACTACAGGCCATGCTAGGTGGTGGTGGTGGTATTATTATTATTATTATTATTATTATTATTATTATTATTACTTGATTTTCTACTAAATAAATTTCTTATTGCCTAATAAACATGTTGTCTGAGTATTTAATTTGTTTAACAATACAAATTTACATTCTTAAACTTCATCCTTTTTTCCAACCATTGGTAAAATAGATTCCATGTTTGATAATATTCTACATCTTCTGTTTAATTCTCAATGTCAATCTATCCATTTCTGCACAATCTACTGTGTTTCCCTGTCTTCTAATTTTTTGAACTCTGAAATAAGCACTTGGCCTTATTGCCATGCGCTCAAAAGCCCGATTGGGCTTATTATCAGGAGATGTCTTATTTTGGGGGAAATAGGGTAGTATCTACCTGACTATTCCTGAAAGGACCAGCTTTGCTCTTACACTGAAGCCCCACATAAATACGCTGACTTAGTTTTGTCCAATAGTCACACTCATAACCCTAATTGGGCAGAACTACAGGCCATGCTAGATGTTTTTCTTATGGCCAAGGAGAGGTGTCTGGTTGTGGCTGATGCTTAGAGAAACTTGCTGAAGAGGAAAAATCTTTTCTTCCTGAGACTAATCCCAGGAGGTTGATAAACAACTATAATAGCCCAGATTATGAATGACTAAAAGAGTTCCAGGATCTAGTTGTTTGTGCTTTGCAAAATTATGTTCCCAAACAGAAAAACCTGGGGAAGATCTGTGACGGCCATCAGCTACCTTCTGAAAGTCCAAGTGATTTCCTTGAGCACCTTTATCAGGCCTTTCAGAAGTACAGGCTAAAGTACTGTGTTCCATTTGGGATTGCCAAGATGTTTTGAATAGCTTTGAAAAGTAAAGTTAAGAGCATTTTAAGCTTTTTCCAATTTCTCTCCTAAACGTTTAGCTGTCTTTATTAAAATCAGTGCAGTGGATGCTGAAAAACTTATTTTTCCAGATACTGGCAGTTGTTAAAATAAAAATCCATCTTGGTCACAACACATTTTGATTTTTTTTTCTTTTTTAGCTTTGAAGTGACAAGCAATCAGTTTTGTCAAGTTGTCAAAACACTTCTGCATCTCTTCTGCACACTCACAGTTTCCAATACAATTTGCCACAAGCAGCTTAACTGTGAGATTATGTCATAGCAAGTGGTAATTAACTGCTCCATAAAGATAGAACAGTAATCTTTCAGCTCAGAAGCAAATACAGGGCATTTGTAATTCCCAGAATGATGGAAAGGTCCTTTCCTTTTCTGCAGATAAAATGTAGTTAGAAACATTTCCTCGGAGGTTACAAAAGCTATGAAGTCAAACATTCTATTTGAGCAAAGAAAATCATCACCCATTTCCCAATTTTTGAGCAGACACAAGCAGATTTTGTGAATTGCTCACTCTGAAATCCAAATAAGGATGTTTGGTCAGTGTCTACAAAGCTGTATCGGTTGTAGTCCTTGTAGTTCTAATTTATCTTATTTACTTGCTTCATCTTTTTTTTTAAACTTCTTAAAGTGACCTCAAGTACATGGAATTCAATTATTTTATTTATCTTTAACTCACATGAACTGGTGATATGCCATCTGTTTTAGGCTGAGATTTTCATGTGGTCTTTGCCAGCAGCTGAACTCCAAATGCATGCCCAGATATTAAAAAGACATAGGTGGAAACAAGTAAAGAATGACTGGATTTAAATATACGCAGAACTTAAATTCATGAAATCAAAAAAATTGGTCTTCTTATATTTAATTTTCCCTGAGTTTCCTTTCAAAATTGGAATTCAGCAAGACATTTTAGGGGCTGTTTGGAGGATTGTTCATGGCTGAAAAACAAATATGTTTCCTTTTCACTGGATCCACATTCACTCAGGGATGGATGTCTGCCCAAAACCTTATTTTATTTTTTATGTTAAAATGAAATAGTCCACATAGTTACATTCCATTCAGGGATTTCATAACTTTCTCTTCTTATCAAAGTCAAAATTACACTCACAACCACAATTACATGAGCCTGCCTTTAAATACCATCAAGAAGCTTTACTTGGCACAGAATTCAACAGCCCAGATGTTCAGTAACTGTTATCATTGGAAGCACATGGCACCTGTTTGTGAGACCTGTATTAGCTTACATAATAGCTTTGCGGTGTAATTATATACTGGTGTTAACCTAGAAACATCTCTATGACTTAGCACCAAGCCATCTATAGATCAACATTTCCCAGTGAACTCAATCAAACCATATCTACTCCAAAATTTTGAAGTTCATTGTGGCTCTGGGGTCTCCAGCTATGCACCTTTCTTCTAAGGATCCAAGTTGTGCATTTTTGTTTTAAATCAAGTGGGTAAATGGTCTGGAAATATAAAAGTAGACCGAATTCTATGGAAAAGTGTATTCATGAATCCAGTTAATTGTGGGAGTGTCATTGGAGAAGTGATTCTACAGGCATAGAAAGCTTTTTATACAACCCCTCAACTGAAAGAATCTGCTTGAAATTGCTAATTAGACATGTGATTATGGGGAAGATCACATGAAATTTCTGTGCTTGTCTCAGAATCTGCACTAAACCCAACAACCTTGGAGATTAATACAGTAACAGTCCTTTGTTTTTTTGTCTTTAAAGTTAATAGTTACCCAAATGAGATGTGCCAGGTTTTCTGCTCTGCCACATAGAAATCTGTAACTACCCTTTTTTTAATTCAATGTGCTGTGAGTAATGGAAGAAAAAGTGTGGTGATGATTGATCTGTATGTTTTCAAAGCAAGGGAGAGGAGAGCTTTAGTCATTAATGCCTCGTTTGTCAAAATGATTACTTTCAGTTGGACATTTTCTATGTGAATCACAGGTAAGGTAAACAACTAAAAATGTTTAAAATGATGGCAACAGGTAATGTCAATGAGCTTACCTCCATAACAAAATTCTTAACCTACATTTACCCTCCAATATGGAAATAGGAATCCACTTCATTTCACTAATTACTAAATAAAATAAGTTTTCCAAAGCTGTTTCTGTATGTGGCATTCTTATTTCAGTTTAAAAAAAAAAAAAAAAAAAACTTTAATGTGATTCACAGATATGGAATAGGTAGGTGGTTTATATTAATATATATGAATGAGTCTAATTCTGGCCTATTTTTGCTTTGAATTAGCACAGTTATAACTTCAAACTATCTGTTATCTGTATTAGCCTGTATTTTTAAAAATCACTTCTGATACATTTTTCCTAATATGTACATTTGCCTTTGTGTTGTAAAAAAAATAAATAAATAGAGAAATATAGCATCCAAAGGATAACTGGATTACACTCTACATCTGGGATGTAAAAATCAGGGTAATCTTAAATTGCAGACCAGTTTTTGATTGGATTCATTTTTCATTCTGTCATCTTCACAAAACACAAAATATGCAACAAAATAGGAAGATGCCTTATACTGGATTAAAGAATTGCTTCATCTTGTCCAGTAATATCCCTTTCAATAGGCAGATCCTATCTAGGCATTTCAATGGAATGTGAAACTTCTCTGAAAGATTGACTTCTATGAAATTCACAGTAATCAAAAAATCGCCATTCAGTTTGAAATTGGACTTAAAATGTGATACTGTTGTGGCATGATCTGAAAATCCATGGCTTAATTGTGATTGCAGACTTAATCATAAATTAAATCTAATTTACGGAAATAATACAATCAGTTTGTTACAGTACTTGTGAATACAGCTGGTTGTTCGGTTGTTGTTCACACCTTTTTAATGCTGCGAAAATATTTCTGTAATTTACTTTATAGTCAACATTTCCACCATCACCTGTCCCTTTTACCAGTTTTATGCATGCAGGGATTCTTGTATTCTCATTATTTTCCCTTTTCTTTTGGTCTTTTGCTGAATTAAGTCAATTGAACAACATTGGACCAAGCTTTCTATTCTGAAACAGAGTAATTTTCCATAATTTATACAAAAGAGGCATTTTCATTCTTTTGTCTGTGTACTGAAGTCATCTGGAAGTGCACTTGGCGCAAAAAAATATATGTACAACTAATGTCATATGTGGATCATAATAGACTATCATTAATAACATGTACCTTTGTGGCAGCAATTTAAATAAAACAATTCATAGAAGAAAATGTGAATTTAAATATCCAGTGATGGCTTGTTTTCTAGAGAAATGAGATCATACTTGTTGTAAATGTGAGACAATTGAGAGCCCATTATTTAATTGTAAATATCAGCGGGGACTCTCTTCTCAGTTTATTCTATTTTGAACAATGGAAATGTATCATGCAAAATAGACCACCTTTTCAATTTGGTGTAGTAGAGTACAATATGACAAGCTGACTCTTCCAGGAATGGAAAACACTATAATTTGGCAGCATCACTACAATTCCAATGTTGGAAATTACATTAACCATGAATGGTCTCTTTGATCAAATGGATTCCCCCCCCCCAAAAAAAATGAGGTGGTGGGGAGAGGCAAGTACAGCAACATAGGCAGTTCCTCTGTTCAGTACCTGCAGGGATTAAAAAAAGGAGCGGACAGCAGTTGATGAGAAGGAGATCTTGATGTCGCATTGGAGACAACTGTGCCCAATGATAGGATGTTGCATAAGGCAGTTTCTCTCTTCTAGTACAGTGCTATATTAAGCCCAAAGATTCATATTAAGACAATGTTCAAATATTGCAAAAAAGATGAGACTCAGCAGGCAAAGAGATCACCCAAAGGAAGAGCTAAACTAGGGGTAACCTTCAAAGGCATTGAGAGTATGCAGCAGGGATTCTGCAGTCATTTGAACCTCTAGCCTCTTCCTTTGATTTTCAGTTCTTATCAAGAAATCTAAATGAACAACATTCTCCCCACCCCTAAGTGTGTTTTTGAGGAAAGAAAGTCATTTTTCTATCAAGAAATTATAGATCCACTTCTTGATTATTTTTAGAACACTTTTGGGTGCGTTTATTATGCATCCTGTTTTCATTCTTCCTCCAAACCACAGCCCACTAATGAGACTTGCAACAATAATGTCACTCATATCAGATCTGAGATATCAGACATTGGCAAGGAATTGATTCCTTCCTCCTACATACTTTTCTGTTCAGGGATGTGTTGCATCCTTCTCTCATGAAAATCTCAGAGCTGTTTGACTGCATCCATTGACTAGGAAGAGGGAAACCTTTGTTTGGAATAACTGTTTCAATATTCTGTGGCTAAGTTTATTTTTTTCCTCTATTTTGTATAGATTTATTTGGAACACCAGCTAAAACTTTTCCTGGAGCAGGTAACCTGTGTCACAGCTATTTATGTATTTGGACTACTGCAATACACTCAATATAAGGCTGGAAGATTACCTGGACACTATAGCTGGATGGAAGGAGTGTTAGTTGCTATCTGTAAAAGTCAACTTTTTGTACAATAATTGTCATCTCGTATATTATTTGGTTTTTCTTTGGTTTTTTTTTTTTTTGCAAAGGAAAATGTGTGGGCTGGCATTTCCCTGTTTAATTGCAGTGATTGACACCTACCCTGGAATCTGTCCAACATGTGTTCTGACCCTAACCTTAGCTCTAACCTGAAGAGCCTGGATAGCTCAACAGACAGAGCACTGTAATTTAACACCAGCTGTCTGCAATTAAAGTAAGATCGAATCTTGCCAGGCTCAAGGTTGACTCAGCCTTCCATCCTTTCTAAGGTAGGTAAATTGAGGGCTCAGTTTGTGGTGGCAATAAACTGACTTTGTATAAATATACAAAAGTATGAAGGCTATTGTTTAACGCACTGTAAGTAGCCCTGAGTCTCCGGAGAAGGGCTGCATATAAATCAAATTTTAAAAAAAGTGTTTTTGTTTCTCCTGGATGTGCAGGGTGAGATAGGAGGGAAAATGAGCATCTTCAGAACATTCAGAGGTGAGCCCATTTAAGTCACGAGAAGAATGCTCAGAGCAGGCCACCAGGGTGGGATTCTACTGGTTTAACAGCCAGTTCGCTAAGCTGTGCACGCGTGCGCAGTTTGGAGGAAACTCACCTTCCGCATTGCTGTCGGCAAGGAAAGCAGCTGAGGCACAGCAATCCACTCTGCTGTGCCAATCAGCTGGGCTTCTGAAATAAAAATATAGGTGAGTATAACGCAGGGGCGGGCAGGCCCACTTCAAAATTGGAGCAAACTGGTTCACTCATGACTGATAGTCAGAGCTAACAGTTTACCCGAACCAGTCCAAACCAGTAGAATCCCACCACTGCAGCCCACATCCATGTCACGAGCATTGCCGGAACTTGTATCAAACCAATACTCATCGGATCACAAGTGGAAGCTATTAAAGTGCTCCAAATTCCACAGCCATTATCTGAAAGGTCAGCCATCATTTACATTAGTTTCTAGGTATTTCCTTCACTCTAGATCAGAGATGACAAACTGGCGGCCTGCAGTCTGGATGCGTCATGTGCAGGCCACGCTAACCCCAGCTCCATGAAGGAAAAAAACATTCTAGTCTAGTCTAGTCTAGTCTAGTCTAGTCTAATCTAGTCTATCATCATAAATATGAGTCAGTTGGCAAGCATCTGAATTTTGATCACGTGACCATGGGAATGCTACAATGGCCATAAGCATGAAAAATGGTCATAAGTCAATTTTTTCAGAACTGTTGTAACTTTAAATGGACACAAAATAAATGTTCTGCCCCACCTACAGACCCCAAAGAACGCAGCACAAACAAACTCTATACAAAGCTTATTTTACTCAAATAACTTAGTCTTTATCAACCAAAGGCTGTTAATAAACTGAATTAACAGCCTACAAGAATTCTAAGATAAGATAATCATAGTCTTACTAGAGTTGGCAGAAAGCCCAGAAGTAATTTTGCAGAGAATCCAAACACGAAGGAGAGTGAACTAAAGTTGTTCCCTACAGATTGCTGCGAGCAGCATTCTTCCTTAAATAGGCTAAGGGAGTGGCCAATTAGCCCCAAGCCTTACTTTCGAGGAGACCTCCTACTGAAGAGCCACTCCTGCCTTTTGGCAGCTCTGCGTGCCTGTGCATTGAGAAGAGGCTCCTCCTCTTTGTCCTCTTCACTTAAAGGAGCTTCTGGAGTTTCTGAAGCCCTGGCTGAATCCCTGCCTCTGGCACCACATCTTTTCCAGCCTCCTCACTATCTGACTCGAGTGCCAGCTGCACAGGCTGCTGGTGCAGCACCATACCAGCCTCCTCGTTGTCAGAATCAGCTACAATCTGCACAGGCCACTGATGGGCCACAACACTAAACTGTTGTAAGTGTTTTGTTAAATGACTACCTGTAAAATCCCTCAAATGAACAAGTCAAGGAATTTGTTTGAAGTTTTGAAAGACCAGAAATTCCAATGCTTTTCTTAAAGATAACTCATTAGAAAAATGTCATTTAACAAAAAAACAAATAACAGCAAGGTTTTAATCGACCCAAATCTGCATTCAGGATATTTGAATAGCTGAGGATCCAGCTTTAGATTTAGGATCTAATGACCCAGTCAAAGCTGAGAATATCTTCATAAGAACGGTGGAAAATGTACATGTTTTTATCAATATGAAAACATTGATAAATATGTTTTTAGGCAAGGCATAGGCAAAGGTACTGATCTTTAGAATCCTGGAAGAGTTTACTGCAATAATCTACTGCAAAACTCTTCCAGTAGCAACTAATCTTGCTACTGGAAGAGTTTACTGCAATAATCAAAATTGATCAAGTTACTTAATTTAACATCAAAGTTCAAAGGGAAATGGGAGAAAAGCTATTAAGGCCTGACAGATACTGAGAATGGCTAAAATGATTATAGCTATGTTTGGCAATAAGGAGGGGATCTCTGTGTTTCTACAAATCAGAGGAATATGTATGTGTGTGTACACACACACACACACACACACACACACACACACACACAGAGCTAAATTCATGATAAATGGATGGGAGGGAGGGAGAGAGGAAGGAGATGAGATGAGGGAGGAAGAATGATCACACATTTTGCAAAGTATTGGTTTGCACTCTATGGCCAGCTCCCAATTTGCATAGACCCTTTAGGGATGCCTCTCCTCTTCATGTTATGCATGAATTCCCATCTCCCTTTCATCCACAAGAAGCCTGATTAAACTGAAAGGTTTCTCCCTTCTGCTCTATTAAAATCTGATTTTGGCAGCTAGGCAGAACATTCTAGGAACAGCAGAGAGCAAGAGAATCAGATGATGACACTGGAACTGATAGAGGAGGTGGGTGGATGGGTAACACAAGAGCTTCTACTCCTTTTTGAGTCAACTATATTCAACTATGCCCATTTCATCAACCATTACAGTCTGATTTAAAATGAATAAAAATGCATTTATTTTATATGATTTCTCCAAGTTACACAATTTGCATGGAACTTGCTCCAATAGGTATTTTCATATATCACACCGATTTTATTCAATTTTTAAAAACACATTCACCCAGGAAATGTGGATTAGACTCGTCTACTTTAAAATATGCATTCCAAACGGGACTTTATTATCAAAGAAGAGGGGCAGCAATTAGAATCTATACACATTTCTTTATTCCACAAGAACTGAGCATCACTATTATCTTGAAGTCCAGATAGACCTTTGCATTACAACGGCCCAGAAAACAGCCCAAACAACGGTCTGAAAATGGCCCAAAAAACGGCCTGAAAAACAGCCTGTGTTTTGGCTGTTTTGGGCCATTTTTTAAGCCATTTTCAAGCCATTTTGGGAGCCGTTTTTCAGGCTATTTTCCGGTGCTCTGGCACCTGTGAAGACCAGCCGGTAGCACGCATGTCTGCGTAGGAAACCAGAAGAGCAGCTGGCAATGGAGTGTTTTGGGCCAAAAACAGCCCAAAAAACATCCTGAAAATACCCCCCAAAATGGCCTGAAAATGGCTCATAAAACAGCCCCAAAAATGACCAAAAATGGCCAAAAATCAGGCATGCCAGCTGATCTTTGGGTTTCTGGTGCTCTGGTGCACGTGAAGACCGGATGGTCAGTGCACATGCATATGCTGGAAACCCGAAGACCCAAAGGTCTTTGGGTTTCTGGCGCTCCCGCACATGCACATGCACGTGTATTCCGGTTTGGGCACCTGGTGCCAAAAAGGTTCTCCATCACTATTTATTTATTTATTGGTTTGATTTATATGCCACCCTTTTCCGGAGACTCAGGGCTGCTTACAATGCGTTAAGCAATAACCTTCATACTTTTGTATATACAGTACCTATTTAGTAGGGCTTTCGGACCCTCCTAAGCGGTGTTCTTTTTTATACAAAGTCAGTTTATTGCTCCCACAATCTGGGTCCTCATTTTACCTACCTCGGAAGGATGGAAGGCTGAGTCAACCTTGAGCCTGGTGAGATTTGAACTTGCAGTAATTGCAGGCAGCTGGTGCTTTTTAACAGCACTTTAGTCTGCTGCTCCACCAAGGCTCTTTACACCATTTCTGACAAATGGCAGTCCAATCTCTTCTTGAAAGGCTCCAGTGATGAGGCTCCCACAAGTTCTGAAAGCAAGCTGTTCCATTGGTTGATTGTTCTCACTGTCAGAAAATTTCTCCTTATTTCCAAGTTGAATCTCTCCTTGATCAGTTTCCATCCATTATTTTTTGTCTGGTCTTGGAGTGCTTTGGATGTGTATATGTAAGTGTATTTGTGTGCAAATTTATACCTCTGTATCTAGAGTCACACTCTAAGAAAAACAAGGGCCAAACAGATATATTAATTCAATTAATAACTATTGATTTATTGAACATTACTTCTATATACCAACTATTCTGTCTTGCACATGAACCATACCAAACATATAACTAACTGCACAGAGATGCAAACATACACATATTGCTTTCCATCCTTCCAGAAGAAACAGGATGCAGGCAGGGAAATGGGATAGCTGTGTTAGGAAAGGAGAGGTCAATAGTGCTTGCAACCCTACCAGTTGGGCCAGACCAAGAATTAACTTCTTAGAAAGACAAACATTATTTTTATTGAGAATGGTACAATAAAAAGTTAAATCAAAATTTATTATGTCCAGAGAACTATATAATTAAAACACATAATCGTATAATTGTTAATACAAAAGCATCAGGGAAGTCATTTTCAGCTATTGACATTGCCGTCCATTTGTACTTGTTTGTTTTCATCCATGTATTCTGTTCTTCTCAATGAATGTTAGATGATTTTACTCCCCAATTCAAAGGCAATACTGGGAATGACGTGTTTATAAATATGGCAAGCAGGATGGTGAAAGCAATACAAAACCAGAACATGAGAAGATGCCCTGTGTGCTATGCAAACCAAATTTTACATTTTGTTTCTCATCCCACCAGGCTACAACTACTGGATACAATAGGCTTTAGAAATAATTGCAGATGAGTGTTGTGGAGCATAAAGCCATTCTGTGTGCAGAGTGCCATTTTACACTAAGACTTATTTTAAATGAGACTCTTTTAATGAGGGCACGGTATCTACAATCTAGCCACAAGCAGGGGGAAAGTGATGGGGTGGCATAACTTACTCTATAGCCAAGGGCAGCTGTAACATTCCACACGTACATTACCAAACATATGACTTTGTTCAAGTAATTACACTGCCATTCAATAAAAATGAATAATTACTTCAGCATTAAATGTCATTTATATGCTTTTCTGTGTTGCACATCTAAATAAATTGGATTCATAAATATGACTCCTTGAAATAATGCTTCCCTCTTCCCCCACCTTTCCGGTTTTCATCAGAACCATTTTTAGAATCTAATATCGTTGACTGGCTGAAACCTTAAGGGGATACATTTTATAACCTGCACTCTCTGTGGGCTAGAATTAAAGAGCAGAGTTTTTAAAGGATGTCACACAAATAAGCAAAACACCTAACAATTTGGTTTTAGGATTTAGGGCTGATTGTGAGGTCTAGTGACATTGCAAAGATAAAACTGAGCAATAATGTTGATTTTTTATTAAGAATCATTTTCAGGTTTTTATTTAAAATTATAATGTTGTAGGTAGGACTGAGGAGAAAGCAAGTATTTTCAAAGGTTCTTGTCCTTCATATACAATGCTGAATTTCTGTATGAAATGCAGAGTTAGTCTTTTGATTATACAAAGTATATATTTTACAGATGATGGGGAAAGAAATTCTTCTTTACACTTGGAGCGAGATGATGAGGTGCTCCCATATTAATTATTTTAACGGATAGTGGTCCTCTAAGAATAAAATCCTTCCCTCCTTCCTTCCTTCCTTCCTTCCTTCCTTCCTTCCTTCCTTCCTTCCTTCCTTCCTTCCTTCCTTCCTTCCTTCCTTCCTTTTGAGTCAGCATTGATTTCTGGCAACTGTCTGAACAAGTCCCTGTAGTTTTCTCAATAAGATTTTGGAACTGGTTTGCCCTTGTCTGCTTCCCAGGTTTGAAAAAGAATGATGGCCCAAGGTCATCCATCCCTCAAGCTACTTCAGGAGGGATTAGAATTTATGGTCTCCCATACATTTCTAGATTGTTACCTTAACCACTACACTGAACTGGCTCTCTTTGACAGAGATGTAGTGAATACTTATTTGACTTCAAGTCATACCATTCTACTATATTTCCTGTTTGTGACTAGAAATCCCCTTGTGATCCTGGCTGTTGTTTGTTTACTACTCTCTCTCTATATGGGGAGCAAGTATGAAGATTCCAATATTCACAGACATATTGATGCCCACAGTGTTATACTCAGGGGTGGGTTCTAAAATTTTTACTACCGGTTCTGTGGGGGTGGCTTATTTTGTGGGCATGGCTTGGTGGTGGGGTAATGTGACTGGGTGGGCGTGGCCAACTTTTTTTTTTTTTACTTTTAAAACCATTTTTTTCTAGAACCTTCAATGGTTGTAGAAAAAATGCTTTTACTAAAAGAAAAAATGCTTTTACTGTTTTACCATTTTTACTAAAAGTAAAAAAAAAAAAGCCTCTGATAAGGAGGGTGATGTAAGCGAGTGGAGACCGGGCCGGGGACCGGTTCGGAGGTGTGGCCAGCCAATGTTATTACCGGTTCTCTGAACTACTACAAATTTTTACTACCGGTTCTTGCAAACTGGTGCGAACCGGGAGCAACCTACCACTGGTTATACTAGAGATTTCAGGATCAAAATAATGTATTATTTCAGTTACATATTTGATTGGAAGTTGCTATGCTACAGAGAAACAGAATTGTTTCTCTGATATAAAAAGCATCAAATAAGGTTTCCTGCATTCTTAAAACACATTGGAGTTAATAATCCTCAAATTTGTGTTGGGTGAAATGGAAGATAAAATGCAGAATTTACTTCTACTTTGCCCAACCAAGTTAATTTAATCCAAGTATACAACCACATCAGGGGTGCTATTCAGCAGATTCTGACAGGTTCTGGAGAATCAGTAGTGGAAATTTTGAGTAGTTTGGAGAACCAGCAAACACCTCTGGCTGATCCCAGAGTGGGGTGGGAATGAAGATTTTGCAATATCCTTCCCCTGCCATGCCCTCCAAGCCATGCCCACCAAGCCATACCACACCTACCAAGCCACGCCCACAGAACTGGTAGTAAAAAAAATTGAATTCCACATCCTATACCTCTGTTGGGGCTTTTTACAATGTGCACACATATTCAAGATATTTTTCCCCTTCTTGGGGCATAGAACACACACAGGTACCTATAGGATATATACAGCTTGTTGGTTTGCGTGCTGGATGTTGATATATTCACTTTGTAAGCAGTATATTTCCTTTCTTCTCTAGTAGCCTAAGTAGTCACTGGGCTATATAGCAGTAGTTTTCAAGTATTCACTGTTGCAAACATGTTTAATAATTTTAAAGAGTTTTATCATTCCCTTCTGAATGAGTTATATTTGCCTTTTTCTTCCCTAGGTTCCAAATAGCCTTTAACATAAGTCCCTCCCTGCTTCCTTTAGTATACTTAAATATTTCAGATTTCCCCACCAGTCTTTTCTCCTTTCGTATAGAAATGAAGGGACATTGACGATGCTAATGGGCTAATTCATAGTAAACTAGAGCAGTATGATGTATTTATTTTGTTGCCGTTTTTGGAAAATGTATATTTTTATTGTGCCTGCCATTTTCTGAATACATGGCTTGGAAATCATTTATAAAAATAAAAAGTATAGAAAACAAAGAGCAATTGTGTAATTTTGGAGTGGGAGGAAAGTAAGTAGTTGTTATTAAATGCAATCAATCATAATGAATTAAATTGCTTCCAATCCGTCAGAATCTCAAAGTCCCCTTCTTAAAATGTCAGACATAGTAGGTAGAATCACCTGTAACAAAAGATTTTATGAACACGAGTAGTAGAGAGAGTGGAATGTGAGTGGTATGAATGATGTTTTCCTTTCCTTCTACAGAATTCAAGGTTATTCAGAACATTCAGGTGATGCTGTAATAATGCTGCAATGATGTTGCATCATTCTATTATCTAGGATATAGTTTAATGGACAAAAGCAACTGCATCCTCTTTTAGAAGAGGACATTGGCTCAGCCTGTCAGTTCTGCTCCATAAAAATGAGAAATTGCATCATTTCTGGGCTGAAACCATGAAGCAATGTGAATATTGGCAATGCCTGGAATTTACCCTGGGACTGAGCAGCTGATCACTATGCTTATGGGATTCTGGGAATAGACAGTGAGATGTTAGAATGCAGCGGAGTGGGAAATGAATGGCCCATTTCAGTACACAAATCATATGCACACTTCCAAGCTTTGCAATAATTCTTCATGCTAGATTGAGGCATAGCAGCCATCCTGAAGATTACATTTTATCTACCTTCTCCTAATTATAGAAACAATTAATGTATCACTTTGGTGTGACTTCACTGGATAATTCATGATGACATATCTTGCTTTTAGAACAAGCTGCTTTCTTTTATTCTTATTCACTCTCTTACATTTTTGCCCAGTGCATAGCAGAAGTATCAAATTTAATTTTTATAACTTCAACTACTTGTAGAGGATTAGTTTCCAGTACTTTAGCATTTATTTGATTATTATTTTTTGTCACCAGAGAGGCCAGCTCTCTCTAAAATACATCCAGAATAAAGCATATGCATTTTAGATAAACCACTTTTCAAATTTCATAGTCTGTCACCAAGCTTTGGAGGTCTGAGAAGTGTTGGTTACAGCAACCTTCATACTATATTATAATATACAGAACATATTAAAATTCTATCTAGATGTTGATCATGGGAGAAAAAGTTGCAAGTAGTTAATAATCAAAAGCACAGATTTTGGAGGGCCACTAAACTATATGCTCTCCTAGACTATGAGCATTAATTGGTTCTGAGGTGACATTTCTCATAATATGTTATTTTGAGAAAATGTCTGTTTTTTAATTTTTCTCTTCTAATTTATCTCTGTCTTGTGGGAGGGCAGAAATAATGTATCTAAACTATATTAAGCTTGAGACATTTGTAAGTTAGAAATGAGAGAATTTTTTAAAGTGGGAGGGACATACTAACACCAGCATCAGAGATGACTGTTCCCGCCATGAGAAATAATATAGAACTTTTCCTTATCCTGGAAAAAATGTAGCAGAATAGTTGCTTTCTAATTTCTATCTTCATAAATAAGATTTAGAAGTCCAAGGAGTCCTGTGGATGCAACTGGAGTGGGTTCCACTTACCTTTACTACCGGTCCGCAATGGGAGCATGCATGCTTCTGCGCATGTGCAAAAGCTTCTGCACATGCGCAGATCATCCATGATGACATAGTGGCGGGTGAGCAGAGCCTCCCTCCAGTTTTACTACCAGTTCTATAGAACTGGACTGAACTGGGAGCAACCCACCACTGAACTGTAGTAATTATTCTGCAGGATCATCTCTACTGACTATAAGATGACTGCATCTAATTCAGGCCCATCAAACTGGAAGCCCTCAGGCCGGAATAATCATGTGCAGGCCACGCCCATCCCAGCTCTGCAAAGGCAAAAAACATCACAATATCTCATGTGACACGATCAAATTTGACATCCGTGATCTAATTTAAACAGACTCAGTTAAGAGGAACAATGCAATTTTATACCAATTTAATCCAAAGTAAATTCCATAGAGTTCAGTAGGCCTTATTGCCTGGGAAACATATGCAGAACAGAAGCAGTCAGACTGAAATCAGTTCTGCATTGATTTATTTCTATGGGATTTAATCTCAAGATCATTTGTCTTTTACAAGATGGGTGTTTAAAGTATAGGATGAGAATACATGAAATCCACAAAAATTGTACCCCTTGACTCTCTACTTTAGCTAAACCCATTCCCTTAAATCCTATTCAATTCAAATGTTTTTTTGTTTTTTTTTTTAAAAAAAAGATTTGGTTCTGATGATAGTTTGTTTTAAAAAAGAGGTCAGTAAAAGTTTAACGGCAAATGAGCATTTAATTTGGGGGATGAAAAGAAACAAAAATATAAAAAAAACCTCACATTTCTTTATGGCTCCCAATTATGAAAAGAAATAGCCAACCAGAGAGGCAGGAACATATTATCCACCAGAAGGAAAAGCTAGCATTCCCACCTCTGCAGATGTTTTCACTGGGGTTTCTGGCGCCCTGAGGAAAAGTTCCCTCTATACAATTAGAAGAGATATTTTGCAAAATCATCATTAAGTAGCAATAAAGTCAGGGAAAAGGTGTTTAATCAAACAAATCGCTCACAGGAGAGAGAAAGAGAGAGAGGGGGAACTATCAGCAAATCTGTGCCAAGCAAGTCAAACATTTTTTAAGCTCTCTAAAAGAGCTGGCTATTCTCATAGCTCTTCCAACAAAACCAAGGTTTTGATGGCCAGACATAAATGTAGGGTTTGTGTCTGTTTCTTCCATTATAGCAACCCTATGAGATAAATGAGAATGAGAAAGAATAACTTGGTCCATGACAGCATTGAGCTTCCATGCCTCAGAATGGACATGAATCTTGATCTTCTAGTGCCAGCCTGACATTTTACTACCATAGGACACAAGCTCTCATTGTGAATTTGCTTAAGGATCATATTTGGCTTTTTGTTAAAGGTGGAACTTAGCCATTGAGGGAAATCTCTCCATTCATTTATAGAATTGTGTACATAATCCTAACCCTTTGCAACAGCACTCCTAGACAGAGCTGGGTAAATAGCATAGGTCAGGGGTCACCAACCCATGGCTCTGGAGTTGCATGTGGCTCTTTCATCCCTTTGCTGTGGTTCCCTGTTGCTGGTTGGCTCCACAAATGATAGGGCTTAGGTTAGGACAGGCAGAGGAAAAAAGACGCCGTGCTAGGAGGAGACTCTATGGTGGGGGAAATGGACTTCTGGCCAGCAGAGGAAAAAGGATGCTACACTAGGAGAAATCTCTATGGTGGGGTAACTGGACTTCTGGTTGGCTCCAGAATAGAACGGGGGCTTCCAGTTAGAGCCACCTTTGTGGCTCTTTGAGTGTTTAAGGTTGCCGACCCCTGGCATAGGTCTACAACTAGGAGTCTGCTGTTACTCAAGTGCTAACCACAAGGATGAGAACAATTAGCAATTTGGAAACACTTTTAGCAAGGATAAAACACAGAAATCTCATCAGAGAAATTAAAATCTATAATGGAGAATGTTAAATGGAATGGTCCTGTTTTCCTCTTTGTCTCAGTGCAAAGAAGCAAATCAACAGCAGGAAAAGAACATTAAACTAAATAATAGTAACTGTTCATAAAAAAGAAAAAAGGGAACCCAGCAGAGCCTTTCAACTCATTTCATGTCCCTTTTAAATTCTTCCCTCTGTTATTGTTTTTAAGGACATGGCATGGTGGAAATAAAATACATGTGTCCCAGCCCAGAAGTCCTTCATAATCAAAAGAAACCCACAGTTTGTGGGTCCAGAGTAACATCCCTTGTTTATGAATGGCAGGCAACTAAGGAGCACATTATCCAGATGGCACAGTGAATATTCCCTCCAGGAATACATGAAAACAAGATTATGTTGAGCTTCACTTAGTTTTGCGTAGATGGATAGAATGATATTAATGGGTATTCTATTTTATCTGTCACGCTTACTGACTTGCATGGATTGTCACTGTTGTTTGTTTTAGGAGGCTTTGTAGAGGCCTTTCTAATTATGGGAACACTGTAGATAATGGGACATAAAATAAGCCCACCGTGAATTTTAATGAGCGTGAAATGATGTGATCAGTCAAAATGGACTCTTGTCACAGGATACAAGTCTACTAGCATCCACCATTCCGTGCTCACAAATTCACACAAACTAGTGCATACTTGGAATTACATATTATTATATATCCAGATGTTGCCGTTAAAAAAAACACACACAATAGGGCGTTTGAGAGAATGCCAGGAAAAACTATATATCGAAAGAAGTTGCATTTAAAATGAATGTAGATTTTCCAGCTTGTTTAAAACAAAAAAATACTAAAAATGTAATTGCAGAGAATAATTCATGAAAACTTCAACACTGACATATAGGCTGAACCAAAAAACTTCTAGGAGGTAAATAACCGTTAAAGTTGCTTTAATAGCCCTGAACCCAATGCCATACTGCTGTTAAGTCTGATCAGCTAAAACATTATCTCTGCAGCCTTAATCACCTCCAAATATTTGAGACAGAAACATCTTCAAACACCCTGATGTGCTCTGGGCTTTTCTATTTATTTGTGGATGTTCATTTTACTCTCTTAACTGGTCAGCATAGGATCAATCACTCTATTGCTGAACAAGCACAAAGTATGAAATCTAATGGCCCGTATCTGTCTATGTGGTCACTAAGAGTTGACACCAGCTTGATAGCATATAATCAAATAGTCCCAGTGTATTAATTATTTTCCTTTTTGATACATTAATTTCAAGAACATCTTTAGTAGAGATCTGGGGCCCTGATTGTACACTTCAATATAAAACATCAGGAACAGAAGCGAATGACAAGCTCTAGAGTAGGGGTGTCAAACTGGCGGCCCGTGGGCAGGCCATGTCCACCCCAGCTCCACAAATGGGAAAAACATTGTGAAATGTCATGTGATGCCTACATGACGCAGAGAGTTTGACACCCATGCTCTAGAGAGAAGTGTATGTGGTATCTGGAAATAGGTATCAGTGTTTGGCCTAAGCAAGCAATAGTCACATCCAGAATTCAGATCTGGAGAACCCTAAGTCTTTAAGAACCCTGATCTCCTGCCTTTCAGCAGTTGACAGACTTTGTTGTGGCATTTTATCCCTCTTTTTCACACCTGTCTACAAGGTCTAATATATTGCAGAAAACTGTGCTTTACATTCTTCAACTGGAAATAATTAAGTAAATGGGGTGTTAAATACATATGAGGAACCTGCTGAAGTTAATTGATTTCTCTCCCTTCTTTAGTGGTTAATTTTGTGAGGATACCTACTGACTGAATAAGATTTGTTTTGCCACTTACAAATAATGAGGGAAATTGTGTAGTCTAGGTTTGTTTGTTTTTTCTGTTTTGGAGAAGGGATAATCTTGGTAAAATGCAATTTAGGGACCAACTCATTTAGCAAACCTAACGTGGACTTTTTCTTTATTTCCTCCAAATATATATCATTGGCACAATGGGCTTCCTATCTCTTCAGCTGATCCTGTTATTGCTTTACAGCTGAAAATAATGCATGAGGTTGACTCAGCCTTCCATCCTTTCGAGGTAGGTAAAATGAGGACCCAGATTGTGGGGCCAATAAACTGACTTTGTATAAAAAAGAACACTGCTTGGGCGGGCCGAAAGCCCTACTAAGCAGGTTTATACAAAAGTATGAAGGCTATTGCTTAACACATTGTAAGCCGCCCTGAGTCTCTGGAGAAGGGCGGCATATAAATCGAACCAATAAATAAATAAATAAATAAATAATTTACCTTTGGTCATTAAATATATGTCAGTAATTGTTGTAAGTCACCCGGATTCACTTATATCAGAGAGGATTTATTTAGTAAATTTATAAATTTGCTAAATAAATAAATCTGGATAGTTCTCAACATACAACAGTTTGTTTAGTGACTGTTCAAAGTTACAACGGCACTGAAAATAGTGACTTATGACCCCTTTTCACCTTTATGACTATTGCAGCATCCCCATGGTCACTTGATTTAAATTTGGATGCTTGACCGCTGACTCAAATTTATGATGGTGACAGTGTTTTGGAGTCATGTGATCCCTTTTTGCAACCTTCTGACAAGCAAAGTCAATGGCAAAGCAAGATTCACTTAAGAACCATGTTACTAATTTAACAACAGCAGTGATTCACTTAACAACTATGGCAAGGAAGGTCATAAAATGGGGCAAAATTCACTTAACAAATATCTTGCTTAGCAACAAAAATTTGGGGCTCAATAGGTTGAGGTCTACCTGCAAGAGTATACATGTTAGAAGACTGCATAATTAAATAAATAAATAAATAATTTTATTTCTATACCGCCCTTCTCCCGAAGGACTCAGAGCGGTGTACAGCCTATTAAAAAACACAAAGACAAACATGAGTTAAAAATAATTAAAATTATTACATAATTTGGCTGAAATTTAAAACCCCAAAAATTTAAAACCCAATTTAAAAATCATTAAATTGATAGCCCGGCTTGGCGGAACAGCAGGGTCTTGAGGGCACAGCGAAATACACGGAGGTCGGAGATCTTGCGCATTTCCGGGGTCAGTTCATTCCACAGGGCTGGGGCTTCCACAGAGAAGGCCCTCCCCCTGGGTGTCGCCAGCCAACATAACTTGGCAGATGGCACCCTGAGGAGACCCTCTCTGTGGGAGCGAACTGGCCGGTGGCAGGCTGTTTGTGGCAGAAGACGGTCTCGAAGGTACCCGGGTCCTATGCCATGGAGCGCTTTAAAGGTGGTGACCAACACCTTGAATCGCACCCAGAAGACCACTGGGAGCCAGTGCAGCTCGCACAGGAGGGGTGTCACGTGGGCACAATGGGTTGCATCCATAACCACCCGCACGGCCGCATTCTGGACCAGTTGGAGCCTCCGAGTGCTCTTCAAGGGGAGCCTCATGTAGAGAGCATTACAATAGTCCAGCCGGGAAGTGACAAGGGTGTGAGTGACCATGTGCAAGGCATCCCGATCCAGAAAGGGCTGCAACTGGCGAATCAGGTGAACCTGATAAAAAGCCCCCCTGGCCACGGCTGTCATATGCTCTTCTAAAGACAGCCGTGCATCCAGGAGGACACCCAGATTGCGAGCCCTCTCTGTGGAGGGCAAAGATTCACCCCCAATAGTCAGCGATGGCACCAGCTGACTATATCAGGATGCCGGCAGCCACAGCCACTCGGTCTTGGAAAGATTTAGTCTGAGCCTATTTCTCCCCATCCAGACCCACACAGCCTCCAGGCAGCGAGACATCACATCAAGGGCATCGTTGGGGTGGTCTGGGGTGGAAATGTACAGCTGGGTGTCATCAGCGTACTGATGGATTCTCACCCCAAAACCACGGATGATCTCACCCAGCGGCTTCACATAAATGTTGAACAGAAGGGGCAAGAGAACCGACCCTTGCGGCACTCCCCATGCAAGTCGCCTCGAGGTCGACTTCTGCCCCCCTGCCAACACAAACTGCGAATAGTCGGAGAGGAAGGAGGAGAACCACCGCAGTACGGTGCCCCCTATGCATGACCTAAAATTGAAAGTTCGGCTTATTTAAAAACACCCAGAGTCAACCCACATCCAGCAGAAATTAATCACAACCAAATTCTATTGAAATTTACAGCTCATGGCCTAACTCTTCTTCCCATATGTTTAGAGAGTAAAACTAATGGAATCAAAACTAAAACTAAGACACACCACCAGAGGAATATATTATTCAGAAGATTCTAGAATGTGCCAAAATGAACAAATTAACATTAGAATTAAATGAGAAAGAAGATTCAGAATATTATATGGTGTGGGATGATTGGTACAGGTGGATTGATAATAGAACAAAGAATAGATAAAAGCTAATATAAATCTTAAGATGCATATGTAAATTATGTTATATTACGATGAAAAGTAAAAGAAGAATCAGTCTAACCTGTGTAGAAAAATAACACTGTCTGACTGATTGTACTGTATTGTATTATAATAAATTTAAATTAAAAAAAACAACCCTAAAACTAAATAAAAACTGTTAGATTGTGCCTAACAGAGGTGAAAGGAGAACCAATGATTACAGCAAAGACCAAAGAATCAGGGAATAGATTGGTTTTAATTTTTGGTTTTTTAAAAGAAATTCTCCAGATAAGGAAAGTATAGAAGATCATTGACATGTGGGGGAGAGCCTTCTCTGTGGGGGCACCTACTATCTGGAATGAGCTCCCCCCGGAGATACAGAGGATCCCGGATCTGCGCTCCTTCCACCGTGCTGTGAAGACCTTTTTATTCCATCAAGCGGGCTTGGCCTAATCTCTTCCCTTTTTAAATATTTAAATTTTAATCTGTTTTTAAATTATCGGGGTGTTTTAATTTGTCTGGGCCAAATAATTTAATTTGATTTTATTGGGTTTTTAAATTTTGTGTATCTATGTATTTTATTGTTGGCTGTTCACCGCCCTGAGTCCTTCGGGAGTAGGGCGGTATACAAATCAAATAAAACTGAAACTGAAAACTGAAACATGTGCTCCAGACGTCTGCACCTTGCAAGAAGACTGCCACATAGTGTCCTTCCAGGGTTTTAAATACCCCAGATATAAAAGAATTAGCCAGCCTGCTTGCAACCCTGGTGGAGCTTTTTAAAGGACACCAAGCTTGCAAGTCTCACTTTCTAACCACTTTCAGGAATAGCCTATTAGCTATCTTAAAGCTATTAGAGACCTTTCACATGACAGTAACCATGAAAAGTCATCAACTACAAAAGCTTCAACTCTAAACAAAAGAAAAATTAATCATAAATCTAAGGACTTCAAGAATTTGAAATAAACAGTAAAACCCTAAATCAGTTTTTTTGATCTACCAAAGTTACAAATGGATTAAGGATCCAGTTAAATTTGGAATATTGACTTTTGCTATAAGGTTTTGGAAGCAATTAAAATAAATAGCTTCCTGTGGGAGCTAGAATTATTTTGGCTATCTTGGTTCATAATAAACATAAATAATTTTATAATTTTAGAAACTGGACACTAGAGGGGATTAAAGATTCTAAGTAGAAAGAAAACAAATGCAAGCCAACTTTTGATGTTGGTTAACTGGAACTTACAAAATGATATAAAATGCCATAATATTGGAAATATTAAATTTTTGAAGAATGAAACCAGAAATTACTACCTACAATATCAAAACTGGAGCTTCAAATGACAGGCCAAGAGAACGATTTGTAAAAGGATTCATTTTTGGATATATAAAAGAAACTGACTGAAGTTTTAAAAATGAAGGGGCAAATGCAAATGAGAAACCAAAAGAATGACTTGGAAATTGTTTTCTTATTGGATCTACAAAAGACGAATTAAATTAAGTTAGAAGTAAAAGGAAAGTATATAAAGTTGATGTATTTGATCAACTTAAAGTAAGACTGCAACTGAACTACTTGTGAATAAGCCCAATAACAGGTATTTTATTGTTGATCACCTATATTACAATAATCTCACCAGACTGTCTGCCTTTCCTTGGAAAATGACAGATATAGGGATTTAATTTCCAAAATGTCCTTCTCTGAATTGAACTGGGGCCTTCTCTCTTTGACTGATTCAGTCAAAAAAAGATTTATTTTTAAAGCTCTGATGACTCCTTATGGATTTTTTGCTGATACTAGAATTGAAAAGTTGATATTTTATGAATTTGCTTATAGATAAGGGATGAGAAACGGGTTGAAGAGATATCTGTTCTTAACCTGATAGAGGATGAGGAGTTACTAAAGTTGTCTATATTTATTATAAAGTTTGGAAGTCTCTTGTTTATATATATATTTTTTCCCCTTATCATATTCTTTCTTTTCTCTCTTCTTTTTTTTTTGCACTTTTTAATAATAATAATAATAATAATAATAATAATAATAATAATAATAATAATAATAATTTTATTTCTATACCGCCCTTCTCACGAAGGACTCAGGGCAGTGTACAGCCTATTTAAAAACAGAATAGACATCAATTTAAAATAATTGAAAAGTATTAAATAAATTTGGCTTAATTTAAAACCCCAAAAGTTTAAAACATCCAATATAAAATTATGTTGCTAACCCAGCCTGGCGGAACAATAGGGTCTTGAGTGCGCAGCGAAATACCCGGAGGTCAGAAATCTTATGAATTTCCGGGGGCAGTTCATTCCACAGGGCTGGGGCTCCCACAGAGAAGGCCCTCCCCCTGGGTGTCACCAGCCAACATGACTTGGTCGATGGCACCCTGAGGAGACCCTCTCTGTGGGAGCGGCCTGGCCGGTGGGAGGCTATTGGTGGCAGAAGACGGTCTCGAAGGTACCCGGGTCCTATGCCATGGAGCGCTTTAAAGGTGGTGACCAACACCTTGAATCGCACCCGGAAGACCACTGGGAGCCAGTGCAGCTCGCGCAGGAGGGGTGTCACGTGGACGCAACGGGTTGCACCCATAACCACCCGCGCGGCCGCATTCTGGACCAGTTGGAGCCTCCGAGTGCTCTTCAAGGGGAGCCCCATGTAGAGAGCATTACAGTAGTCCAACCGGGAGGTAACAAGGGCGTGAGTAACTGTGCGCAGGGTGTCCCGGTCCAGAAAGGGCTTGCAACTGGCGAATCAGGCGAACCTGATAAAAGGCCCCCCTGGCCACGGCCGTCATATGCTCTTCTAAAGACAGCCGTGAGTCCAGGAGGACACCCAGATTGCGAGCCCTCTCTGTGGGGGGCAAAGATTCACCCCCAATAGTCAGCGATGGCACCTGCTGACTATATCGGGATGCCGATATAGATTTTAATTCTTTCTTACTATTCTTTTTTCTTCCTTTAATTTGTATTAGTTTTTACAATTGTAATTAAAAACCTTAATAAAATTAGATCCTAAAAACATCTGTGATACAAAACTGGGCAAGAAGAAAAATTTCCCATTGTGAATGAATAGTGACATCTTTTAAGCTGCCAGTTTGAATGATGTGAGGAGGCACAACATGAAAAGCTATGGATTTTCATGAAGAACCATGATGGCACAGTGGTTAGAATACAGTATTGCAGGCTAACTCTGTCCACAGTCTGGAGTTCAATCCTGACCAGCTCAAGGTTGGTCAGTAAAATGAGAACCCAGATTGTTGGGGGGCAATATGTTGACATTGTAAACCACTCAGAGTGCTGTAAAGCACTATGGAGAGAGGGGTATATAAGTCTAAGTACTATTGCTATTGCTGTTTAATATACACCTTCATAATAAAATTAAAGGTTATTTTCAAAAGTGGCAAACGTTGCTTAGTTATGAATTCCACCATACAATATAATGGATGGACTTACCAACTGATGTCTTTGTTTGGTCTGGTGGACTAATCTAAAAGCTTTCAAATACAGTATCTATGCAATGCAAAGAGGTCAATTTGGATATGCGTTTGTGTGTGTGTGTGTATCTCTGTGTGTGTGTGTGTGTGTATATATATATATATATATATATATATATATATATATATATATGTATATATGTGTATATATATATATATATATATATATATATATATATATATGTATATGTATATGTATATGTGTGTATGTGTGTGTGTGTGTATATATACATGTTAATATATATTAGTATATATCAGTATATATATTAGTATATATTAGTATATACATATTAATATATATTAGTATTAGTACATATTAGTATATATATATTCATATTAATACCACACAGAGTGCATAGAGACCCAGGTCTGACACACATGTCCCCAAGAAGTAATCAAGAAGAAGGGTACACATGTCAAACTACACTGTCAAATCTGTAAAAAAAGTTTTCCTTACAATTTCATGCTCTCACAGTTTGAAATTAAAGCGGATTCCTGACCTAGGCCTACCTTGCATTTTCTCTAATTCTTCTTTGTTCAGTCTTGTCTGAATGTCAGTTTGCTCTGTGTTAGGTACTGTTCTAAAATTGAACAGTAGTTATCTCCTTGTTTGAAAGGCTTCATTTCCTTCTTTTCTGCCTTTGGTAATGTGAAGTTAGATTGATTTGTGTTGATACTTTGGACAGTCCCTTGTTCCCCATTTGCCTGTTGACAGATTTTATGAAGGACACTAAGTGCACAGTTGCCAGCCTCTTTTATGAGTTCATCTGTAACGCTGCACCATGTGTGTCTTTCCCATTGTGTGCTTGTTTACTGCAATTTCAGTCTCTGCCAGAAAAAAAAGGGTGAAGGTTATTTTATGGTTGTGCAGATGATTGCCTCACACTTGGTACTGTTTATAATGTCCCTTGTTCCTCCTTATAGCTTTCTGAAATATACTTTTCCTGTGGTTCTTCATGTCTTCCTGTGTTGTTACCACTTTGCCATCTGCTGCTTTTTTACTCTTGCAGGCTAGAATGAGTCTTTCTGTAAGCTTCAGTTAAGCCTTCAGAGTTTCAATCTTCCTATGGCTTCTGCTGGCTCTGATACTCTGATTCTGTGTGATACCCATGTATTTGCAAAACTATAGCCATTCACCCTCTTGGGACCAAAATGATTTCCTAATGAAGACCCACATGATACTTAAAGGAAAGAGCTTAGTTGAAGTCAACAAAGAACAACACTTGGCAAGATGATATGATGGATAGAGCAACAAAAACATCTTGCAGAGATGCTTAATGAAACCATTATGAAATGGTTTCATCAGTTGCCATACTTTTAAGGAAATCTGAAAGGACTTGGCAACTGGAATCTGTAGAGAGGAAGAAAATCAGGATAGAAAGGCAACAAAGAGTTGAAAAGTAGGAAGAAGAGCCAAGCTTCATTAGTAATTAATTTGATAGAATATGATTCATTTGCCATATTTGCATCCAGCCCTTTCTCCAAGGAATCCAGGGCAATACAAACACAGTTCTTCTGATTTTATGTTCATAATAGCTCTGTAAAGTATGTGAGAGTTAGAAGCTGTTACTGGCCACAACAACAAACTCCTTCATAGTTTATGAGGGAGATATGATTGGCATGTGGTATAAGTACTTAATTCAATGTATGTCTCATTGTTAGCCAGCTAAATAATATCCCTTTGTACCCAAGAAATGTTTGCTCATTAAATATAGTGGATAGAGTGGAACACAGATTACTCATTTCACTTGTATAGACATCTAAGTGTAGGAGAAGAGCAGGCAGAGCTGGGGCTGGGGGGATGTTAAATCAGCTTAGAGTAATAATCTTAGAGTCATTGTGTTCCCACAAGTGCTCCATGTAGAACCGCTCCTAAATTCTGTTGACCCTTATCTGAAGCTAATTTAGTATTGAACTTTAGTTGACCAGATTCTTATGTATAACCTTGAGTAAATATTATATGCTGCAACCTAACTAATAGTCCTGATTCTTTGCACTTGACATTAGGTTTATCTGCATTGCTTAGTTGTTCCATCATCAGAATGGGATGTGTTTTGAGAACTGGTAAACAAGTATGCTTTGGCCACCTAATGAGAAGGAAGGACTCACTGGAGAAGATCCTAATGCTGGGAACGATTGAGGGCAAAAGAAGAAGGGGACGGCAGAGAATAAAGTGGCTGGATGGAGTCACTGAAGCAGTCGGCGTGAGTTTAAATGGTCTCCAGAGGATGGTAGAGGACAGGAAATCCTGGAGGAACGTTGTCCATGGGGTCGCGGTGGGTCAGACACAACTTCACAACTAGCAACAACAAAACAAGTATATTTCTCCTCCTTGCATTACAAACTCAATGTCCATCTTCAATTTTCTATTCTATCTCTTACAGAAATAATCTTTTCTGTTATGTTATGTTGAAATAGAAGCCCCTATGCCACCCCTCTTTAGTCAATGCCAGCCACCTCTGAATTTCTGGCAACATCAAATAAAGATACAAAGGAACCACTTAAACTTTTCCCACAGACATTGACACTTGATTGCAATTGATTAAGCACGTTTTCTCCAGGAAGTCAGCAACTAAACATAAAACAGAATCCCCTCAAGATAAGGGAAATCTTTTATCACAATATTGACCCGCGACCCAGCATAAAATTCCACAGCTAGGAAAAGGATCTAAGATCACCTTATTCCCAGGGCAGGAACACCGCAATTTACATAGGTAACACACTTCGCATCAAGTTTCACTACTTCATGATCAAACTCCATTATTATTATAAATACTACCACTCAATATTCTATCTCCATCAACTGAATCACAAATTTGTTTTGGTGTCAAATAAATCCTACCTCCATTTCAAGTAGGCACCATGTACTCATTTACCCAGCTGCAAAATGGACCAGAACTTTCTTATAACAGTTGCCCTGAATGCTCTTGTCCATTTTCATCTGGAGGGCTTTACTTCTTTACTAGCCAATCTCAGAAACTTGCTAGTTTCTTTGCAGATGTAATATTGCCCTCCCACTGAAGAAATAGTTATGAGCTTGTAAGACCTTACTTTAATCATTTGAATTATCAAATCAGCTGGGATCATGCAATATAGTTGGACAATAGAAAATGTGAGTAATCACAAATTGTTAAGATTTTAGTCAACTTTTGTAAGTTGTAATCAACATTTTTGGTTATAAGGTGACAGGGAAACAGAGGAAGCCTTGTCTCTCTGCTACCTTCTACATTTTGAATTGGGTTAGGTATATTCTTTGTAAAAAAAAAGAGGAATGGGCAAAAGAGGCGAACACAAGAAGGCAAATTCAAGGACACAGCCAGAAGGTCTCATTTAAGAAGTCTGTCATTTTTTTTGCTGGTCAGATCCTTTATTGACAAAGAAGATAACCTTCAGAAAACTCAGCCAAGAGAATTGGCCATGAATATTACTTTGAGACCTGCAAGTTGCAATCAAATAATGGGAGAACAATCTGTCCAACTTAAATCTATCAGATACAAAGAAAATGAAGCCAAAGAACAAGGGAATTGTGTTTATATCACCTCTAAAGCTGTGATTACCTATCTTCACAAGGCACCCAGAATGTTATATTCATACCATATGCTGTTTCCTATATTCCTTCTGTTGGGGGGAAAATGAATAACAAAACCTTGGAGAAAATTTGAAATGTATCCTAAGTGATTTGCATTCCTGTCATCAGATCCACACAGGTAAAAAAAAAAAAAAAGAGCTTAAATTAACTTAGAGTTCATGTGCTCTCAATTGTTTGCACAGGTAAAGATTTTCTTCTGAATGAGAAATTATATTTTGAGGTCATAGAGCCTCAAATACAACACACATGCTCTCACTAATTGGGACAGTGTGATGGCTTAACAGTTAGGATGCGAGGCTTGCTGGCTGGAAAACGAGGTTTGATACTTAAGCATCGTGTGACAGGGTGGGCGGCCAACTTTGCCTAGCTGCTGCCTAGTAGTTTGAAAACATGCAAATGTGAGTAGATAAATAGGTACCATTTTGGCAGGGGGGGAACAGTACTCTGCAATGTTCTGCTTGGCTACATGACTGTAGAAATGTCTTTGAACATGCCTGGCTCACAGCCTTAAATCAGAGATGAACACCACTCCTGAGAGTTGGTAATGACTAGCAGAATAAAATCAGCAAGGACTCCTTTCCTTCCTTCCTTCCTTCCTTCCTTCCTTCCTTCCTTCCTTCCTTCCTTCCTTCCCTCCCGCTAATTAGTTACCTACATTTTTATAGACCCATCTTTTCTAGAGAAAAAAGAAAAAAATATATTGATTTTGCAACTATGAAGTGTCAAATTCCATGAATTTATACCTTGGAATTGAGCATTCAGCACCAAGAATCTTGGAAGGTGGGACTAAATGATGGTGCTATAAAGAGAGGAACAACCTTGTACTATTGTTTGCTCATCCCAAGGCCTTCTGTATCTGGTAGAAGGAAAAGACTGTCTTCTATAAGTGAATGTTTGCCTAGCAGCACTTTTGTAACATCATAACATCATAACATCATAAAAAGGCATGAAGAGCCATAATGGATCAGGGTTGGCCTGATCAATTCACATTTGACAACTGGAGGACTTTGGGAAGCTTTCATGCTTGGAATGGAGGGTGATAGCCCCTTCTCACTTTGTTTCCAGAAACTAGTATTTAAGATATTTGATTCAGAAGAAAGTAAACATCCATCAATATTTGTCTATGGAGATTCTCAGTCATCCAGGTCATGGTTGTCACAACGGTGCTTTTTCAAGACGCAACTGGACTTTCTGGTTTTCTTTGAAGACATTTTGCTTCTCATCCAAAAAACTTCTTCAGAGCTGAAAAAGCTTCTTGGATGAGAAGTAAAACATTTTAAATTAAAAAAGTCCAAGTGCCTCTTTGGCACCTTTGGGACATCCATCAATATTAGTCACTCTTGATAGCCAGATCTTCCCTTAACTTGACTAGTCCCTTTTAAAACATTCCAATTGGCCACCATCACAACAGGAACTGGGAGCACATTCCATAGTATATGATGTGTTGTGCACAAGAAATATCTCCTTTTGTCAACACTTAGTCTCCCAGTGTTTGGTTTCAATGTATAATTTCAAGTTCTAAGATTGCAAGAGATAGGGAAAAAAACAACCACCCCATATCACTCTCACAACATTATGTATGTCATGAATATACCTCTTTCATATCACCCCTTTCTGTCCTTTATTCCAATTAAAATCCCCACTTTTGCTGTTTTCTAGGAAAGGTGCAATATTTATCTTAATAATTTTGGTTTCCTTTTCTAACTCTGTAACATCCTTCTTAAGCCATAGTGACAAACTAGACAGAGCACTCTATATATGAAGTCAGTATAGATTTATATAATGCTAGTAATTCAAATTATTCTCCCACAACCCAACCACAGTTGAGATTTTTATTGTGACTGTGACCTTTACTGCTCATTCATGTCCAGCTCAAATCCCATTAATATATAGTGAATTTGTTTGTTTTTGAAGGGAAGGAAGATGTGTCATTGTCAGAGTTCCAAGTAACACCCCCAACAAAATCAAACTCCGAGGCTTGAGTTTCCTCAAAGCTAATTTTTATTAGAGATGTCATATTGGCACATCTGGGAAAACCTGAGTGGCGCAGCAGACTAATGCTACTGTGAAAGGTAGTATTTAGCTTCCAGCTGCCTGCAATTACTGCGAGTTCAATTGTCACCAGGCTCAAGGTTGACTCAGCCTTTGATCCTTTCTAAGGTAGGTAAAATGAGGACCCGATTTGTGGGAGCAATAAGCTGACTTTGTATAAAAATATATAAAAAGTATGAAGGCTATTGCTTAACGCCTTGTAAGCCGCCCTGAGTCTCCGGAGAAGGGCGGCATATAAATCAAAATAAATAATAATAATAATAATAATAATAATAATAATAATAATAATAAACCCAAATCTGAGAGCTTCTGGGTTTTCCTCACCCAAAAGAAAGTTCAAGTCCTTGCCCCACATGTTCATCGCACAAACCAATCAAGTATCCTCCAGAACAGAAGATACCACCTCATTCTTCTCAGCACAGCTGCAGGACAAAGTGGCCTTGACTTTCTAGAAAGAATGTTATTTTGACTACATATCATCTTCACTCCATACAATCCCCCCTCCCATTTTCCCACAATAGAATTTGTGGCAGGCCTGAAGGCTCAAAGGTGAAAAGATGGCTTCCAGGTCTGACAGTCATCATGTATCGCAAGGTAAATGAAAGGTGTGTGTCCCCCTTTCTTTTCACTTCCTTTTAAATATTTTGAATGGGGAGAGATTATGGGGAGCAAACAATTTGGTGTTGAAAAAGGAGATGTTTAAAATAATGGTAGCTCACAAGCCGTATCTGTTTGTGTCCTCTGGAAAAAGTTCTGGAGGGTAATTTCTTTGTTAGTGTGGGAAAAAAATGGAAAAGCAAAAATTCATCAAAGTCAAACTAAAGCTTATTGGATTGGCAAAACATTACTTCACTTTTTGTCCTGTTAAGTCATTTAGTGACACCGTGTTGAAAAAAGATAAAACTGGCAGTACATATTTAACATACAAAGCAGGCTAATGGCGGGGGGGGGGGGGAGTGAAACTTCCCACCATCTGTTACTGGCCCTGTAAAGGTCATTCCAATCACCTAAAATGCAAGTGTGAGTTGCCACTTGTAAAGCTTATTAGGAATGCAGTGTGAAGCCTGGCAACCACCCAACACCCAAGACAATTCAAATGTACCAAATGTACTATGTTCCAAAAGTATTCATATATCAAGGAGTGGGGAGATTATTTCAGAAACAAAATGGCTAGTGTTTAACATCCAGAAAACATTGTGATTTGCTCCTGGTGAGCAAAGGCTAGATGTCCATGCCAACCCAAAAGAAGTGTATCTTTTACAATGAAAACCAAAACCATAATAATAACAACAACATCATCAACAACAACAGTTTGATTTCAGAGTGGTTATCCATTATAAATAATTGAATGTTACACAAGATTATAACCCTTAGCTGAATCTCTTTCCTCATTTTTTTTACCAGCACATTTACAAAACATAAGTTCTTCTGATTCATTCATTTTTATTTGTTCTACACTTACTGGCACAAAAAATTACATTTGTGCATTTCCCTCAGGAGCCTAGTGGTGTTTAGTTCTTTCCCATTGTTAAGTGGAAAAAACACAGGTCATTAAGTTAGGACCTCGCCTGATGGTAATTTCCAACTTCCTGGCTGTGGCTTGGTCGGTGTGGCATGGCTCGGTGGGCGTGGCTTGGTGGGCATGGCAGGAGAAGGATACTGTAAAATCTCCATTCCCACTCCACTCCAGGGGAAGATTACTGCAAAATCCCCATTTCCTCCCGATCAGCTGGGACTTGGGAGGCAGAGAATAGATGGGGGCGGGGCCAGTCAGTATTTTTACTACCAGTTCTCCGAACTACTCAAAATTTCCGCTACTGGTTCTCCAGAACTGGTCAGAAAACCTGCTGAAACCCACCTCTGGAGTACTAAAGGTACATTACTTTATTATTTGTGGTACGTTTCATCTCAAGCAAGTGTGCCTGCCTAGAGGGTCAAAAGGTTAAGATCGCAGTAGCAGCAGCATGACCCAACACTTCTCAATTTTACATGCATTGCACCAGAATGTATACAACAATGGATTGGGATTTCAATTGCCTAATTAAAGCTACCAACTGCAAATTTTTTGGCCCATTTCTCTGCATGGATACAACTGACTCCAAAGCCAATAGGGAATGAAACATGAAAAAAAAGATGGCTGACTTGGGTAAACTCCTCCAATTCTGTACATGATGGTTCTACTCCCTTCAGATTGTCACAGACTTTATTCCCCCCACACACACACACAATTAAAACAAACAAACAGAAATAAACACATCCCAGCCACTTTGACTGGAGTCTATCAAAGAACGTTATCACCCTTTTTTGTTCACATCATTTCTGTATACTGTGGGTATAAAAGATTGTTTATCATGGACTAGAAGAAGACCAAGTCAGCTGTGTTGTACAAATGCATCCAGAATATATATGTGTCTCAAAAAGCATGATTTGCATCAAGATTGTGGTTTGATACAAACATACATTTTAAGATACCAACTTGGATGACTTTCTTTATTGCTCAAAGAAAAAGTTTTTATTCAAGGATAACTTGCAGGATTAATGTCATATATAGA
Source organism: Arizona elegans (assembly GCA_022577455.1). Lineage (NCBI taxonomy): Eukaryota > Metazoa > Chordata > Lepidosauria > Squamata > Colubridae > Arizona > Arizona elegans. Next base: position 146,547,894 of record JAKOOJ010000001.1, on the reverse strand, counting down.
TTGGCTTTTTGAGTCAGGATTTGTTGATTAAATTTCATTTTAGTGTCAGTATTAGTGAAGGATTATTTGATCCTTTGGGCTTTTATAAAATCAAACTAAGTTGTACAAGAAAAACCTTACAACTTTTTCTAATGTATACAAGGTTTCAATAATACGTTTAATACAACATTTGAGAGCCAAATTGGTGTAGTTGTTAAAGGCTTTCTCCTAGAATCAGGGAAATATGAATTTTAGTCCTGCCTGGGGCACCAAGATAGATGGATGACTTTGGGTCAGTCACTCTCTGTCACTCCTAGGCTAGGAAGACAACAAAAATAAAACAAAACACCACACCAACCAACCAACCAAACCAACAAACAACAACAACAATAACAACAACCGTTCAGGAAAAAGATACTGGCAAATTAGTTATGAAAATATTGTCAAGAAAGTTACCACATGTCAAGACTAACCAACACAACAATAAAAACAGTTCGTAATATATTTAATATACCTAGATACATATTCATTTAATAGATATTTCTCTAACACATTATCTCCTAAAAGTAAGATGAATAGATGGATGGATGGATGGATGGATTATATAACTTTTTTTTTTGCAAATAAACATTTTGTGCAAGTTCCTGATTGCAGAATAATAAATGTTAGCAGGTGCTATTCTTTCCTGTTTTTGTGTTTGGGGAAATCCATTTTAGCAGTTCACATTAATAGACATATGTTATTACAATTTTCTCCACATTGCTACCTACAAATGACTCTCTGACCTGTATAAATATTGCCCTTAAGGCTTTGGTTTCAGAAAACATAGTAATTATATAAAAAGTGAAATCACTTGAAGGTGAGAGTTAAAGTTGCTACTTGTCCAAACTTCATGCACTTTGACCTAAGCTGCATCCACAAACCACTTAGGAAATTACAAAGGAAGCTTCGGATGAGTAATTTTGAGTATAGCCTCAGTGTATCATTTTAGTTTATGTTTCTGATATGTCAAACTTGCGGAATCTTTCTTGCCAATGGTTCTACTGCCAATATGATGTCTAATGTCCCTTCTATTATAATTCATTTTTGGAAACAAAAATCATTTGTGATTATCTTAGTTACTTCTTCATTGTAAATACTCTATAACTATATGAGAAAGCTTGAGGCACAGTTGCTCTTCAGGTTTTACATCTACTCCTTACTTCTGTGGCTTGGGTGTTTGGCTGAACTGGAATCTGAGAGACATGGTGGTTAGGACAATGCTTATATAATTTAACACTTACTGATGACTGGCTTGACTAATTGAAACATTTGAGAAGGGAAGCCATTATTCCAGTTTGTCCACTGAACACTGACCAGTAGCATGGGTGGAGCAAATAGGGAACCCACATTTCACTTTTATTGTGGATAGGCTGAGAAAAATCAAATTTTACAAGTGCAAGAATTGAGGCTAAAGCAGTGCAGTTTTGTCGCACAGTTGGAAGAAATACAGTTTTCTCTAGCCACAGCTGAGGCATTCTCATATTATGAATAGTACATGTATTTAGTCAGAAGGCTGTTCTGTCAAATTACTGCATCCCTCAGTGAAAGAAAAACTCATGAAACTGAGCATTTGCTTTCAGATGCATCTTTACTTACGGATTTTGCATGTGGGTTCATTGACTATGCACATTGTTAGCCAAGCTTTTCCCTCAGCATACAACATTTTATAGACATTTTTGTTTGAAAAGAGCAGTGTAACATTTGCAGAAGTGGCCAGTCCAAAATGTAACACGCATAATATTCCAAGAAATGTGAATTAAATCAGCCTGCTTAAAACAACATTCTGGGCATTCCTAGATGTTTGCTGACTTTCCAATTAAGTCAGTCGTCATCTGATTACATTCAAAAGTCTACTAGAGATTTTGCCAAATGTTCTGAAAATGAAAAGAGAATGGTAGATACTTTGTAAAAACAAACAAAGAAAGAAAGAAAAACCCATCTCATTCTTGTGCTCCATATTTGCAGGATTGGGAGCAATTCAGTAAACAAACAAATGTTATATAATATCTGTAGCTGCCATAAATCCTTCCTTGATGGTGTATAGTGGCAGAGATGAGCTCTATAAATGCCAGATCTATTTTATGGTACGAATGAAAAAAGGGGTGGGGTATGATTCTGCGTATGCATTTGTGTGTGTGTTTGTAATGATGTGCCTAATGATTGCACCTCACAAGAAATGTTTATGTGCCAATAGTAAAATGATTGTTTGTTTTGAATCTTTTACTGCCCTCTTGGGCTTCACTGACACTGTATTACAGGGAATGTACACATCAATCCTGTAAAAATTTAATATCGCTTACCCTCATTTTGTCCCGTAATACAGTGTTTCATTAAAAAGCGTTTTAGTTAGAAGTTGCCTTCCAACTTTCAAAGCCATTGATTGCTCTGGTGTGTGTGGGCATATGCATCCCTTTCTCTAAAAGCAAACATGCTGTTAGAAAGGGTAGCAAAAGATGATTAAGAAAGGTTTCTTAGAGAGCCAAAAGGCTTGTAAAATGTATGTGCACACACAGAGACACCCACATCCAGTGGTGGGCTGCTGCTGGTTTGGACCGGTTCAGGCGAATCGGTAGTTCCAATGATCAGTCCTATCCTGTCTTATATTTCCTTCTCTCTGGCTCAGCTGATTCGCGCGGCACAGTTGATTTCCGTGCCTCTGCTGTTTTACTTACCAGTGCTGCCTAAGAAGATAAGCAGCTGAGCTTCAAATTGCTGTATTTTGAACACTGCACACAAGCACGTTAGGCATGCGCTCACAGAACCAGTTGTTAAACCGGTTGCATCCCACCACTGCCCACATCCACATCCACCCATACCCCCATGCATGCACAAAAGCAAAGGAATTAAAAAGTCTTGGAAGGAAACATTAGGGCATTAATTATCGAGTTATTTTAAAAATGAGAAATTTGAGAAGGAATGGTTTCCCCTCCCCTTTTTTTTTCTTTTCAAAAAGCACTGAGAAAGAACGACAGTTTAGTTATGGTCCAGAATTAGTTGTTTTAAATGATCTTAATGGAGCTTCTTTCTTTGGGAGTTAGTGGATTATTGGGTTTAAGGTGTGAAATAGAAGGCATTGGGGAGAATATAAAGATGAGAGAATGTGGGATTGAATGTGAAATTAAAAGCCTGTAGATGTGAATCTAGAGGGCTTTTGGTAAGGCATGGAGCAGAGGAACACTGCATGTTAAGTTGTTCAGTGATGTTGAGACAGTTTTAAAAGATACTGACTGGGATCAACAAAGAAAGTTATGTTGATATAGGATCCAACTCTCTAGGGGAGCCACTTTAAAACAATTGGTATCCTTGAGAAGTAGTAAAGCTACTAACAGAGTTGATCGGCTTCAGCAGTGCTTTCAACCTTTCAACCCTGTGGGAGGACGTGGGAAGGAGAACATGACAGCTGCTAGTATTTCTTGAAGGGTGACAATGGTGAAGACAAGAAGCTGAAACTGAACTTGGTATCCAGGGATCAGTGAAGCTTATTACAGCCAGTGAGAGGGGAGGCAGCAGAATAAGTAAATATAAGAGCAGCCAGCATTAAGCCAGCAAACAATGATGATGGTAACAGTGCAGACCGTTTTGTAAGAGACAGTAATGCTGGACAATATGGCAATGAATTGCCAAAACGTTGTATGTAAGATGAGAAAGATCTTTTTCAGTACAGTAAAAGAATTGCAGTAGGGGCGGGGGACATGAGACTTGTCAATCAATGTAAATAGTTGGTGAAACTATTTCTGGAACAGTGGAGAATGCACGAGGCATGTGATAGTTGAAGAGGCAGTGAATTAGGAAAAGTTAGATGGTTATAGTTTGTTAGAATGTTAGGAGAGGGATTGTTAATGAGCTGGGTGGATTAAACCAGGGTAAACAGACATATCCTCTACATAGTAGGTAGTTGTGGTGAGAAATATGAGAGATTGGAAAATGTAAAAGATAAAGATATTTTTCTTTTTTTGACAAGCATCTGAACAGAAGGGTTTCTCCAGTTATTTCTCTCAACTCCTTATTTGTTTGCTTGCTTTTTCTCTTTTTGTTCTGTATATTGTGGTCATGTTTCTGTATGTCATGGATGTTGGGAGAGTGATAAAATTTCTGGGCTTGGCTTACTGCTCAGACTGAGAGATTCTGGAGATTCGGAGATTTTGGAGCTTCTAGCAAAAGAGCCTAGCCTATCGACCATGTGGCAGAGCAGTGGAAAGACTGAGACCAGTGGTGAAATTCAGCTGGATCTATCCAGATCGCGTGACCTGGCAGTGCTATCTGGCGGAAGGCTGCGCCCACCTGCCTGGATGTCATCACATCCCATTTTTTACCCTCTGCACATGACCAGAAGGCTCTGCGCATGTGTGAAGGAGGCGCGTGTGAGCGTAGCAAGTGTGCATGTGTGCTCATATTTGTGAGCCGGTAGGGAAAGATAAGTGAATTTCACTCTTGATTGAGACCTTCTAATTCTTCAAGATGCAGCCACTGACTTTACATATTCCCTTAATGTGTCAGACTGAAGATTTTGATGACGATATCACAGTGGATAAGGTGCTACCTGCTTGTTCTCTGAACCCATGGTTCTCCTGGTCATTATGAAGAAATGTTGGAAGGAAAAACCCTTGGACCCAGGACATTGTCGATGTCTTTTGAGGGAGACCAAGTTATCAAATCTTGAAGGAATCTCTTGTGCTCCTTCTGAAAAAGTCATCCCTGCATCCAGAGTTTTTAGGTAATTGTTATCCAATCTCCAGCTTTCGTCTTTAGGGAGGCTGTTCATGAGACAGTTTCACTGCATCTGAAAAAAAGAAACTTATTTGGGATTTTATCTGTTGGGTTACTAATGCCCTAATAAATTCAAAATTAATAAAAGAAGGCTTATAGAAGTGAAAAGCAGATTTAATGGTAAATCCTTCTCTGACTTTAACAAATCCAGTCAACGAAGTGTTCAGAAGGATGCATCCCCAAAGTGCATGCTTCATACATGATAGGGAAAATGAGCCCACATTTATTTCCTTCATTCCTTACTCTCTGGGCATCTCCTTTATTTGTTCTGCTATATTTGTATATTCCATGCAAACTCTTGTATGCAGGCAGCTTATACTCCCATAGCCCTTTCTTTCTTTCTTTCTTTCTTTCTTTCTTTCTTTCTTTCTTTCTTTCTTTCTTTCTTTCTTCCTTTCCTTTCCTTTCCTTTCCTTTCCTTTCCTTTCCTTTCCTTTCTTTTCTTTTCTTTTCTTTTCTTTTCTTTTCTTTTTGATGTTGTGCTAATTGTGCAGATAGAGGAGAAAAAGACGGAAAATGGAACAAGTTCCCAATTTTCCTTTTCCAGGTCACACATATTCTCTGTCCATTTTTGTGAAAGATTCAGCCTGAAGTTCTTCACTGCAATTGATCCCAGAGACAGTGACTATTTATTCTAATAGTATTTTACTGCTAATGAGAAAACAAAATTCATGTTTCCTTTTTTGTTTGTCAGAATGAAAGGGTTATTTTGTGTGTGTGTGTATGTGCATGTGCATGTGGATAGGAATGGATACCACACATTACATATACATCAGTTACTGTTTCCTTTAGGTTTATCATCCTCAGACATGATCAATAAATAACTCCAATAGTTATGCAAATGAGGAGAATTTAAGCACAGTAAGTTCTTCAGTCTACTATCTCTAATAATACCGTGTTTCCCTGAAAATAAGACCCTGTCTTATATTTTTTTGAACCCCAAAATAAGTGCTTGGCCTTATTTTTGGGGATGCCTTATTATTTTGGGGCACATGGAGGAAGACGGGGCTCCTTTTGCCGTCTTACCTGATTTCCAGCTCTGTCTCCTTAACCCTAACCAGAGGAAATGGTGGGGACTGGCTGCTCATGCATTTAAATATTTTTGGGGAGGGATTATTTTTGGGGAGGGATTATTTTCAGGGGGGGCTTATTTTAGCGCATGCACTCAAAAGTCCAATTGGGCTTATTATCAGGGGATGTCTTATTTTAGGGGAAACAGGATAGAATTGCTGCCTTCTGCTTCTGTTCCTCTTCTTTCTTCTCCATAAAAAAATGAATATTTCATTCAACCACAGGATCAAAAATTGACCCTTAACGGGGGGGGGGGGGGGGTGGAAGCATATCTCAGCCCAATAAGGCAATATGTCTAATAGACCTTTGTTTCTTCTGCTTTATGACCACTGCATGTGTTTTGTGAGAATATTAAATATGGAACAGGGAGCTACACTTGGAGACAAACTATCTAAGGTCTCTATATTCTCTGCTAAGGATTTCTGTCAAAGTAGCTTTCAGGATACTGCCATGCACAGATATTCATCACTATCACAAAAATACTGCCACACACTTCGTACCATCTTCATTCTCCAATGTTTTGTTATCCCTGCAGCAGCACCTGCTCAGATCTCACTTAGATGAAGGATAAAAATGAGTTTGAACACTTAAATACTAAATTCTTTGGAGCAAACTTTTGATTAACAATCAAAGCTAAATTTTAGAAATACATTTGTCTATTATTGTTGCTGTTGTTGTTTTAAAACAAGGGAAGTAATTGAGGACATTAAAGTTTGAGCACATAAGAGACTTGCTGAAAACAGAAACAAAGAGAAGAAGTAGCTGATAGTATTGTTTTTTGCTTCCAGTTGCCAAACCTATGCAAATGCTATTTTAACCTTCTCAGAATAACAGCTTCTTTATGCTTATGTAGTATTGGTAAAAGAGAGATTTGATTCAGAGCAAACCACACATTGTACTGCAAATCAGGAAAGAGGGACCTGGTTTGATGTCATGAATAAAATGTCACAGAGATTTGGTTTCAGATCCTTGCTGAGCCACAAAATTCTCACTGGGGAATTTTGGATAAAACCCTCTTTCCATCTCTCAGTATAATCCATTTGATCTGCTATTGTGTGAAAGAGATACACCTTTTTGTGACTTCCCCAAATTATTTACCAAATAGGGCAACAGTACAACACTGATGCCACTTAAACTTTAAATAAATGACACCCTTTAATCTGAGGAATGAACTTTACTAAATGTTAAGAAGAAACCTATATAGAGTCTCAAGGAGACTGTAGATTCATAGGGGAAAATGAAACTGAATCTGAAAAAATACCTTTTGAATGCAACCCACAGTTATTAACTAACATTTGTAGTGGTCTTCACTGTACTGTAGACAGGTGAATGGGATAAAACTCCTCTGCATGGCCATCATGTCAGTGCACTTTCACTACAATCAATAGATGATAATAATAATAACAGTAACAGAATTGGAAGGGACCTTGGAGGTCATCTAGTCCAACCCCCTGCTTACGCAGGAGACCTATACTAGGGATTCAAACTGCCGACCTTTCTGATCGACAAGCTCAGTGTTTTAGCCACTGAGCCACTTGATGATGATGATGTTTCCTACTCTTTCCTACTTTCCTACTCCCATTCAATCGTTTCTTATTCTTGACAATTCTATGCGTCAGGTCTCTCCACATCTTCTGATCTTCCATTACTTCTTTTAGTTTTTCTGTGCTCTGGCTGGTGTCAGCTTTAACTTTACTACAATGAAATCCCCATATAATCAGGAAATCCTTTCTTTTTTACTTTTGGTTGGGTCTCTATGGATGAGCAAGATGATTTCTTGGCTTACAGCAAGAGTGGACAAATTATTCATCCATGCAAAACAGGGTTGCTTTATTTATTTTGAATTATTAATTTGTTCCGCTCTCCTAGGAACACAGAGGATAAGAAATCACCATTGGAATGGGTATGGCCAAAATTGGTTGGATTATTATTTATAAGGGCTTGGTGGATAGAGAAAATAGGGATAGAAAATTGTATTCAGGCTGGAACCCACAGCCTATGAAGGGATCTGTCTTCTGGCAATGAGGATGATTGTTGTTCTTTCTTTCTTTCTTTCTTTCTTCCTTCCTTCCTTCCTTCCTTCCTTCCTTCCTTCCTTCCTTCCTTCCTTCCTTTCTGGCTGCTGTGTGTTTACATTTTTGTTTATGTGTCTGTTTTTATTTTTCACCACTGTTCACCATCCAGAATCATTTCTTGAGATGGACAACTATATACACTGAATGCATCAATGAATTTCAAAGAAAATATAACAATTCAGTATTTCATTTCTGTGGAAAGTTCTTGTGGAATGGCAAAGAATGGGGTTTTGGATAGCCATTTTTGGCTTGAAAGCAAATACCCTTTCAATGTTATTTAGAGTAATGTTGAAATTAATTCTTAATTGTGTTCCTGTAAATTATATCTAGGAATTTAGCTTTAGCTCTGATACCATTTTTATGCTTGCTTGTTTTTGTATTATCAAAACTGAACTGAACAAATTTATCTTGCATTCTTAGATTACCTACGTATCTATATACACAGGAGAGAGAGAGAGAGAGAGAGAGAGAGAGAGAGAGAGAGAGAGAGAGAGAGAGAGAGAGAGATTTTAGATAGATATTGTGTGTGGATTGTTGATTTTATCTGAGTTTTTTTTGCTAATTTTAATAACTGTAGAATTTTATCCACCAAAGAACTTATTTCCAATAAAAATATTTGCATAATAACCACCCTTGTCTTCGTTCTTTTTTTATAGATATTTTATTGACTTTATATACATACATAAAATATAATAACAATTCTATTTAACATCGGATATGCAGTGTTTATACATGAATACATGATATGTACCTGGTGTCACTTATGCTGTTTATTGCTATTTAGTTACCACACCTTTTACTCCTTCTTTGATTTTATCATTCATCCATTCATACCACCTTCCCCACACAGTATAATAATCTGAGTTCTCATCATTATTTATTTCATGGGTTAGTTTACTTATCTCTGCGCACTCCAGTATTTTCCTAATTATAAGTTCTTCTGGTGGCAGGGCTTTCTCTTTCCAGTATTGTGCGTATGCCAGTCTAGCAGCTGTGGTTATATGTATTAATAGGTGAATCTTTTTCTTTCCATACCCCTTCTTTACTATTTCCAGGAGAAATATTTCCGGTGTCAATTCAATATCTTCTCCAATTATTTCTTGTAACCATCTCCGAATTCTACTCCAATATCTTTTCGCTTCGGGGCATGTCCACCACATGTGAAAGAAGGTGCCCTGACCATAGCCACATTTCCAGCAGTTTGGGTGCATGTTGGGGAACATCTTTGCTAATCTAGCAGGTGCTAGATACCACCTGTGGAGCATTTTGTATTGATTTTCCTTATATGTTGCAGCTCTGGTCAATTTGTGATTTTTATTCCATGCCTCTTCCCATTCATTAAAGTTTAAGCTATGTCCAATATTTCTCTCCCATACTCTCAATTGATTTTTAGCTGTGTCCTCAGCTCTGTCCTCATCTAATAAATAATTATATGATTTAGCCAAGACTTTTTTTCCCGTTCCCATCAGAGTTTTATCTAGTCCGTTATATCCTAGTTCTAGACCATATTCATCCTTATCTTTCTGGTATCTTGATTTTATTTGTAGATAAGTCCACCAGTCTAGGTTTATACCTTGATCTCTCAGGGCGTCGTTTTGTTTGAGGTTTCCTCCTCCATCTAATATGTCTTTGTATCTACACATTTTCTCCATTCCTCACCTATTCGGGTAAATCAGAGCCTCCATCGTGGAGAGCCATTTTGGGACTTTGGTATAGTATCTCTGCCTGATTCCAATCCATGTTTGTATTAGAGAGTCCTTGATTTTATGTCTATGGAAATATGTTTTCTTTTTCTTCTCTGTGTCCCATAGGTATGCTTGCCACCCTCTCTGTAAGTCGTGGCCTTCTAAGGTTAGAATTCTTTTATTTTCCAGAGTGGCCCACTCCCTTATCCATACTAGCTTGGCTGCCCTATAATATGTTTCCCAATCAGGGAGTCCAAATCCTCCCATATTCCTTTTTTCCCTGTAAAATTTTAAGTGAGATCCTCAGCTTTTTCCCCTCCCATACAAATTCCCTAATATTTTTGTTTAATTCTGAGAAATTTTTTTTTATCTAGATTCTCTGGTATGTTTTGATATAAGAATAAGACTCTGGGGAGGATGTTCATCTCGATTGCGGCTATCTTGCCTATAAGTGACAATTTAATTTTCTTCCATCTATCCAGATCTTGTTTCATTTTTTTAATTAAAGGGGTATAATTATCTTCCTTTAGGGATGAACACCTTATGATTATCCAGATTCCTTGATATTTTATTTTTCTGACAACCTGTAATCCCAACGTTTCTTCTATCTCTTTCTTCTGCACCTTGGTTACATTCTTAGTTAATATTTTGGTTTTGGTTTTATTCAATTTGAAGCCTGCCACCTCTTCGTATTTACCCAATTCCTCTAATACTTTTTGTCCGGATTCTAATGGGTCTTCTAATATTAGGGCCACGTCGTCTGCAAATGCTTGCATTTTATAAACCTCTTTCCTAATCTTTAGGCCTTTAATTTCCTCATTATTTCTGATTTTTCGTAGCAAGACTTCTAGGGCCAAAATAAATAATAGTGGTGATAGGGGGCATCCTTGTCTTACCCCCTTCCTGATCTGGAATGTTCTTGTCCTATCTCTATTTACTAAGATACTCGCCCTTTGATTATCATAAATAGTTTTTATCATCTTTTCAAAATTTGTTCCAAATCCCATTATTTTAATTTGTTTAGTCATGAAATTCTAATTTAAATTATCGAATGCCTTTTGGGCATCCAAAAAGACTAAGGCCATCTGCTTTTCCGGGTGTTCTTCATAATATTCTAGGATATCCAACACAATTCTCAGATTGTCCCTAATTTGCCTCCCCGAGAGGAATCCGTTTTGATCTTTGTGTATCCAAGTGTTTAATATTTTTTTGGTTCTTTCCGCCATTATGCTCATAAATAATTTGTAATCAGTGTTTAGAAGAGAAATTGGCCTGTAGTTCTGAATTTGTTTTAGGTTGGCACCTTCTTTTGGCAGAAGTGTGACAAGTGCTTCCCTCCATGAATCTGGGATTTTTGAGCCCATCAAAGCCTCATTGAAAATTTCCACTAATTTTGGTTTCTTCTAATTTTTTATATATTTCTCCTGGGAATCCATCCAGGCCTGGCGATTTGTTATTTTTGAGTTTAAAAAGGGCTGTTTTAAGTTCTTCAATTGTTATCTTTCCATTGAGCATTTCCCTCTCTTCCTCAGTTATTTGTGGAAGCTCAGCATTTACCAGGTATTGCTCTACTTTTTCTTCTGAGACCTCCTCTTCTTTGTATAATATATAATACACTTCATAATATTCCCTTGCTCTTTCTAATTTATCTTCTTCTTTATTTAAGAGGTTACTCTCAGCGTCTTCTAATATTTGAATTGTCCCTTTTTCATTTTCCTTTTTTAATTTATAGGCCAGCCACCTGCCCGACTTGTTGGCATTCTCAAAATAATATTGTTTTGTTCTTTTTATTTTTTGTGCTAGCTCCTCTTGATCTAAGATATTCAATTTATGTCTCCACATCAGCCAATTTTCTTTTGCTACTTTATCTCCGGGGTTTTCTTGGAGTTTTCTTTTCGTTTCTCCTAGGTGGTTTAAAAGATCTTCCAGGGATTTTCTTTTTTCTTTGTTTTTATACGCACTATATGATATCACAACCCCTCTTAAATAGGCCTTCATTGCATCCCATACTATTGCATGAGATGTTCCTTGGTTTTCGTTTTCTTTTAAAAAAAGACTTTACTTCTTCTTTCAGTTTTTCTACACACTCTTTATCACTCAATAGTTTCACGTTGAACCTCCATCTCTGTTGTTTCTTTCTCTTTGTACTCTTCACTTTATTTCTAGGGGGTTATGATCTGCCCAAGTATTTGAGCTGATTTCTGCCGTTCCTATTTCTAATCCAAGCTTCCTGGTGACCCATGCCATGTCTATCCTCAACCATGACTTTTGCGGGTTGGAATAAAATGTGTACTGTCTATCACTTGGATGTAGGGTTCGCCATATGTCAATTAGATTCAATTCCTCAGCTAAGTCAAAAAAAGCTTTTGGTAGAGTTGCCCTTTTATTTTTATTGGTTTTATTACTTTTATGGACTTTATCCGAGTCCACAATTCCATTAAAGTAATCTATTATACAAATTTCGTTATATTCCATTTTTCCTAATTGCTCGCGAAGTTTTTTAAAGTATTCTCCCTGTTTTTTATTTGGAACATAAATACCCACTAGTAACATTTTGGAATTACCTCTCGTAACTTCAATCATAAGAGTTCTTCCCTTTGTATCGTTGTATTTTAATTCTGCTTCAATTCCTTTTTTAACATAAATTACTACCCCCTCTTTTTTTTCTGATAATGAAGTGAATGTTTTACCATATTTTTTGTACTCTAGACATTTACCCTCATCCTTTTTTATGTGGACCTCCTGTAAGCAAATTATATCTACATTTTGTTTTGCTAGTTTTGTAAGTGTTAATTTCTTCTTTTTACGATCATTTAATCCATTAACATTTACTGAAATTAGTTTCAGATCGTTCATTCCTATTTTCCTTGTCCGGTTCTTAGTTTCTGTTTGTTCTTACGGCTCTTACTGGTCTTGTTTTTTTTCCCCTTGGCTTCTTCTTCTATCTTCTTTTCCTCTGCGGTTCCTTCCTTGGTATTCCGTTGATGTGAGGTTTCCTCTTCTAGATTTGTTGTCTCTATTTCCTCTTTGCTGCTTTGTTCTTATTCCGCACCTCTTAGCTGGTCGAGAAAATCTTGAGCGGTACTCAAACTGTCTATTTTTATTTTCCTCCCCTGCCAGGTGATTAGCATCCCTTCTGGCAGGAGCCATCTAAATAATATATTCCTTTTATTCAGTTGCACAGCTAGAAATCTGTAATCCTTTCTCACCTCCCTCACTCTTCTTGGCACCTGTTTTAAAATTATCACTTCTTTTCCTCTGTATGTTATTTGTCCTTCTCTCGCCATATTGTACAGGATGTCTTTCACTTTTTTTCTCACAAACCTAACATGGACTTCCCTAGGGAGCCTATTCCTCCTTGCGTAATTTGTTTGTACTCTGTAGATGTCATCCAATTCTCTGATGATCTCTTGCTTGTCTTGTTGGAGTATTTCCACAATCAGTTCTGCCATCTTCTCTCCCAGGTCCTCCTCTTTGTCTTCTACAACATTTTGGAAACGTAGGTAAAATGACGCCCTGTCCATCTCCAATAGAATTAACGAATCCTCTAGTTCCCTGTTTTGCATCATCAACATCTGGTCCACCGTATCTAGTTTCTTCTCGTTTTGTTCTATTCTTAGTTCCGCCTTCTGGATCCTTTGTTCGTTTTTAAATATTGAGACTTGGATCTCGTTCATCTTCTGGTCCAGTGCATGAATATCTGTTTTTAATTCGGTATGATTGTTTGACATTTTTTTCTGCATAGCATCATAGTTTCTTGAATTAGCGTCAATGTTGATTGCATGGTTTGCAATGTTGGTGTTGCTATGGATTTTTCCGTTTTGAATAGCCCTTCCATTGATTTCTGAGTAGCTGGGGAGGTCATAGTTATGGTGGGATTTGAGGGGATCTTTTTTCCTGTTTCCAGAATTGTTGATGACATGCTTGTCATTTCTTTCAGGATTATTTTTTGCTCTCTAATTATTCTCTCAATGTTTCTCCAGATTATCATTCACTGGCTGCTGCCTCTTTTTGTCTAATATTATCTGTTGTTTTATATTGCTAATGCCTTTTCTGATTCTTCAGATATGGGTAAGGTCTATTTATCAATCAATATCGATTTATCAGTCTATGTCACTTCCAATCAATATGTTAGACAAGTATCACTTAGTTTGTAGTATTAGTAATAGAAATTAATTTATGGTTTATAGTTAGTTTGTACTTAATTAATGTAGCAGTTAATAATTAATTAGTTAATAGAAATTGGTTATACTTGCAAATAATTAATTCAAGTCCTCCTAACACACAATGATTATCTAACTTTTCTTAATAATTTAAATCACACTGCTTCCTGAATAAAATACAATTATAATCTAGAACTTAATTTTCTGTGTCCAACTTAATTCTTAAAGTTGATTTCAGATTCAAAATCTTATATAGCTATATATAAATAAGTTAATATAAATAGGTACTGTAAATGCGAGTAAATATAGTTAAGTAGTTAAATAGTTAAATATAGATCTAATAGGCTGCATGGGGATATATACTATATATGAGAAAAGATCAAAACTTAATTAATATAAAAGTTAACCATTCTTATTAATATTAATATTAACATATAAAAGGTTAGAATATTGAAGAAAGGATTAGCAAAAAAGAAAATATCAAAATTACAGTAGGAGTCTGAAGATCTTCCCCTTGGTTTCCTTTTTTTTTTCCTTTTTAGAAAATGTAATGTTCTTTATTACTCAGCTTTCAATCTTCTCCAAGCCTTTCTTTTTCTCAGGTTCATTAATCACAGTCAATGCTCTATGGTAGTTCTCGCTGCTAGATTGTCTCTATGCCAGTCCTTTCAATTGTTGCTCTGTCAGATCTCTATAATGGCTGTACTTCCTGTTCTCTGGTACAGTCAGGTAGAGTCAAATCTCCAACTTGCTTCACTGTCCACTAGTTTTACTGCTATAGGCAACAAAAAAAAAAAGAGTTCTTCTGGATTCTTTTATTCTTACTCGCTGTGCCCGCCAAACCTCTTTTTCCGCAGGTAGTCTCATGTCATCGATCTTTCGTTCTCTGCGGCAGCTTGTTGAGCTCTGTGGTCTTTCTATCTGCTCTCTAATCTCAGTCACCGCTCTTTTCCACTCTGGGCCCTTCACACCCGACTCTGCCGACCTCTTCTTTTGGTGTCCGGTTTCACATAGGCAGGGAAAGCGCATTTCAATCTCAACACTGCAGCCTCCGATCTTCCTTGCTTCCCATCTTGTTGCCGGCTACCACAGTTTCAGGTCTGCCATTGAATGGCTGACTCACATGCGTTGGTTTGACAGAGCCACCCGGTCTTGCAAGAAGCGTTTGCGCTTCGCTTTCTTGCTCATCTGGTTCTCTCTATTGTCTGCGGGGCTCTCCAGGTCCCGCGCCCCCAAAAGGATCCCCAAAACACAGTGACAGATGGTGTTGAGGGGTAGCGGTCACTCACTCAGCACCATGTCGCTGTAGATCGCCAACTGTGTATCTATATACACAGCTCAGAGATAGAGATAGAGATAGAGCTAGCGAGAGAGAGAGAGAGAGAGAGAGAGAGAGAGAGAGAGAGAGAGAGAGAGAGAGAGAGATGGAGATTTTAGATAGACATTGTGTATGGATTGTTGATTTTTTCTGAGTTTTTTTTTTTTTGCTAATTTTAGTAACTGTAGAATTTTATCCACCAAAGAACTTATTTCCAATAAAAATATTTGCATAATAACCACCCTTGTCATTGTAGCTGTTCTATGTTGCAATAAACTATGTGTAACCTTAGGTAATGAAGGAATATCCAAGATCCAGCTTCACAAATAATAAATGAGAAGAGAATTGAAGGAGTTTCCCATATCACAGCTCAACATATTGTCATGTTTATTAAAACAACAACAACACAACACCCCAAGAAAATATTTTCTCACTTGAAACAAACAATATTTTGTGTTGACATTTTCTTTCCTTTCTGCCTGATTATGGTATAGTAAACATCCATTTTTCTTCTTTAGTGCATGGTTTTCAATAGCCAAAAATAAATTATGTTGTTGCTTATTCTCATAAAAGCAAATTAATCAAATTTACCCCATGTCAATATAAACTAAAACCCTTGGTGCAAATGTTGTATCTTCATTTTCTAAAAGGATATCAGTGATATCTCCTAGTTTGAGTGTTTAATTATAGCATCTTAAACAAAACAATAACCATTGCATTGATAAACTGCATTAAAAAAGAAGCCATATCCACAGAAAAGAGCCAATTTGGTTTACTGATTAAGGCACCAGGCTAGAAAACTAGGAAACTGTGAGTTCTAGTCCTGCCTTAGGTATAAAAGCTGGCTGGATGACTTTGGACCAATCAATCAATCAGTTCAATTCATCTTCATTCTAGGTCAATTTTGACTTAAGTGCATATGAACCTTAAATAATGTCTTCAGATATAAGTGTTTCAGTTTCTTTCTGTTCTCAGATGCTTCATTATGAAAAACATGAAAGTATACAAAACTATTGGAATCTACTGAGAAATATTTTTTTTCTGAATTGATATAATGTGTAAAAGGTCTGTAAAATGTTTTGGAATTGAAACATTAATCAATCAATAAATCTAGAAAAAATCTGGAGGAAAAAATACCCATATATTTGTATAGCCCACTAGATGGATGATCCAAAACAACTTTTGCAAGAAACCTTATATTTAACATGTATTTAGAGTATACTTTGAATTGTTACTTTTAGCAGAAATAAATATACCACATGTGATATATTCTGTATTAGAAATCTTCATTATTATCATTTTTGACTTGTTGGTCATCTTAAATGTGTATTGCATAGGACAGTGATGGCGAACCTTTTCGACACCGAGTGCCCAAACTGTGCGAGTGCGCATTCCCAAACTGAAAGGTGCATGCGTGTGTGAATGTGTACATGCATGGACATGTGTGAGCACATGCATGGACATACATACATGTGCAGTAGAGACCCGAAGACTAGCTGGCTGGCAGGAGGTGGGACATCCCAACACCAGCAGTGCGACGAGAGGTAAGATCTTTTTCTTTCGTGAGATTCTATTTCGTCATTTGCAGGGAAACAGAATCTCACAAAAGAAACGCCACGGAGATCTGACCTGGGGCGACGGTGCACGTGCCAGCAGAGAGGGCTCTGCGTGTCACCTCTGGCATGCGTGCCATAGGTTCACCATCACAGGCATAGGATAACAATTTTAAGATGAATAAATAAAATACATAAAATAAATATGTAAAATATGTAAAAGCCATTTCAGTATTTTGGGGTACCAATTTACCAAGATGTGAACTGTTTCTTTTTGATTGCTTATAAATATGATCATCACAGGGCAATTTTTTCTCCATATAAAAAAGATACTTTAATACAAGAAGACATTACATTGTGGCCTCAGCTGGCTTTCCTGAAAATTATGCTAGTTAGTAATTCTGGGTGTTGCGATCTCCAATATATTATGCAGGACATTAAAGGAGGGTGTTTTATCCAATTTAACATAAAGAAATGGCTCAGTGTTGCCCAGGCAACAAGAACACTGCTTCTTATCTCCAGTTACTGTGTGTTGTAACATTTCACCTGAAAGAAGAACTTCTGCAGTGAATTGCGTTTTAGCTACAAACAGCAGAATCAATTAATGGAGGCGGTAGATTCTCAGCAGAGTAGAAGTTTAATCCCACTACTTTAGTCCCACTACTTGAACTAACTTTTTGAACAGATCTGAAAAGTGAACTAGGTTTCAGCTTAGTTTTTAAAACTGGTAAAAAAATTCATAAGAATTTGCAGCTAAGGAGATTTTTTAAAATTGCCGTGCATAATAATAATAAAAAATTACAGAACACAAGTAAGCAAAACCTTTCTCAAGAGCAATAAGATCTCTGAAAAGTCAAAAGTGAAACCACTCCTATTTAAAGATCTTTAAACTGCAGCTCTTCAAAGGGATGAGGAAAATGATTTATGGAGCCTGTCTAGTCATACTTTTTAGGATACAGTGATAGATTTAGTTGAAATACTATGATCTTGGATGTTCAGTTCTGGAGGCTAGTCCCAAATAGATGAAACAGAACTGGATCTCCCACAGCCCAACATATCTCAGAGAAAAGGAATCTACTTCAAGGTTCAGTTTGTTTGAAGATTGTGATGAAGTATCTTCCTTTCCATTTAAGGATGGCACAATTAGTCAGTTGGTGCCACTGAATTTGGGCACTTCCCAATTGTTGATTTAATAGGCTTTGGTCCATAATGGGAAGTAGCATAAGAGTAACTAGTTTAATTGTGAGAACTAATATTCTATCATAATTTGACTTGCTTTGGATATACCCACACAGCACCTTTAAGTTGTTCTTCTCTGAAAATCATTAGGCAGATTTCAGGACACATGGAGACATACAGAATAAACAGAGAATAAAAAAGTTATCCTATGCTGGTCTATGACTATGATATGGATGAAGAAAGTTGTTCATATGAGAAAAAAACCTGATAATAATACTGATACGATTGTTTTCCCCAAAAAAGTTCAGAGTTGAATTAAAAAAAAAAATCAACAGAAGCAATTAATGAGAATAATTTTTAAAAAGATAATCATCAGTCCTGAAATGAAAGAAAATAAAAAAGAAACAAATAAAAATGGCAATATCAAAGTCAGCCTGATCCTGAAACAATTATTATAGAGAATAAGGAAGTTGACCTTAATGGAAATATATGAGAACCATTACTTAGACAGAGGGGCTGAAACATTTTCTTTTTAAAAGTCAAGAACAAAGAGATAACATTCAGAACTAACTCAGGCAGACACCTCCCTAATTCACTGTGGTATAAGAAATAGGAGGAGTTACAGCACAAATAGGCTTGCAAAATTGTATTATTATTGTCAATCTCAAGAAACATTTTAACCTTCCTGTAGAGTTAATTTCCTGGTCTGGTCTACTTAGTAGAACTGATTTATAACCTTGCAAACATGTATAGGAAGGAATGCCCTACGGTTTTTGTTTTGTTTTGTTTTATACAGTGTAAAAAGAAAGCCATACTTCCCTTTGAGTAACAGGTCCATAAGTAGAATGCTGCCACCACAAATGTCTACTCCTGACCATCACCTGTGAACAGATCCACCCATTCTGGGACCAAGAGTACAACTTCCACAGGTAATTATATTGGCATTGGAAGAAGTAAATATTTATAGTAGGTGTTTATGTTGACCTAAACCATTATTTCTGCACAATAAGGAGATTTCTACAAAGTAAGGAATTTGGTTCAACCCAAAATTTGTCAGGGGTAAAGGCAAAGGGGAAGAGAGCACCTGAAAAGCATTCCTTGACCAACTTTTCTGATTTCTTCTTTTATACCATCCTAATCATAAATGAGAATTGACATCTTATAGATTTCTTGGAACAGCAGGATCCCAGATTTGAAGATGTGAGCCTAAATAGGGTTGAGGAAGGGAAGGGAAAACGGAAAACAGAAAAGGGAAAAGGGAAAGGGAAAGGGGAAAGGGAAAAGGGAAAGATTTGGAAACTGACACATTGTAGTGTAGTATAGAATACCACAAAGAATTTGATCAATCTTGCCTCTTTGTATGAATAGAAACATTTTAAACATCATTGAAGAACTCTGAAGAGAGTTTGTAAGTAACATTTTCCCATTAATTCTGTGTGATATCTGGAGCAGCATTTCCCAGAAATGTACTAATGAAAATAAGCATCTATACAGTTTCCAAAGAGATAACAATTAACTAGAATCTTTCTTTTGCTCTCTCAATGGACTTTGCCTAAGTAAAAATGACAGCAAGGAGGGTTTGATTGTTTTTGAAATGAATTTTTTTCTCCTGGATATAATGAATTCAACTGTATTGTTCAGAAGCTGTCTATTCATCTTTTCACAGAATTCACATTGATTTAAGAAGTGCAGCCAAGCACTTAAACAAAGCACTTAACTCTATAGATTCAGTCAATGAAACTATGGATATAACCCACATGCCGCTGGTGAAAATGGAGGTAGTGTTCCATTGAGTGCAGGCTACTATTTTATCTACCTCAGAAATCTGCATGAAATCAGCAGAGACTTTCTGTCATACATATTAGGGCCCTCAATCCCTTATACTATCTGATAGCCCACTGGTTTCTCTGCTCCAAACAATAGAACCCATACATCAAGGGCCCAATACTGCTACAAATTAGAGATGTAATCCTGGTTAGGTCTGAAAACTACTACTGAGTATCCAAGAAACAGAGGCACATGATGGTATCAAGTCTGCCTAACAGCAGCATGTAGGCCACAGATCAACAGTCAGAAAATGGACCAAGAAAAGCAGATGTTTATATTCCAGGATGCAAGCAAAAGGCAAGTGAGGCATGATGTAGCGTTCATGTGCTGCTTGGTATAATGAAGATTATTTGTAGATTTAGTCACACATGAGTTGAATGGTTGATTTAAATCAGAATACAGCTGAAAAGGACCTTGGAGGTCTTCTAGTCCAACCCCCTGCTCAAGCAGGAGACCCTGTATAATTTGAGACAAGTGAGTGTCTAGTCTCTTCATAAAAACTTCCACTGATGAAGCGCCCACAACTTCTGAAGGCAAGCTGTTCCACCAGTTAATTGTTCTCACTATTAGGAAGTTCCTTCTCAATTCCAGGTTGCTTCTTTCCTTGATTAGTTTCTATCTATTGTTTCTTGTCTTGCCTTCTGGTGCTTTGAAAAATAAGCTGACCCCCTTTTGTTTGTGGCACCCCTCAAATACTGGAATACTGCTATCATGTCAAGTCCTTCTTTTCTTTAGACTAGCCATACCCAGTTCCTGCAACCATTCTTCATATGTTTTAGTCTCCGGGCCTTTAATCATCCTAGTTGATCTTCTCTGCACTTTTTCCAAAGTCTCAACATCATTTTTTATAATGTGATTGATGTATAAGGATTTTAACAAAAGACATTTGTATTTTAAATCTTGGTACAATTTCTTCATAAATGTGCTGCAGAAACACATGTAATCAGATGCTACATATGCATGAGTTATTGTAGGTAAGAACATATTTTGATACCTCTGATATTATTTAAAACCCACTTTTCTGAAAAGAAAGTAACAAACACATTAAGAAGAATTACAGAGTTATGCCACTTCAAAAGGTGAGGCACAGAGTAATAAACACTATCAAAATTAGTCTCTGAAATACGACTAATGACTAAGAGAGCTCCAATCTTTTGTGGGATTGATCTCCATAGGGACTGCGATAATGGTGTTTCACACGCATGTAAACAAACTTGAGTTTTCCTCCCCCATTTTTTTCCTCAGTGACGAATTTAGGAACTTTGGAGATCCTGGGAACTGCCATTTATCTCTTTAATATAGAGTTTTTTCCAACTTTCTTCTTCCGGTAACTTTTCCTTAATGGAAGAATCTGCTTAGAAAATAGTAGATAGAGGAAAAACAGAGGTAAGACAGGGGAAAGCAAAAATATATGTCTCATTTTTAATGAAAGTAATTTGTCCTTATTAAGGTTGCATTCTTGTACTGTTACTGTTTTTGTTTCCTGCTCAGTCCAGAATAAAGGAAAACTTGAAACTAGCAGATAATTCAGTGCAACAGCAGACACATTTGTTTGACAGGGATAGTCCAAAAAGAACAATGCAAATCTACATGTATTAAGTTTCACAGATTACAAATCAATTACTTCTATTAGATGGCTTGGTGTCCCAACCAATTGGAAAACAGATTATATCTGATTACAGCACTTTTAATTAACTGTTCGTGACAGGCAGGCTGAGAGAATGAGGAGAAGATCAATTGGTTCTGCTAGGATCAGTCAGTTAGGTGAATGCCGCTTCTGTTGAATTATATGTGTCATTGTTAAAACTGTACTTAGACTGTCAGGTCACAGAAAAGATGACTTGTGATTTTATTTAGAATGAAAATTTCTTTCTGAGCATCCATATTATCCTTCACATACTCTGGAATTGCTGTGGTTTAAAGGTAATGTCCAACTCTAGTGGGTGTTGCCCATCTCCATTTCTTAGCTAAGGGAGCCAGCATTGTCACTTCTGTGGTCATGTGGCCAGCATGACTCTATGCTGAGGTGCACAGAAAATTGTTACCTTCCCATAGAAGTGGTACCTATTAATCTACTCATATTTGCATGCTTTTAAACTACTAAGTTGGCAGGAGCTGGGGCAAGGAATGGGAGCTCACTCCATTGTGCAGCACTTGGGTTTCGAACACAGGCTGTCAGCTTTCCATCTGACAAGCTCAGTGTGTTTAACTGCTGAGCCGTCTGTAGAGATTCTCACTCATTCAGGTCATGGTTGTCCCAAAGGAGCTTTTTCAGGAGGCAACTGGACTTTCTTACTTTTTTCTTTTGAAGACGTTTCGCTTCTCATCCAAGAAACTTCTTCAGCTCTGACAGGATAGTGGGGAATGGAAGGATGCAAGGAATATAAATCTTTCCATTCCCCATTATCCTGTCAGAGCTGAAGAAGCTTCTTGGATGAGAAATGAAATATCTTCAAAAGAAAAAAACAAGAAAGTCCAGTTGCCTCCTGAAAAAGCATCTTTGGGACTGCTGAGCCATCGAACCCCTTCTCATTTTTATTGAAAAACCAGCAACAAGTTTTCATGTCTTTAATTTATTTGAAAAATGACTGGGCCCCCATTACTATCCTTCTAAATAAGTCAAATAGAAGGATTAGGAGTGGTCTAAAAATTATATTCACTTTCAGGAAGATAACAATACCAAACAGATTGGCTCTGTATGACATTTATATGATGCATTCATTGGTTAAGAAAAACTATTGGAATTTTCAATTGAAAGCTATTCAATATGAGTAGCCCCATTATTGCTGAAGGCTGTGAAGATTGAGGGAATAGTTCTTATGCCAGAATTGAAGTTATTCATTACAGAGGTATCTTGTACTCAACTGCTTTGAAACTCATCTAATTTGACAGTCAACACACTTTGATGAGAACATTTTCTCCCTGTAATCATTGTATGGTACTCAGTACACAAGCTAGAGCCTTATCGGTGTTGGCTGCCTTGTGATTCACTATATTATTCCTTTTGGGGAAAAAATTGTTTCATACTCAATGTACCTCCTGAAACCAATTAACAATGAGTACCATGATACCACTGTACATCTTTAGAAAGACATAATGGTGCTATTCCATTCCCAGTGGAACAGAATATTCAAAGAGTTTGAAGCTGCCCTTGTTTTCTTTTATTATTTAGGTGCCCAGTTCATACATATAACAATTCATGGTTTCTTAATCAAATCTTGTGCCCAATTGTTATACAGAGAAGAATTTGATCTATATAGAAGAGTAACCTATTTGGAATCAGTTCAAACAATGTTGTTAAGATTTTGCTTTCAAATTACACTCTTTACCTCAAAAGTAAATCATCAAAGTCAAGTCAATGGGTAAGGATATTTTAATCTTTGGTTAAAATTGTATTTATATTAAAAGTATTTAGTATCCTTGATTTTGGAATATAGGTTCCACTAATTTGGAAGCTCATACCAAAGAAAGTGCAGCAAGACAGTTTTTCTTTAGTTGCGATACATGGAATGGTTTGTGTTTGTGCAAAACTGGTGCTTAGACTGAAAATACTTGACAGAGATCATCAATATAATCAGAGCAGGCTAACAGGCTCATTCTGTTTAAGAACACCTATTTATAGCAAAAGGCCAGTGAGGTACTTAAATCATGCTTAATATGGCAAAATATCATTGGATGACGCCATAGCAAATTTCTGTGCATTCCATTCAGCAGTCTGCCAAAGAAGATAAAGGAATCATATATCTATGTGACTGCAAAGTAATTGAAATAAGAGTGCACAGTCCACTCTGTTATGACTACTACAGTGATTTTTACTTAAGAGAACATAACCCCTTCTCTGACAAAGTGCATGTCAGCACCACATATTTATGATACCTTCCTATTATCTTACCAACACAATACAATCAAAATTGCTGTTTCTTTGAAAGTATATCACATTCAATAGGTATTGGTCAGAGAATCACCAATAGTTTATATGATTTCTTATATTTGTATAAATATTTGTTTTTCTAAATAAGTCGCATGAAAGGGTTATTTTATATTTTGTATTATTTTATTTTAAAATATTCTTGTATATATTTATATTTATTTCTGTTTATGTGTATGCATCAGTGGTGGGTTGCCCCCGGTTCACACCAGTTCTATAGAACGGTAGTAAAACTGGTGGGAGACTCTGCCCACCGACCCTGACGTCACTAAAACACTTCTGCGCATGTGCAGAAGAGCATGCACGTGTGCAAGTGAAACGAATGTGTGTGCGGGCCCACTGCAAACCGGTAGTAAAGGTAAGTAGAACCCACCCTTGTATGTATGCATACATGCATATAGTAGGCATGTATGTATCCACAAACACATACACACATTCACATGGGTTTTATATAAGGTAAGTGATTGAAAGAGCATTTGATTTAAATTCCTCCCCCTCCATACAAGACTCAGAGTTTCTGAAATCTCAAATCACCACTCAGCAAATGTGTGAACTCTGTTAAAACACAATATTTAGAGCTAGATGAGGAGGGACAGATCCTGCTCCATCAGTTCTGCCATGCCACAATCAATCTTATTCCTCTATCCTACAGCCCAGATTCTCACAAAATATCACTAGCAAATGTCTGCCATTTCTGATCTGTTAACAAAATATTACTAGCAAATGTAATTTCTGATCTTTTAATATGATCACAGAAGGGATTTTTTTTTAAAAAAAGAAAAATCAAATAGGACCTCGAAATGATTCAAAATATGATTTGAATGAAACAGGAGCATAAATATTTAATTGTCTTTGTTACTATAGAAAATACTGGTGGGAGGTAGAATCAACTGAAAGTAGAAATTTAAGTATTCTTGGACAAATTCTCTCAGGTTCAGCATTGCCTGCTATAAACTTCAAACCCAAGAGACGTCCTATCTGAGCACTGTCCATGCGCATTTATTTTATTAGCCTTGCTTGCCATGCATACAGAGAAAGAAGCACTCTTGTAATCTTTGACTTTTAGGCTTGCTGACAAACATCAGCCATAATACTAATGACTGTTTTGAACAATATGCAGGTTGTATTACATGAATGGCTATTTTATATATGAAATTATGACTGAAATATTTCTGTACCTATATTGGTTCACACTGTCAGGAAGTTTCTCCTTAGTTTTAGGTTGCTTCTCTCTTTGTTCAGTTTCCATCTATTCTTGTTTTACCTTCTGGTGCTTTGGAAAATACATTGCCCCTCCTTCTTTCTGGCAGCCCCTTAAAAGCCTGTTACCTATCACACTCTTGGGCAAAGTATGTGAGCCATTTCCTCCTTTCAATGGTCCATGAAAGTGCATCTTTAGTATGAAGATAATAAAGTTGAAAAAAGGTGAACAACATTTTTACAGAACTATAGATAACGTTGAGGCTGGGTGTGACAAGGAATGGCTGGGAGGGGAGGGGCCAGGCGAGGCACCCCTTGATGTGAGTGACATTGAGTTGGCCATGCCTACCCAGTCACATGACCATCAAGCCATGCCCACTGTCACATGACCATCAAGCCACGCTCACAAAATAAGCCATGCCTCCAGAACTGGTAGTAAAAAAAATTAGAACCTATCCCTGATGCGGATATATTTTTGCCTTCTCCAAAAATAAAACAATAAATCCCTTATGATGAAGGGAAGTTTTGTTATTTACTGTCAGACTGGAATCTTACCAGCACTACTGTAATAGAGTTGTATTTTTTTTTTTAATATCATCAGTGATTTCCATAAAAAGGCATCAAATATCCTAGTCTTGCAGTGGGACCTTCTTTCTTTTTCAACTCACAATTGCACATCTTTAAATGACTGTTTTATTGCTTCTGCTTTATTTGGTAATTGTTTCTGTGTTTTATTTTGCTAAACATTGATCAGAACTGTATTTAATAATTTAATAAATATATGGTATTGCTATTTGGATTGTCAAACAGCCTCTCATTAGTTAAATTATTTATGGCTCATATTGTTCATGATTTTCTGGACAAGTTCTCTGTAGTATATCTATATGATTTACTCATCTATTCTGGTGATCTAATACTTCCTAATAATGTGGTTTGAGCAGGTCTTCAATGCCTTCATGATTGCAGCTTATTACCCTAATATGCCTTCAGGAAGAAACCGTTGTTTTCAACAAAAAGATTTTGACTTTCAAGGAAGCTTTCAACATTAGTATCTTCTCCTTAAATGTGTGTTCACTATTTTGTGAATTTGGACAGTCCACCAGAATTGGAAACACAGTACTAGAAATATCTCACAATCAAAGAAAAGGCCAAGTAAAGTGGTCACCTTTTTCCTCATTTTAACTATGAAATCTTTTACATTCCAAGCTCACAAAATAAACAGGATGCCATTTTATCATGGAAACCAGAATATTTCTTGCTTTATTAACTTCCTTCAATTGCTTTTCAGACCCCTTTCTCTGACCCATATTCTGCAAAATTTGTGGTGTCAGAAGGGAGAGCCTTCCTCAACTGGTAAAATCAATGTTCAGCAAGAGCAGGATCCTTACATTTTATTTATTTAGCTTCTACATGATTAAATAAGAGATATTTAACATCTACATGAGGCTCCAGGGTGAGGTGATCCTACAGTTTGGGGTTCTCCAGCTTTATTTCTCCACCCCAGGTTGTCTGAGCAATGCCATGGATATCCTATCCCAGTGCCTGGAGAATTTACAGGCCTGGATGGGGCACAATGGGTTTTGGCTTAATCTAAGCAAGAACAAGTTGCTTTAGGTGCTTGGGTCTTCCAGTGTCAAAGTTTTTCTCCCTTTGGTTCTGGATAGGGTGGATTACCTCAGATGAATGTAGTGGAGGGGTGAAATCCAGCAGGTTCTGACAGGTTCTGGAGAACTAGTAGTGGAAATTTTGAGCAGGTCAGAGAACCGGTAGTGGAAATTTTGAGTAGTTCGGAGAACCGGCAAATACCACCTCTGGCTGACCCCAGAGTGGGGTGGGAATGGAGCTTTTGTAATATCCTTCTGCCAGGAGTGGGGTGGGAATGGAGATTTTGCAGTATCCTTTCCCTGCCACGCCCACCAAGCCACGCCCACCAAGCCATGCCCACCAAACCATACCACGCCCATCAAGCCACACCCACAGAACTGGTAGCAAAAGAGTCCCTTGGGAGTTGGGTGGCATAGAAATATGATTAATTAAATTGAATTAAATTAAAAAAAATAGATTTCACCATTGATGCAGTGCATGATCTGGAGGTCCTCTTGGAGTCATAGCTTCTGTTGAAAAATCAGGTGGTTAGCTGGGGCTAATTAAGGTGACCAGATGTCCCGCTTTTGGCGGGACAGTCCCGCTTTTGAACAATGTGTCCCGCGTCCCGCGGCATTTTAAAAAAGTCCCGATTTTTGGAAAGAATGCACGACAAGCTAGGGAACAGTGCAGTGGTGGGTTGCTCCCGGCTGCCTCCTGAGTCCCAGCTGATGGCTAGAGGGAAAAAAACTGTTTAAACTCTTGCCGCGGGGCTTCAAAGGGCCGCCCTACAACTGATCAGTGTTAAAAGAAAACAAATGAGTAGACCGATACCTGCAAAAATAGAAAAAACAGCCCCTTAAAGCTTCAGCATAGGGTAATTAGCACAAGTTGATTAGATTGGCTTCCCGACTCTCAGCTGATTTGCTCTCAGCTGTTTTGCTCAGGGCTCTGTAGTTGCTAGCTGCAGAGTGCTGGAGATTTTTTTTCCCCTAACTATGCTGAAAAAGCGAAACTGAAAGTAAAGCAGGGTCTGCTGCAACGCGGCAAAATGAGGCCGAGAGAGATTTCTTTTTCTCTTTCCTCACCAAAAAAGGTAGGTGCAAAACTGCAAACAATGGGAAATTTAGGGCAAAAGAGGAGAGTTCAAGATTTTAAAACACAAAAGAAAAAACGCTCTATTTAACTAGGGAATTGTAATAATTGAGATACTATTAATTGTATATTGTGTTGAAAGCAGAAATGGTTAAGTTGTGGTTTGGAGGAATATATGGGAGAAATTATTTGGTTTATTATTATTGGTAAATATAATTAATTGATTTGTAAGAAATTGGATTGCATGGAAATAATTGGAATATTCATGTTCATATTGATTAATATACAAGAAAGATAGTTATATAACTAATTGATTTATATTAAAATGTAACTCAGAGGGCTGAAAAAGTTATTTTTGACTGGTCCTCGCACTTTTGACCAGTCCTCAAACTTATGACTGTCCTCACATTTTATGTTTTTTGCCCTATCTTATCACCATGGTGAAGAGAAGCAGTTGTGAAATGAGTGACATGGTTGTTAAGAATGCTGCACGGACATAAATGTGAGGATGGTCATAAGTGTGAGGACCAGTCAAAAGTGCGAGGATCTGTCAGAAATGACTTTTTTCTATACACATAGCCATGGCCACCCAGTCACATGACCAGCTAGCTATGCCCACCCAGTCATGTGACTTCCAAGCCACGCCCACAAAATGGTGGGTGTCCCGCTTTACCAATGTTAAAATCTGGTCACCTTAGGCTAATTGTGCATTCCTGCACAGGGAGACTCTGCTCACTGTCACTCATGCCCTCTTGATCTTCCATCTAGATTAATGCAATGTGTTCTACATGGGGCTGCTCCAATTACATTGAATGCTAGATGCAATGTAAGGTTCTGGTTATCATTTTAAAGCCCTTCGTGATCTGACATTGGGTTATTTATGGGATTGTCTTCTCTCAAGTGTTTATACCAATCCAATCTCATCTGGCAGGATGGGCACATTCTGGGTCACATCAGCAAGTGAATGTTGGCTGGCAAAGACCAGCAGGTATACCTTCTATACTGTAGCCTTCTGTAACAGTCTCCCTCCAGAAATTAAAATGGCCCTAACCTTACAGGTCTTTTGGTAGACCTTGAATACCTCTTTATGGGCCTGGGCCTGGAGTCCCAAGTGTCTGAAGGACCCTGTTTCCTGATAGCACTAATGTCTATGGATTATAACAATTATTGACTGCTATATGGATTTATTTTTTCTTTTTGTCTTGTGATCGTAATTTATTTTAATTGATTTTATGATTATTCACTATCCAGAATCAGTTGTTTCAGATAGGCAACCATGCACATTGAATAAATAATTAATAAATGTTAGCTTGGTTAGATGACCTTCAATGGAGTCTTGTCTTCCTCCTTTTCCTGAATAATTTTTTTGTATTGATTAATTCTTGTCTTTCATAGAGATTCTTCTCTAGGTAAGCTTGTTTTTAATAGAGATTTAATAGAGATTCTTCTCTAGGTAAGCTTGTTTTTAATAGAGATTTAATAGAGATTCTTCTCTAGGTAAGCTGTGTTTCTGAGATTTCTGCCAAGTCTGTCCTAGAAGTCAAGCAAACAATCAAGTGTCAAATGTTCTTAATTTATCTCCAAGTCCTGATTGGAGGAATCTGCCAAGGATAGTGATGTTACAACAAAGACATACTTTTAAATATGAAAAGTAAAACAGTAATACAGCAAATGCAATAAAATGGCAACAAATTAATTAAATACTTGCATTCTGATTCTTATTCCTTTAAAATACTTAGGAGAGAAGATGAGGAACAGATATAACTCTTCCGGGCCAGCAGTTCCATGAATAAATGTCTCTTGATCTTTCCACAATAATCTCAGTTATATACCTGAATGCAATCTTCTCCACCTAGTCTCCAAGAGATGTTTAAAATTTGCAGAAGTATAAAAAATAAATCTTGCAAGGGGAAAAGATTGCTATGAGGACAATCAAATTTGGCATTGTAATCATGGCCTGACTCACTCTCCAGTCTCCTATATGGTAAAGCACAGGGATGCATCAGGCAAGAATAAATTCTACTAGTTCAATCCAAAAATCTAGAGTGATCTTCTTGAGAATTGCCCCATCCTACTGGGTACATGAGGCATAGACAAGACAACAGCCTTTTCCCATTATATTCTGCATGCTTTCCTGAGGCTACATTTATCTCCATTTTACCTTGCTTTTCACAAGTTACTCAATAACATTTTGCTCAGACTGATTATAGACTACCATTATAGCAAGGTATACTAATGATGATGGTTTTATTATTTTTATCATTGATTCTATTGTTCCTTTTTTGTATACTTCCCAGAATCTCAATTGATTGGGATAGTTGACAAATATTGTAAATAGATAAGTAAACAAATCTATTATGTATAGCTAGAGACAAGATAAATGCAGCAACAACATAAAAAAAAAAACTGTCAAGCACTCATTATATTGAATAGTTGAATTTTCTAATTGCTTCTCTCTTGCTCTTAGCTGAAGGAAGTAAGGTATACCACATTTTAGGCCGGGACCTATACAGATGTTGTTGTTCCAAATGTACTGGTTTTGTATATGTTACACCCTCTTCAATAGTTCTGAGTTCTGTTTGGTTCAGGGATCCCAATAGATTAATTCAATGAAGACACTGTATCAGTCAATATAATATACAATAAATGCTGAGAATAAATGGGATTTGTTTAGAGCAGAGACTGCTGAAGAGCAATTTAAAAAAAAATATTGATACAGAAGAAAGGAAATGGTATAGAAAATATTTGTTAAGCACGGCTGATAGATAAGAGTAATATGTTAGAAAGCAAGGTTGTACTGTGGCAGTTTGTGCAACTTCTTCTATAACACGTAAAGTAATACATGCTATTATTTAGCATGAGGTATTTCTTGTTCCTATCCTAAAGTCTATTGTGGAAGAAAAATACCTGCAAAGTGACTGATGCACATGTACAGCGAGCTGTTTGAGCATACTCAATCCCCAGAATCCATACAATAATAAGTATAAGGAATGTCAACAAATGATCACCACATACTACACACAATTATTTGTTTGGCAGATAACCATGCTGCACAATGGATTACAGATTAACAGAGTTGGAAGGGAACTTGTAAATCATCTAGTGCAACCCGCCACCCAAGCAGGAGACCCTACACCATTTCTGACAGATGGCAGTCCATTCTCTTCTTGATGAAGCTCCCACAACTTCTGAAGGCATGCTGGTCCATTGGTTGATTGCTCTCACTGTCAGAAAATTTCTCCTTATTTCCAGGTTGAATCTCTCCTTGTTCAGTTTCCATCCTTTATTCCTTGTTGTCTGGCCTTCGGATGCCTTGGAAAATAGCTTGACCCCCTCCTCTCTGTGGCAGCCCCTCAAATATTGGAACACTGCTATCATGACTCCCCTGGTCCTTCTCTTCACTAGACTAACCATGTCCAGTTCCTGCAACCATTCACCATATGTTTTAGCCTCCAGTCCCCTAATCATCTTGGTTGCTCTTCTCTGCACTCTTTCTGAACATCTTTCATGGATATCATGGAGGGACTGGCATGCTGTGTTTGACTACAGCAACATCACAGAATTGACTGAAGCTAAATTAGTATGTCATCTTCTGCATCTTTCCAATATAATTTGTTCTTCCTCATTTCCAATTTTTTTCCATTGAAAAGATTCACACAAAAATATCTGTACCCTAAAACATTCATATATTATTGCATGTACTTTACACATGTACAGATACAGAGTTTGGAGGGCTGATCTTATAACATAGATTTTGATTATAACTAAAATACACTTGATGATTGTATATTGTTTTCCACCAATATGCTGGACCTATTTTGTCTCTCTCTTTGTATAGTATATGAATTTCAATATACAGCCCTTTCGCTTGTAAACTACATTGGAACATTTGAAAAAGTGCTGTGCTGAACAATAATTGTCCTTGAAGGTACACTTTGCTTTTGGAGATAAGCTTGTATTAAACAGTGAAACAGAGGCATCTGTCACACATCCCAAGGTTGGAAAAAAAATAGCATCTTCTATCTTGTTTTGCCATGCATTAGTCCTACAAATGGAAGGGCTGTGTTTCCCAACATTGTCCAGGAAGTATGACCTACTACATTCTCATTTGAAAAGTTTTGATTAACTGTTAAGAAAAAAAAAATCATACATAGTATGGACATACACAAGATTGGTTAATTCTCTCGTTAAACTCAGAACAGTGGAAGTGTGTAAGGAATCCGTTTTCTAAAATGCTAGCTAAAGGCAGTCCTTGCCATGTCCCGCTAAGCCTGTAATTCTTCTCTACTACTCTTAGGTTTGAAAGCAACTTTCAATTATTTTTGCCCGCCTCAATATGTATCCTATCAGAGGGAGAGAAAAGGAGTTATGTATTAAATGAAAACGTTGATGATCACATTGGTGTACACTTTGGGCTTCCAATATCTCCAATGTGCGAATTTATGTTTTGCCTGGTCTTGTATTGAGTTTCATTGATTAGGAAGGTAAAGAAGCAGAACTTCTTTGTCATTCTGCAGAGAGCTGTCTGGACGATCACAGAATGTACCATAAATCAAATCAACTTGCGGCGATTGCGTGCCATAAAGTCAATAGCAGCACATGAAAGAATATACAATGAAACAGGTAGACTAAGGGTTTTTTTTGTTTTTTTTTTAAAAAGAAAAATGTTCTGTCTTTCTTCTTTGTAAACACATGGCTTACATTCTCAAATTATGAAGATTTAATTCTCAATATTTCCCTAGAAGACAAAACCTTTGCATTCCAGGTACTTCTCAATAAAGTTTTCTAATATGATGCAAAGTAATTATTACATTACCCATAATTTTTGCTCTTTGACTATCGATGACCGATAATATTGAATAGGAAAGAGTTGCACTAAATATTATATTAGGCAAGTTCTCCAATTCACCAACTAATATTGGGGAGATCTTTTTTTGCCAAAATTCAGAAGAAAAGGATTGAAATTTCCCCTAAAGTTGAAAAGGTGCTTAACAAATATATTGGGATTCCCTTCCCGAACATTTTATGTTCAGGCCAGGAGTGAGTTTTTTAATATTGTGGTCTGTAGGATGATTAATTTTCTTTAAATTTTCTGTAATATGACATGTTGATTATGTTGGGTAATTTGTTTTATTAATATCTTTTCCATCTACAGGCATAGTGTCCTTTGATCTCTCCAGTGTTTTGTAATAGACTGTGATTAATCATTTGGATGAATCTGTTTAGGATTAAGGAATATGCTTCTTTGTCGGTAGACTAAATCAGATTAATTCTAATCCTTGTATTGAAAGTATTACTTAAAAAGGCATCTCACAGTATTTGCTGGAATTTTATTCAGCTTCTGCTTTATTCACAAATAAACAATGATCATATTGCCTGTAAGAAAATTAGAGATAAAAATATCTTGTGATTTTTTAAAAAAGTGTACTTAGTTTTTATTATGCTAAAAAATCTTTCTAAATAGATTTTGTACTCATTCGTGGAAAATTAAATTGTGCCTTCTTTACCATTTTGGGGATCTAAATTTAGAACTTAATTTGGGCAGTAGAAAATGGAGAACTAAAAGTTTCTTTTCAGAGTCTCATCTATATCCTTTATTAAAATTTTCCCTGATTCTCATGGCAAAGGCAGGAGGTGGGGGGTGGGAACAGATTGCATAACTTTGTGACAAAGCTTTATGATCATGGTGCTAGTCCTTTGGTCCTAGTGGCAAACCAATTAGCTCCCAATTTATCTCCCTTCTAAAGACTGTTCGAAACAGGGCTTTTCCAGGGGAAATTTGAACATTTTTTGCATCTCAGTTTGTTTATAGCTTAGTGCTGTTATTTTAATTTTATTCTATGTGGATCTTTTTTCTATTTATTGTTCATTATTAATTGTTTCTTGTAAATTTTATCTTGTCAAACATCAAGAGTCCTTATGGCTTCGGCAGCTATAAATACAATGGATAAATAAGTAAATAAATCATGAAAAACAGAATGATTGATGGCTAGAATCCCATATTCTATTTGGAAGTAGGGCCACCTACTATAAATGAACTCACCCTCAAGGCAGACAGGGGGCAAACAGCATCCAAAAATGCTAGATGGGATGGTGAGAACAGTTTGTCTTTACTAAATAGTTTTGCTATAAATGGTCACAACACCCTAGCACCAAGTTTCTGAGAGGGTTCATAACAGGCTTATAAAATTCCAGATGTGACCAGCATCCCTCAACTTTAGCAAATTTTTCTTAGACTGTTCAGCTACAGTAATTGGAATTAGCTTGTATCTGTACTTATGAAGAATAGGACTTCTAAAACATTTCCTCCTCTTCCTCCTCTTCCTCCTCCTCCTCCTCCACCACCACCATCACTACCTTCTCTCTCTCTCTCTCCCTCTCTCTCTCCCTCTCTCTCTCTCTCTCTCTCTCTCTCTCTCTCTCTCTCTCTCTCTCTCTCTCTCTCTCTCTCAAATAAATATTGGTCTGTGCCTAGTTTGGGAAGAGATATATTGGAACATAAGGATAGTTAAGTAAAGTCTCTTTACCTTATGAAAAATGCAGGAGATCACATTTTTATCAGAATAACAGAGTCTTCTAGTCTAATTTCCTATTCAAGCAAGAGACCCATTCCAAATGGCAGTCCAATATCTTCTTAAAAACCTCAAGTGATGCAGCAACCTCTGAAGGCAGAGGTTCTGAAGATTTGATTCTCAATTACCTGTTCACACGAAACTTTCTTCTTTTCCCAGATTCTAATTAATTGGGAAGTTTTCTTTCCACAACACATCTCTAAAGTCTAGACTTTTCTTTTCCCTCTCATAATTCTCAGAGCTGAATTCCTCCAGTCATCAGCATTTCCTAGACACAAACCTCTTGAGCAAAAATGTGAGCTAATTACAAGTGCCTCTCTTCTTCAGATAAAATATTTGACTGAAGAATAATGAATTGCAAATGCTCCAGGTAACAGCAAACAGAATTATTTAAAAAAAAAAACCCACACTAACACCTGCCTATTTAGCATTGCAAAATAAGGTATAATGCACATCAGATGCTATTTTGATGTTTCTATTTACTTGAAAGTTCATTTGACATTTCATGTACATCAGCTTATGTTTTAGCTCCACTACAATTTATTAAGTCTGCTAGCAGAAACTTTCCCACACAAGCAGAATAACTGTTAGGTCTATACTCACTCCTGAGTAGGTCTGTTATTGTCTAAATCTATAGCGTCTCTGAAAGTATATTCACAAGCTCAAATCAGTTAAACTGGTTATGTCTTCACACTGGGATCTTTTGCAGTGAACCAGCCAACCACCAGCC
Organism: Arizona elegans; assembly: GCA_022577455.1. NCBI lineage: Eukaryota > Metazoa > Chordata > Lepidosauria > Squamata > Colubridae > Arizona > Arizona elegans. Next base: position 146,513,126 of record JAKOOJ010000001.1, on the reverse strand, counting down.
AAGGAAGGAAGGCAGTGCAGACTAATGGGTGATCTTGACTGTCAACAAACTTCTCTCTTACTTTACGACAGGCAGATAGATAAGCAGGCAGTACAGGAAAAAGGATGCCTTAACTAGGGCTCTTCTGGCTCTGTGAAAATTCTGTCGCCCATTTAATTGTGGGAATTGATAAAATAATAATGTGCTAATCTAGGTAGATTAGTGTGTTGAAATCTATCCTCTAATTCCCCCAAAGTCTTTTTCTCTGCAAAAGAAGCTTCCTTGTTTATTTTTACTTCATTCCCAGGGTGCTTTAAAATTTCTTTACATTTTTTTTCCAGCCTTGGCACTTTTGAGCTTGCTTTTCACTGACAGATGGCAGAAATTGCTCTTGTGATTGTTGATTTTTGTTCTGCCTCTCTATCACTGCTGTCTGCCTAGTTGTCTATGCTTTTTAATCCAAAAAAAGTCAGAAAGAAGGTTCTTGCATAATATTGCCTCTTGGGATTTAATTAGGAGACTTTCAGCTTGATTCAAATCTCTGAATCAAATTGATTTTCCAAATCTGATCAACCCAATTCAATGGTTCAGCCTATCTGAAGCATCAGATCAACTCGATTTTCCAAATCAAATGGGATTAGAGCCAATTTTTATACCCCTGAATTTAACTGAAGCATAGAAAGCTGGTTAGTCTGCAGACCTAGAGAGATGATTATAAAATGAAAGATAAGATACTCTGAGTCACCTTGCAATGAAGAAGTGCAAAAAAGTGCACTTGACCTATGAACATTTTACAAAAAATATTACCAAAGGAAATAAAAATATGGGAAAAATAAGAATATTGGAAAATAATTGCTTTGGCATGGAACCAGTTAAAATGGACTTTAAAAAGCAATCAAACAAAGGAGATAGTAGCTTTTAAAAAAGTTTTTTAAAAAATCATTTCTGTGTAGTATTTTTCTTATTTGAATATTTGCAGTATTGCTTAAGATAGATATTTGTACTGGAGTTATAGGGAAAATCATAAAATAAAATAAGAAAACAAAATAAAACCATTCATCCCAACTAAAGAAGAGAAAAACAACCCTTATATCTGCACTCGTCCCAATTTGTATTTCACTTCAGAAAATTTTCATTAAACTGGAATATAAAAATGAAAGAAATCCACAGGCTAATAAAAGGAGACGCGAATACCCTTACTTTCAACCCTTCGCCTCTATCCTTTTTTGCCAATTAATCTGCCAATTAAAGGTCAGACAGAGGAGATAAATTGCATCAAGTGGCAGAAACAAATTTGGAAACTAGAGGCCTAAAAAGGCCTAGTATTCCATGTTGAGAGGATGTATTCTAAATGTGCATAGACGAGAGCAGAAAGTTCCATTAGATTTACCCTGAAATGTTTGCCAAAAGTCATTTTCTGCTGATACCCTTGAAACAGCCGCTGATGCTCATATTTGGTTTTTAAATGGGAAAGTAAGACCGCAACAGAGAAAGTCAGCCAATTATAAAAGGAAGCCACAGAGAGCAACCACTCAATAGCTCAAGCTTTAGAAAAGTGTTGACCTTGAAACAGTCAATGTATGCATTTCCATGGGTATTTAACAGAATACCACTCCAATAGATTAATTAACTGTACAAACAATTAACAGGGCTAAAGACTGAGCATCCTCTACATAGCTTGATTTAAAATGCTCTGCTAGTCTCCACATGCAGATTTAGAGCAATTTAGATGCAGATTTTCAATTAAACTTGCCTTTCAGTTTAATCTCATCTTTCTCATCTCCTCATCTTCTCATATTTCCTCCACCTTGTCCTATTGCTATCTTATGAGTTATCCGTTGTTGTTTGTATCTTATGATTATGATTGTACCTTATGATTTATCATCTATGACTTATCACTTTGTTGTGTGTATGTACACTGAGAGCTTAAGCACCAGAGAAAAATTCCTTGTGTGTCCAATCACATTTGGCCAATAAAGTATCCTACCCTACCCTACCCTACCCTATCTTATCCTATTTTGACATTCCCAGTCCCTAACTGCATACAGGTTTTCATGATGAGGGATTTGGAGAATCACAAGACACAATTGGAGCTGTTGGGAATACTAGTGATAAAAAAGCTCCTTTTAAAGAAATGGTGCTTTTTATTTAGCTACCAAGTAAGATAGTTACTTGGTAGCTGTTCTAGAAAGAAAAATACCAAGTGAAGGTTCATAATTCTAATTGTATTTACCACAAATAGAATGCTTAATGTGTTACATCTTTAATGAGATGGATTAAAATGTGGTTGGAAGGCAAATAGTTCTCAATGATTATGATTCTTACTTAAATTGCTGACACTTATGGCCCTCCTAATTTGAGAAACAAAAGATGGTACTTGTTCCAACACAGACAATCTGCTTCCATCAAGTATCATGTTGGTTAAATGAGGTTTGGGCATAAATTATTCTTCAGTCTCTATTTATATAAGTTGTGTCACTTTTATTAATTCAAACATTCTATTAAAGAATTAAATGAAGGTGAAAATAAAAAGGGTAATCTAGTGAAGATGTTTGATGGGTTTGGAGATTTATCAGCTCATTTTAAAATGAATGCCAGAAGAATATCTTTTTCTGTGGGATTAGAGTAAATATTATTTTTCCATGAAGAAAGGCTGTAAGGGTAAGATCGCTTTCAAGGGCACAATTTTCAAATCTTTCCAGTTGGGCTTCCAGTCTTAAGCATTACAAGCATATGTCCAATTTCATCAACTTTTATGTGCAGTACTGAGAATAAAAAAGTGGAAAAATAAGAACTGAAAATATATGTAGCTTACATTCCACCCAGAAAGCAAAAGAAAGATACATACATGCATACATACATACATACACGAGTGGAAATATGGACAGTCACCCAAAAAAGACTTAATATGATTGTCCATGAATTACAGATATGGTATCTCAATTGGGAAAGTTCAGAATGAGCTGAGAATGGGATAGGATGGGATAACTAACATACAAGATAGAAATAATGGTCAAAGTAATCTTGTTAGATTAGATAAAGATGCTGAGAAAAACAGATAAATTCAAAGTTATACCTTTAGAAAAAAGAGAGATCAGATGCATAGAGGAGGAATACTGACCAAGTAACAATGTTGGTGAAAAACAATATTGTACTTTTAGAAACAATATGATCCAGTAATGTCATGTGACTGCAAAAATAGCAAATACAATTGCAGTTTTTAAATCAGAGGAAATGATTGCTTTTATTCTGGTCAGAGGAATTCAGGCAAAGGGGAACACATTCAGAGATGACAATGAGGGAGTAGAAATTAAGTCCTGAGGAGAGATATTGAGGTAATGGGAAGGTTTATCCAAAACCAGAATACTGTAAGAGGAATATAATATGCTGTTTCCAAAGATCTGTGAGAATGTCACACAAAACAAAATAGAAAAGCTATTTTCTATTAACCCAGTTTTTAGGAGACAGGATAATAGATTTGGAGAATCATATTCCAGTTGAATATTTAAAAAACTTCCTAATAGTAAGGGCAGTTTGACAATGGAGTCAACTATTCCTAGAGGAGGTGATCTTGTCTTCAAATTTCTGTTCTGGGAGAAGCTAGAAGGCCATCTCTCAGATTTGCTTTCATTTGGATTATACGGACTGAATTAAGCAATCAGTTCAAATTCTAAGATTCTAAAACAAAACCTCCTTAAAAGTATAGTACCCCATCATTTTAATCAAAGCTGATCAAAAGCTACAACATGAGAAGTAGAACATGTGTACATTTGTGTGGTTCTCTGAGAGAAAGAGAGAAAGAGATGGAAGCATTAAAAAACAACAACGAAGCAGTTGTAACATGGCACATTTGACAGAAAATCAGGTTGCCAAATTCAGTCTTTTCAGCAAGCTGTAGTATTTCCCTTGGTCCTGTGATGAAACTTTGATAGCAAAACATGATTCTGTGCTATAATAACTTTGTCACAGCAGAGCAATGCCTGCTCAAGAGGACTAGGCATTCTGAAGGCAGAAAGGTGTATGACCTTTCAAATTATCACAGTAAACCAAGCCAAAGGGGATGGAATAGGTAATTATGTGAAAGTCTATGACCCCTGAATGGTAATGTGTGTGTACAAAATGACCTACAGTGCTTTCAAAATACCTTTCATTTCTAAAGGTCAAGAAAGGAATAAATTTGTGTCCCTGTTTAGCTTTATCAGGAAAAAAAGCTAAGAGGGAGGGAGGGAGGGAGGGAGGGAGGGAGGGAGGGAGGGAGGGAGGGAAGGAAGGAAGGAAGGAAGGAAGGAAGGAAGGAAGGAAGGAAGGAAGGAAGGATAGATCTCCAAAATTATGACTATGATTTGGGCCCTTGGAAATGAGGTTGCATTTACAACCAATTTCAGCATCCTGCAGTCACGTGATTACAATTTGCAACTTTCCCAGCTAGCCCCTGACAAGCAAAGTCAATGGAGGAGGAATACATAAGTTAAACACTTTGGAAAACGCAACCACAGGCACTTTTTAATTGAACTCTTAAAACACATGATTAAATTAATGCAAATTAGTAGGAATGAAAACACCCCATTCCAACATTCATATTTTCAGACATTTTTTTTTTTAATTTTCTGAAAGAAATTATTAGTTTTGAGTCTTCTGAGATGAATGCTAACTAGATCAGTGGGGAAAAATGATAGTACACATACAATTGAAATGAAATGTGATATTTAGCCATTAGTTCTGTTCTATAATCTGTAGGATCCATTTTCACACACACCACCGCTGCCACACTGAGCTCCTGGAGATTAAAACTATGACCAAATATTCCCTATGTACTGTATAACTTGCAGTTTTACATGCAAGTACTGAAACTGATCCCCAAAGAAAGACACAAGTACTAATACATTTCTTGCCCTAACCTCTTACCAAAGACAAAATAAATGCTCAATGATAAGCATTAAAATATGGAAAATTAAATCCACTTTTCCCAAGTGATAGTTTTAATTTATTCACTGAAAATCTTGAGCAATTACTATGCCAAGGAAATGACTTAACAAGTTATAATGTAATGTATTCTTTAAAGCTCTTTTCTCCTTGGCTCTTATCAAGTCTGTCTGTCTGTCTGTCTGTCTGTCTGCCTCTCTCTCTCTCTCTCTCTCTCTCTCTCTCTGGCTGCTAAAATATCAAAATAGCCAAGGGTGGATATATTACCTCTACCCCCGCCCCCAATCAGTTTCCACAAACACACAATCAATGTTATATCAAAACTCTGTCCAGGACTAAAATCTATATTTAAGGGTTCTAGATAAACCATTTCCTTCAAAGCCCTGTAAAGCTGCAGACAGATTTCATTCTCTACAACATTTCCCATGAAAGGAATTTTGAAGACAGGCTGGAAGTTATCCAATGCTATTGGGTCCAACAATGTTTTCTTGAGATGAGAAAGGATAACGGTTACCTGCAGGGCAGGTAGAGCAATACTTCCTTCCTCAAAAGATGATTTCACTATCCCATGGTTCCAAACACGTATTGTGCTCCAGGAGACTTTAATCAAAGGACATGGTTTAGTAACAACCTCCCACTTACTCCTGATGTAGGGGCCCAAATTTATCCCAGATAATCAAGTCAGTACATATGTGATTTGGGAATGTAATGTCAACAGAAAAATAATCATATTTTTTCTGTTCTTATTACCATAATGCAACACTGGATTAACCATGACAAAATAAGAATGTGCTAAGGACACTAAGGGAACAAGGTCACTATAGGGTTGTTTACTCATAATTATCATGCCCTTAATTCTTTCACTACCACACCTCACTAAAATCAATTTTTGCAATTGTGTTAATTAGCTATGTTCATCTGTAATCTGCATTGCTCCTTTGTTTGTTTTTAAAGTTTTCTTTTTTGCATGAGAGAGAATAATGTTTAAAAGTTTGGTTTAAAGCTGCGGTGGCACAGTGGTTAGAATGCAGTACTGCAGGCTACTTCTGCTGATTGCTGGCTGCCTGCAGTTCGAATCTCACCAAGCTCAAGGTTGACTCAGCCTTCCATCCGTCCAAGGTCAGTAAAATGAGGACCCAGATTGTTGGGGCCAATATGCTGACTCTGTAAATCGCTGTAAACTGCTTAGAGAGGGCTGTAAAGCATTGTGAAGTGGAATATAAGTCTAAGTGCTATTGCTGAAAGTGTCATCAGGTACCACATTTGTTTCCATCTCCTAGTTTCACTTCCTTTCGGGATACCATTTTTGGGTTGTATTTAGGACTTCAATTGGCTTTAATTTTGCCCTGTTGCAATGTAGGGTCTTACATGTTTTTGGTTGGACTTGTATTTCTTTTTTCTCCAGTGATGTTCTAGGAATCTCTTTTGCTGCTTCATGTCCCACGGGATCCATAAATGGGGAGAGGGCGCATAGGTAGGTTCCAGCTAAAACTGTTGTCATGCTCTCCAGTGGCATTGATTGAAACCTTGTCAACTATGCATCAGAGTCTCCACTTTAACTGGCAAACATCCCTTTAACAATTATTAATTAGACCAAACATAAAAAAGGAATAGAAAAGGAAAGGAAAAAAAGCAGAACAACAATTATGTAGTATTATGCATAAAAGCAAGGGACATGGTGGCTCAGTGGCTAAGACGCTGAGCTTGTCGATCAGAAGATCAGCAGTTCAGCCGTTCAAATCCCTAGCACTGCGTAACAGAGTGAGCTCCCATTACTTGTCCCAGCTTCTGCCAACCTAACAGTTCGAAAGTATGTAAAAAAATGCAAGTAGAGACTTCCGGGTTGGCTCCGCAGCGCCATTGACGGTCTTTTTAGACCGCCGCCCCCGTGATCCCGTTGAGCCGTTCTGACAGCGTTAATCAGCTGTCAAACGGCTTGAAAATCTCCCCTTCGGGAAAAGAAGGGGAGGAGAGCAGGTGGGTGAGGGTAGAGCTCCCCGAAAACCCCTGGATTAATTCCAGGGGTTAGGAGGGCGAGAGCTCCCCGTTCAGCCCACTGAAGCTCCGGATCCGGGGGGACTCTGTTTTTTTTTTACAGAGCTAGGCATTGTGTCCAATTTCTGCTGTCAAACAGAAGATTAAATGATCTCAAAAAAGCAGGCGGAACAGAAGCAGGAGGACAAGCTTTTTGCAAGTATAATACTTAACTCCGGGGATACAATGTTTCTAATTGGATTTTCTGAGCTGGAAGTAAAGATGGCGTTTCTTTGTTGCGATTTTAAAAGTGAAAGTTAGAAAGGAAAGTTTTTGCTAATAGACTCGTGCTCAGAGATTGGCTTTAAGTTGCTGGAATAGATTTTGAAGAGCTGTTTGGGAAAAGATTATTTCGTTTGGTGATTTATAAAGAAATTGTTGAAAGCTGCTCAAAAGGATGGCTCTGACTTTATGATTTTATGGTTGTGGGAAGAAAGAAAATCTTTTAAAAATAAAATGGCTTCTAAGAAAGGAGATCCTGAAAGTGCTGGAAGCTATTTGGAGGTCTCAGAAATACAGTTGTCTGATTTACAGAGTTATAAGGATTTTGATGCAGAATTTACAGAATTTATAAAAGAAGCCATGAATAATCATACTGCAGCTATAAGTAATCAAATAGCAATTCTTAAAGGGATAACAACAGAAATGACTGAGGAGACAAAAACAAGTACGGAGCATGATGACAATTCAGGAGATATTCTGATTGCAGCAGAGAAGGTGGAAGAATCTTCTCAAGAATTTTTGAGCTTATTCTCTGCTCTTTTTGGAAAAATTGATAGAATCTTTCAAAATTATGACTTGGTTTGGAAAAAAGTAGTAAATGACCAGACTTTAGAGGTTTCAGAAGATGAAGGAGATTTGCCAGTGGCATTTATACATTTAATAGAAAAGAAACAACTGAACTTTTTTTCACAAACTCTTGACAAACTTTGGTCCTACAGGCGAAGGAATGAACTGATTTATATAAGCAAGAAGAGGCGATTTGGGGGCTCTAAATCAGAGGAAATTTTCTCAAAAAGGGGACAATCTTTGAAGTTACATCAACCTCAAATTAAAATGAAAAACCTCCTCAAAATAGAAGTAGGAGGGATGCAGAAAGACTGGAAAAAATATAAAAAGAAAGCAAGAATGGAAGATTAACCTTTTCTTTTGGCTTTGCAGTTGTTCTACTTATGGTTAAAAATGATTATGTTTTAGGTGTTATAACTACTGAGGGGGGAAAAGTATAAAGTTAAATATTGATTTTTAAATATGATGCATTAATGGTTGAATGTAAGATTAATCTTTTTTGGTTTTTTAGTTTATGTATTAATGGTTAATTATGTTGATGATTATCTTTTAAAATTTTAAAAGTTGGAGGGAGGAATAATGAAGGGGGGAAATTTAGAAATTTAAAAAATGTAGAAATGTAATTAGTGAACACCTAAGGTTTATTTTCTGTTATGAGATTTCAAAATATCTGAACTTTGAGAAAAGTAAGGGGGGAAAATGTTTTTGCAAATCAATTGAATACTTTACTGATATATTAAGAGAATTTTTAAGGTTTGAATGTTTAATATTTGTTAAAAGTTTTAAAACTCTTAGAGTTATTGGATTATACGCTATTTTGAGTTTATAAAAAGGGAGGTTGATGAAATTATAAAAGGGGAGTTAAGGGGTTTTGGGAGTTATTAAATCTTGCAGTTAGCTAGTTTATTTTAGCGAATGTTTGGTGAAATCTATGCCCTGTTTTTGTTCTGGGAAGTCGGGGTGGGGGGTGGTGAGGAGGGGTTGAAGATTGAGTTTACCAAGGATTGATTTTTTTTTCTTTTTCTTGATGATAGTTTGAATGAATGTTTATATTGTATACTCGTTTGATCAGAAAATAAAAACTTTTTATTAAAAAAAAATGCAAGTAGAAAAATAGGGACCACTTTGGTGGGAAGGTAACAGCGCTCCGTGTGTATTCGGTGCTTAGTCATGCTGGCCACATGACCATGGAGACGTCTTTGGACAGCGTTGGCTCTTCAGCTTAGAAATGGAGATGAGCACCGCCCCCTAGAGCTGGAAACAACTAGCATGTATGTGAGGGGGAACCTTTACCTTTACCTTTATGCATAAAAGCAAAACAACTACAGTTTTCTTTTTTATGCATATATGCACGTAAACCATGTTTAGATAAAAGAGTAACATTTTATTTTTAATTGTCCATCTAATTCAATCATAAAATCAGGAATTCATGACGAACTCAAAAGTAATATCATTTTTTAAAAATTTTACTTATTAGTACTCCATGTAAGCCTAGGAATTTATGTATGTTTAAGTTATTGTACAGATTTTTCCTGCAGAGGTAAAAAGTTGCAAAATCCTGATATAATGGTTCATCAGTGAAGAGATTCTTGATTTAATGGACTATATTTGAATTTGTCTTTACTTATCCCGATAAAAGAGATTCTTACTGTCTTTATGGATATTGTCTGTTAAATCCAAACTTACTTCAGGCAGCTAACTTCATTGTTAAGGCGGCTTGCATAACAAATGTTGGGTGCCACAAAAAAACCCAGTTTTTGTTGCTGTAACAGTTGGCCTTTGTCTGCTTTCAGACTTCCAGGAAAGAGTGCTTGACTGTCAAAGAGAATGGCAGCACGGTTAGGTTGCTGCCAAAACCCATTAATTCAGTATGTAATGAGTGTCTATGTATGGTGATTGCAGCATAACATGAGCAAAAGAGTCAAGCTGAGCTCCCTCTTGTCAAAGGTCCCCTTTCGAAATGGCTTAGTTTTCAGCTATTTTCCCTGCTGCGTGACACCTTCCTATGGCAAATTATTCTGCCTTTTCTGTCATCATGCAAGTGTTCATAAGGAATCAAACATTGGTGGAAAAAATGATACAAAACTGCTCTATAAAGTAGCTGGACTGGTATTTCCCATTTTGGTTAAGCTTTGTGGAACTGACAAGTCCTATTGGAAAATAACCCCAATGTACCATTCCATAATTTATTTATTTATTATTTATTTATTTATTATATTTCTATATCGCCTTTCTCCTGTAGGACTCAAGGTGGTGTACAGTCAAGAAAAATATAGATACAGAAACTTCATAAAATTGCTAATTAAAATTATTATTATAACATAGTTTGGCCCAATTAAATAGAACCTAAAATTATATAACATGTTAAAAACATTCACATTAACTAAGGGGATGTTATGCAAGGCTGAAATGGATCACAAAGGAATTCTAATTGTACACTCCTAAAAATTATCCACACAATACAGAAAGATTAGGAGCATGACCTGATTACCATGACAACTCAGGAATGTTTCATGCTCTGCTTCACAATTAAGGCATTATGGGGAACTTCTAGGTATACGTGTGTGCATGTTTGTATATTTACTTTCATTAGCTGATTGGCTACAGGCTATCATAATGTCCCTATAATTCTTCATTACCTGGATTCATGTGAAGGAAAATGAACAGATATGTGAATTTACAATTTTGCTGAAGGAGTTACATACTAAGGGTTTGTCCTGAAGCAAAAACTGGCCACCATGATGGAACAGTAGTACTGAGCAGTGGTGAGTTTCAAAATATTTTACTACCGGTTCTGTGGGTGTGGCTTGGTAGGCGTGGCTTGGTGGGCATGGCAGGGGAAGGATACTGTAAAATCTCCATTCCCACCCCACTCCAGGGGAAGGTTACTGCAAAATCCCCATTTCCACCCAATCAGCTGGGACTTGGGAGGCAGAGAATAGATGGGGGCAGGGCCAGTCAGAATTTTTACTACCGGTTCTCCGAACTACTCAAAATTTCCACTACCGGTTCTCCAGAACTGGTCAGAACCTGCTGAAACCCACCTCTGGTACTGAGGCAGCTTTGCAATGTCCCCAAAGCTTATTTTCAGCTTGAAAATCCTAGAGTGTGAACATTCATTGCAACAGAAATGACAAAGGAAAATAGTGCATGTTTGATTTGTTGTGTTTAAGATCTCTTGTTTGTTTCTTGAACCGTAAGACTTCTGTCTCAGCGCTGATAGACACACTGTGTTTCTATAAGCACTGATTAAATTTTAAAACAATCCTTTTCTCCATGATGGTTGCATCCTTGTCTTCTGCTCACAATCAGTCAGCATTAGGTTCCCAAACCTTCCTTCTGAAATGTCTGCAATTGTTGAAGCATAATGTTGTGACATCTATGGAGAAAGAACACGTTTTAAATTATCTGATGAGACATTAGGGTGACAGTTTTGGTCGACAGCCACTGAACTGAGTGGTGTTTCCGAAATGCACATAATTATACTTTAAAGAACTTGATGGGCTGATGGGATCATCTATAAATTAAAAGTTAACTTTGTAGCATTCTATAAAAGGGTTCGTGATTTTAGTTCAGAATAGAATAGAATAGAATAGAATAGAATAGAATAGAATAGAATAGAATAGAATAGAATAGAATAGAATTTTTTATTGGCCAAGTGTGATTGGACACCCAAGGAATTTGTCTTGGTGCATACGCTCTTAGTGTACATAAAAGATACATTTATTTAGTTGTAACAGGAAGAAGAGTTATAACCAATTTCCTTGGGAACCTGTACACAGTATATACACAGTATTTCCTTAGAAAAGCATTGCTGAACAAATTGTGGTTAGAGGAATAGGAAGAGTAGACCAAATTTCAGAGTGCAATTAAAGTTTAGTTGATGAGTTGCTAGTTTTATAATCATTCCAAGATACAGCACAATGTTGCTTATGAAAAGTAACTGAGTTCACCACATCCTGATCTAATCATCCAACCTTCCTGCAGCTCATCCATCTGAAGGAGTGCATCTGGAACAGCCATCCATTCCCAAGCCTTTTACACAATCACAGTGTCAGCAATTTCAGGGTCCCCAATTGTAGCCTAATTAACATCAGAAGAGGTTAATTGCAGGATCCAATATAGATTCATTAAAACCAGGCAGAGAATAAAACTGATTTCAACTATTTAATTATTGTTCAAAATATAATTACGCACTTCACATAGTTGTCACTGTATAAAGGGGTTAGATGAAGTTTTGAAATCCCTGTTTAAAACCCAATAAAATTTTGCAAATTAAAACATAAACAACTTCCTTCTAGACTCTAGAAGGAACAGAAGATTAAATGTAAGGGAAGAAGGAATAGATAATGCATTATTATTATTTTTAATGGCCCACTTGTTTTAAAACATAAAGGCTCAAAAATATTGGATCTATTTGAGGGCTGTGCAATGGTTTGGATTCACTTCCAAAAAGTAGAAGATGTAGAGCGAAGTGATGCTCAGTTGGGAAATAGCTGTTTATGCAAAAGTTGAAGTGAGGTGCTACATTTGCAGTCCTGGACTCACTAAAATACTTTTTATAAATGATTTCCAAAACACTACATACAGTAATCTTAATATATATTCATGTGCTTGGAATAGACCTTAGTGGAACAGGGGAGTATTCCAGAATAACTTTACCAGTTACTGGTAAATGAGCATAATACCATTCATAATACCATGAATTATTATTATTGGTTCATCGCAGAGTCAGACACATGTTCAGATTGGATTTGGGTTTTTTTTCCACCTATTTAATCCTTCCCAAGGACTTGGAATAGGCAGCTGTGGTTATATGTTGGTGTTAGAGGTATCAATCACAGAATGTAAGCTGTTCTGAGTAAAGCGGCAATTTTGCAATTGAATGATAATGCATTTGTCAATGCAGATGGTATTCAAGTGGTGCTGCAGTTGTTTTTGGATTGCATCCAAGGCTCCTATTACTATTGGTATTACCTTTGTTTTCTTTTGTCACTGTCATTCTATTTCTATTTGCTGGATTTGTATGTTGTTATCTTCTCCAGTTCTTTCTCTTCTCTTCTGCTGCCACATCCACTATACAGACTGTATTATTATTTAATCTTCAATTTGATTCAGATTCTGGGACTGGTAAAAACTTAACAGTTCAAGTCCTAACCAAGGACCTAAAAGCTATTAAGGTAGCCTCCTGAGTATATAGGCAGTTCTGAGTAGGGTGGTTTTTTTGCAAAGTCAGGATATTCAAGTCTAATACGTTCAAAATTTCCATGTATCTAGACAGCCCTTTGGGTATTGCTCCAAGGGCTCCTATTCCTATTGGTACAATCATTGATTTCTTCCTCCATAGTCACTCAACTTCAATTTGCAAATGTCGTTGTTGTTGTTAACTGTATTTTATATAGCTCAAGATAGCGTATGTAAGGTTCCACTACCTATTTTCCCCAGAATGAAAATCCTGAGAGATGGGTTGGGCCAAAATAAATAGATATGTGATACAACATGTCCTCTCATAGTATTTCTCTATAATTTAAAAAATCCCAAGAAATCAGTAATATTTGTGTGAGTGTGTGTATATATATTTATTTTGAAAATCTACATTTTTTGGTAAGCAATTTATGGACTGTCCCAGATCTCATATTTTTAATATGATTATCTATATCCTGGGAAACCTCCCTTTTATATATATATATTATATTTAAAGATATATAATATTATATTTAAAGACAAATTTGTCTTAATATTGGATTTTAGTCAGTGGCACCTGAAGTTATGATCAATGGTTTCAAACTGGTGTGAACAAACAAGCCATCAAAGCCCCACCCCTTTTTAATAGGTGTCAGAGGCAGGATTTTTATTACTTGGTGATAGTCATCATTTTGATATGCTTGATCCTCACTGTGAACACCCAATTTTTTAACTCAAGCTTTTAAAACTTTCACTGACCTTTATGCTACTTACCACAAAAAGCAGCTTGGCAGTTTGTTCCTAGGAAAAGTTTGATATACTTGTTATAAAATGAAAAAGAGAAAAGTGAGAAAAGGAGGACTAGGGGTGACACAATAGTAGTATTCCAATATTTGAGGGGCTGCCACAAAGAAGAGGGGGCAACTTATTTTTGAAAGCACCAGAAGGCAAGACTTGAAACAATGGATGGAAACTAATCAAGGAGAGAAGCAACCTGGAATTAAGGAGAAACTTCCTAACAGTGAAGACAATTAATCAGTGGAACAGCTTGCCTTCAGAAGTTGTAGGTGCTTCATCACTTCTTCATCTCTTTAAGAAGAGACTGGACAGCCACTTGTCTCAAATCGTATTTGGTCTCCTGCTTGAGCAGGGGGTTGGACTAGAAGACCTCCAAGGTCCCTTCTAGCTCTATTCTGATTGATTAAAAATACAAAGTGTTGTAAAATTTAGAAGTTATCCAATTAATTAGTTATGAGCTGACTATAGATTAAAAAAATGGACGTCCTAGTGAAATCACCACTGGTGCAGAGAAATTCACTAAATGGCAATCAAAAAAGGATGTTTATTCAGTTTTATAAAGTTTATAAAGTTTCTTGTATGAATGTAGTTTTAAGAACAAATTAGCTAAATTCATTTTTGTAAAGAAAACTTGCATTGGTTTACAAGAACAAGACATTGAAGTTCATTACTCAAAATGTACACAAATTATATAATTTCATCAAATTAGTTCAACTAAATGACATATAAAGTGAAAAAATGGAATATTCATTTTTGGAAAATCAATGGATACAAGCTTTGAGAAATGTAGAATACATTTCATGTGAATAGAATAGAATGAATGAGCTGTGACCTTGGAGGTCTTCTAGTCCAACCCCTTGCTCAAGCAGGAGAACCTCTACTATTTCAGATAAGTGACTGTCTAGACTCTTCTTAAAAACATCCAGTGATGGAGAGCCCATGATTTCTGGAGACAAGCTGTTTCACTGGTTAATTGTCCTCACTGTTAAGAAGTTTCTCCTTCCTAACAGTGAGGTTGCTTCTTTCTCTGATTAGTTTCCATTATTTCTTGTCCTGCCCTCCAGTCCTTTGGAGAATAACCCCATCTTCTTTCTGGCAGCTCTTCAAGTATTGCTTTCATGTCACTCCTAATTCTTCCTTTTTTTAGACTAGCCAAACCCAAACCCTGTAGCTGTTCTTCATATGTTTTAGTCTCCACTAAAACTCCAAAGTCCCTCTCACAGTTACTGTTTTTAAGCCAGGTCTTGCCTAATATGTACTTATACCTTTGATTTTTCATGCCTAAATGTAAAACTTCGCTTTTCTCCATATTGAAATTCATTGTTCAAGTTTGTCAAGATCTTTTTGGATCTTGAGCTTGTCTTCTGGGGGGGTGGCTATTCCTGCCAGTTTAGTGTCATCTGCAAATTGGATGAGTTCTCCTTCTATTCCTTCATCTAAGTCATTTATGAAGATATTGAAGAGTACTAGGCCTAAAATGGAGCCTGGTGATACCCCACTACTTACTTCTCTCCATGTGGATGTAGTACCTTTAATTTATCATAAAATATTGTTTTGTGTTTATTGAAATTTTCAAAGATTGATTGAAAATTTGAGATATCAGATTTCTAATGCCGATCTTGTAAAAAAAGGCTGACTCACATGGCTACCTTATATAGTCTTGAGAAAAATACAACAATACAAGATGCAAATGAAGTATTAAATTATATGCATCATACTCATATTTCTGATCATCAAAATATGTAATGACTGCTGTATTCTGTACATTTTGCAGCAAACTATTACAATTAAAAATTAATATTCACAAGCTGGATCCACAATAATCAGGAGGGGGGGGAACCCTGTATTCTAAGTTCAAAATGGCTATTAAATTCTTAGCATCCATATTAATCAGATAAATGGTTCTATAAATGGGGTATGTAGAAGGTTACTGGCTGAGTTTGGGAAGAACTACAATAAAAGTCTCATTGAAACTGGGTGGTAAGTGTCTATTTTAAAAAAGTTTAAAAAATAAGTCCCAGCTTGGCAGGGAAGGGAAAAAAAAAACCTTCAATATTCTAACTTTCACAGAATTTAACAAAACATCAGGAAGATTGGGCTGTTCTTTGCTGTGGTTTCTAAAGACAGACTCTCCAGGAGGTCATTCAGATGGACTGCAGCAACCTAAATATTCCTTCCACCTTCATGTATATTTTATTGTATTTTCTCTCTGTCTACCTTGGTACTTATCATCATAATGTGCTTTATAATGAGTTTTGACTAGTACTCTAGATATGGAAGACGAAGGCGGGTAGTAAAAAGGCTGTTGCACAATAAATTTTCCCAAAGCTGTTCAAAGAGGGTGGCATAAATTAGTTTAAGGAGAAAAATGGCAGGTTCATTGCTGAGTAATCCAGAACTGTCATTTGTGTTTCTGAGCAATTATTTTGGCTCTTTGCATATTTTTTAAACAAGTCCTTTAGAAAGCATATAAAGCTTATATTAATGAATTAGCAATGTTGCATAAGTATGAGCAGGCAACTAATATAGTCCAGAGCTTTCTTTTGCCAATTGGACCCACAATATTTGCATGTATCTTTCCATGTCTCTTTGAGCCACTCTTAGCTTTTGTATCGATTGTGAGGTTAGTGTCCATGTTTCACTGGCATATGTTAGAGCAGGTATACACACACTCACACATACACACGTCAATCTTCATCTGAATTTGAACTTTCCCAAGATGCCCACAGACATCCTTTATATGATATTAAGAAAGCTCATCTAGACCAGGAAGTCTGTAAGAGTAGCCGAATCCTCTTGTAGGTTTTATTTTCCTGATACAGTTTGAAGTGGTATAACTAATTGTTGAATTGAGGATCTGTGAGGAGGGAAGGAGCAAAAGATGTAAAAAATATGCCCAAACCTTAATTCTCTCTCCAAATTCCAATTTATTATCCTCCTAGCTAGCTCAGATAGAGAGCATCTTCTGGTTATTATGATGTCTTTGTGAATCTGATGCAACTTGGGTATTTCTATCAGACATAGTCATCATATAATTGCATCATTTGCTCAATGACATCATGTAGCAAATGTCATTTTGATGTCACTGTGGTTGCTACAACTGCTGGTGGGATGGAGAGGCAAGTTACTGTATATCCATGTACTACTACAAATCTATTCCAGACACAGGTAATCATTACTTAAGTGATCAAAACTGAGATCAGAAACTCCATTGCTAAGCACCACGGTCACTAAGCAGAAAATCATGTGATCATGACAGGCTTATGATGTCACTTCTCATTCAGTTGTTAAGCAAGACATGACGTGATTGTGACTTACAATTTTACTTTTGTGTTTTCCATTAACTCTGCTTGACAAAAGCCACTTTTGAAGCATGTGAATGGTGATTGTGTGACCATGGGATGCTGCAACAGTTGTAAATGCATGCCAGTTGAGAAGCATCCGAAAGGTGTTTATGTGACTGCCGGATGCTGTAATGGTCTTAAAGGCAAGGCTTTTTGTTTTGTATACCATTGTAACTTTGAACAGTTGCTAAATGAGGCAGTAGGTAAGCCAAGAATATCTGCATATGTTTTGCCTCATTGTCAGTTTAATTATCAGGACAGATGGTGTTCCAAGAACAGGTTCAGATCCTTGTTTAGCTGGAAAATTCACTCAGTGACTTTGTATTAGTTCCCTGCCTTTTGGCTAAAGTATGAATTTCTTTCAGATTGACGAAAAAAAGAGTATAGGAGAGGCCAGATCGCTTCTTGGAATCATGATATCCACATTAAACTTCCTGGAGACACAGTGAGATTAAATAAATCAGAGCTAGCAGCCAGACCAAGCTAGTAATATTTGGACCCAATGAAGTGAAATTCAGTTAAGTCAATCCCTGATTTTTATTATTATTATTTTAGTTATGACTATGCTTTAGGAAATTAATTTTGGAAAGAATTTACGAACTAATTCTAACATGGATAAAAATGTCACTTTCCAGATTACCATTCCTCAAACTAACATTTTAGACAGCAGACAGGAATGCTCCAATAATTGCATGGTCATAACCAGCCTCTTTCTCTCTTAGGTAGGCTACGAGACAAACACAAGAGTAATGTCAGGTCCCAGATATTTCTATAGGGATGCTGGCATTTTGGTGAGAGGAAGAGGGAGAGGAATGGAGTAGTTTGTATATGAAGTTTCCGTTTCTGTTTCCAGTTTCTGTTTCTGTTTCCTGCATTATTTTGCTAAACTCTATATGAAGTCTCTGTTTCTGTTTCCCTGCAATGATGTAGTATGGGAGGAGTTTGGTTAGCATTGCTTTAAATAGCTGGTTTTAAGTGAGAAGCTTCAGTTCTTGCCTAGATCTCTTGTTATCACAAACCTTCCAATAAAAGCTCCTTTTGGAACCACTGCAGTTTCAAGAGTCCTGCTTTCTTGGGAAAGGTTGAAGAGGCAAGACCTTACAAGTAATGTATTTAAAGATATATTTACCTAGCTATACATATGAACTTCTACATGTATGCACTTCAAAACTTATATGACAGAGTTACTGGGAAATTTTAGTGCACAGCTTGTGAGGAGTTGGTGGAAGAGAGAAGGAGAATCACCCATCCTCTATATACAGCAAGTGTTTCTAAAACTTTTTTCCTTTCGGGATCCCTTCCCATTTTTAAAAATTATGGAGGACTCCAAAAGAGCTTCTGCTGTATAGATTATCTATATTTACAATATTAAAAATTAAAATTAGTGCCTTTGCTGATTCTCACAGTTGTTTGATGGAATTTTAATATTTGATTATTTTTCAACATAGCTGGCAAATATTTCTGTTTTTAGAGACCCCTGAGAGGTTTGGAAGACTTACAGGTGTCCTAGGACCACACTTTATGAAGTATCGGTCTACATTAAGCAACCAAGATATTAATCAGATACTGAAGTGCTTTAATAGCAAAATCAATATAGTTTGTATGTGTGTATACAGAGAATCCAGTTCATTGGAACTCTGTCTCTACACAAATGCACAAACTCTGCATTTCACATCTGGATGGCAAGCTGTATACCAATAGTGTCTAGAGTTGTTAGAGTTCACATTACAGCCCTTGCATATTATAATCACAAAGCAGGGTTGCCTGCTGTAACTAGGCAGGGAGTTGTCTTCTTATAGCTTCCCTTTTAGAAATAAAAAAATCAGATAAAGGGATGCTCCATATGTATCAACATGGGATATCAGGTTTTTCTTCCCCTCGTTTGCCTCAGGTTTTGGTTTTGAAGGCCCCATTAACCAGCAATATAACTTCATTTGTTCACAAGAAGAAAGGCCACATATTAAATGGATTGGAACGATGGGATGAGATGGCCTGATTATTCAGCACACAACTTTGCTTTGGAGACAAAGGCCCCCATTGTGTACAATGGCTTAATTAATATTCTGATTAAAAAAGGAAGAGAAAGGAAGATGTATATGCCCTAGATACTTAATGTACTGGAAAGAGGTAAAGACTTTCTGATACTTTATGTATTGCAGAGAGGTGACACCGTACAGTTTTGGTCTCTAAGACAGCAGTCACATAAGATGCAAGGTGGGTTGCTTCCCCCACCCCATCTCCAGTCTTTAGAAGCTGTAGTTGCTGGATGGCAATTAATCCCTAAATTAGATCCTGAAGGAAGTCATTTCAGAGATTAAGTTCATCAAAGGCCTCTGTTCAGTGAATGCGCTGAGCAGTTAAATTGCTTACCTTATTAACTGACAGTTGGAAGAGTAGCTAATCCCTAATGGAAATAATTGGAAAGAAGAGCTTTATATAGAGATGCTGGGTGACCATTTGTAATTTTCTGTTTCTGAAGCAAAAAACCCACCCTTAATTCATATTTGATCCTAAGATTAGTATCTGCAAATTGGAGTAAAATTCGGCATAATATTTTGAACCATACAAACAAACAAATGAAATTCAGAGAAGAGGGTCTATAAACTCTTATACAGTTTACGGATATAATATTACAAAGTGCATATTGTGTGTGAGTGTGATTTAGAACAATTTGTCCATATACTCTCTTAATGTCACATTTGTGTCTTGTTCTTCAAGTGCTTATACACCATTCAGGATGACTGAATCATAAAAGATGACAATTCTGGAGAAGAAAGAAAAGATTACAGCAACATATGGATGCAGCAATTAAAACAAAGCAATTGTGTTTCTTGTAGAACAAACCTCTTCCTGAATCAATTCTCTAAACAAGGAATGAAGATTAAACAAGGTGCCAGCCTAACCTCTTGAGGTGGAGACTTCTTGGCAGGAAAATCCCTTTCTATCTTTTCCAAACCTGAGCAGAAACTCCTTGCATATTGAAAAGTGAGTGCGTCTATGGAGATAAAAATGTAAATGTTGGTAAATGCCTCATTTATAGTAATATAAAGGCATTGTCCCACCTGTTTCTATTTTCTTTCTTTTCTTTTCTCTGTCACCTCATCTTACAGTTGGCATCTCCATAAACCTTTTCAGCTGAAGTCCAGCAGATTAATTGCTTTCAGTAAAGTTCTTGGTTGCTGAAGGAGGAACTAAACCCCAATTTGTCCAGTAATTGCTCTGTTCATGAAAACTAGTATCAAAGCTTCAATACATTTCACTCGGGTCTCCTGGGAGGGCTCATATCTTATTCTTATGCTGATGTAGCTTAAAAGAGAAGAGGACTACATTATATTTGCTCCTGCCATTACAAGGTTTCTTATTCCATTGTGTACGTTCCTCTGAACTAAGATTAGCTTAACCGACCTCCTTTTGAAAAACTAGCCTACCCATCAAAGGCATCAGGCCCTAATGCATTCGGTTGCCACGCAAAATCAATGAGCAGCACCATTTTCTGCTTCCTGAAATGATCAATAGGATTCACATAATGGGTGGAAACTTTTTTTAAATCATGACAGCCCAGCATCTAGTGGGCATAAATCTTCCTTCCATTATAACCTCTCCCATTTCCCACAAGTGTGAATGTGGCGGTATTGAATAATATTTATCTGGCAAATACATTATAGAAAGTGATACAATTAGAGCTTCACACTTCAGTAATGATAGGTTTAATCCCAGAGGCCTGTTCCTAGACAATGCTTTGGCTTCCATATTTCCATTAAAAAAAAATAACAGAAGAGCAAGTGAGGCATTGGAGTGATTTAGGAGGAAACTCTGATGGACCTGAAATAAAAATCCATTTGTAAAAAATTTTCAAGAGAAAACATCAGGAAGCGTCAAAAAGAGGTCAGAAAATTACCTTTCCTCTAATGCACCTTTCATGTCTGAATAAAGAGGTTATACACATACCTGTGTCACATTTGAAAGATGCTCATTCAGAAAGATGCTAATTCACACTGCTCAGTTGCAGATACCTTAATTACAGATATTGTATGCTTGCTGGAACTTATTACACAATTGGTTCATGATGTGGACATTTGGGCCCTCTTATGTTAATTTATATCATCCTGTTCACACTAGTAGTAAAATGCTTGCAACATATAGAAGTTTTTACCTTGTGCTAATATAATAACTGATATCAAGGATCCATTCTTCAGTAGCAATTTCAAAAGAAAAGAGCCTTTACTAAGAATGACTTCTTAGACTTAGATATCTTGGGCCTAACTTCATAAGATGAAGTTTTATAAATGACTTCCAAACTAGAATCCAAAATTTTGGAAGGTAGCAGAAGGACTTTCATATTTTCATTATGGTTTTATTTTATAAATTTTAATTGTTTTCCCCCTTTTATGTTGTGAGCTGCTACAGGTCCATGTATGATTACATCAGGACATATACAATGAGTGTAGATTAATGAGAGGGAAAAAATGAATTTCAACAATTGTAGAATCAGGCTGCAGCATAACAAAATTGACAAAAGTGAAGGGGGCCTGAATACTTTCTGAATGCACTGTAAGTGTGATGTATACATGAATAACTAAAAACAACAATATTTAGGGAATCTTTAGGGAATTAATCTTGCACATTTTGAAGTGTTTAGCATGGAAATTAACAAGGAGAAATGATGACTTTTTATAGCAAGTCTGTTAACAACCACGTTTTGAACTAAGTTATGAGAGTGCCTTGATTGGGCTTATGGATGGCAACAGATGGAGGATTCATGCAACACCCCTAAATCAGCAGCAAATGAGGTGATATCACAAGGCCATGTAACTAGTTAGATCTGAGTAAGTGTTACATATGGCCAAGAAGGGAGCTGAATTTTTACCAAATCCATATATTTTAAAGAGGAAAAAAACCCCAATCTTTTAAAAATAGTTAATTTCTAACCCAGAAGATATTGATGCATTTCTAGGTTTATTGAAACACCAATTTAAGATGCACAAGCAATGTAATCATGCCGATCTACTTCTTCTCAGGAATATTAGTCTCCTTAACAGTAGCATCTGTGGCCAATTTTATTCATTCAGAGCAAAGCAAACACTTATTCGTTGCATTTAAATGTTTTATAACTGCTGAATTGTAATGACTGATAACGACTTGTAACTTTCTCCTTTTTCCAACCGCCTTCTTAATTTGTATGTACAAGCCAAATTTAATATGGGGGGGGGACCCTCAGTTGGGTAAGGAATACTATGAAATTGCTTAATCTATTAGGCACTAAACTCTGGTGGAGGTATTTAACATTGTAGGGAATGTCACAGTTTTTCTCAAAACTTTCAATAAAAACTACAATATTTCCAGAGAAAATTATTCTGTTCAGTAAACGTTTACCTAACTACCTAATATGACTTCATCATCTCTTGGTTTACTCACAATTTGGGATTCTGTTTAATCCATGGCTTAGAAAAACAGTCCATAATTTAACAATATTATGGACTGGTCTACACTTGAAGCAATAAAGCCACTGTGCTTCTTGAATAATATAAAATGTTATTAACATTTTGGTTCTTAGCTAATGCATATTCCAGGGTGATCTGTGCTTGGGAGGAAGGAAATTCAAAATGTCTCAGTTTCTTTCCCCTGGTGACTGAATCCTTTTCATCACCTTTAACAGAAATTGGAAGAGACCTTGTAGGTCATCTAGTCCAACCCCTTTCTCGGTGATGCCCTTTCGTCATCAGCTTATATCTGTTCAGCTTTCTGTCAATTCCAGTTCTGGCTCTTTTTCTTTCTTCTCATTGGTATTAGGCAATTAGTTAATCTCCCATGTACATTGCACACCCAAGCATATCCCCCTATTTCATTTATCCTCCTCCTCTCTCAAGAAGCCTTCTCCCTTGAGTCAGGAATAATGTTTATACTTAATGGCATTCTCTTTGTGCCTAGTATTATGGATACCTTTATTTTCCAAGATTAGCACTGGCAAATGGTTATGTAGGTTGTATTCAAAAATATAGTCGGATAGCTGCTGACCCAACCCAGCTGTAAGAAATATTCCTTATGAGTTTTGTATGAGTAGCTTCTTTTCCGTGACTGATGTTTAGTGTGCTAGACTTCACTGGTTTTTATTCCCTACTTTATATTGCTGATATATTCTGTCCTTTTTAAGTGCTTACAAAATAATACATATGATGAAAGGATGTGATAAACAAATGTTGTATGTATAATTTCTACATTGCCTCTGAAGCAGGCAATGTCCATATCCAAACTTTATTAACTTCAGAAATATTGTTATATTACACACTGAGACCTGAAAATCCCCTTTTCTGCAATGCTTTTAGCACAATCTTTAAGAAGCACATTAGATAAACATCAGGGAAAACAGAAAGCTTTAAGACCTCATAAATCATACCATTAAATTCTAATACTGCAGGAAAAAAGTGAAAGAGAAGAGTTTCCTTCTTCCTCCTTTTGTGAGCATTTTTCTGAACTAGCCATTTAGCTTGAGGTAATCTGTCGAAGATAATAAACACAACTCTGTAGAACAAGAACTCACTATTCAAAGTCCTAAGACTACAGCCACACCTTGGGTGTGGCACCAAATGTATCAATGGATTGATATATTTGCTCTGATAGAAAGAGTAAATGATCTGTAATTATAGCAACAGAATAGACTGTCATTTTGATTAAATGCAAATTTGAATTAAATTCAATAAAATATACCTATGTTCTGCTTTTTTCCCATTCTTTGTTCTGACCTCCACCCACTTTATGTTATATTTATCAAAGACCAGAGAGCCATGAACAATAGAATGTGTTCAGTGGTGGGATTCAAAACTTTTTACTACCAGTTCTGTAAGCATGGCTTGGTGGGTGTGGCGTGGCTTGGTGGGCATGGCAGGGGAAGGATACCGTAAAATCTCCATCCTGCCCCACTCCAGGGGAAGGATACTGTAAAATCTCTATTCCCTCCCAATCAGCTGGGACTCAGGAGGCAGAGAATAGATGTGGATGGGTCCAGTCGGAGGTGGTATTTACCGGTTCTCCAAACTATTGAATATTTCCACTACCAGTTCTCCAGAACTGGTCAGAACCTGCTGAATACCACCTCTGGATGTGTTACTTAGAACACTTATAACCTACATGTTTACCATCACAACATGACTGGTTTAGGACAAGTGACTAAAGCTTTTGTTTCTGACAAATTGGGATTGTATATATAGGGATCAAGGTAACTCTGAATGAAAAATGTTTAAAGTCTGAGTAATGATGTTTGAAAGATTTGCTTATAGATTGATATAAGACTTGGGGAAAAGGTTTATTTTTTTCTTTATATTTTCAGAGGAAAATGACAAGTTATTGTGTAAAGGAAAGAAATAAGAAATTGACAATAGATAGAAAGAGAGAGAGAGAGAGAGAGATGATAGATAGATAGATAGATAGATAGATAGATAGATAGATAGATAGATAGACAGACACCCACACAAATTTCATATTCTTTTCTTTACACAGCAACTTGTCATTTTCCTCTGAAAATACAAAAAAAAAAAAAAAAACCCAAATATTTTCCCCATGTCTTATCTCAATCTATAAACAAATCTTTAAAACCTCATCATCTATACTTTAAAAAATTTCCATTAAGAGCTACTAGAGACAATAAATTAAAAATTATTAATATATAATCTTTTCAAATGATGTTCCACAAATTCATATCTTATAATCTCTTCATCACCTCTCAGTTTTAATACCATAACTTATCACTTTCTTTAAAAATACAACAAATCTATCTTTTCCATATCTGATCCATAAACAAACTTTTAAAGCATCGTTGTCAATATTATTCTTGTCTTCTGTCACTTTTAAATCCAGATCCAGAACTGCCTGATTTTCAGTTATATCCTCTTCTATCTCTCCTTTTACACCTATTTTTATTATATCCGACATTCTAACGTTAGCCAGTCTTCAAGATCGCCTCTTATTATGTTTTTCTCTCATCCGGAATATTTTCCCAGGAGGAAATTTTATTTATTTATTTGTTTGTTTGTTTAGACTTATATGCCACCCGTTCTCCGAGAGGACACAGGGCGGCTCACAACAATAAAAAAGAAAAATAAAACAAAAACTCCAGGTTAAAAGTTACACATAAAATCCCTAAAATCAATTAAAATCCATTTTAAAACCCCCATTAGTCCAGGCCGGCCAGGCAAAATAGCCATGTTTTTAGTTTGCGGTGGAAAGAGTGAAGGTCAGGGGCCAGCTGGAGCTCCAGGGGGAGCTGATTCCAGAGGGTAGGTGCACTCACAGAGAAGGCCCGCTCCCTAGGGTTCACCAGCCGACACCGTCTGGCCGACGGCACCCCGAGTAGGCCCTCTCTGTGGGAATGCACCAGGCGATGGGGAGCTGTTGCTGGCCACAGAAGGTCCGCCAAATACCCCATCCTAAGCCATGTAGGGCTTTATAGGTAATCACCAGCACCTTGAATCTCACACGGAGGGCAACCAGTAACCAATGCAGGTTGCGCAGGAGGGGTGTAACATGAGAGCGTCAGGACACTCCCATCATTCTGCACCAGCTGAAGCCTCTGAGTGGTCTTCAGGGGCAGCCCCATGTAGAGAGCATTGCAGTAGTCAATCCGGGAGGTGACCAGTGCATGAGTGACCGTTTGTAGGGCATCTCATTCCAGGTAGGGCGCAACTGGCGCACCAGACGAATCTGGGCAAATGCCCCCCTGGTCACGGTCGTAACATGATCTTCCAGAGACAACCGTGAATCCAGGGGGATGCCTAAGTTGTGCTCCCTATCAACAGCCTGGCAACACCTCACCCACTATAATCAGCGGTGGAGCATCCCCATGGAACCGAGATGCTGGTACCCACAGCCACTCCGTCTTGGCAAGGTTGAGTCGAAGCCTGTTCCTCCCCATCGAGAGCACCGCTTCCAGGCACCGGGACATCATGTCGAGGGCATCACTGGGCTGATTTGGGGTGGATAGAAAAAGTTGGGTATCATCAGCATACTGATGATACCCCATCCCAAAACCACAGATGATCTCCCCCAGCGGCTTCATATAGATGTTGAACAAAAGGGGAGAGAGGACCAATCCCTGGGGCACCCCACACGTACGGGGCCTCGGGGCCGACCTCTGTCACCCCGCCAACACCGCTTGCGAATGACCCATGAGGTAGGATGAGAACCACCATAAAACAGTGCCTCCCACCCCTAACCCCTCGAGGCATCACAGTAGGATACCATGGTCGATGGTATCAAAAGCCGCCGAGAGATCTAACAGGACCAGGACAGAGGAATGTCCCCTGTTCCGAGCCCTCCAGAGATCGTCAACCAGTGCGACCAGTGCCATCTCCGTGCCTGAAACCCGACTGGTACAGGTCCAGGTATACTGCTTCCTCCAGGGCCAACGGGAGCTCATGTGCCAACCACGCAATAAAGCGAAGGTTGGAGACAGGACGAAAGTTGTTCAAGATAGCTGGATCCAAGGCAGGTTTCTTGAGGAGGGGTCTCATCAATGCCTCCTTCAAGGTGGCAGGGAAGCTCCCCTTACCCAAGGAAGCAGTAATCATTCCTGGATCCAGTCACGTGTAACCTTCCGAGCCGAATAAACAAGCCAGGAGGGACACAGGTCCAACAAACACGTGGTGGTACTCAGCTTCCCCATGAAAAATGTTTTATACCTAAACCCAAATCTTCATGTATTTTAATAAAAATGTAAGCAAACTACAAGAAATAGTCTTATATCTTTTTCAATCAACCTGATCCCTTAATCTATATAAAAATGCTTTGAAATCAACATAATCACCCTTTGACTGCTTATTTCCAATTTAAAGAAAAGTTTTTATTTACATTTTAAACTTAGATAAATGTTTTTTCACTGCCCAGTTGCAGGAAATTTACCCAGGGTAATAAAACCTGTTCTTCTGGAGTCCTTAATGTCCCGAAAGCAATTTACAACCTATTTCCAATAAAAGTGATTAAAGTGATTAAAAGGGAGTATGGGCAATCTCAGTGTCCTTTTGAAAGACTCTGAACCATGGCTTGGGCAAAGCTGACTCCCATAACTTTAAACCCATTGGAACCCACCTTTTTATGGTCATGCTCTCCTATCATGGAGAACATTTGTAAGGAGCCTTCTAGGTGATCCCAAGTCCTGTCCTTCATCTGGAGAGGAATTCAGGGATCTAGCTCCTTCGCTGGCTTCGCTTTCCACTATGATCATTGTTGGCTCTGCTAAAAGCAAAGCTACCTTATTCCAACAAAGCTTCCCCAGAAGTATCATTAACTCTCAAGCTTTGATAGTTTTGATATGTGGAAAATATTCCCTTAATAAATCACCAAATTAGATTATAATAATATATAATATAGAAGGCATTCAATGACCTGGGGTCAGATGTCAAATGACTTTGGCACATACCCTTTTCAATGTTTGCAGTCCTTTAGTTTCCAAAAGATCTAGATATTCAGTAGTTTACAGTGAGTAGCATTTGGCTGCCTGCATGGTAGTATTTCAAAAATGCCATTTATGATTTACCAATGTTTTTGTGTATGGAAGAACAACCTATTGGAGCAAGCAAACCTCATCCAAAATAAGACAAATCATTTTGGAAAGTAGAAGGGAAAGTTGCTAGTTCAGCTTTATAAGTTTTCTATTTATTTTATTTTATTTTATTTTATTTTATTTTATTTTATTTTATTTTATTTTATTTTATTTTATTTTATTTTATTTTATTTTATTTTATTATTTTATTTTATTTTATTTTATTATTTTATTTTATTTTATTTTATTTTATTTTATTTTATTTTATTTTTTTATTTTATTTGTCAAACATGTACAAGATAACAGGTATAAGTACAAACATGGACATGAACATAGGAAATGAGTACAAATAAATGGGGACAGTAGGACAGGGATGGTAGGTACGCTGGTGCACTTATGCATGCCCCCTTTATGGACCTCTTAGGAATGCGGTGAGGTCCATGGTAGATTTTTTAAGGTTGAAACTGTGGGGGTTTGAGGATGTAACAATGGAGTCAGGTAGAGCATTCCAGGCGTTGATTTTTAATTTAATTTAATTCAATTTCCAATTTATATACCGCCCCTTCTCCCTGAGGACTCAGGGAGGTGTACAGCCAACATAAGAACATAGAATACAAATATTAGAAACAGTTAAAAATATATATACATTTGGCCCGAAAGTTAAGAAATCACAAACTGATTAAAAGAATTTAAAAATTTCTTCTTAAGCCAGCCCGGCTTGCTGGAAAAGATGGATTTTAAGGGCACGACGGAAGGCATTGAGGTCATGGATTCTCCTTATCTCAGGGGGCAACTGATTCCAGAGGATAGGAGCCCCCACAGAGAAGGCCCTCCCCCTGGGGGTCACCAGCCTACATTGTTTGGCTGATGGCACCCTGAGGAGGCCCTCTCTGTGGGAGCGCACGGGTCGATGGGAGGTCGTCGGTAGCAGCAAGCGGTCTCGCAGATCACTCTGTTGCTGAAGTCATATTTTCTGGTGGTATTTTGTACTTGCCACCATTTTATTTTTCAATGCAAGGAGTGACACTGAACTGGTTCCACCCTTTGCTTCACTTTGCTACCTTCAACTGCTCAGTTCATCCATCCAAGCAGTTCTAGTTTGAAATTAAAACTCTCTTAAACTGGTTTCCTCCTGTGAAAATATGGCAAGTCTGTAACAATAACATGATTTTATTTTATGTTCAACATGTGACTCCAAAGCCCGGGTGCTATTCAGCAGGTTCTGACAGGTTCTGGAAAACCGGTAGTGGATATTTTGAGTAGTTCAGAGAACCGGCAAATACCACCTCTGGCTGGCCCCAGAGTGGGGTGGGAATGGAGATTTTGCAGTATCCTTCCCCTGGAGTGGAGTGGGAATGGAGATTTTGCAGTATCCTTTCCCTGGAGTGGAGTGGGAATGGAGATTTTGCAGTATCATTCCCCTGCCATGCCCACCAAGCCATGCCCACAGAACCGGTAGTAAAAAAATTTGAATTCCACCACGGCTCCAAGTTATTTGCATCTTTGATCCTTCTGACCAGGAAAGATGAAAAATAAAGGGACCTCTTTCTTCATCTCTGCTCTATTTGCCCCATTTGGAAGAATACTATTCTTTGCTTGTCCCTGTCAGCATGCTTCTACAACAAGAGTGCTTCTTTTTTCTTTTTTCTTTTAAACCAACCCTCATCCCACCACCAGAGAAAACGAAGCTCAGATTTGCAAGCTTTCTATTATAGTAATAACTTCCTCAATAAATCTTATTTGCTTCTTTTGCCTAAGCCTCTGCCTTACTGGGTTTGTTTCTATTCCATCCAGAGTCTTTTGGAGTAGGGCAGCTATAACAAATCATCAGCATTATCATCTTCTTCAACACCACCACTATCATCATCACATTTAGGTCTCTGAATGCAGTGGAAAAATGTTTCAACAATCATGCATTTGGGAGAGTGCTGCACTAAATCTTATTGTTCAGAAGTGTGATGAAAGGTTTTTCTTTTCTTTTCTCCAATTCATTTTGGAGCTGGAACAGCCTCCTGCTCTTTCAGAAATGGAAAGAAAGAAATGGGGGAGGGGAAGGGTGTTTATAAAAAGAAAGAAATAAGCAAATACATTTTTAAGTGCTCAAAAATATAATCTTCTCTGCTTCACTTGTCTTTGAGCCCTACTAGTGGAGTAAAGCCTAACAGAAAAGGGCTAGAATTGTAACTGAAAGTCAAGTTCATCAATTCTCATACAGAAGAGATTGTGAGAAGGTTATTCTTTCACTAACATCAGCTCAACACTAAAGGCCCTTGTCCAGGAAGGATTTTTCCCCCGCTCAAAAGATACAGAAGAAGCTATACTGTGATTTGGGTCAATCCTAAATATAATGGAGAATTCTGCTCCAGAAAGGGAGGAAAAAGGACATGGGAAATGTATAAATAATTGTGGGAAAGGAAAGGGAACACACAATGTATTGATTCTTTAACACCCCCAGATAAAACTGTCTGAAACTCTTCTCAGAAGGATAGACTCCTTAAGAGTAGGCCTCATTTATCACTGTTACATCAGTTCATGACATAAATAAAAAAATAAAGCTCATTGACATTAGATGTGCATCTCTAAAGAAAACAGAAGTTTTCCCAATTTCTCTCCTTGGCTCTACCATAAATTAGCAGTTAAGGCAAGCTGTTGACATTTTCATTATTAACTGATATTGTGCTATTAACAAGCAGGTTGTGAGAGAAAAATAAATATAGAACAGTTTGATCAAGCCTGCTCTACACCTTTGCTTGTTAAGATAGCAACAGATTGGAATCACAACTATGGGAGAAAAAGCTCATGCTTGGTTAAACATAGCTGCATAGTAACTATATTTATAGTGTATATAGTGTATATGCAACCATTAAAAACAGGCAAAGCATCAGTGTAACCATGTCATGAAAATATATTTTGTATGTAAGATTTTGCATAGCTCCTGAGGACATATAAAAGATTGTAGCACTAATGAAAATATGACTACCAGTCTTCTCAATTTGTTTTCCTTATGGAAAGAGAGAGGAAGCTGTATAATGATAGGTTGTTTAAGCTTCTAAACTTTTTTTAAAGAAGGATTTGTTATAAAGTAGCAATATTAGCTCTTAATTCGTGTCACACTGCTGCTGTTTACGCTGGGCATCTCATCTAAGAATCACATAGCCCTACTGTAGGGCTGAAAGTTTTGTCTTATTTTAATCTCTAGAGCAAGTCATTTTTGTCAATCAGAGGAACAAATGGGAAAAATAATGGAACAGTTTGATTTGTAATTTTTAAGGTCTTCTGAACAAATACTACACTTTTTCAAACTGAAGTACTGAATTAATGAGAATTTCCAAACTGATTTGAACAGCTAAATTTGATCGAATTGGCAATTCCAGCAGAACTGATTATGAGAAACGGGTTGGAGCAAATCTATGTATCGCTATTATTCTTACCTTTATGGAATGAAAAAAATAAAATAAAATAAAAACTAAACTAAAAAATGTAGACAACCACATTTTCAATTTTCATGATGTTGTTGCCCAGTTTTTACAATTTGATTGGGGGTGCTCGGGGGGGGGAGCTAAGTGGTGCATTGATCAGACTATATTTATTTCACTTTATTTGTTATGTCAATGTGATGAGGTGACGCAGCAGGCATCTAGTGACTCAAAACACTAGAGTTTTGAAATTCTTGAAACCGTGCATTTGAACTTCCCTGTTTTTACTGCAGATTATATCTATTAAGGACTGTTATTGGGCTAAAATAGAGACAGTGGAGGAAAGGGGAGCACAGCGTGCTATGGTCCATGGGGTTGCAAAGATACGACTTAGCGACTGAACAACAACACACTGTACTAAAAAAACTAGAATTTTATAACAACTACTACTTGCAGTTCTTGCATAAAGAAGTTAAGAAAGAATTCATGCTACTCAAAGCTGCAAATTGTACCCTAACAAGGACCTCTGGACTGCGAGGAACCAATTCAGTGCATATCCTTTCAAAGACTTCTTTGTATTTCTGTTGTTGACTCTACTGCATTTAGAATAACAAGAACATCCTTATGTTCCCAGAACTTTGATTTCTCTTTATCTTCCTATCTTATTTTTGTTATGAAAAATTGACTTTTGTTGTGTTCCTCCTTTGGAAGTTTCTCTGGTGGCTACTTATTATTTTTCTTACCTCTACCTCTGTGTTCACTATCTACATACTCCTAAGGGCCTTGTCTGCCAATCACTTCTTCTGAAAGGCCATAGTGCTAAGCATCTATTCCAGTGTAAAAGTCCATCTGCTCCTATTCTGCAGAGAACCCCATTTATACTGGAGGAGGTCTTTTGCATAATTGTACCACAGTAACTCAGCAAAGTGATTTGCAAAATACTTTTTTGTGTAGCCTAATGGGTAACTTTGCTTGAGAGGATTAGAAGGTTTGGAATAAATATTATTTTGGGGCATTCATTACAGTTTTCGCTTGCTTTCCGTCTGAAAATGTCAGGAAATATAGAATTAGATTTAGCAAGAGAGGGGGAAAAGGGTGGACTACATAAATGGCCTCAGATGTTCCCTCCTTCTTTTAGACCAATTTCTGAAAGGTTTAAATTCCAGTTATTACTGGACTACAACTTCCATCACCGAATAAAAGAATATAGGATTGGCAATTTATAACCAATGGACCCAAAATTGTTGATCAGCTGGATTAAATTTGTTCTCTCAGTTATGAGAGTCCTATTAGTTCTCATCAGAGCATGCTATTATCTCCTCATTCCCTTTCCAACATCCTTTTTTTATTATTACATTTCTGCCTCAGAGCCTTCCTCTCTCTTAATTTTATTTTTCTTCCTTTGTTCTTTTGTCACTCTTTTGTTGTCCATCTTTAAATTGAAAGCAGCTCAACTGACAGCTCTTTGAATTTTATCTCCTCTGTCTTTAGGAGACTTCAACCTCCCTTTTTTAGATTAGTTTTCTTCTGAAATAACCATCTGGAAGTGGTCTTCATCAGGTTATATGGTATATGAGAGCATATAAAGCTCTATCTCTGTTTCTTGCAAAAGGCTACATTTTAAAATCCATGAATCAGGTAGGTTGTAACTTAGTTTTATTTTATAATGTTATCTAAATGTCATTGTTCAGACCTAAGTTTCTTCCCCCCAACATGCCCCCACCCTCAATAATGGAGCAATGCCTTTAACTTCTCATGGAGAAAGATGCCATCAGTAAAATATGGAAACAATATTATACAGAAATATAGTGATATGAAATTTTATGATATGCTAAAAAAGCTCCATAGAACTTTCATTCATTTGCTGAGCAGGGTTGGAAGGTCTTGAAAAAGTCCCATGCAAATATTTCAATAAATATACAGTGGGGTGGGGTGCGATGGGTCAGCGGTTAAAGATACTAAGCTTGTCAGACGGGAATCTGACAGCCCGGGTTCGAGACCCCAGCGCTGTGTGACAGGTCAGTTACAGTCATACTGGTCACATGACCACGGAAATGTCATCGGACAATGCTGTCTCCCTTGGTTAAGAAATATAGATAAGTATTGCCCCCTAGAGTCACTTACAACTGGACAAGGTTACCTTTACCTTTATAGGGGAAAGAGAGTGGGAGGGAAGGAAATGGATAGCCATTCAGACCAGTGGTGGGATTCAAATTTTTTTTACTACCGGTTCTGTGGGCATGGCTTGGTGGACTTGGCTTGGTTTGGTCGGCATGGCTTGTGGGCATGACTGGGGAGGAATACTGTAAAATCTCCATTCCCTCCCCACTCCAGGGGAAGGTTACTGTAAAATCCCCATTTCCTCCTGATCAGCTAGGACTCAGGAGGCAGAGAATAGATGAGGGTGGGGCCAGTCAGAGGTGGTATTTACCAGTTCTCCAAACTACTCAAAATTTCTACTACCGGTTCTCCAGAACTGGTCAGAACCTGCTGAATACCACCTCTGATTCAGACCATATCATTTTATATTTTTACTCAGTTTACATTTAAGTACTGAACAAAAGGCAAACAGTAACAGTAACAGAGTTGGAAGGGACCTT
This sequence comes from Arizona elegans, assembly GCA_022577455.1. Classification (NCBI taxonomy): domain Eukaryota; kingdom Metazoa; phylum Chordata; class Lepidosauria; order Squamata; family Colubridae; genus Arizona; species Arizona elegans. The sequence continues at coordinate 146,479,528 of JAKOOJ010000001.1, read as the reverse complement.
GGAGGTCATCTGGTCCAACCCCCTGCTCATGCAGGAGACCTGTAATAGGGATTTGAATCGCCGAACTGCCAACCTTTGCTGATTGACAAGCTCAGTATCTTGGCATTGATTAAATAAATCAATTTCTGAAAGGCACTGCTTTTTGATACTAAATAGAAGGACTATTTTAACTCGGTATACATACTTATATAGAGTATAAGTGCAATTGCAAAAAAAAGCCTTTAGTTTTTGCTGAGGAAATAGAAATGTTGTCAGTCATATATGTATGTTTATTTGAAAATGTTAGTACTTAGAATGTAACAATAGGAGCTTGGTTGCCAGAAATGAACTTAGATGGATTTGAATTAAATGTAATTGGTCCTTTGTTGTATTTATTTTCAAAGGTCTGAAAGTAGGCATATCTATGCATATAATTGGTATCTTAGAGGGCATCTTTATAAAATGTGAGCCATCTTCAGCTTCGAGGCATCTTCTTATACCTTTTAATCTTTTGGGAAGAGACTTTAGGAGATTTCATGATATTGCTCTTGCATGGAAAACCATTACTAAATCCTGTGTCAGAGGATTATCCCAGATAAAAGACTTGTAGTTCTGCTATTACTTTTGTTTCTGTCTCTGCTTTCTAGTATTGTTAACAGAGAGTCTACCATAAGGGAGAAAGAGATGGCCACCTTGGCTTAAAATGGATAGATTTCAGTCTGTCAGGTTAACTACTCTCTATTCCCTAAACTATAATTACCCAAAGAAAGCCTCTCTGTTCCAAATAAATATCATCTATATTCAAGTTCTGAGGACAGTAATAAGCAAGAGCAGCCTCTGCTCCGTCCTCCCCCCCACAACACCACTTCTCTCCCTCTTTCACTCACTCACAAACATACAAATAGAGACTATATATGCATACAAGGGAAAGAAAGACTTCTGAAAGTACAATTAGGAGGAGAAATTTTTGGAGAAGCTGAAAGATTTTCAGAGACATGTGACATAATGAATAGAGAGGATGCCTAGAGTTAAAAATCAATAAAGCAAACAAGGATCTTGCTATAACATTCTATGCAAATATGTGTTTGAAAGTGGAAAAACAACAAGATTAAAGGGAAAATATTGAAAGAGTTATACTTTGGTATCTCCCTGTCATTTTGTTTGGACATCTTTTAAAAAGTAATCTCTAGTTACTATGTAAAGATTTTAAAAAATTGTCATAGGATTTAAGATAAGTAACAAAACAAAGTTCAGTTTTAAAAATATCTTGCTTAGCCTCACCTTTATATGAGCATAAATATGATAAAATTATTTGAAATTATTTGACAATGTTCTGAGATGGGAACTTATCTATATTATGGAAACCAAAAATGGATAATGTTTAGCTTAGTGTTTAGTCAAATCCTATTTCTCTTTTAAGACATTTTGATTTAAACATTATTTTATCATTTATGGATACCTGTTATATTTGATCAAAAGTAATTATAATCAATTGATATTCACTTCCCAAATCTAATTTCAATCCAGCTAATAACAGCACTATCATGGCAATAAAATAAGGGTGACTAGTTGCCCACCAGGGATTCTGAATTACAAATAGATCCACCCAGAAGGCAACTGGTAAAAGATACTGGGAAACATAGTTCAACAATATTCAGAGGGTAAGATACTTGATGAGGTAGCAATCATGGCAGTTGGTTCTTATTTACTCACAATTTAAGGATGTAACAAGCTGTGGTGGTACAGTGGTTAGAATGTAGTACTGCAAGCTACTTCTGCAGGCTACTTCTGCTGAACTGCAGCAGTTCAGCAGTTCAGGTCTCACTGGCTCAAGGTTGACTCAGCCTTCCATCCTTCTGAGGTTGGTGAAATGAGCACCCAGATTGTTGAAATATGCTGACTCTGTAAACTGCTTAGAGAGGGCTGTAAAGCACTGTAAAGTGGTATATATGTCTACGTGCTATTGCTATTGCTGTTGTTAGTTAGGCAAGCTTCAGAGTGCCTGTTAGAGCAGATCACATGCAAAACAGGATATGCTCTCCCAGTAGTAGAGTAACCCAGAGGGATGTTGACTAACTTCCTTGATCAATGAAATTGTACCCTCTTACCGTCACTTTAACTAGCAAGGAAGGAGCTTGTTAGGCATTTCTGTCTGAATCTTTCTAAATAAAGAGCAACCATCCATTTCAGAATGGACTGATTTGTTGCAAGATTCAGGAAGTAGACAAGTAGATTTCTAGGTGCAGGAGTAAATCATATTAAGTATCTTATTTTATTTTCGATGTATGCAAAGCTTTCCCTGAGCTCTTTTACAGCTGTTTCCCCATGAGATTCCATCTCTATTTTAGTTTATCTTAACCACTAACCTTTTGTTTACTAATACCACTCTATAAAGCCCTAGTAAGACCACATCTAGAGTACTGCATCCAGTTTTGGTCACCACACTATAAAAAAGATGTTGAGACTCTAGAAAAAGTGCAGAGGAGAGCAACCAGGATGATTAGGGGACTGGAGACTAAAACATATGAAGAACGGTTACATGAACTGGGCATGGTTAGTCTAGTGAAGAGAAGGACCAAGGGACACATGATAGCCATCTTCCAATCCTTGAGGGGCTACCACAGAGAGGAGGGGGTCAAGTTCTTTTCCAAAGCACCTGAAGGCCAGAAAAGGAATAATGGATGGAAACTGACCAAGGAGAGATTCAACCTAGCAATGAGGAAGAACTTTCTGACAGTGAAAACAATCAACCAATGGAACAAGTTGCCTTCAGAAGTTGTGAGACTTCTGAGACTTCTTGAGACTTTCAAGAAAAGATTGGACTGCCATTTGTCAGAAATGGTGTAGGGTCTCCTGCTTGAGTGGGGGTTGGGGGTTGGGTTGGACTAAATGACCTATAAGGTCCCTTCCAACTCTGTTAATCTGTTAATCTCTTTGCTGTTGTGTTCTTTAGTATACTTAGTATACTAAATACTATTTCAACTGGATATTTTTGGTGCTAGCTTCTGGTCTGGGGAGTGTTATCTTGTAATGTACCTCAGGTGTCTGGGTTCTCTGAAAAACAACTACCTGTTACTAGGCTTAAACTCCCTTGCATTTTTTTGTTCATTCAGTATGAAGGGAAAAGCACTGACATCCATACCATGACATCCAAGGAAGCTCTACCATGTCATTCCAGGCTATCTCAGTTAGTTGGGGCAGGAGGATAGTCCTTTTCCTAATCAGGAAACCTTCATCTCAACCAGATGAAGGACACTAACAGGGGGAGAAAGAAACAGATACAAAGAGAAATGTTGTTGCCAGAACAAGAAATGTGTGAAATGTTCTCTTCTTGTGAAAGAATGATTATGTAAATTCTGTTTTGTACCATACCCCAGAAAATTACGTAGCAAAATCTTAAGAAAGTAGTAGCTTCTACTTTTGAAAAACCATAGGATTTAGAAAGAAGTATGAGAGAGTATGTAAAGGTTGTTTCATCAGCTGGAGGCACCTGACTTTCAAACTTATCAGGTAGACCAGACAGGAAATATGGCCAGGTAAGCTAATTCTACTTTATTGTGAAGCTACATTAAGAAAATTTGGGCAAGTATGAAAGTATTTCTCTCATTTCCATCCTTTACAAACAATGAAACTAGGGAGGGTCCTTTCTGAGCCTCTTGCCCCATCTACAATACAAGCATAGGCTATGCTGTCTCTTGTCTGACCATTTCCTAGGTAGCATCTCTAGGCCCAATCTCCCAAGATCATTTCCACATAACTTTACACAGATGAGTTCTTTTTGACCCCAGAAGCTAAGCAGAGCTGTGCCTAGCTATTCCCTGTGTGGAAAGTTCTAGGGAGTCCAAAGTCTAGGAAGTCCAAAGTCCTCTAGGCTATACCGGGAAGCTGGGAAAAAATAATCTTCCCTATTGCTGACAAGAAAATTAGATGGGGATGAGACTTGATCAGCTATAGCTACAGAGCGTCTTCAAAAGGAACCCTATATCAAATGAATTCAATTATCTACCCATGTAGTGACTGAAGGATTAATGACAATAGGAAAGGCTATTGATTCAGGACTAGACACAACGGAGCTGAAACTTTGGAAAGATGTTCCTGACCACTGTTGCTATTTCCTCCTCAAACAGAGCTGAGACTTCACAAGGATGTTCAAACTGAACGGCACCCAGAGAAGGAGAGTATAACCCCATTTGGTATCCCCCGCCCAAAAAAAGGGAAGTTCCCCATAATAAGAGGTCTAAACAAGCACAGCCACTTGGTCTTGTTAGGATTCAGCCTGAATCTGTTCCTCCCCATCTTGGCCCCAGTACCTTCCCTGTACTGGAACAAAACCTTTATAGCATTGCTTAATCAATCAGGGATTTAGGTATATAAGTGAATATAAAAAATATGATACTGAATTAACTGATGGATGCTTCATGTAGATGATAAACAGGAGGGATAATAACATGAAACTTGAGGAATCCCCAAACATTGGGGTTTTGGGCTCAACATCTTTCACACCACCAACACAGGTTAGTACCAGCCATGGGAAAAGAAGAAGAATCATTGTATCATTGTGTGTCAGTCCCTCTGTTCACCCAGTCCTACCCCTATAGCTAATCCAAGATGCCATATCTGATGGAATCAAAAGCTACTGAGAGATCTAGGAAGTTAGAATAATCACATCTTGGTTCTACCATAGATCATCCACAGGTGTGACCAACACCATTTTAGTACATTGCTAAGACCTGAAAGCCAATTGGAAAGAGTAACATTTTTTCCTGGATCCTCTGTAGCTGCAACCTGACCACTTTCTAAACAGCCTTCCCTAAAATGAAGGTTGGAGATGGGATTAAAATTGTCTAGAATGGTTGGCATTTTCAGAAAGTGGCTACCACCATCTCTTTCAAAGTTAGTGGGACAACCCTCTATCTCAAAGGATGCAGATACCACTAAGTGAATCCAAATGCATATTGCCTGTAGATCCTAGAGAACCAACCCCAGAATGATGTACAGTGAAAAATCACATAGGAATAGTTCAATTCAAGGTCCTTATCACCTACCCATTCCAACAAGTGAGGATCAGCCAAATACCCCCTCAGGTCATCAGGCAAAACAAACATTCTCAGAACCCCTTTCAGGACCATTAAATGCCTCAGATGGACAGATTTAATAGGTTCTACCTCCCTGTGGGCAAGGGTGGCACTGGTAAACCAAAAGCAATCAGAGTAATCTAGCCATAATAAAGGTTTGATAGTAATATGCTCCTCTTTCATATTATTTTTCCACTGGCCTGGGACCAAAAAAACCCAAAACAGATCTAATGTGTGAAGGAACAAATAAGCACCAATTTTAGTATGTAAGTAAGCACAACATTTCATGTAATTAGCAAGTGGAGTGGAAGAAGTACCATATTTAGCTTAGTAGCTTTTAAAACAGTGTTATTTCCATTTGTTTATCAAATGCCTCTTGCTACTGAAGGCTAATGAACTAGTAATGGATCTGTCAGAAATGTGTGAACAGACAAAGACCTCTAAATGTTGTCGTTTTGGTGTCTGAAAGCTGCTATTATAGATTTCAAACACCTGATATACATAAATGCTGTATGACAGTGGAGGGGAACTTAGCATTCAATGAGGATAGAGGAATAGCAGTGTAAATTATACACGATGGGAACAAAAACAAAAAAGCATGAAAACACAAGAGGTAGGACACACAAAAATATAGAAATTAGTTCTTGTATCATGTCACTCATGGTGAGTTTCTTCAGTTGTAAATGATTTAGCGGTATGTAATCACTTCAATACCACTCCAAGCAGATCTCTGCAGTCAAAATTATATTTGTGGCTGAGAGTATGTTTTTTTTCCTGCCCCATGTTCTCAATATACATATTTATTTTTATCAGAATCCTAATGTGGTGGGAAAGAAACTTTCCGCCCTTGCTTTAGCCTGGTCTCCACTGAAAGTTCCAAAAAGAATTTATTTGGAAAAGAAAATCAGATTAGTTAAGCCCACTAGATCATAACTTGGCAACTGTCTGTACTTTAGTGAAGTAGAGAATGGCACTGTGCATTACTCTGGGGAGAGAGCTCATATCAGTTCGGCTTTACTTTTGAGAAGCAGGAGGTCGGGTCATTTTGTGAAGCAGCTTCAAAGTGGTTCCTCATTCAAAGCATCATCCAAGTGAGCTCCCACTTCATAGCTTTGCACAATCCTAGTAGCTGCTAGTGCAAAGTTCGGAAATTATTCTGCATTTATCTGACCCCTCTGTGTTCATCTTTCCCAAGGCTTTGAAACCCCAACATTTTCAGCTTTGTGGACTAGTGTGTGTGTGTGGTGGGGGGGATAATTCTGGGTTTAGCTCTTTCAATGGAAAAGAGAATGTTAAAGAATTTTGGAGAATTTTGGAGGGTGGAGTGTTTATGTGGCTGTGTGGATATGTCTATGTGGATATCCTATCTTTCACAATATATTAATTTCTTCAGTGATCTTTAGCATTCCTGGCTTTAGGATTAAAATCTCAAGGGAAGAAATCATAACATTACTATCCATTTGTTTTTGTTTTCTGTACAATATCTGGACTTGGAGAAAGCTAGAGAAATCCTCTGGAGAAATTCAGAATAATTCCTCCCCAATTTCGCCAATGTTTGCCCACAATTTGGTGAAGACAACAACAACAACAACAAAAGAAGAGTGGATGAAAAATACCACCTGCTAGTTTGAAAAAGATAACATACATATCTTTGTTGAAAATATCAGTGGTATAAATGTATTCCAATGACATAAGGCACAGAACTAAACCCCAATTCCCTAGCACTACTAGTGAAATTTGTGCCCAATAAATCCCATTTAAGTTGGCAGTTTTGATTTTTGAGAAACCAAGGTAAATTGTATTATATGATTACACTATACTTCATGAGTGTTTACTCTTTATACTCTACACCAGTAAGATAAGAGGTGAACCCATGTTGTTAAACTTCAATGCTATTTCCAGATTTGTATGTCTTTCATTCAAGATTATTAGAGAAAATATCCAACATTTTACAAAATGCCACCTCATCCCATGGCACCTATTAACCCTTTTAAAGCAAGTGTGTCCTTCAATGCATTTTGTCACCAACAATGAACAACCTATAGCAATAGCAATAGCATTTAGACTTATATACCACTTCATAGTGCTTTTACAGCCCTCTCTAAGCAGTTTACAGAGTCAGCATATTGCCCCCAACAATCTGGGCCCTCATTTTACCGACCTCGGAAGGATGGAAGGCTGAGTCAACCTTAAGCCTGGTGAGATTCGATCTGCCAAACTGCTGGCAGCTGGTGATCAGCAGAAGTAGCTTGCAGTACTGCACTCTAACCACTGCGCCACCATGGCTCTATGAACTCAAGAAGCCAGCTGAACTCAGACATTTTCTGCTTGGGGCTACAAGATGAATCTATTTCTTACTCTGAAAACTGCCATTATTTCAGCAAATACATGACAAGGTAAAGATGGACATAGGCAATTAACTCAGTTTATCATGGGCTTTCTAGCCAATGGTTTGAAACCCAACTCCTCTAAGCTCCAAACATACAGCAGGCTAAGTGAGTTGATTTGATTTCTCACTCACATTAAGGTGCTAAGCAGCTCCAGTCACTGTTTGCCTGTAGCAGAATGTTAGCGGTATTCAGCAACTGTTTTTGAGTCAGGCAGCTGGTACTTTTTTATTTTGCTTTCAAAAGGCAGCTGGTTTTAAAAGTACTGTATTTCAGTAACTCTGACATATATCACTCTCTTTGATTTAGCACTCCAATAAAAATAAGTCGTCTAATACTGTATACCCATGATCAGGTCAACTGTTTTTGTAAAATGCCATTCCCTTTCTACCAGATTCTTCTGCTCAAGTGGAAAACCAGGGGGAATCTGGTAGTATCCTTTCCTACCAACTCATTTTATTAAAAAAACCATAAACTTTCACGAGCCATAGCTATCTTCAACAGATGCAGATGCACATCATGAAAATTTACACCTTTTAACAACAAGTGTTAGTTTGGAAAAAATGCTCCCAAATTCCTTCCTTTTTTTTTTTTTTTGCCAACATAGCTTAACATGGCTCTCTTCTTACAATGTCTGCTTAAGGAGGAGTGCATTTACTTTTTCTATATCCAGATACAGTAAATAAAGTTAAGTAAAGTTCTTTTCTCCCAGAGAAAGGAATCTCTAGATCTTTATTTATTTGCTTGGCTGCCTGCCTGCCTACTTACCTACCTACCTGCTTGCTTGCTTCTAGCTAGCTAGCCATATTTCCATAGCACCATAGTCACAAAGAATTAGGGCAGTGTACAGCTGAAATCATTCAATAAAAGGGAAAAACACTCCCAGGTTGACTCCCGAGAACTGAAACCTGCCAACAATTGGTCACCGATTTTTCCCTTTAGCTGACAGTCTTAGCATTCCCAGACCATTTCCAGTTCAAGGACTAACCAGGCCCAACCCTGCTTAGCTTCTGAAATGAGCAAACATCAGCCAAGTAATACCACAGAGCAAATCAAGTCATAGAAATTGCTACATAAGTAACATAGCAATAGCACTTAGACTTATATACCACCCCATAGTGCTTTACAGCATTCTCTGGGTGGTTTACAACATCGGAATAATGCCCTGGACAACCTGGCTCCTCATTTTACCAACTTTGGAAGGATGGAAGGCTGAGTCAACCTTGAGCCCTGTCAGGATCAAATCCTGGCTGTGGGACAATGTGCCTTCAATACTGCATTTTAACCATTGCGCCACCCGGATTAGATGATGGGATTCATTTATTCATATAGAATAGAAGGGGTTTACCTAGGAATAAAAACCTGGGTCAACACACAATATTATACTCAGAAAAAGAAAACTTTTTTCAAGGGTTAAACTTTTCACTTTTCTTAGATAAGACTAGTTTAAGGTTGGAGTCATTAAAAGTCATTAGAGGAAGTGTAGACATCAATGGCTACCAGCTCTATGAGACATTCTGCCCCTTAAGCATCCTGAGGGCCACACAATATGGACTTTGTAATACTTGCAATATGTTTTTTCTAGTACTATTGCACTAGTTAACTAACATGGCTTTTCTTGTATTTTAATTGGTCTTATTTCTCTTTTCCTTTCAAATGTATTGCCAGTAATTTGCTATAAGCCTTCGCCTTCAGGAAGTAAAAAAAAAACCCAACAACTTTAACTTTTAGAAATATTACGTTTTTGATATACTGTAAATAAAACACTTTGGTTTTCTTGCTTCAATAAACAAAGCAAATATTTGAGCCCAGTGCTGGGAAAAGTGCTATGAATGTATCTTTACCAATACTCTTTTTTTCCCTTTGCAAATGTTTCTTCTACTTTTATTCAGAATTCAGTGCTTATTTCAATTTTTATGCTTACATTGGATGTCTAATTTTTCATGATGGAAGTAGACAGATGACTTTTCCTAATCCAATCAACTTTTATTTTGAAGTATCTTTGTTGGACAGACGATAAAAAGAAATGTCAGTCTATGTTCTGGGTTCTCTGGCTTGTAAAAGAGAAACCTTTTTTATGTTGGAACATTCCAAATAAATTGTAAATTAAATGATCTTTCTGTCCTGGTATTTTAATGGGGGTCCAGCATCTCAAGGCATGAACCTAGAGCCGCTTTTGGCTATCAACCCTCAATACATAGAGCAAAATTGTATAAAATATTATTTTTGCACAAATCAAAAGTATGTCACATACATTGCACACATTGAGCCATTATATTGAAAAATACCCACCCATTGCCCCGTGAAATGTAGCAACAAAACAAACACTAAACATTCATGTGCTTTCTCATCCTGACCCCTATCACCTTTGAAGGCTGAAGCAATATATTTAACAAGACTGGCCCTTAGCTGCAAAAGAGTTGGGCATTGTTGTAAAAGATCTGATTGTGGACAGGACTTGCTTAAAGTCTACCAATTTCTCTCCTCCTGACAGATTAAGGTTATTTCGTCACCAGTGATCTTCAGCCTCACTCCACCACTGTTATGGTGACATAAAGCTTGTCTTCATTCCTGATATATCTGCACAATGATGTTGGTTGACAATATATGGCATGACTTGGCCCTGGTGAAGAAATGGCCCTAATTAATTTAGCTGTCAGAGAGAGTGTGTTCCTTGTCTCTCCACTCCACATCCTGATTGGGATTTGGGGATGGGGGACTCTTGTTCTTGTCTTTCAATTGTTTCTAGCAGGGACAATTTATTACACAGAAAGTTAGAAGACATGATATTCCAGTTGCCTGTGTGAATTTGCTCTCTGAACTGCATTTTTCATTTCACGATCATTGAAAGTTGTGATGGTATTGGAAAATTATTTTCTGGTCTCCGATTGTCAATTACTGTATTAAGCATCTATCTTACTGGTGATCTATAATATTAAATATTGAAGACCTGATTGGTATTTGACATAATGGTTGACATATTAGTTTTAGGAAACTAACCAACTAAGGACATACTGTATTGGTTTGTGTGTTTGGTTAAAGAAGGGATAGACAATACAAACATTTTGAGGAACCCTGTATTCAGGATAACTTACAATATTTTCTGGAAAACTAAGAGGCTGTTGGGACATCCTTCATCCATTACCATATAGTATTGAATATAACAGAGTTAACTGGTTCTCCCACCCCCCGCCCTGTATTGCTTTAATGTTATAAGCTCTACAATATTTAGATTTTGTTCTGTCATATATTCAGATCTATGTTGGCAGAACACAGAGTTACGATTTACTAGAGTGTGCTAATTACCACAATCAGCAGATGCTGAAGATGAAAGTGACAAGGAGACATGTGGGACTGAACTGGGTGTGTTACACAGGCTGCAGTGAGCTTTCAGCTGCCATTGAAGATGCTGTCCTATTGCTAGTACCAGAGTAATATTCAAATGTCCAGTAAGGTTCTGAACATGGAATAGGCTAGTGACATTTTGCCGTTGCCAATGTCATTTTAGATTTTGGAGCAACCTTAGGATTTATAATTTGATAAATAAATAAAACTAATATTCATATTTAATAGTTGATCTATGAATTGGTCTCATGATTCTAACAGCTGAATTGGGGTTAAATAAGCTTCTGCATGAACAATGAATATTTTTAATTTTTAATTTCTTAATTTTCTTTTTTTTTTAAAAAAAAAAAAGAAGGGGGCAAGTCATTAAATGCTAGAGCAGTGAGGGCTAACCTTTTTGCCATCGTGTGCCAAAAGTGGGGGGAGGGGGGGTCGCACTCACATGTGCCCACACCCATAATTCAGTGCACCCTGCTCCCCCCGTGCAGGCACGCGTGACATCCCTGCACTCCCCCCACTTTTGGCACGCAATGGCACGGTGGGCCCAGTAGGCCCACTAAGTAAGAGGCTTACTTGGAGCCTGGGGAGGGTGAAAACAGCCTTCCCCATCCCCCCCAGAGGCCCTCCAGTGGCCAGAAATGGCCTGTTTGCTGACTTCCGGTGGGACTGGAAGGCCCCTTCTTCACTCTCCCCAGCCTCCAGAGCCTTTCTAGGAGCCTTATGAGGGCGAAAACGCCCTCCCACCCCGGAGGCCCTCCAGAGGCCGGAATAGCCTTTCAGTGGGCCCGGAAGGCCCGAAAATCAGCTGAGGCAGGGCAACACTTGTGTGCCCACCGATATGGCTCTGCGTGCCACCTGTGGCACGCATGCCATAGGTTTGCCATCACGGCGCTAGAGAATAGGCACATTGGTCATTTTAACTTTCCTCAGTTTGACATACCGTATTTTTTGGAATATAAGATGCACCTTTTTCCCCCCTAAAAGGGGGTGAAAATTTAGGTGCGTCTTATACACTGAATGTAGCCCCACCCACCCACTGGCCCCACCCTTTGGCCTCTGCCTCGCAGCAGTTACCTCCTTGCAAGCAAACAGCAAGAAAAAACAGCTCCTTTCAGCTTCAGCACAGCCTTATTAGCACAAATTGATTAGATCGGCCTCCCGTCTCTCAGCTGATTTGCTCTTAGCTGTTTTTTTGCAGGGCTCTGCTGCTTCCTGCAAAGAGGTAAATTGTTGGAGCAGATTTTTTTTCCTTGTGGTAATCAAGCTGTGTTGAAAACGAAAATGAAAGTAAAGCAGGCTGTTTGCTGTTTGCTGCAACAAGGCAAAATTGTTCAGAGGCAGAGGGAGATTTCTTTTTCTTCTTTTCCTTGCCAAAAAAGGTAGGTGTGTCTTATACTCCGGTGTGTCTTTACTTCATGGGATAAACTTTACTTTATGGGATAAACCTATTTCCTGGTTGTATGGAAAATTGGTTGGATAATACCTGACTGCTATGTGTTTTGTTTTTATTTTTTTGCCTTGTGTATTTTATGGATTATGTGTATTCTACTGCAAACTGCATAGAGTCACATAAAAATGAGATGGGCAGCTTTATAAATCAAATGAATGAACAAATGAACTAATCAATAATTTAACTTCATTTTCTTTAATATACATTCTTCCTATTTTTCATAATGAAATTCTTTTTATTATTACATACATAATTTATTAAATCAAATTTATGATTAATTTATTATTACATACATCATCATTATCACTGATAGAAACACATTGCAAATACATACCCACTATATCCATTTTACATGCATTACTTGATCTATTTGCTGTGCAAAATCCACAGGATCCAACATTTGGAGATTTAATAAAATTGAAGTTATTAAGTCTTCATATTAGTTCAAACAAATGGGGAAATTGATGTTCTTACTAACTTGTAAAGAAAATGAAGTTCTCTCATCTCTGCCAAACCCAAGAATAACAAGGAGAATATGTGTGATGTTACTCTTTGTAGTGACATGAGGAACAACCTTCTTTCAAAATGTTATACAGGTAGACTTGTTTTCATCTGATAAATGACAGTGTGCATGTTGTCATGATGATTTAGTTTTAGAATTGGATCCCATTCCATTCCATCCTATTTTAAATAATGGCTATAAGTCACAATAGCTATATTTTTGTCCCATATTAGAGACTGTGTTTCTCATTCTCAGTTTCTGAGAAACATGAGTGGGAGGGTACTTTTGGACTTCTGGGTTTCTACAAGCATCTAGTTGGCTACCATGGGAATAGAAAACTAGAATAAATATACTTGGTCTGATTCACCAGAACTTATCTTAAGTTTTTTTTGCCTTGAGCTTTTCTCTTTGCCAGTGATGGTTCATCAGAAGATTGTCCCATGGTATTATTATTAGTACTGAAAATCATTACAAACCAGCACTATTGTGCAGATCATCAGAAGACACTGAAATTGTACTAGAAGACCTTTAATTATTTAAAGCTGTTTCTGATAATATGGTGCTGGAGGACAATGACAGCAAGAACTAAATCCTGACTGATTAGATTAGATTCCCCCCCCCCACCTTTTCTGTCTGTAATTATTTCGATCAGATAAGTTATTTGCTATGCAGGTTTACCTTCAAAAGCATGTTTGTTAAAAAGGGAAAGGGAAAGAAATCCTTTGTAGGTTCTACACATGATTAAGCAGCTTTGACAGAGCATCATGAATAATAATGATAAAGACTTGTCAAATGGAATTTTAATCACTTTGGCCTGTACTGGAAGTACATCCGATGTGACGTGCATATGGGCATTTTTAGATTTATTCTATCTATCTATCTATCTATCTATCTATCTATCTATCTATCTATCTATCATCTATCTTATCTATCTATCTATCTATCTATCTATCTATCTATCTATCCCAAAATTATACACATACACACACACGTCTGTGTCTATGTCTATACTGTATATGTATGTATGTACATATATATTTGTTTTCTGAGGTTTTCGCGGGTGTTTGTATGTAGGTCTTTGGTTATTCGGATTTTCTCCCGCATAAAATTTTACGCTGGAGAAAACCCGAATAACCAAAGACGTACATACATACATACATACATACATACATACATACATACATACAGGATGTGGTGACTCAGTGGATGCTGAGCTTATTGATCAGAAAGGTTAGGGTTAGGGTTATATAATCTCTCTCTCTGTATCTTTCACAATGAAAAATAGGTATAGGATAGACTGAAGAGAAATGTATAAATCTATACATCTCAGGAGCAACATTTCTGCAAGGACTTGTGTTAGTTTGCATATATTCATGAAATTCCAAGACAGACTCGAAAAAGTACCAAATCCTGTAATGCAAAACTCTAGATTGACCACAATACATTTAACAAGGATATGAATGGATTTTATGGCATGTGGTTTGATGATATATTTGTATAATCCTTGTTTAAGATTTGCTATGTTAAAACTCTAAATGACTTTTATTATTTATTTTACTATTTATTATTTGACCAGTGACATGCAAATGAAAAGAAGGACTAGAGGTGACATGATAGCAGTGTTCTGATATCTCAGGAGTTGCCACAACGAAGAGGGAGTCAAGCTATTCTCCAAAGCACCTGAAGGCAGGCCAAGAAGCAATGAATGGAAACTAATCAAGGAGAGAAACAACCTAGAACTAAGAATAAATTTCCTTTTAGAGTTAGAGCAATTAATCAGTCGAACAACTTGCCTCCAGAAGTTGTGAATGTTTCAACACTAGGTTTTTAAGAAGATATTGCAAAACCATTTGTCTGAAATGGTGTAGGGTTTCCTGCCTAAGTAGGGGATTGGAATTGAAGATTTCCAAGGTCCCCTCTAACTCTATTTTCTATTCCATTCTATTATATCCTATCCTATCTTATTCAGAATCATACATTTACCAACATTTCAGGATCAAAAATAGGCACTTAGTTTGTGAAGTGCACCATGCATTGCATGAAATGCAAATGTTCATTCATGAAGATATGCTCCAGTGGTGGGTTGCCCCCGGTTCACACTGGTTCTATAGAACCGGTAGTAAAACCGGTGGGAGGCTCCACCCACCGACCCTGATGTCATCAAAATGCTTCTGTGCATGCGCAGAAGCTTCTGCCCATCCCCAGAAGAGCGTGCACACACGATCGCTTCACTCATGCGCACGTGCGCCTCCACTGCAAACCGGTAGTAAAGGTAAGTAGAACCCACCCCTGATATGCTCGCATGCATACTTTCCTCCTCCCACATATGTATGCTGTTTCGTAAGTTCTAAAGAGGTAGCTCCAAAGCCTTAAGAACCATATTTTCTGTGCTAACTGTCTTCTTTCCAACCACATAAAGAAATACATATGCTGTATAAGTGAATGAAAATTAACAGAGACCAAAGTAGCATTTAGCATTATAGTACCTGTGCTTCTCTAAGCCCAGATCAAAAAATTCTTCTACTGCCTTAAACAAGCGTTAGCTCCAGCACATAAACAGGTTTTTGAAAAGGAACTACTGATTTGTATAAGAAAAGAATTTCTGTTCTACCTCTAGTTCCAGTTTTGATCTACAGAAATTCTGCTTCTTCTCTTCCCTCCCAAAAAAGGGAAGTTTCAGGGAATTTTATTATATGCACTGGACTGGCGGGGGGGGGGGGGGGGAGTGAGTGTTCTATCACTGGTGGCTTTCAAGAAAAGATTGGATAACCATTTGTCCAGGATGAAAAATGAGAGGGGAGGGGGGCGTTGGACTAGAACAGAGGCCTTCAAACTTGGCACCTTTAAGAGTTGTGGACTTCAACTCCCAGAATTCTCCAGCCAGCATATTTATGCTGGCTGGAGAATTCTGGGAGTTGAAGTCCACAATTCTTAAAGGTGCCAAGTTTGAAGGCCTCTAGACTAAAAGATCTCCAAATCCCTTCCCATACTATAATTCTATGATTCTAAGAATCTTTGATTTGTAACTCCCTGAAAACATCACCCAATGTTCTAAAATGGGAGAGGGGTTGGGAAGGAGGATGAGAAAGCCATGCCCTGCTATTTGCACATCAGTGGATTTAGATAGACTTATTTATTTTGGAAAATTTAAAAAAAAGGTGAAAAAGGCCAATGTCAAATGCCAGGACAATCAGGAGATCCAGACAGTTCAAATGGGTATAAAGGTTTATTGTAAGCTTGAGCTCACTACAAGAATTTGAACTACTAACGGCTAAGAGAAATTAGCAGGAGATAAGAGTAGAAAGAATTCAAGTTGGGCTGGACTTTGATCTTTTGTGGGCACGAAGGGATTCATGACTGATGTGTTTGACCTCCTCCCTTGGGCTCAGCCTGGCCACATCGCACAGCTGAGTGTACATATAAATAAAAGAATCTTCTTTCCTGTTTACTTATATTGGGATTAAAACCATCTGTGTATACTAATAGAACCTGGAGGATAATGAGAAGCAAGACTTTTTTTACATCTACACTGACCAGTGGTGGGTTTCAAAATTGTTTACTACCGGTTCTGTGGGTGTGGCTTGGTGGGTGTGGCATGGCTTGGTGGGCGTGGTAGGGGAAGGATACTGTAAAATCTCCATTCCCTCCCCAATCCAGGGGAAGGATACTGCAAAATCCCCATTTCCTCCCGATCAGCTGGGACTTGGGAGGCAGAGAATAGATGGGGGCGGGGCCAGTCAGAATTTTTACTACCGGTTCTCTGAACTACTCAAAATTTCCACTACCGGTTCTCCAGAACTGGTCAGAACCTGCTGAAACCCACCTCTGACACTGACCAATGATTTTTATTTGTCATAATGGCCTCTCTCACTACTGCTCTATAGTTGAAAAGCGGTTTTAAGAAGGCATGACAAAGGCATGACAAAAGTACTATTGTTTAGTTAATATTATACGAAACAAATAATAGCAGGATGATAAAACACAGAAAAGGATTTAAAGCCCATGGGTATTAGCTAGAACACAAAGTAGCTGTGGAGTAATTAAAACAAACAATGTTGCAATACAACAAAATAAATAAGAACTACATTTGATGGAATAATATTTGCTTTATGTAATTCCTTTTTCAAACCAAGAGGGAGAAAAAAAAAAGGTAATGCCGATTTCAATTTCCATTTCAAACAGGAAAGTTTTTGGTTATCCTTAATTGAAATTATTTATTGCTCTAAATGGTAGGAGGAAACAGGCTTCCCCAGCACTGCCTGTTTGCTGGTTTTCTTTGTTGTGTTTGCCTTGCTTTTTAGTTGAAATTGTGGTGCTGCAAGACAAACAAAATCTAAATCTATGCCAATATGTGATCCCTCAGATACATTCAGCTTCTTAAGCTGAACTGAATAAATGACAGAAAACCAGGGAGGGATGGAGGAAGAAACTGAGGAGCTGAAGAAGCAGAAGAAAAAGGAAAACTGTAGAATGGGAGAGCTGAGAGAAATTTGCATGTAGATATGAATTAATTAATTAATTAATTATCTAGATCAAAGGATCAAGAAGTCATTAACAGATGCTGTTGAGTCTCTGGGCACATGACATTGGTTCTGATGTTAGTGAAGCATCTCTTTTGTGAATATTGAGGCAATTTTAGTATGTCTCTTGCAAGGGGTTTTCAGGTTCTTCTGCAAGTGATGTGAATCCAGAAATCAGATTCCCATTGGTTCTAACAGGGAAGCAAAGCAGTGAAGCAATACAGAGAGGATTTGAGGCAGTACTCAAAGTAGAACAGAACAGAATAATAGAGTTGGAAGGGATCTTGGAGGTCTTCTAGTCCAACTCCCTGGTCAAGCAAGAAGCCCTATATCATATCAGACAAGTGGCTGTCCAGTCTCTTTTTAAAAGCCTCCTGTGATGAAGCCCCACAACTTCTGAAAGCAAGTCATTCTATTGCTTAAATGTTCTAAGTGTCAGGAAATTTCTCCTTAGTTCTAGGTTGTTTTTTTTCCTTGTCTAGTTTCCATCCATTATTTCTTGTCTTGCCTTTAGGTGCTTTGGAGAATAGCTCGATCCCTTCTTCTTTGTGGCAGCCCCTCAAATATTGGAATACTGTTATCATGTCACCCCTAGTTCTTCTTTTCTGAATTGACCCTTTGAAGTTTTTGCACCACCTTAGTTGTGAGTCTTATTTCCTTTTAGATGAATTAGAAATAGCTTTAACAGACTAATACTTGACCTCTGAGCTGAGTTAACTTAATGATTATATTTAAGTACACTTATCCTGCCAACACTTCCTGAAAAAAGAAAAGCTTCCACATTATTTTTCCAAATCCATATTGATGAAAGAACAAAAATAATCTGCCAGAAGAAATTGGTACTTCATTGACAGATGAATTACAGCTTGCCCCCAGTTATAGAAATAATCTTTGTAGGAATTGTCACTTTGATGTAGTGGAAACACTCAGGGAGCAATGCTGATAGAACTTCTCGTAGGCTCACCTTGGCCAGTATGATACAAAAAAGAAGATTAAGTTAGAATAATCCACAACAGGGGTGTGGAACTCTGCAGGCATGAGGCAGCAACCCACCTTAGAAGAATGAACTTTCAAATCAAATCTTTAAGAAGAAAGGGAGAAACTGCCTTTTTTGTCAAGAAAACTGTATGGATGTGCTCATAGAATTATGGAGTGACAAAACATTTTTGGAATAAAAAAAATGTATTGAGAAATTGACTCTACTAGAAATGGAGGGACCCTGGACAATTGTTTTTAAATTACATTTTTTATTTTTCAATATAATAATTCCATCTTCAATTAAACAGTGTGTTGTCTGGGTACAGATATCTTTATACAGTAATAATCAAGATTACAGGAATATTCATTACTTTAATTCTATAGTATTAAAATGACAGGTAGCTGGACAATTGACCAGCTATCAAAACAGATTAGATATGGTGCCAAAGTGAGAAGTGCATTATGGCTAGTGGGCATGTCCCAAAATTTTATTCTACTTCTGAGGAATTTTTAAAATGAACATGAGGCTTCTATAAGAACTGACTTGGTTAATGAAGGGAGTGAAACAATGATGCATGTTATCCCCACAGTGGTTTAATTTATGCAGTGATTGTATAGTAAGAATGACCGAATTAAATAAGAAGTCAGATGGAAATGAAACTGGAGGTCAAAACATTAACAATCTGAAATGTGCAAATTGCAACACCTTCTTAGCCAAAAGGACTGAGAAGTTATGAACAATGTCCTGAATATTTTACATTGGATTGATATAAAATATTGTTAGATTATGGAGATCAAAATGCATAATGAAGATTTTGGTTTAATGTTAATCCTGGCCTATGACGGTACTAAAGTTTTGTTGTGATCTGGGTTAGAAGGTGAGGCAAGGCCTATTTTACTTAGTGAAAGTGGTAGAATACAAAAATAAGATCTACAGTATGTGCTAGAAAAATTAAAAAGAAGATTAGGGAAGAAAGCAATGAGATGATCATTTCAACAATGCTAGAGATCAGGGCTGTTGATATATTAGTCTTTCCAGTGCTAAAGTATGCTGTGAAAGTTGCCCACTGAGAAAGAAGAAGTTAGAGGACATGGAATCATGGATTTGAGGATAACTACTTATAGCAGATGGATTGCAAGAATAAACCAGATTGTTCCCTTGAAATGACGATCAGTAACTTGAAACTCACATAGTTGGGCATTAAGTAGTTAGATAATAGATTAGAATTGGATTTTCCAAATTGGGTTGCTGGCCCAGAATTTTTGTGAGGCATCAATCTGTAATGATGTAAGAGAAAATGAATGTTCAACTACTTGTTGCACTGAAATTAATATTCCAAAACAAGGTAGATGTGATGCTAGATCCAAGATTGAAACTTTCCAAGATTCAACACAATTCCAGGCTCTGTAACCTCCAAAAGATCCCTTGATATGTTAAATGGCTCCAGCTAATAAATAGGCAAATTAATGGCATTACTGATTACATTGTCGTAACAGATCTAAAATTATTTCTAATATCATGTGGAAATGCATCATTTCTTACATTAAAAAAATGGTCTGTGAACATATTTTACAACTACCAGCTTTCTGATTAAAGCCTGCATTTTTAGCTGAGGTTTAGAATCAGGAAAAAGTTGGTGTCAAAAAACTGAAGGTAGTCTTGATAACAAAAATATTTCAAATACAAAGATCTTGGATTGTCTTTCAAATCACACAGCCCAAGTCCTTTTTGACAGCCTTGGTCATATTATATTCACACAAGGCATTCTGCCAAAGATATAAAACAGCCTCCTGGGGCCAAAACATTTGAAGCTGCCACTTTACTGAAAAGAGGGGATCCTGACAGAGGTGTTCATTTGTGCAGCACAACACCAGTGAAAAGGATGATATTAAAAATAGCTCTGCAGAACTCAAAAATAAGCCTTAGTTCTTAGACGTAATACTTCAGCTGTTTCACTCTGAGCTCGTTCTCCTGAAGAAATGTTCCTCTGGATGGAAAAACACCTTCCAGGTTCCAGATGAAATATAAGAAAGAAAGAAAAAGAAGTCTGCTAGAGGTATAAGGAATTGCCTTGCAACAAATGGAAATGGAATATTTTTAATGCAGTCTGTAGAACCTATGTCCTTTCCTTGTTAAAGGACATCATTGTTTGACATTTAACTATCTGTTCTCAGCCTGCTTGGTTTTAAAGAAATGAGGACCTATAACTGTTAGACAAAGATTTTCAACTTTTTATTAACTGTAGTGTATTCCATATTTAGACTCTATGAAATAATATGGCATAACTAGCTTATTTTGCTCTAATATATCCCTTTTCTTGCAGTTCTTTTCCCTATATATTTTTTTCAATTGCTAATCGCCCTGAAATACAGTATACATTTTGTACACCAAATCCCTGAATGTATACTTTTCAAAGAATGGCATTATGAAATTCTGAAAATTACAAAAAGTGGAGGCTAATCGTGACAGTTCATATATTTGGGGATGCTAATTAAAGCAGTTTATATTAATACATAAAAAAAATAACTTTCACTTCTATTCCAACTGGTAATTTCATTTTAACTAGCATGCTATATAGACAGTATTTCACTGCACAAGTATAGAATATGCTTTTTGAGCTCAGTGTAGCCTGAGACTAATTAAACACGTAATATCTAACATCTGAATATTTCAACATCCACAACTGAAATTGATTATATGTAAATTTCAAGACGCTCGCCATATTACTCTGGGCTGACTGTCTATCATACTGGTTTCCTCAGTTCTTTCAGAATATCTGGCTGTTACATTTATATTGAAGCTACTAATAATGCATACTAATTAACTCACATTTAATATGTCACAGATCCCACAAATGTAATGGTTGCCTTAGCCATTTTTGAATTCTCAGTGATGGCAAATTTTGAGTGTGCTGACGTTAGCAGAAATACATTACTGGATTAGTTTTTCTACAAGCATTTCAGTTGTTTTGAGTGGCCTTCAAACCTTCAAGAAATTTTCAAAACAATACCATGCTTATCTCTTCTTTTTCCTTGGGAGAGGAATAGGACATAATAATTTTCAATCCTTGCATTATGGAGATGTATAAATAATGATATGCAAATGAATGGATAAAAGATTAGGGGATTTTGGAAAGTATTTTCTAGTCTCCACAGCATATATTTCAGTTATGTTCAGAATGTGCAGTACAGGATTAAAATAAATTGCTACTATCTTACATTAGGTGGCATGACCCAGTGACTTTGGCTAATCCTGAAAAGTTAAGGTTCACTGTGATTAGTACTTGGATGGGAGGTCACCAAGATGATAGTTTAAATGGAGAAAACCTACCATCCTAAAAGAAGAGAGGGGCAAATTACTTAAATACTGAAGGAGGAGAAAATAGTTCAGATTTTTTTTAATGCAATAATTATTATTCAAATCTAAACTTTCCATTCAGAAAAGCAGGCAGAGTTCATCAAATGTTGAGAAACTCAAATTTTAAGCAATTTATTAGGAGCAGAAGATAAGGAGCAACTCACACTTCAGGAGAGCTTTTCAGAATGGAAGGAGGCCACCTGCATCTTGATTGTATTCTTTTACCTTGATTGGCTTCCCAGGCAGGAATCACATTCTCAACTTTAGAGAAGGTGTGGGAAATACATATGGATTAAGGTCCTTTTAATTAATCGATTTGAGCTGTTTCTTTTTTTTTTATTGAAAAAGTTTTCAAATACAATTTTTCCCCCATTTTTCTCCCCCCCTTCTCCCTAACCCCCCCTCACCACCCATCCCCCCCTGTGACTTCTTCACAACAAAAAAAAAACCTAATTCATAACAGATTATATAATATTTTACCATCCCCTTACTCCCTCCTCTAAATACTGACCCTTACATGCTAATATTATTAATATTATTACTTCCCCCTTTTACCATACCTTTCAAAATTAACATTATATAATAACTTCTAATTTAGCATAATAATATTAATATAACTCCCAATCTAGCAACAGTCTGCCTTTTTTTCTCCTCCCCCATACTTATATATATATAACATTTCAAAGCAGCCTTCCCCATAGATCTTAATTTAACATTTATTCAACTCTATTAATTTCCTCCACTCCCCTAAATATATCACTTAAACATCCCTTTTCTTAAACTAAACAATCAGTAAACTAACCTATTTCCACCCACTTTCCTACAAAATTGCCATGCACAACAATTCTTAATATCTTTAATCTACTGCCCGCCCTGCTAAAAAAAATATATTCCGTTATATAGAAAAAAAAATCAATGACTTTAAATTTATAATCCATATAATGTCTTCTTTGATGTCTTTCCACTGGATTGTTAAGTCCATCATCCATATTAGGGTAACATAACATCCTGGTTGCAACAGTTTGTTCAAAATCCTCAGTCATCATCTGCCCCCATCAGTGATGAATATCCTCATATATATATATATATATATAAGAAAACAACCACCCGAGTGACATTATAATTATATTCCATATAGTTGTAATTGTGGCTTTCATCAGGATTATTAATTCCCATCATCATGATGGGTAACAACCAGATCTTCTGCGTGCCCCAGCGTAACTCTCTTGCCTTATAGCTCAAGATAAATATAATACATTTATCAATAAAAAAAAAAAGAGATCCAAAATAGATAATTCCAATCCAACAATTTAAGGCTCTTTTCACATCCCAAAATTACGGCATTGCAGAGGTCTGTCACTCTCCTCAGGATAATGTTAACCAATACTTCGCCTCAACTATCTTTTCATATATTCATTCATTTTTTAAAAATAACTGGCTTCACTATTGCTTAATTTAGAAATTTTTGTTTTTGTGAGACCTATTTCTTTTTTTCTTTTCTTTTTGTGGGTTTGATCTCCATCCTGGTTTCCTTTCTACAAGTTGTATATCAACTGATCGGTTTTCATTCTGCTTTATAACTTGATCTTGTTGGTTTTGCTTTTGTGTCTCATATTTCTTTTTTATCAATTGTGTATCAGCTAATTGGTTTCCATGCTTGTCTGTGACTTGATGAATCATCACGTTAGAGTCCGATGCCACTTCTCTCATATTTGTAGATAATCCAGCTGAGGTGTCTAAAGAATCCAAAGGCAATTTGTCCACAGCAGCCTCTATAATTCGATGTTTTCCCTTTATTTCCAGCTCCTTCTGCTTATCCTGTATTATGCATAAAGATGTTAAGTTCATTTTCAAAAATTTTTGATAAAATTCTTCCGCTTTTTCAACAGTATTTAGTTGGTATCTTTCTCCTTGATATCTCAATATTATATCAACTGGAGCATTCCACCTGAATAAAATATTTCTTTTCTTAAGCTCAGTCACCAGAAAACCAAATTTCTTTCTTTCCAATAACATCTTGGGCGGGAGCTCTTTGTATATCCAGATCTTTCTTCCAAACAATTGCAAAGTACAGTTGAAGGAATTTTGCACAATATTATTTCTTATTTCTTTATCTGTAAAATAAATCACCACATCTCTAGGCAATTGCCTTTGCTTTGCAGTCCAGGAATTTATTCTATAAACTCTATCGATCCTGCAAAATATTTCCTCAGGTTGAACCTTTAAGATCCCAGCCAGAATTTCAGAAGATATTTTCCTTAAATCATCTCTGTTATTTTCCTGCAATCCTCTCAGTCTAATCGCATATTCAGTAAAATTATATTGCATCATTAAAACTTCTCTTTCAATCCGTTGTTGTATGTTTTCTGCATTACAAGTCTTTTGATCAAACTCCATTTTAGGTTTTTCTTCTAAGCTATTGTCTTGAGTGTTTGTCAAATCATTTTCAATTTTTTGTATTCTGTTGTCCAAATTGTCCTCAATTTCTTCCACTTTAGACTCTAATAAGTTAGTATTTGCATCCAACTTGATCATAAATTCTGTAAAACCATTAGCCATTTTTATAATCTTTTGGTCCAAAATATCAAACGTTAATTGCACTAATTCTTTAATTTCCTGCTTAAATTTTTCAAAGTTCTGATTCACAATCTCATCCCTTCTTACAATCTCCTCCAGAAGAAATTCAATTATGTTAAAATCAGTTTTCTGAGACTGGAGATTTAGAACTTGTTCATGTAATTTATTAATGGGGGAATCCCCCCCCCACTGCTTGTTTGTCCGGCTTTGTAAGTTTTAATGCCATGTTTCCACACAGACAAACTTTTTTAGAAAGAAAAGAGAGGCAAAGAAAAAAAAAAAACTTCTTTCCAACCAAGATCAATATCAGATCTCCAGGAAAAAGAAAACACAAAAGTAGAGCTTTATCTTCAATTGTAGCCAGAAATATTTATTCCGCTACTTTGTGTCTTAATAGGAAACGGAAGGACTCTCCCTTTCAGCCCCTTCTCAAGCCTCGGCAGTCGCCATTTTTAAAAATTCTTTTTTTCTTTTTCCTTTTCCTTCTTCAATAACTATTATAAAATAAATGAAATACTTGTGCTTCAGGGTCACAGGTCCAGCTCACATCCTTTTTAATTATTCTGTTAATTTTGTAGGCTTGCTCTTGTCGCCTAGCTCTGCATATAGCAGAGGTCTCCCAAAGCCCGGAGCGGCGGCGAGGGATATAGGGAGCCTCATCTGCTTCGTCCCCAAAAGTAAAAAAAAACTTTTGGGGCTATGCAGAGAGCTCTACCTACCCCCGCCGGCTCTATCTCCATTTCCACATGGAAACGGAGTTTTTTCAAGCCGCCTTTCAGTTATAAAGGCAGCTCTTACAGGCAATGGGGCTGGCGGTCCCGAGGAATCGTCTGGCGGCGGCCGAGCTGTTTCTTCATACATTTGTTGTACCTGCAAGAAGGGGTAGGGGGGAGATAGATTATGCCCGGACTTTTAGCTGTGAGTTAAAAATCCTACATGATATAGATACGTCTTTTTTCTTTTCTTCCTCTGTCTTCAGCTCCTAATTAGTTCCTTAATCTGTGTATTAAACAATTTATGTCTTTTTCTCAAAATAGTTGTCTCATTCAAACAGGGCATTTGATCTACATCCACATTCCATTGCAGAAGAGCAAGAAGGAAATGAATACCCCTCCCCATTTAGGTGGGAGATAACAACAGTAAGTATTGGAGAGGAAAGCTTAGTGACTCCTGCTTGAAAGGGGTCATTTGAGCATATCCCAGTGTGAATATGTATGAGGGTATGCAAGAGACTTAAATCTATGAAGTCACTAAGCTGAGTTCTACTCAAGGGAGACTTGATCATAGTTTTCCTTCAAAATCCTCCTCATTTTTTTAAAGCTTTTCTCTCCTATTGGGAAAAAGAGATCTACTCAGCCTGCAAATTGGATAGCAAAGTTTTTTGTAAGAGAAGACATTTTTCCTCAGTCCTAGGCCTTTTAGTAGAGCAAGCTCCTTAGAGGTTTACCTCAAGAAAATACTCTGGATTTTCTTCAAAAATTTGCTTTAAGAGAAAAATAAATAAATCAAGCAGACATCTAAAATGTAATCCTCTAAAAAAAGGAGGAGGGTAACGAAACTGCCACCATATGTTCAAGCTTCCTGTTGATGCATTTTTGCAAAGACTCAGCTTGTGGCTGTCAGAGATAATCAAGTTCTGCAATACAAGTCTCTTCTTTGAGCCTTGACAGCCACAAATCTCCATTGCCAATGAAAAGGACAGGTTATATGACAAGTTGAACAATCTTGTTAAGAAACTGAAAAACAGGAGAGGGGGAGCAAAAAAATTGTCAGTTAAAGGCACCTATCTATAATGTGTTTGAGCAATATAACCTTCAAAAATGAATCTCAATCTCATTCACTCATAGCTTCAAAAGCTATATGCTTATGGATGGTGGTTGCAGGATAATCCATTTTGTGAGGAAGGTCAGAAGCCTCAGTATCTCAGAAGTAATTTTTAAGGTATCAAATAGCTTACTATTTTCCAACTTCCTTCATTCACTTGGCCAGTGCAGAAAAATACTCTGTCCTCTCCAACTCCCTCCCCCACTTTTTTGTTAAGTATATTGTGTGCATATGGATAGATGAATGTATGTCTTCACTTATAGAATGTGGTCTAATAAAATAGTTAGAGAATTATTAGTCATGCTCCTTGTTTATGTGATGGGATCTTTCCTGTCTATGCTTTGATACTGCATTACAAGATCATGCACATATTTTGTAACATAACAAAGTTTTGGATACCCTGTTCAGATAGGTTGTCTCAGCAAGAAGTTCTTGGTGCCCTACATTGAACAGGATCCCACAGATACTATTACTCGGCTATAATACCTTGTTGGGTATCATTATCTCCAGGATTTGTAAAGAAAATATTTTGTGTATGCTAAGATAAATCATATAGGCTTTCATTTATTGTGAATATCCTGTGAGTTTGAATGGATCAAATATTAGTGTGGCAGAATGAGATTAAATAATTGTACCAGATCAGCTCAGATGACTGGTTCAAGTGGAACAGAAGATACAAAGTGAGTACAATACATGACACATTAACCCAAAGGATCAGTGACTTTGTCATAGATAATAATTTGTGATCAAGACTGGAGGTCTCATTAGATTATATATTTTTTCTCATATTAGTTACGTAGTTGAATATCTTTGTCGTCTGTAGTAAGCAAACTGGAATGAAAAAAGTATTGTAGCCAATATAGTTTCACCCTCCCTTTTTTTAAAATGAAGAACGAACATGTATTGGCCAAGAAAATAAGAAATGAGATATATGTGATAGATAGATAGATGATAGATAGATAGATAGATAGATAGATAGATAGATAGATAAATGATAGATAGATATGAGAGAGAGAGAGAGAGATACAGATACAGATACAGAATGAACATGTAATGGCCAAGAAAATAAGAAATGAGATATATGTGATAGATATTTAGATAGATATAGATAGATAGATAGATAGATAGATAGATAGATAGATAGATAGATAGATATAGATAGATGATAGATAGATATGAGAGAGAGAGATACAGATACAGATACAGATGATATATAGATATAAAACCAAGGGATTGCAAGGACAAATAAATAAACAAAGATAACATATCATGTTTTTGTAGGGCTATAATCACATCTTTCTCAGATATAGATGACATTAATCTCTTCAGTCTTTAAATAAAATACATTTTGGTTTTATAGCTAAATACTTAAACAATGAAGTGCTTTGACATTTCACCTTTTAGGGGAATGAAAAAAAAGAGAAAATCTTTGTTCCTCTTCTGCTTCTGAAGTTGTATCATAATGAAATTGGAAGATTTTGAATTTAGGCTTCATTTTAAAGACTTGTACTGTAGATAAACCATGTACTATAGGCCCTTTGTAATCAAACTGAACCCAAGTTGTTGCAGTTGCCTATTAACAGTAATTTAATTTAATTTAATTTAATTTAATAATTTAATTTAATTTAATTTAATTATTTAATTTCCAATTTATATACCGCCCTTCTCCCTGAGGACTCAGGGCGGTGTACAGCCAAGATAAAAAACATAGAATACAAATATTAAAACATTTAAAAATATATATAAATTTTGGCCTGAAAGTTAAAAAATCACAAACTAATTAAAAGAATTTAAAAATTTCTTCTTAAGCCAAGCTTGCTGGAAAAGATGGGTTTTCAGGGAACGACGGAAGGCATTGAGGTCATGGATTCTCCTTATCTCTGGGGCAACTGATTCCAGAGGGTGGGAGCCCCCACAGAGAAGGCTCTCCCCCTGGGGGCCACCAGCCTATATTGTTTGGCTGATGGCACCCTGAGGAGGCCCTCTCTGTGGGAGCGCACGGGTCGATGGGAGGTCGTCGGTAGCAGCAGGCGGTCTCGCAGATAGCTAGGCCCTATGCCATGGAGCGCTTTAAAGTAAGGTGACCAGACGTCCCGCTTTTGGCGGGACAGTCCCGCTTTTGAGCAATTTGTCCCACGTCCCGCGGCGTTTTAAAAAAGTCCCGATTTTTCATTCTGCCTCCTGAATCCCCGCTGATGGCTAGAGGGAAAAAAAACTCTTTAAACTCTTGCTGCGGGGCTTCAAAGGGCCGACCTACAGCTGATCAGTGTTTAAAAAAAAATGAATAGACCCATGCCTGCAAAAATAGAAAAAACAGCCCCTGTTAACAGCTTCCGCTAGGTTAATTAGCTGCAAAAAGCTGCAAAAAGTTCCTGGAGCAGATTTCCCCCCCTAGCTATACTGAAAACAAAGGCGAAAGCGAAACTAAACCTGCAACATGACAAAATGAGGCAGAGAGAGATTTCTTTCTTTTTCTTTTTCTTTTTCCTCACCAAAAAAGGTAGGTACAAAACTGCAAACAATGGGAAATTTTGGGCAAAAGAGGAGAGTTCAAGATTTTAAAACACAAAAGAAAAAAAGCTCTATTTAACGAGGGAATTGTAATAATTGAGATACTATTAATAATTGTATATTGTGTTGAAAGCAGAAATGGTTAAGTTGTGGTTTGGAGGAATATATGGGGGAAATTATTTGGTTTATTATTATTGGTAAATATAATTAATTGATTTGTAAGAAATTGGATTGCATGGAAATAATTGGAATATTCGTGTTCATATTGATTAATATACAAAAAAGATAGTTATATAACTAATTGATTTATATTAAAATGTTGAATTTGTATTAAACAACTGTATTACATAATTACATAATTAACCAATGTGAGGATGGATATAAAAATAGATGACAATGGGAAGGGGTATAATATAGAATAGAAGGGAAAAATTGAATTTGATTAAGATTAGAGATGAGGATGAAGGGTAATATTGTTTTTTTAAAAAAATAGATGAGGAATAAATATGGCAAAAAGGAAATATAGAAATTGTAAATTTAATTGAAATGACTAAACGCTGTTTAAATTTGTGAACCGGCCAAATATTCTGTTCAAAGAAAATACATTGCATGTTTGTATGTGTGTTTCTAATTATTGCTATTTATTCATATTTGTTCTCTTTTATTCTTTAAAGTTTAACAATTCATTCTTAATCTTAATATCTTTATATTTGCTTGGGGTTGGCTTTCTTCCCTTTCATCTTTTTTATTGTACAGCAATCTTTCTCCTCAAACCTACCACCACTCTCTTTTCTTTCCTTCTTACTTTCTCTTTCCCCCACCCTCTTTTTCTCCTCCCTACTTCCTCTTCCTTTCTCCTTCTCCTCCTCTCTTCCTCCCTCTCTTACCCTCACTCCTACTCTAATTTCCATTCCTTCATCCCTCTCTATTGCTGTATCCTTTAATGCATATGGACTACTCAGAGGGCTGAAAAAGTTATTTTTGACTGGTCCTCACACTTTTGACCAGTCCTCGAACTTACGACTGTCCTCACATTTTACATTTTTGCCCTATCTTGTCACCATGGTGAAGAGAAGCAGTTGTGAAATGAGTGACATGGTTGTTAAGAATACTGCACGGGCATAAATGTGAGGATGGTCATAAGTGTGAGGACCAGTCAAAAGTGTGAGGACCTGTCAGAAATGACTTTTCAGCCCTCTGAGTAGTCCCTATACACATAGCCATGGCCACCCGGTCACATGACCAGCTAGCCACGCCCACCCAGTCACATGGCCTCCAAGCCACACCCACACAATAAGTCACGCCCACAATGGTGTTCTTCTTACCAATGTTAAAATCTGTTCACCTTACCCTATACGCATAGCCATGGCCACCCGGTCACATGACCAGCTAGCCACACCCACCCAGTCACATGACCAGCTAGCCACGCCCACCCAGTCACATGACCAGCTAGCCACGCCCACAAAATAAGCCACGCCCACAATGTCCCTCTTTACCAATGTTAAAATCTGGTCACCTTACTTTAAAGGTGATAACCAACACCTTGAAGCGCACCCGGAAGACCACCGGGAGCCAGTGCAGCTCGCACAGGAGCGGTGTTACATGGGAGCGCCATGTTGCTCCCATCACTACCCGCGCTGCTGCATTCTGGACCAGCTGGAGCCTCCGGGTGCTCTTCAAGGAGAGCCCCATGTAGAGAGCGTTGCAGTAGTCAAGGCGAGAGGTGACGAGGGCGTGAGTGACTGTGCACAGGGAATCCCGATTGAGAAAGGGCCGCAACTGGCGAATCAGGCGAACCTGATAAAAGGTCCCCCTGGTAACAGCCATCAGATGTTCCTCCAAAGACAGCTGCCTATACAGGAGGACTCCCAGATTGCGAGCCCTTTCAGTGGGGGCCAAAGACTCTCCCCCAATAGTCAGTGATGGAGTCAACTGACTATATCGGGATGCCGGGAGCCACAGCCACTCAGTCTTGGAAGGGTTGAGCTTGAGCTTGTTCCTCCCCATCCAGATCCGCACAGCCTCCAGGCACTGGGACATCACTTCAAGGGCATCGTTAGGGTGGCCTGGGGTGGAGATGTACTGCTGGGTGTCATCAGTGTACTGATGGTATCTCACCCCAAAGCCACGGATGATCTCACCCAGCGGCTTCACATAAATGTTGAACAGAAGGGGTGAGAGGACTGATCCCTGCGGCACTCCACAGATGAGAGGCCTCGAGGTCGACCTCTGCCCCCCTGTCAACACAAACTGCGACGGGTTGGAGAGAAAGGAGGAGAATCACTGCAACACAGTGCCTCCCACCCCCAACTCTTCCAGCCGGTGCAACATGATACCATGGTTGATGGTATCAAAAGCCGCTGAGAGATCTAATAGGACCAGAACAGAGGAACAACCCCTGTCCCGAGCCCTCCAGAGATCATCCACCAACGCGACCAATGCCGTTTCCATGCTGTGCCCAGACCTGAAACCCAACTGGAACGGATCTAGATAGGATGTTTCCTCCAGGAATTGCGGAAACTGTTGCGCGACCACACTCTCAACAACCTTCGCAATGAAGCGAAGGTTGGATACAGGACTATAGTTAGCCAATATTGCCGGATCCAGGGATGGCTTCTTGAGGAGAGGCCTCACCACCACCTCTTTCAGGGCAGCGGGGAAGTGACCCTCACTCAACGAAGCATTAATGACGCCCTGGAGCCAGCCTCGTGTAACATCTCGGGAAGCCAGTACCAACCAGGAGGGACAGGGGTCCAGTAAACATGTGGCCGCACTAAGTCTCCCCAAAATCCTGTCCACATCTTCGGGAGTCACAGCATCAAACTCCTCCCAGATAACATTCTCAAGACTGTTCCTCGTCACCCTGCCCCGATCTACCCAGTCAAAGTCCAAATTCCCCCCCCCCCCAGATCTGAGCGATTTTGTCATACAGGTATTGTCCGAAATCCTCCACCCTGCCTTCTAAGGGATCCTCCTGCACTCCCAGATGGAGCAGGGAGTGGGTCACCCTAAACAGGGCGGCCGGATGATTCCCTGATGACGCAATAGAGGCAGAAAAGTAGTTAGACTTTGCCATCTTTATCGCCACTAGGTAGGCCTTAATATGTGACCTTACTAGTGTTCGATCAGATTCAGCGAGACTGGCCCTCCAACCGCTCTCCAGGTGTCTTTTCTGGCGCTTCATTTCCCTCAGCTCCTCAGTAAACTGAGGAGCCGCACAGGATCGGCATCGGGTCAGAAGCCGCAGAGGCACGACTCGGTCCAAGGCCCCACCAGCCCAGGCGGCTACCAGGTCATCGACTGAGTCATGTGCTAGATCCTCAGGAAATGGCCCAAGCTCCATCTGGAACCTATCAGGATCCATCAGGCGCCTGGGGCAGATCCATCTAATTGGGTCCGCCTCCCTGCGGCGAGGGGTCGCGGTTCGAAGATCTAGGCAAAGGAGTGAGTGGTCAGTCCATGACAAGGGTTCCATGTCTATATCCCCTATAACAAGACCACTCAACAACTGCCCAGAGACAAAAATCAAGTCCAGAGTGTGTCCTCCCCTGTGAGTAGGGCCATGAACTAACTGGGTCAGGTCCATGGCCGTCATGGAAGCCATGAACTCCCTAGCCACCTCAGATGTTTCACCAACGGATGGCAAGTTGAAATCACCCATGACTAAAAGCCTGGGTGTATCTACTGCCACCGTGGCTATCACGTCGAGTAGCTCAGGTAGGGCTGTTGCCACGTGGCAAGGAGCCAGGTACATAAGCAACAAGCCCATCTGGACCCCACGGCCCCACCTCACAAGGAGGGACTCACATCCAGCTATCTGAGGCACAGTGGTCTCCCTCGGACCCAGATCCTCATTAATAATAACCGCCACCCCCCCCCGCCCCTCCCCTGGGCCCTTGGCTGATGGAATGCTCTGAAGCCTGGTAAGGCACATTTCAACCAGAGGGACGCCACCCTCCGGGCCCAACCATGTCTCCGTAATACCTGCCAGGTCCGCTCCTCCCTCTTGTATAAGATCGTGGATGAGGGGGGCCTTATTGACCACGGACCTGGCATTGCACAGCATCAGCCGAAGGCCCAGCTCCTGAGTATCTAAGCCACCTAGTATCCGAGCGGAGCCTTGGGGACCGGGGCAAGCAATTGCTCTCAGACAGTGAGTGCGAGCCCCTAACACCTGATGTGGTCCCCTGCTTCTGCCATATCCGCCCCTCCCATCTACCGTGCCGATAATACAGCCCTCATAGATATCGTCCCCCATCCCTTTCCCAATCCCTCATCCAGTGCACCCCAAATCGTTACCCTGTGCCGGGCACGGCTCTGACCCTGATGGATTCCCCCCCCATCCGCCATAGTCGTCTTCCCAGTATCTTTAAAAGAATAATTACAACCCTCCCCCCAGAACCCCTTAAAATCTTTAAAAAATTCCCTAAAAAGCCCCATAAATTCTTCCTTCCTCCATGCCATCTCTCCGGATTCCAAAGTCCGTCATCGAGATAGGCCCTCGATAATGTGGGGGGCCACACCTGCGAGAGGGGAGAATCTCGCAGGGTGAGGAGTTCCGACACCGAATACATATAGTCATCAGGGGAAACAGTCCAAGGGTGGGGGACCACTGATGTTACAGACATAGGGAAAATTCCAGTCCATGGTCAGGCCACCAAGCTCCACTGTCCTCTCATGACAGTGGCTAAGGAGGTGCATATCATTCGACCCCGAAAGTTTCCAGGGTGGCCGTCTCTCACAAGGCCAACCCATGGAGACTTTGATAGAAAGCTCAAGGGTGAGGATAGCCATATTCTGCCTCCTCGGGCCTTATGTCCATAGAACCAGTATCCCTGCTGGGATTAGCGGCATCAGGGAATCCAATATCCAGCTCAAAGGAGGTTTAAGTTCGTAAATGTTCGTCAAAGAAATTCTACATGGTAGGGAATCCAGACAGGCCAGATGGAAGTTGGGAAAAATTAGGAGTAGTTCAGCAGGCCAAGATGGATGGGAAGCTATGATGGTAATAGGCCAATAGGCCAAAACTCAGTCCGAAGGAAGGAGGAGGGGGGGGATTCAAACCGCATAAGTTTGTAGTCATTTTCCGGCCCCAGTAACCCTCAACCTTCCATTCTAGTGGGTAAAGCTCCCCTATTTCGTCCCCCCCCAAATCCAGCTCACCCTGGGAGTGGGAGGGGGTCTCTGGGTCTCCCTGGAGGTAACCCTTCCCCCAAGGGTCACATACTCTCCAGTCACCCTGAAATCAGATCTAAATCCACTGCTGAAGGGTCCTGTGCCGTCTGTTTGGAAGTCTATAGGCCCTCGGTAATGAATGGAAGACCTAATCACTTATTCTCTCATTTGTGTAACTCACAAGTCACCTCTTGTTTGACCTGCATATTTAAATGTTCTATGTCTTGCCAACTTTATTGAAAGAATCCTATCATTTGCTAGT
Source organism: Arizona elegans (assembly GCA_022577455.1). Lineage (NCBI taxonomy): Eukaryota > Metazoa > Chordata > Lepidosauria > Squamata > Colubridae > Arizona > Arizona elegans. The sequence continues at coordinate 146,445,585 of JAKOOJ010000001.1, read as the reverse complement.
GAGTCTTATCCATAACATTGATCTCCTATCTAGTTAGCTGACAGAAAAAGTACAGAGCACCCATTTGTTTTGCAAGTAAGTTATTTTTGATTCATATACAGTAAGTATAGGACAGAAAAGTTCATGTCTTATGTAGTTATGAATGAATGTTAATTTAACTACCCTTTAATTTTGTAGATATTTCTCTTTCCAAAATATTGGCTCTGTGGAAATTCAACATTTTTCTCTACCTTTAAATTCTAAATACCAGGATTCCATTTGATTTTCTGGCATTTTATCCATCTCTACTCATGCTTAATGGTGCAATTGTCCCTGTTTTTATTAATACATCTGGAAAAGCTGGTAGAATAATAACAAACCCTGCTCCATACATAAGGAGAGTCAAAAGTGTTAGGGCTCCAAAAAATAAACAAGAAAGACCCACTGAGTTCCTTCTAAGCAATTTCCTCACCTATAGACAAAAATCTTGCCATGTTAAAATAAACTAGTTGCACCATTAAAGATTTATTCTCAGATCTCCTAGAGGAGACCTGTCTTTACCCTCTCCCTCCCAACTCAACTAAACAAACTTTGCTGTCTCTTATTCTTCTGATGCAGCCCCTCCTTCCTGTGAATCCAGACTTCATTTACCACAGAGGGAAGAAAATGATAAAAGCAGAATCATATGCAAACTCAGCCCCTTTTATCCATGCATCATAATATTGCGTGCATATTATGATAGAGGCAGAGCTGATAACATAAGACTAATTTTTGTTATTTTGATGGCATTGACAATTCTGCAGATCTGCCTGTTCATTGACTTGACACTGAGTCTTTTACCAATACTAGTCAGGATCCCAAGGGATATACAATCTGCTTTTATCTTCAGAAACTCAGATATTTTTATGGAGTTTCTCCTCTACTTCAGGAGTAGCACCTTTACCCTGGTCCCTTTGTCTTATCTCATACTTCACCATTATTTGCCACTAGTCCTGCAGTCTTCTATGTGCTGGGGTAGACCTTCTAGTGTGGTTTCACTACCCTGAAAGCAGTAGGAAATGGAAAGAATATTTCTGCAAATGAAGAACTGACCTTGTTAATAATGTCAATAGGAGAAATTTGGTTTCTAGGATCATGGTGTCATGCCCCCATCGGAGTTTGAATCTGTAGGGTAAGATGAGCTGGAACAAGAACTGACAGAGATGGAGAGGCCAGCTCTGTTGGCCTTGGAGGAAACTGGGGAAGGGCAGTCCAGGCAATAGTACTACTATTTTTTGAAATAGTAAGGCCTGCAGAGAGGGAGAGCTCAGGAGAAGAGCAAGGACTATTCCCTCCTGATCCAAGAGCAAGGAAGGAGGAGAGACTGCGAGATCAACACAGATTGAGCCAGCTACCAGGAAGGAGAGTGCCCCGCCCCCTTTCACAAGGCACACCTGGGGACTGAAATGTTAGGAGGTGCTGGTGGGAGGGGCATTTGTTAGGAACAAGTATTGAATCTGTGGAGCCTTGTGTGCACTTGCCAAAGCCTGGAGATTGCTGTATTGTGGGGAGATTGTGGGGCTTGCCAGTTTGCCTGCTTCCCTGAACTTCTTGCTCTGGTTACTATTTAGCTAATCTGGTTTATTGGACTGCTGGCCCTGGTTACTGTTTGGTTAACCTGGCTTACTGGACTACTTGCAGCCAGAGGCTTCTGTGTGAAAGCTTTGCTCCAGGACTTGCAGTGAATGTGGGAATGTTTGGGGGCACAGTTGGAACAATAAAGGGGAGTTAGACCTGTTCTGTGGTTGTGTTGCTTTCGTACCATGCCCTGGGTCATCACATATGGGCAGAGGGGGTTTCTACTTACCTTTACTACCGGTTCGCATCTGCACATGCACAGATCACGTATGATGACATCCGGGTCAGTGGGTGGAGCCTCCTTCCGGTTTTACTATCGGTTCTTGCAAACCAGTCTGAACCGGGGGCAACCCACCATTGCATATGGTCTGAATTTTCAATAGCTGGCATTAGATGGGTTGCCCTTCACAAAGATTGCTAAACGCATATCACACTTGATCAGGAAGCCAGAACTGGTGAAGCTTCTTGGATGAGAAGTGAAATGTCTTCTTCTTCCTTTTGAAAAAGCACCTTTGAGACAGCCATGACCTAGATGACTGAGAATATCCATAGACATTGATTAGGAAATCTTAAACATCACCCTGTGGATAAAGATTTTAGATAAAGGCTTCTGCACAAAAGGGTTGCTCTAATAAACTACTCACTATAAAATCAGAAATAAAAATAACTCATAAAGTTCATGGCCTTCACTATCTATACATAAAGTTCAGAGTTTGGGAAATAAACAAGATGAGCTTCAATTCTTAATATAGGAATACAAATACTGAGATGATTTCCATGATCTGAATGTAAGCAATGGAAGAAAATTATTTATTCAAAAGGAACAATACAATAGGGAGCAATGGAAAGGAGAATTGATCTGCATGCTAAAAGTATCCACAATAGCTCCAAAAGTCATGAATTGAGATGGGAATATTGTAGCAAACATCAGATATCAAGTAAGCAGAAGATCAAACAAAAACAATGATGTGGTTGCTGTTAATGATACAACTAAGAAAAGATATCGCTGAAGATTTCCAAATGGTAATCCCAAAAGCATAAATTAGTTGCAAAACATATCTAACATTTGATGGAAGGTTAATTCTGCTAAATATGGTCCTTCCAGGAAATTTCTAATTTGAAAGTCAGTGAATTTTGTCCTTCTAAGAGATGACAAAGATACATACCTACAAATGCTTATTTGCTGTTCTTCATCAAAATGGAGAGAAGGATCAATTGGGGTTTCATAAAATTCATTTCTTGAACCTGCATTCCACAATATTTTATTTATGATCAAAGTGAAAAATTGAAAGTGTTGTCTTAGAGTAGCAGATGATATAAAACGGAATGGGATAGCCAATACTAAAGAAATTATTAGAAATAAAACCCAGAGCAGCTGCGATAGGTGCCAAAAATGGGCTAAAGCAGTAGAATTAAATTGAGTTTTTACTTTATTTTATGTTGTTGGATTTCTAACCTGCCTTTTAGGTTGTCGAAAAACAAAAGCAGCTTATATAAACAACATTAAAAATGATTAAAATTAAAATTGAACAAAAGAAGTGATTATTTTCTTGTGATATTGTACTAACAATTATTCAATCGAGAGTATAGTTAACATTATTGAGATTGTATGTGTTTGTGTGTGTATGTGTAATATGGTTCAGTATCGAGTTATAAAATTAATAAACAGGAAATTCAAATGTTGACATGAGAATTGATAGAGAATGAAAATCATTGCAACTATCAAGTAACAGGCTTTAATGTTTCTATTAAGAAGTTCAAATATTTAGAAATTTTCTTGATAAAAATAACGGAATTGTTTAATAATAATTAGTACCAACCTGGAAAATATATTAATAGACATTGAATTTGTCTTGGTTAGGGAGAACTGCAGCTGTTAAAATGAATATCCTACCAAGATTAAACCTTTTTCTTGATTCCAGTATTTATTGAAAACAAGGTGTTAAATATTGTCACAGTTAAGCAATGCATTATATATGGTCCAAGAGAAAGACAAGTATTTAATTCATACTGTATATCTGCAGGATTCCAGAGAATGAGAAAGTCTAGTCACTCTGAATTTCAGACTGTATTATCATGTTAACTGTTTACCATGGAATTTACTACGAGTTATATAAGTAGTCCTCAACTTAAACCAGTCATTTAGCAACCGTTCAAAGTCACAACAGACCCTGAAAAAGGAATTTACCACCTGGTTTTGAAGTTCTGACATTAGCTCCCCTCAGAAGTCACATGACCATATTTCAGGCACTCGACAATTGATCCATATTTATATCCATTGTGCTTACATCCATCTGCAGCACACTGAAGACACATGACCATGATTGACAACATTTTTTCTCTGGAAACCAGCATTTATTTCTGGTTTCTGGCAAAAAAATGTTCCACAGCAAACAATGAGTTTGCTTAATGTCCAGGGCATTTGTTTAACGACTGCTATGTTCTCTTTATGATTGTCATGTTTGTGTAATGACTGCTGTAAAAAAAATTCAAAAATGGTCTGCTCACATAGTGACTCACTTTATGTCATGACTTACAACTGTGATTGCTCAATTATGGTCATAAGTCAAGGAGTATTTGAATTTTCCTATGGTTCTGTTACGGAAGGAAAAAGCTTGCCAGAAAGGTGTCACTGATACATGTAGAAAATGAAGATCACACATTGCTATACTGATTATTTGGGATTAAATACTAGGAAAGAATAGATCTAGATCCCACCCTGCAATTTATTATTAAATGTAATAAATGTACTAAATTTATTTTTATAAAATGTTGGCTACCAAAATTTTGCCCAGCAATAATTTGCTTAGACGACAAGATTTTATTGATTTCAAAGTCTCTTACAATGTGTGTGTACAGTGTGTTTCTATATTTCATTGCTTTCAGAATTTTCACATAAGCAACCAGGCAATAAAAGAATTTCAGAAACAAAGGTGAAGTCTGATCAAATTTGAAAACCTTATAACGCATACTAGTGATCATCTGTTAGACATGATTTGTAAATTATAAATGAAGTAGAATAAGTTGTACATTTGAATGCATAAATAAATAAAAATACAAAGTCTGACTTGGAATCCAAACAAGTTCAAGACTGCATGATTAGACAGATGCAAAATATGAATATAGTTAAAGAGGTGTAACAATGGGAATTTTAGTGGAAGGAAGAGTATTAAATTTCCTTCAAATATTATACTCAGAATGGGTGTAAGATGCTAAAATGAATAATTCTTTTTCTGAAAATGTTGAAAATGTAACAAGTATGTTGGATCTTTTTATTCATTTATGGTGGCAGGGTTGAAATTTATTTATTTATTGGTTTAATTTATATGCCGCCCTTCTCCGGAGACTCAGGGTGGCTTACAATGCGTTAAGCAATAGCCTTCATACTTTTGTATATACCTGCTTAGTAGGGCTTTTGGCCCCCCCTAAGCGGTGTTCTTTTTTATACAAAGTCAGCTTATTGCCCCCACAATCCGGGTCCTCATTTTACCTACCTCGAAAGGATGGAAGGCTGAGTCAACCCTGAGCCTGGTGAGATTTCAACTTGCAGTAATTGCAGGCAGCTGGTGCTGCTTTAACAGCACTTAAGTCCGCTGCGCCATCAAATGTTGGGTCCTTGGTGATCTCTGAGCTTGATTGTTTTCTTGCAGGTGTTTCATTACCCAAACTAGGTAACATTATCAGTGCTAGTCATCATCACCTAGCACTGGTGAAGTTACCTAGTTTTGGTAATGAAATGTTTGCAAGAAAACAACCAAACTCAGAGAGCACCAAGAATCTCCCTCACTTTAGAGAATTTAACTCTTCTGAGTTTCAGGTGGATAAATTTAGGAGTCTACCATTAAAAAACTAAAATCAAAACCCTCACCTATACCTCTTTTAGAGTACCAGTGGCAGAAATAAGGAAAGGAGAGAGCACAATCACCCAAATTACTCGGGGGAGGGCTGAATGTATTGACAAACAAATTGTTCTTCTCTAGATGGAAAGTATATTTTCAAGATCTGTATAAATGCTCTTGAGTTTCCCCTTTTCTGTCCTTAAGGTCTTGATCACAGTTTTCTCTGGGTTGCAGAAGACTGTTATAGTTGGTTTGTAAACTTTGCCCCTCTTGCAAAATATATTTTCCTCATCACAATTGTTGGGGTATTGCACTTGGCAATTCAATGACAAAATGTGACATCTTTTCAACAGAAGTCAAAAGAAGGATCATGGATGCCCTTATAGGCTGGGGGACAATTGCTGTCTCTGGCATCCTTGGGTGCCCTCATTTCTGTCAGAAATAGGTTGTATCAGGATTTGGGTCTTGGTGGCACTACTCTCAGTTAGTTAGAAATAGTACCCGAGGCAATAGAAATAAGTACAAAAAAGTGGCATATGTATCATGCCCTTACCTTTAGAACACTAAAGTTCTTGTAAGTATTAGCCTCACATCTGTTCTTTGATCACTGGATGACATAAACCTGGCCATACCACATAGAATGTAAAAATTGCTATCAGTCCAGAAGCATATTTAGAATGCTGAAAGCAAAACTGACCTCACAATTGTGTTGGTAATTCATGTGACCAATAGATAAGTGTAACATCCCATTCTTTTGTATTAGAGAAGAAAGTTAAGAGTTAAAGGACAATGAAAGTACAATATTGTGCATTTTCTGTAAGAGTTCCAAAAGCGGCAGAAAACCTCCAGATCGTTAAAATGCTTCAGAAGATCCTGATGCATTTCACAGTCCCCGGATTCAATTTGTTGCTTCAAAGCAGGTTCCTGCTTCGATTCATGAATCTGCTTCAGTAGAGTAATTTGATTGACATATCCTTGAATGAAATCACCCATTTAAGCTACAGACAGTAATCCTATGAACAAGCTGATTGAAAGGCTGTCAATGGGGAAAGAGTGGCATTCACCAAAAATGTTACGTGCAAACTGGTTCTAAATGGGGAGGGACAGAGGCAATCTGAAAATTAGTTGGAATGTCAGATGCAGTATTTCCAGTTCAAAAAGGCAGCATTCCTATTTAAGATGACTTCTAATGATACATTAAGTTTTTAAGCTGAAACAATAGCATGAAGAACCTTCATAAGAACTCATATTGACCATTAAAGTGGGAGGGAAAAGATCCTCGTATTTATATAAGAAATATATTTGCAAGCAGTAATTATACTGAACTTCTTCCCTCTTTTTGGAGTTAAGTATCTTTTTATAAATAGTAATCAGCTGTAGCATAGAATGATAAATCATTCATTAGTTACTTCCTGGGGATATACCTGCAACTTTGTGTTTCTTGGTTTTTCCAATGTAACTCATGCCTTCCCTGAAGAGATGCTTAGCTGAGTAGCTGAGTAAGATAACAAGGATTGGAAAACAAAGAGCCTCCAGCTACATACCAAGATATCAAGGCTACCTTACCCCAGTTCAGTCCCACAGATATCGCACGGCTTAAGTGCTATTGAACATTGTTTATGTGGAGATTTCATAGAAATAACCTATATTGTATTCCTTCCCTGATGGCAAAACATTGTGGAGAAGTCGAAAGAAATATGAGCTGGCCACTGAGGCTTTCATTGAAAGTCTTGTACTTTATTCCAGTCTGCATTCTGTGGAAACAGAAGCTCTGCTTAGAATTATTTTCCTATGGTGAAAATAGTACTCAGTACCAGAGGTGGTATTCAGCCAGTTCAGACAGGTTCGGCCGAACCGGTAGCAGAAATTGTGGGTGGGCCTGCCCATCTGCTCCAGCTCTATGATATCCTATTTAGTCACGTTTTTGAGGCCGGGCACATGCGTGGAAGGCGCACACGCCAGCAAAGCACATTTGCACACTCACATTTGCGAACTGGTAGGGAAAGTAAGTGAATACCACCCCTATTCAGTACTAGTTCTACCAGTAGCTTTAATAGAAAGGAAAGTGAGGTGGCATATCCTATGAAGACATCTATGAGGGATGGGAGACAATAGGGGGCATATATTAACTTCATTACAACTTTGTGATGCAAATGGTACCACTGATAAGTTACACTATTTGCAGGACAAAGTCATAACGCACCTGCCGTTATTTTGATAACATTGATTTTGCTACGGCTGCTATCCACAACCAGTATGGATCTACACCATCATGAATAAAAAGAAGAACAAAGGTGAGACAAAATGTTTCCATTGTTACCTTAATTTACTGAGATGTCTAGAGTTGCAGATTGAAAAGAAAGTGGTCTGTAAAAAGAAAGAGCTATTATGCTATAGCTTGATTCAGTCACATGATATTGGTTTAATAAGCCATGATATTTAATTAGGAAAGAATGCAGGACATTTTTAAAGATTTAACTTATTGCTTTGATTTCATATCTTGGTGTGTAAAATAAAGATTTAGCCAATTTTTCCCCATTTAAATTAATTCAAAATTGCCTTAGTAAACTTTGATACAAGCCGTAGAGCCAATGGTGGGTTCCTTCCAGTTCGGCCCGGTTCCTATGAGCCGGTAGCGGTGCTGATATTATGTCACCGAACGGGTTCTCCCCCCGCCCACCCCACCACCACCCCATTCTCCCCCCCGCCCCCCCCATGTTATTCTTACCTTTTATTTGGCCCCACTCCCAATCTATTGCTGCCTCCTGAGTCCCAGCTGATGGCTAGAGGGAAAAAAACTGTTTAAACTCTTGCTGCAGGGCTTCAAAGGGCCACCCTACAGCTGATCAGTGTTAAAAGAAAACAAATGAGTAGACCGGTGTCTGCAAAAATAAATGGGTAGACCCAGTGGTGGGATTCTACTTCAGTAGAACCAGTTGTTAAGTAGTTAAAGTAGTTAAGCCAGTGGTTCCCAAAGTGGGTGGTACCATGCCTTAGGGGGGCAGTAAGAGGCAAGGGGGGCAGCAGGGGGGCACTAGAGGCAAAAGGGGGTGACGGGGGCGCTACGTGACAAGGAGGGTAGCCCCCACCCTTTGGCCTGTGCCTCACAGCAGTTACCTCCTTGCGAGCAAACAGCAAGAAAAAACTCCTTTCAGTTTCAGCATAGGCTAATTAGCCCATTGATTAGATCTACCTCCCGACTCTCAGCTGATTTGCTCTCAGCTGTTTTGCGCAGGGCTCAGCTGCTTGCTGCAAAGAGCTAAATTGCTGGAGCAGATTTTTTTTCTCCTTATGCAAATCAAGCTGAAAACGAAATTGAAAGTAAAGCAGGGTGTTGGCTGTTACGTTGGAAAATTAGGCAGAGGCAGATTTCTTTTCTTTTTCCTCACCAAAAAAGGTAGGTGCAAACAATGGGAAATTTAGGGCAAAATTAAAAGAAAAGAAAAAAAGCTCTATTTAACTAGGGAATTGTAATAATTGAGATACTATTAATTGTATTGTATATTGTGCTGAAAGCAGAAATGGTTAAGTTGTGGTTTGGAGGAATATATGGGGGAAATTATTTGGTTTATTATTATTGGTAAATATAATTAATTGATTTGTAAGAAATTAGATTGCATGGAAATAATTGGAATATTCATGTTCATATTGATTAATATACAAAAAAGATAGTTGTATAACTAATTGATTTATATTAAAATTTTGAATTTGTATTAAACAACTGTAATATTACATAATTAAACAATGTGAGGATGGATATAAAAATAGATGACAATGGGAAGGGGTATAATATAGAATAGAAGGGAAAAATTGAATTTGATTAAGATTAGAGATGAGGATGAAGGGTAATATTGGTTTTTTTAAAAAATAGATGAAGAATAAATATGGCAAAAAGGAAATATAGAAATTGTAAACTTAATTGAAATGACTAAACACTGTTTAAATTTGTGAACTGGCCAAATACTTTGTTCAAAGAAAATACATTGTATGTTTGTATGTGTGTTTCTAATTATTGCTATTTATTGCTATTTGTTCTCTTTTATTCTTTAAAGTTTAACGATTCATTCTTTATCTTAATATCTTTATATTTGTTTGGAGTTGCCTTTCTTCCCTTTCATCTTTTTTATTGTACAGCAATCTTTCTCCTCAAACCTACCACCTCTCTCTTTTCTTTCCTTCTTACTTTCTCCCCCCCTTTTCTTCTCCTCCCTACTTCCTCTTCCTTTCTCCTTCTCCTCCTCTCTTCCTCCCTCTCTTACCCTCACTCCTACTCTAATTTCCCTTCCCTTCCCTCCTCCCTTCTCTTCCTTCCCTCTCTCTCCTTCCTTCTTCCATCTCTCTTCTCCTTCCTTCATCCCTCCCTATTGCTGTATCCTTTTGTGCATATGAATTACTCAGAGGGCTGAAAAAGTTATTTTTGACTGGTCCTCGCACTTTTGACCAATCCTCAAACTTATGACTGTCCTCACATTTTATGTTTTTTTCCCTATCTTGTCACCATGGTGAAGAGAAGCAGTTGTGAAATGAGTGACATGGTTGTTAAGAATGCTGCACGGGCATAAATGTGAGGATGGTCATAAGTGTGAGGACCAGTCAAAAGTGCGAGGACCTGTCAGAAATGACTTTTTTCAGCCCTCTGAGTAGTCCCTATACACATAGCCATGGCCACCCGGTCATATGACCAGCTAGCCAAGCCCACCCAGTCACATGACCTCCAAGCCACGCCCACAAAATAAGCCACTCCCACAGAACTGGCAGTAAAAAAATTTAGAACCCACCCCTGCCTAGAGCTATATATAAAGGGCAGAATTCTAGAGAAAAGCATTATGATATATTAAGCTGAGATCATTATGTTTAAATTGGGCTTATTCATTCTTTGCTTAGATAAAGCCTCTTTGCATAAAATTGTATACATTCTACAGTCTGCCTGAGACTGTATATTTGGGGTGGCAATTAGGATGCAATTCTTAGTGACTGTTAGACTGGTTGTACATAGTTTAATAATACATTCATACTGGTCATCTTAATTTTCTAATTGGGACTCTTATTAATCACTGTGTTCTATCTGGGTGTAATATCATATCTGGGCTGCAAAATAATTATAATCAACTGAAAAAAGTCTAATTTTTATTACTATCCAGACGATATCTGTCTGTTTTCAGTCCAGATAAGCTAGCCTTATATATGTTGGCTTCACAAGATATTTTAGTTAATTTTATCTTAGTGTTACTGTATGACTAGATAATTTGTTTAATATCAAAAGTCGCTGGGTCAGTTCTGTTTTTGTAATGATTTGCATCAACACATTATGCAGAATTGCCCAAAGTGTGAACATATGTGGAATCAAAAACCTTGTAGTCCTATAACCTTTTTTTGATTTTCTGATGAGAAAAAATAAATGAAAATGTGCCTGCTACTTAGATGTGAAGGAATGAAAGCCCATCCAAGAGAAAAGAGACAATGGAATCCTTAATAGATACAGTTAGTTAAGAAAACAGCTTTTATTCTAGATCAGAGGTCTTCAAACTTGGTAGCTTTAAGACTCGTGGACTTCAACTCCCAGAATTCTCCAGCCAGCTATGCTCCAGCTATGTTGGCTGGAGAATTATGGGAATTGAAGTCCACAAATCTTAAAGCTGCCAAATTTGAAGACCTCTGTTCTAGATCATCATGGTGTCATGTTGCTGTCATGTGACATTTTGTGACATTTTCCCCATTTGTAGAGCTGGGATTGGCGTGGCCTGCACGCAACACATCCTGCCCGCAGGCCCTCAGCTTGACACCCCTGTTCTAGATTAACTAAAATAATCTATATATGTATATATTCATGCATGTTATGGGATGCATACATGCATGTTATGGATTATATGCATTTTGAAGTTGGAAGAAGAAAATTTTTGGGTTTTTTTCCTGAAATTTTTTTAAATTAAATAGCTCCCCTCTATGCTACTTATTTAAGCCAAGTGCTTGAGATAAGTCACAAAGTTTTCCCACCAATACAAAAGACACTGACTGATCATTACTTTAGAAGAGAAGGAGAAATCATTAGATTCTGGAAGATCATGGATGAACAGGAGAATAACACACCTTAGAATAGAGATGTATTTTATTTTATTTTTTCATAAAAAGCAATGTTTCTTCTTCAGATTGAAATACAACAGGTACAAATGTCTGCCAAGTTAGCTCTCCCTATCAGCAGTGGTCAGATACTGGTGAAAAAGAAAAAGAAACCCTACCAATTCCTAAATTCCTGGTCCCAAGGGCAATCAGATACATCAATCAATTTTCTGTATCTGCAGAGAAATTAATATATTTTCTCACAAAAATGCATACTGGAAATATATTTTTGAGACCAGAATAAGAGCCAATCTGGGTACTAGTAAATACAAATTACATATATTTTCATTGTACATTACCAATATCAAACTCATTAAGCATCTTTACGGTAGCACTTAATTTTAGTCATATTTTTCCCCATAGCATAACATTAAAAAAAAAAAAAGAATGGTGATGTAAACTAGAACAACAAACACTCTACAATAAACACTGGTCAGTATATGGAATGAATAAACTGGTTTTGAAGACCCAAAAAGTAATCAATGGTAAACCATTCTTCAGTTTTTCCATGACACTCCATTTGCGTCCTTTCCTTCAAGTATCAGGTTTTGTTAAAAGATAAGCAAAGACCATGAGGAAAATGTGCTACTAGCTTTTGTCTGTAATGAACCTGCATATGAATGAGCATGTGGAAGTAGAGGATTTGTGCAGAGATTGCATGATAAATTATTCCTTCCATAAACTTGTGTGCTAACATTATTAAGCATTATAAGGAATGCCAAAGTTGCCTTATAAGTAAATGGTGAGTTATCGTCTGAAATTAGAGGCCTTATTTGTATCATTTCCTAAGGCTAGAATGTTTAAAGAAATGGTAAAATTGACTGATTACATTGTTTCTTTTGCATTTCTCCATTTGCAATATGATCCAATTAAAGAAATATAAAGAAAGGATGAAGAATACTATTATTAAATGAGCTTTTATAAGTTGAAATGTGTGGCTCAGTATAAATCCTGATATTTTTATGTGCTTCATTAGCAGGGCTATATTCTGGTCTGCCAGAGTTTTCTAAAGAGTTTTTATTTAACAATATATATTATAAAAATCCTGCTTTCCGTTATGTTTGCAACCGTTAACATGCATTCATAAAGAAATCATTTTTATTTTCTTTGATGTCGTTCTTTATACACGATTTCCATGAAACATGGAATGTTTTGAACATGAATGTATTAATGCAAATGTTCCCTAATACGAATGCATTCTCCCCCTTTAGTAAACCTTTCTGAAAATAACTTTTAGAAACGTGTTTATTTTTAGAGGTTTTTTTTTTATAAAAGGTGTGTTTTTCTCTGCATGTGCACAGATACTCAGAGTTCCTTTTATGCAGGAATTTTTTAAAAATTGAAGTTTTTCAGTATCACCACCCAATTAGTATTAGAATTCATATTTATGAATTTTATGCGTCTGTTTTCATAACATCTGCAGCAAGTTTTGTTGAATATTCTTTTTGTTTATTAACTTGATTATATTCTTCATCATCATGCATCTTTTAAATGTAGCTGTATATTACATGCGCGCACACACACACACACAAATTACTTAGTTGTCATAGTAATCAAAGTGTGCTAGCACCTTTTCAGACAAGCAACATTTATTCAAAAGCATAAGTGTCTGTGAATTGTTGCTCCCGTCATCGGATACAATGAAGTGGCTAGACTTAGTTTGGATTTAAATGCAAATCATTTCTGAAAATGGCTCATTTTCAGCTGTAGTTATTATATGTCCATCAAGTGTAAATTGAGCATGGTAATATGAAAATGAAAACATAGAGGATCTCTATTATAGAGAGAACTTTTGAGTTAAATTATTATACTTTTAAGCAACTTAAATAGGTTCCTGAGCTTCACAGTAACTTTATGAGGCAGACTAGGGGATGATCTGTCAAAACCAGTTAAAGCAATGTTCACAATGGGAACTGGTATATAAGAATATGGTTATACCAGTGGTGAAATCCATTTTTTTTTTTTACTACTGGCTCTGTGGGTGTGGATTGGTGGGCATGGTGTGGTTTGGTGGTCATGGCGTGGCTTGGTGGGTGTGGCAGGGGAAGGATACTGCAAAATCTCCATTCTGACCCTACTCCAGGGGAAGGATACTACAAAATCCTCATTCCCACTCCACTCTGAGGCCAGCCAGATGTGGTATTTGCCGGTTCTCCGAACTGCTCAAATTTTCTGATACTGGTTTTCCGAACTGCTCAAAATTTCCGCTACCAGTTCTCCAGAACCTGTTAGAACCTTCACCCATGGATTATATGAATGTACCATAAACAACACTACATCTCACTACATCTATACTAAAACCTGAAGAATTTTATTGACAATCTTGCAGGCAGTGTGTTTTGGAATAATACCAGTTGATGTGAAAAAAGGAGATGAGATCTATTGCTTTTTAATCCTGTTGTGAGTTTTCTTAAGTTACAGGTAGTCCTTGAGCTACAAGCAAAATTGAGTCCAAAATTTATGTTGCTGAGTGAGACCTTTGTTAAGTGGGTTTTGCCTCATTTCACAACCTTCCTTGCCACAGTAAAGATTAACCAGATTACTGAGCCGAAGTGGCGCAGTGATTAGAGTGCAGTACTGCAGCTACTTCAGCTGACTGCTAGTTCAGCAGATCAGCGGATCAAATCTCACCGGCTCAAGGTTGACTCAGCCTTCCATCCTTCCGAGGTGGGTAAAATGAGGACCCAGATTGTTGGGGGCAATAGGCTATTTAGTATACTGTCTTTGGTGTAAGCTGCCCAGAGTCCTCGGAGAGTGGGCGGCATAGAAATATGAATAATAAAATAAATAAAAATAAATAAAACCATCATTTGACAAGAATGTTGTCTTTGATATTGGAATACCAGAGGTTTTCTTCAAATAGAGATATACTTTTGCTGTACCTAACCTACTCTGCTATATTTAGCAAGGTTATTTAATTAGAAACTATTGAACAAAAATAATCTATTTTTTTTTTAAAAAAAGAAAGTTAGAAAAAAATGTTTAAAAAATCAAATCACATTTGAATATTTTCCACTTATTTTCACTTAAATACTAGCAAGTTGAGGGCAGCACAGTGGCTCAGCATTTAAGATCCTGGGCCTGTCAACTGAAAAGCCAGCAGCCCAGGTTTGGGACTGGAGTTTCACATGATGGGTTGATGTCCCATCCTCATCCCAGCTCCGGCCAGCCTAGCAATTCAAAAGCATACAAATGCAAGTATATAAATAGGTACCACTTTGGTGTGAAGGTAATAGCATTCCATGATGTCATGCTGGCCACATAACCATGGAAATGTCTTCAAACAACACTGGATCAATGGCCTTGAAATGGACATGAGTACCACCCCCTATAATCAGCAATGATTAGCAGAATAAAATCCGCAGGGACTTCTTCTTTTTTTTTTTTTTTTGTACTACCAAGTTGAAAAACCTTGAATATTTTGTATTACATTGGGCTTCTGAGAAAGTTCATAGAATAAATAAAAAGTACTGTTATTTTTAGTAAAGCTGTGCAAATGTTTCAGAAGAGGTTATTTGAAAGACATGGGTACAAACAAAATATGTCTTTTGATATAATTAAAGCAATTGTATCTTTTCCTGCTTTAGAAGCTAGTCATAGATGGGTTGGTTTGTCCATAACTTTGCAGTAGAAAATTCCTCCAGCTGCTTCTGAAACAGCCATAAGAGACTGGGAAAAAGATATTGCTGCTTTAAAATCTCAAAATATGTGCTTGTCTACATCCCTACTACATGTGAAGAAGATGCACAGCCCTATTCATTAATGCCGGGAAAATTTGTTTAGCAGAGTGATGGCATTCGGAAAAAAGCTGTCCTTGTGTCTAGTTGTTCTGATGTGCAATGCTCTATAACCGTGATGGCGAACCTACGGCACATGTACCAGATGTGGTGCGCAGAGCTCTCTCTGTGGGCATACACACAGTCAACCCAGCCCAGCTCCAATCGTGTTTCTTCATTGCGTTTCACTCAATCAATTCCAAGTTCTCACAAAAGAAAAAGATCTCGTGAAGTTGGAATTGATTGAGTGAACGTTTTCACTCACGTGCTTCACAATGGAGGAGATGGGGTCCCGTCCTCCTCCTGAAGCTCATTACAACGCGGACCCACAATGCGACCCTTTGGGTAAATACAAAGGGCTACCCATTTCGTTTTCTCTAGACCCCCAGATAGCCCCAATCAGACTTAAGCCTCGCAGGGTGCCCCTAGCTCTGCGGGCCAGGGTAGATCAAGAGCTAGATAAGTTGATAGCGCAAGGTGTCCTGCAGCCAGTTAAATATTCCAAGTGGGAGACCCCGATAGTAATCCCCTTGAAATCCGATGGATCCATCAGGATCTGTGCTGATTACAAGACGACCCTCAATAAGGCCCTGCAGGCTAACCATTACCCTGTCCCAGTTGTCCAGCATTTACTGCACTCGTTAGGCAAGGGCAAAGTCCTCGCAAAGCTGGATCTGGCCCAAACCTACCAGCAACTCCCCGTTGACGATGCCACCGCCCTTGCTCAAACAATAGTTACACATCGCGGGGCGTTTAAATGTACTCGTCTGCAGTTCGGAGTCTGTGTGGCACCGGGCATTTTTCAAAGCCTCATGGAGCGCTTGCTCCATGGGTTGCAGGGTGTCGTGCCTTATTTTGATGACGTCCTGATCGCGGCTGCGGATCAGGCCGATCTCGTCATCAAATTACGGGCAGTCCTTTCTCGTTTTAAAGACGCTGGGCTCAAACTCAAAGCGGAGAAGTGCCACATAGGGGTGCCCCAGGTAGAATTTTTAGGATTCCTTATCGACGCAGCCGGTATCCGGCCTGCGCCCTCCAAGGTGGAAGCAATTAAAAAGGCGCCTGTGCCTACCTCCAAGGTGGAACTTCAGGCTTTTCTGGGGCTCCTCAATTTTTATGCGGTCTTCCTACCACATAAAGCTTCTTTGGCGGAGCCACTCCATAGGCTTCTGGACAAGAACACACCCTGGGTCTGGTCAAAGGAGGCGGCTACCTCCTTTCGGGCTATCAAGGACGTGCTCACTTCAGATGCCATCCTTGTGCAATATGATGTCACCTTGCCCGTATCATTAACATGTGACGCCTCCCCGTTTGGGGTAGGGGCTGTCTTGAGTCACATATTACCTAATGGGGCCGAAGCCCCAATTGCGTATTATTCCCGTACGCTGTCTGCAGCGGAAAGGAATTACAGTCAAATTGACAGGGAGGCCCTAGCAGCTGTGGCCGGAATCAGGAGGTTCCATGATTATCTGTATGGCCGTTCCTTCTTCCCTGTAACCGACCACAAACCCTTACTGGGTTTGCTGGCCGCAGACCGCCAAACTCCACCTATCTTGTCTCCACGTATGTCAAGATGGCTGGAGTTCCTGGCTGCATATTCATACCAGCTGATGTACAAGCCCGGTAAGGCCATCAGGCATGGAGATGCCCTTAGCCGTTGCCCTCTCCCTTCCCCGGCTCAAGATCCTGTCACCGAGGATCCTGTATTCTTAATTGATGACTTCCCCTCATTGGTAACAGCTCGGGAGGTGCGGACCCGGTCTGTGGCAGATCCCTTGCTGTCTCAAGTATTGGATTGGGTTCGCCGGGGCTGGCCGCAGGTTCGCCCTAGTGATAAATTTTTACCTTTTTTCCACAGACAGCATGAGTTGTCTGTTCAAGCTGGATGTCTTCTATGGGGGCATAGGGTGGTGGTTCCCCCTGACCTGCGGAAGGGCGTTCTGGCTTGCCTCCACGATGCCCACCCAGGCGTGGTGCACATGAAGGCTTTGGGCAGGGGCTATGTTTGGTGGCCCGGCATCGATAAGGAGATTGAGGACTGGGTAGCCAGGTGCTGTACGTGCCAACAATCTAGGTCCGCTCCTTCCGCTGCACCTGTACAAGAGTGGGAGTCGCCCAGGTCCCCTTGGGCGAGGGTGCATCTCGATCTCGCCGGCCCCTTCCAGGGCGGCACTTTCCTTATATTAGTAGATGCTTATTCTAAATGGGTGGAGCTGTCCCTTATGACTACCACAACCACAGAAGCTGTAATCAGGGTCCTGGAAGGGTTGTTTGCAACTCATGGATTGCCAGACACGGTAGTCACTGATAACGGCCCTCAGTTTACATCTGCACCATTCCAGGTGTTTCTGGCCAGACTTGGCATCCGCCACGCACGAACGGCCCCGTCACATCCGGCCACGAATGGCCAGGCAGAAAGGGCAGTGAGGTCAGCTAAAGAAGCCTTGCTGCGTTTACGAGGCTCTGATTGGCATCATAGGGTGTATCAATATCTCCTGGCTCAACACTCTACACCTACACCTACCTCTAAACTCAGCCCTGCCGAGCTCCTGATGGGCAGACGGCTTCGAATCACTCTGGACCGCCTACACCCTAACTTTAACCTGTCGGGTTGTACGGGAGTCCAGCTGCCTGCTAGATTTTTTGCTATAGGAGACCTGGTCTATGCTCTCAATGTTAACCAGGGTGAGAAGTGGTTACCAGGGCAGGTTGTCCAATTAACAGGCCCCTACTCTTATAGGGTCCAGCTCTCTGATGGGAGAGTGTGGAAGCGTCATATTAACCAACTAATGAGACGCGTGGCAGATGCAGGCGACCCCCGAGAAGCCTCTGAAGCACAACCTTGTCCATCTGTAACCACGCGGGGGTGGCCCATGGCCCAACCAGACGACGCTGGTCATCCACCTTCTGACCCGCCGGCCGAGATACATCCAATGCCTGACGGGGCAATTACTCCGGAAGTTCTGTCGCCGGAGAGGGAGGAAGCTCCGTCCGGGACTATTACAAAAAACCCTGCTACACCTCCAGATGTACCGGTGCTTAGACGCTCAGAATGGAGCCGACGCCGGCCGGCGTATCTGGCTGATTATGCATGTTCTGGTCCAGGTGGGAAGGAGTGTTGAGTATGCTGGTTGACTAGCGCTGCTGAGTGTTGATTGGAGCAGCCGCTAGCAACAAAAGTAGCGGGAAATATCAGCTGTCGGATTGGTTACACTATCTGACAGCTAGCTATAAAAAGCCGGTTAGAAGTTTTTGTTCTCTGCTTCTGTTCTGTCTCTCCCTCTTACGAGACATGTTAGCCACGAGCCGGTTGTGTTAATAAACAGTTGTTGCAGAGGCCTGCCTCAGTGTGTGTGTGTGTCTCACCGAATACACAATATTAATCATATCTGAATGCTTAAATAAATAATATGTATTTGGATTGTCTACATGTGTAAGAGAACCAAATGTGCATGTGCATATCAAAATGTACATATTTCAGAATTTGGGACAGAGTTCAGAGTAATTGGAAATAAAAATATGTATATTAAATAAAGTGTATATGTCAACTGTCTGGTTGGCATGCACAGAAAAAGGAACTCCTGGGACATTTTTATTACCAGGAGTAAAATTTTACTGACAGATCCATATAGGCACAAAAGAGAAGCCAATTCTGAGGGTTTGGCTCAAATCACAGTAAAATGAAACCCCCTTTTCCTTTCCCTGGGCCACCCAGCATCCACTGTTCAGCAATCCGGGTTAAACATTTTACTTTGGGAAAACAGTCTGCACCTTTTGAAAGTCTTACAACCTTGGGGTTATAAGATTTTCTCAGGCTGCAAACGGATCATGTACATTCCTTCTCTCCCTCCTAGCTTACCACACATTCCAATCATACCCCACTCCCCTCCCTTGTTTCTTTGTCAAGCTATGAGCAGAAAGAGGTGTTTTGCAGATCAACCTTGGGAGTAAACAAAACTACACCTTACTACGGAGAGTTGTTGGGAGTCAGTCGGCTTAAATAATAAATAAATAAACCAGAAGTAGGAACAAACATGTATACATCTGGAGGAAAGTGCATACAAATTAATAGAGATATTCATACAGATTATTTGGGCTGTGTATGAAAGCTGATGAAAAATCATAGCTGAATAGAATTTATGAACACTACCAATTCTTTAGGCCAGTCTTTAAGCAGTTTTACTTCAGCATTCCTCCCAAATATTTTTGTTTAATTTGAAAGCATACCATATTGAAGAAATTACAGCTAGTACAAAGGATGCTTTATGATAAATTATTCAAGACAGGGTTCCTTTGTTCTGAATTCGGATCACCTGATCATCCAGCTGGCTTCCTATTTACATGCCTGAATTGAACTGCAAAAGAAAGGCTCTATGAAGTTCATTTTGGTTATTGAAATTGTTGATGACAGAAGAAGCTGTCACCGTCAAGTTTGAAATATAAAGCCAGAAAACAAGGAGATAAATAGGAAGGAGAACTTGTTATATCTGATATAAAACATGTCATTGAAAACAGCAGTTTGCATTTATGATGGCTGTTGTAACAGTCACATTTACAGCAAATTTGTGACAAGTACTTTGACTAAACAAAAGTGAATTTTCTTGACTGATAATAGGGAGACAAATAAGTTAACCCCTAAGTGGAATACCGAAGTGAATTTTTATTCAGTTGTAATTCAAAAACAATATTCATGATTTTGCGGTATTGTTATATGCAAATGAATAATTTTGTGGAGAGATAAACTTCATTTAAAAATACTTACATTGATATAATAAGAATAATAATAACTGAATATTAGGCTGAATTAGAATGCTTCCTGAATAATCATAAGCATACAATATTAATACCATTTAATACTCATGCATTTTCAATTTCTGTTTTTCTGATTGCTCCCAACTATATCATTTAGCTTACATGTTGGTAGCAAGTCCAGCATCTACATTTTTCAGAACAGAACAAGAAAGACCTGCAATGTGATAGCATCTTCATTCTTGGTGGCCCTTCCACTGTTTTTTAAAGCCTCAAACAAACCTAAAAAAACCCTTTTGGTTACCAGCCAAATGCTATTGCATTTTGCATCTGGGATGATGATTAGGGGGAAGAGGATGATCATGATGAGGATGAAGAACCGAAAATCACCCAGATCAAAGAGAAAGGGGGGAAAATACAAGATTCACCTCATTATCACCATTTAAGGGAGATACATTCCTTATCATCCACCTGGGAAGCACATTCATTATTAACCCTTTAGTTAAATGTTAGTGAGAATATAAATAGACCATTTCATTTCCCATACTTTGTTTGCTTAAGTTAGTTAGTGTTAGCTTGGGCAAAATCACTCCATTTTTTTTTCTAAGAATCATCAACTAGAGCAGCTCCTTACTGTAATTCAGGTCAAATGGACTAAAACTGAGAAATCCAGTCAAGGTTGTTATTTCAGAGGAATTTACTGTGTCTTGTAGTTTAATGCTTTTCTTTAATTATTGTAAACACAATAGTAACTTTTAGACATTTTAAATCAAATCAGATTTGTATTGAAAACTGAAGTTATATTCACAGTTCATTCAATCTGAGCCTTGCTCATCTCTTTTGCAATCTTGGATCATAGTATTATCTATCACAACAACAACAATGATGAGACAAAAGGGACATTTATGTAGAATTTTATGTTGATTCCGAACTGACAAGCAGTTGAAAAGCATTGTTGATTTCATCAATCAAGATTTTTTAAATAGTTTTTTTGGCAATGAAATTGTTCCTTTCTTTTAGAAGGAGATCTTCAGGAAGAATCTGAGAGCTAATCAAATAATAAAGCTGTATAATTTGTCTCTAAGCATTGTTGGATTCTAATGTCAAAAACCAAAGATGCATGAGCTTTGTAATGGCTTTTGGATAGAATGTCCAGGAAAATAATTAAGAGTTGACAATGGCATATAGAATTCAGTCACACAGCAGTGATTCTTTTTTTAAAAAATAGTTTTTATTGAATATAAATATTAAAAAAGACATACGTAACATATACACAACGAACATTTATACAACATATACACAAAAAGAATATAATTTCTTCTTAAGCATTTTTTCAGAGTGACGTTCTACAATTCTACTTGTAATATATTCCTTCACCTTTGTGTAATCTAATAATATTTTTATTACATATATATGTATCAATCAGTAATATATCCCCTATATTTTTTGTATATTTCTAATTTTTAACCAATTATACCAATTATTCCATATTTTATAATAATCTGATTCTTCTTTTTCTTGTAATTCTTTGGTTAACCTATCCATTTCAGCGCATTCTAAAATTTTCCCTATTACTTCTATTTCACTTGGTATTTTTTCTTGTTTCCAATTTCTTGCGTAGGTTATTCTTGCAGCAGTTAATATATGAATTGTAAGATATTTGATATCCTTAGGGTATGATTTGTTACATATTCCTAATAAAAATGTTTCTGGTTCTTTTTCAATCTGTGTTTTTGTTATTTGTTCCAACCATTTTTTGATGTTAGACCAAAATTTCTTTGCTGCCGGGCACGTCCACCATAAATGATAGAAAGTCCCTTGTGCCTTTTTGCACTTCCAACAAATTGGGCTATTGTTAGGTTGTATTTTTGCCAATCTGGTTGGAGACATATGCCACCGATAAAACATTTTCAGTTGGTTTTCCTTGTACGCCGTTGCTTTCGTTAACTTTAGGTTTACCTGCCAGAACTTTTCCCATTTTTCCAAAGGTATTGTGTGTTTGATATTTTGAGCCCACTTAGTCATCATTTCTTTGACTGTCTCTTCTTCCAATTTATAACGTAGGAGAAATTTATAAATTCTACTAATTAATTTATTTTCTGAATCTAATATAATTTTATCTATTTCTTGTTTTTGATTATAAATTTCATATGTTTTTATATGCTCTCTATATTTGGATTGTATTTGAGTGTAAGTCCACCAGTCTATTCCTCCACACAGCAGTGATTCTTGATTGATAAAAGAAGAGGAGGTGGAGGAAGAGGAGGAGGAGGAGGAGGAAGGAGGAGGAGGAGGAAGGAGGAGGAAGAGAAGAGGAAGAGGAAAAGGAGGAAGAGGAAGAGGAAGAGGAAGAGGAAGAGGAAGAAGAAGAAGAAGAAGAAGAAGAAGAAGAAGAAGAAGAAGAAGAAGAAGAAGAGCTTTCCAATTCTGAATTTCACTCAGAGGAAAACTCACATTATAGCTGTCAAAATGGTCTTTTTTTAGTTATAATGATTTTGTGTATGTTGTGTGCATGCCTTTGAGTCATTGACTCCTGGCAACTCCTTGGCCAAATCTCTGCAATTTTCTTGGCAAGATTTTAGAGGTGGTTTGCCATTGCCTTCTTCCTAAGGATGACAGGAAATGACACAATCTCCTGGTTTCTAAACTGATGGTTAGGTTCTAATCCTAACCAATACACTGAGCTGGCTGTATAATGAAATAGTAAATCTGGCTGTATTCCTTAAAGATGCAGGTTGGAACTCATGGGACTGCCTGCTGCTCCTGATAAATGATTATTTTTTTCACCTGGAAAGCCTTACATAACAAACAAGGGTTTTAGGCTTTTCTCTGAATAAATTTTTTTCTGTTATTTTGAATAAAAGTTCAAGCAATCAACTGAGTGTCAAGTGCATTCCAAAGTGGTACACCCAAGGTCATCTCCATGCTCAAGAAGACTTCTTCAAAATGCTTTCTATTGAAGTCCCTTCCTACCTTGCTAGGCTCCCTGTTGTGATGGCAATGCTTTAAATTAATATTGGATGGCCAACAGCACTACTTTAATTTCCATCCTGCCCACAACATAATATCTTCCAGATATTGTGAACAATTTAAACTGGATCTCCTTAAATTGGAATTTAAATTTAAATGAAAAAATGTAATAGTTCTTCAGGCTTGTAGCTTTTATACCAAGAAAAAGCCTATGAATGACATACTATAGAAAATGTCCATGCTTATGCAATTACCCTCATTGCTAAAAACCTGGATGAGTGGTGTGTATGTTTTATGAGAGAGGAGTTAGTGATGGATATTGCCAAAGTATGTGAACTCTGGCATCTGTCAGAGGTTGATGAGTCTCATGATTAGGGATTAATGAATGTCAGGTGCCAGGTACTTGTCATGTGAAAACTCTAGATGAAAAACAAGCCTTTATGTAGCTTGGTGCTGTTCTCTGTATGCCAGAGTTTATTTACATTTATTTATCAAATTTGGAAGAACTCTGTACAATTAATAGCAATAGCACTTAGACTTATATATCACTTCACAGTGCTTTACAGCCCTCTCTAAACAGTTTATAGAGTCAGCCTATTGCCCCCAACAATCTGGGTTCTCATTTCACCGACTTTGGAAGGATAAAAGGCTGAGGCAATGAGGCAATGAGAATCGAACTGCTGAACTGCTGGCAGCTGGGAGTCAGCACAAGTAGCTTGCAGTACTGCATTCTAACCACTGCACCACCATGGCTTTTGACTATTAAATTAATTAAATTAACTAAAACATAAAAACTATAGAAATATCATATTCTAATAGGAGGCAGTTAAAAAGGAATAGAATAATTATTCTGTTTTATTTCATTCATTTATTAATTAGTGAAATAAATATATTTAATTATTATTTTTTATTTATTCTGCCAGTCACCTTACAGTGAGATGGGCAGCAAAACAAATTTGGTAAACAAATAAAAATAAATTAAATTAAAAGTTAAAAAGGTGGGAGGAGGCCTTTCAGGGCACTAATCAATCCCAACATTTTATTAATGTTAAAGTTGAACAAAAAAAAAAAAGAATATATGTGTGTGTGTGTGTGTGTGTGTATGCTTGTATATATATATATATATATATATATATATATATATATATATATATATATATATATATATATATATATATATATATATATATACATACATACATACATACATACTAAACTATGTCAGAATCTCACCTGAACTGCAATAATTTGAGGAGTGAAAAATATATGTATTTCCTTGTATTTGATGTTGGTCCTGCCTGGATAATAATGGAAGAAAATTGTCCTCTTTACTTACTCACCTTCAAAGAGAATACTCACCAGACTTTGTTTAAATTCCTACTAAGTACAGAGCAATAAAATTACAACAGATTTAAACAAAGTGTATCCCACCAGGGGATACACTTCGTTTATCAAACAGCCTGGGCCTGGTAAGTTTTTTGTCTCAATGTCATTGGTAAAATCACATGTCATTTTTCTTCCGATTCCAAACAGGCTGAAATCTTCTACCTTAAACTTGTCAAAACACTTTGGTGGTCAGAAATATAAATGGATTGCAGAACCCATTTTCCTGACTGAAATTTGCACAGCATAAAGAAAGCCTTTTCATAAGACTTCACTTTGAGTAAACCCATCAGCCTTGCCCAAATTAGCCCAATTCTTTATAAGTTATGTAATGGGTGGCAAAGTTTAATGTGTTCAAAATGCTCAATAATCACTGCAGCTGTCCTTTTCATCACTGGGAATTATGAAATATTGTTATTTTTGCGAGTTAATTTTACAGATCTTTAAAAATCATTCTAGAGGGATTTTATAAGTTAATTTTAAAACATTTAAAACTTTTTTTTCAAAAATCGTTATGTTCTTCAAGAAAGAACATGATGATATTAGCCACGAAGATGCTATGGTTAAGTTGGAGTAGCCTCTGTTTTAGTGGCAAAATCCAATTTTTTTTACTACAGGTTCTGTGGGTGTGGCTTGGTGGGTGTGGTGTGGCTTGGTGGGCGTCACAGGGGAAAGATACTGCAAAATCTCCATTCCACCCCACTCCAGGGGAAGGATATTGAAAAATCTCCATTCCCACCCCACTCTGGGGCCAGCCAGAGGTGGTATTTGCCGGTTCTCCAAACTGCTCAAAATTTCCGCTACCAGTTCTCCAGAACCTGCTGGATTTTACCCCTGCTCTGTTTCCTCTTGCTTGGAAATGATGGGAATGTGCACACACACAAAAATAAAAATAAAATTAAATACATAACCTAGTATCTCTGAAAGCCTCAGCAAAGGCTACAAAGCAAGGGTAGTGAGTGTGTTTGCTGTAAAACCACAGGGATGAGACAGAGTTATTATTCAATACCCAGGATATTGAATACACTACACTACACTACACTACACTACACTACTGTTACACAAATGTGCTCTCAGGTTCAGTTTATGGTCACTCATTCACACCCTCACAGCTCTGGAAAATTGCCTCACTCAATTCCAAATCAACTGAATACTGAGCCACAAACGGTTCTTTAAAACATACAGAGACCCAGTGAATTTAAAATAACAGCAAACTTTTACTCATATATTACACTAGCCATAGGAATGGAAACCACCAAATCTGGGATCCAAAAACTACTCAAAGGCTGGATAGGCTTCAGAGCCTCTTTTTATCTCCTAGAGTTGGTGGGGAGCAGCTTCCCATGCAGGCCCAACTTCTTTTAAGTGAGATTTGGGGAGAGGTTTGCCATATGCTCAAGACCCAATTTTTGTCCTTTTGTTCCCTTAACGACTTGGTTCCTAAGGGAACTTTTCCTGGCTTTTGTCCACCCTGCTTACATGCCTTCACTACTGCTGGATATGGTGACTTTGGCCTATGCTATGCTATGCTATGCTATGCTATGCTATGCTATGCTATGCTATGCTATGCTATGCTATGCTATGCTATGCTATGCTATCCTATCCTATCCTATCCTATCCTATCCTATCCTATCCTATGCCATGCTATCCTATGCTATCCTATGCTATCCTATCCTAATACCAATATCAATACCCATACCCATACCCATACCATACCATACCATACTACCACACTACACCACACCACACCATACTATATCCTTCCGAGGTCGATAAAATGAAGACCCAGATTGTTGGGGACAAGATGCTGATTCTGTAAACACTTAGAGAGGGCTGTAAAGCACTGTGAAGTGGTATATAAGTCTAAGTGCTATTGCTATATACTTTTATATCTCACTTTTTCATTGGTCTCATTAAATTCAATGAAATATCAATTGCTTTTGATTCCCCCCTCTCTCCAAGGAGAAGAGCATTTCAATAAAATTCTCATGGAAGATGTGTGAGAAGCTGGTTAACTCAGAAGGTAACGAGCAGTATGGATAAGAGGGCTATTATACCATCATTCCAGCAGCCTATCTTACTTCCCTTGATGCAAATAAACCAAACAGGAAGACATTGTGAGCAGCTTTTTTTCAGTAGGACTATTTCAAATCCTAGTAGTATATGTAATGGGAAATAGGAATAAACTTGAGGAACAGGGGAAAGAACATTCATCAAGGCAAAGATTAGATAAAAGAAATGTGGGCCTGGGGCAGAAATGTAATTTCTGAAAACACCTCAGATGTGAGCCTTCCTAGTTCTCATGAAGGAAAAAGGAGTGAGGGGGGAAGCACATTCAGTATTAGTATTCATAACTTTGGTTCTCCAGTGTGGTCTATTTTGAAGGGCTGACAGTATGAGAAGCTAGGGAGATTGCAAAGCAAAGAAGAACATTGCGTGTTGTTCAGCTGATCATTGGAACTTTTTTGTTTACATTTTTTACTACTGGTTCGGGCGAACCAGACTGAACCGGTAGCATTTCATCCCTGTCCCACACCCAAAACATCCTGAGGAGGAAGTAGGAAAGCAGAATATCTTACAAAGAAGTCGTCTTTGTCAGAATTTTTTAGCACATCATTATTATTATTTTAAACTTTCCTTCTCCTCCTTATGCAAGTACCACTTTAGGATGGGGAACAGATCTCTCATAATTCCTGGACACATATCATTGCCAGTAGAAGTGTCTATGAAGGGAAAAACTCCTTTGCTCCAAAGGCATAGGAAAGAAAAGAGTATACATCAAGAAGAGGTCTCAGGTGCTCATGGACAGCAGCAGTGGTGGTGAGAGATGCATAAAAAGAAGATAAGTTCTCATTCAGCTTTTATGTATCTAACTAAAATGGTTCTGTTGAGGAAACTAAGAAAGAACGGACATGATTTATTTGTTTTCTAGGATAAAGACATACCATTATTTAGATTTTCCATCATAGGAACTGGGCTCTAGCCTCATTACCATCTTAATTGTTTTCCTGTGTACCTGTCATTATCACTGTGGAAGAGATATTCAGGAATAACACAAGGCTCTGTCTGGAGGTCCTCGGAACTGGGTGCAGTACCATCTCAAGGTAAATTGAGGAATTGGAGACCCAAAGGTTATATAAGGCACTTGAAATCCTTGAACTGGGGCCTTAGTAGAAATTTCTGTAATGTGACCCAAAAGGAAAAAAAAAATATTACGTATCTATTAATTAATAATTTGATTGCTAGCAGTTTAATGAAATGTGCGCTTAGACCTGCAACTTTGCTTCTTATTTAAGGCACC
This sequence comes from Arizona elegans, assembly GCA_022577455.1. Classification (NCBI taxonomy): domain Eukaryota; kingdom Metazoa; phylum Chordata; class Lepidosauria; order Squamata; family Colubridae; genus Arizona; species Arizona elegans. The sequence goes on along the minus strand of JAKOOJ010000001.1, from coordinate 146,417,854 downwards.
TTGCCCAAAAAATGCTGTTTCCGGATTTGAAGACATTGATGATAAAATATGTGGCAAAGGAGTGGAGTCTATTGATGACCTGTCTGCTTGGAGAACTGAACAGTGCCATGTCTGGATTTGGAATATCACCTGGACTATCAGGTATTGGAGACCTAACTTGTTCTTAGTTCTGGACATCTCAGTTCCAGACATTTTCAGACTTCTAGCCATTATTTTCCCTGTCTTCCTATTTGTCTTCATAATGCCCTCATATGCTGTACGAGCACCAGGAGTTGGGCATCTGGGTTTCTGGTGTTGTTTGAGACCTCTTATCTCTAATGAGAATCAGGAGGAAGGTAGAGGAAGGTAGATAGGTGAAAAAGAGCTTAGTGAGATGACTGCAGAGGCTAAAAAGTCATCTGGCTGATTGTGAGCTCTGCTAGATAGCAGACAATTTTCCAGTGGATGGTTGGGGTCATGGGCAGGGGAGTGATGAGTTGAGGGGATGGTATTATGGTCACAGTGGACAATGGAGATATAATGGGAGATAGTGAATGGGTCACTTTTGTAAAAAGAGGGTTCAATATCTCGTTCCAGATCTCAGTCATCATCTCAAGAGTCAGAGTGACAGATCCTTGGAATCTTGAGATTTTGAAGGCCAGATCCTAAAGATGAAACTCAAATACTTTGGCCACCTAATGAGAAGAAAGGACTCACTGGAGAAGAGCCTAATGCTGGGAAAGATTGAGGGCAAAAGAAGAATGGGACGACAGAGAACGAAGTGGCTGGATGGAGTCACTGAAGGAGTAGGTGTGAGTTTAAATGGACTCCGGGGGATGGTAGAGGACAGGAAGGCCTGGAGGAACGTTGTCCATGGGGTCGTGATGGGTCGGACATGACTTCACAACTAACAACAACAACAATTAAATGTCAGGTTGTCTGTAACAAAGCCAGACTATTTGGAACCTTGGAAGTTATGTTAAAAGTCAGGACAGGGCATGGGAACTTCACTGGCAGCTCTTGTGAATTGTTTTGAAGAGACCAGGACCATCTCTGCAAGATTGGAATGAGAAGCAGTACTTCATGTTGAGTCAACTTCCAGACAACTCTATCAGGATGACTCAAAATATTAATTGACATGTTGGTTACTGGAACTTGCTCTACATGGAGTTGTACCCTTGGAAATCCAGATGTAACTAGTGGCAAAAAATACAGAAACCTGGTGCATGATGAGTATACCTCAATATATCCGGATAACCTAATTGTTTCAGAAGATGTATTCATTTCAAGAGGATGCTATGGCTCAATGGCTAAAATGCTGAGCTTGTCGATCAGAAAGGTTGGCAGTTCAGCCATTCAAATCCCTAGCCTAACAGAGTGAACTCCTGTTACTTGCCCCAGCTTCTGCCAACCCAGCAGTTCAAAAGCATCTAAAAATGCAAGTAGAAAAATAGGGACTACCTTGGTGGGAAGGTAACAGTGTTACGTGTGCCTTCGGCGTTTAGTCATGCCGGCCACATGACCATGGAATTGTCATCAGACAGCACTGGTTCTTCAGCTTAGAAACAGAGATAAGCACTGCCCCCTAGAATCGGGAATGACTAGCACATATGTGCGAGGGGAACCTTTACCTTTACCTTTATTCATTTCTAGTTGGCTTCAGGGTGTAATTCGAAACTCTGCTGATCATCTCTAAAGTCCTACATGACTTCAGGTTGGATTATCTGAGGAAGCATCTTCTCCAACGTTTTGTCTGTCAGATCAGATTTCATGGAACCAACTTCCTTCAGGTCTTGTCTACCCAAGAATGTTATTCAACAGGATTGTTGCAGTGGACATTTTTGATTGCCAGCTACATACTCTGGAACTCTCTCCCCATATAGATTCTGTCTGCTCTTTCCTTTGTGTGTTTCAAGAAAGCAGTAGAGACCGGGTTATTTTATCAAGCAGAGGAGGAGGGCATGTTGCAATTGAAGATGTAAATTTGGCAGGTGCATGTTTTTGCTTAGGGGAGTGTGCATATAACTTTGATATTGTATTTGGTTTCACTTGGGGTGGGCTGTGGCGGTTGCTTGGTGACGTTTCTGATTGTTAACTGCCAGAGCCGTCAAAAATAGGCAGCATAGAAATAAAGTATGTAAATAAACAACAGAAACTTTGGTCTGTAATCAAGCACATTGCTTGGAGCCATATGCACTTACTATCCATTATTATCCGTTCATTCCTAAGTTTATTCAATTGCTTGTTCTCTCAGCTGTCATAGCATTCAAGTCAATGTTTCATGGAATAAAGAAAAAAGGGGGCTTATTTTTTTTTATTCATTTTGCATGTGCCAGCTGTCTTAGCAATAGCTTGTGATTAGGCAGCAGTGTTAATAAATCTGGTTCTTTGTTATATCTGGCAAATATTGCATTAATGGACACTTTTTACAGGGGAAAAAAAGGAACTATTCTCTTTGATGGAGGTTCGAGCTGTGACAATCCTTTCTGAGAGCTTGCCAGAATTGCCAGTGTGAATAAATTCAGAATGACAGTCATTTCCAAATTTCCACTTCAGCATTCGTGGTATGATTAAAGGCTTGTGCTGCTAGAACTAGAAAGTTTGTGGCTAATATGACCTTGTCAAGGCCATTAAAAAAAGACAAAAAATTGACCCAGCCCTAGTCTTTGAATCTATATCTCAGGCATAAATCAAGCACTGGCAAACTCCCTGCATAAAGACAGAAATATTTTTAAATATGTGATCCAAAGTAAAAAGCCTGAAGGCAAATTATTCAAAGAGATATAGCAACAGCAATTGCCCTTAGACTTATATACTACTTTATAGTGCTTTACAGCCCTATCTAAGTGGTTTACAGAGTCAGTATATTGCCCCCAGCAATCTGGGTCCTCATTTTACTGACCTCGGAAGGCTGAGTCAACCTTGATCTGGTCAGGATTGAACTGGCAGTGAGCAGAGTCAGCCAGTGAGATTGCATTCTAACACTGCACCACCACAGCTCTTGATACCTTCAGTTTTCAAAATGAGATAATATTTTAACACCGTACTCTAAAAGTTCTCTTTTCCCAGGCAGAAGGATTGTATGATGAATCATAAAAAGTGACAGATTTTGCAGCTAGATACATATTGATAGAACTTTATGTGCTTCTAAACGAAATTGAGTGACTTTATCCATCAATGTGCAGAAAATGTAAATGAAAGTACATATTGAATTGTGCAGAATCTGACTGCATTAGCAAAGCACTGTAGATAACAAAAACTAAATGCTAGGAAACTATAGATATTGTTTGAGTTACATGCATAGCTTTTATCATAGTTCCTCGTGCAACCAACTATGTGAACATTTTCCATTTTCTATCTAAGCAAGGAATATATGCATTAACCAGCAAAGGCACACATTACTTCAGGCTGTCTGGTTAAGTACATCATCCAATAGGACAAAGTTAAAAATAAAAGCTTAACAAAACTATACAAATCCATTCAAAATTTAGGAGACTAGGTTGTAGTCTCCTAAATATCACATTATCAGTACATTAAAAAGATCCACTCCAGAATTCCATCAACATTTTGACCTCAGTGCCAGAGGGAAGAGTCAGGTTTCTACAGCATTTTGGAGGGCCAACAGGGTAGGACCTATCATCAATATCTCAAGTGGGAAAAGCTGTTCCACAAGACAGGCACTATGATAGAAAAAACATCATTTCTGGTGCCTACCAGGGGCCATTCAGAGTATTGTGGTATGCCCAATACTCTGCATGCCACTGCTTTCTGGACCAGCTGAAGCTTCCAAGTGTTCTTCACAGCCAGCTCCACTGTAATTATTCAGTTGGAAAGGGACTAAGATATGAGTGATTATGAGCAGTACCTTCTGATCTAGTAATGGGTACAACTGGTATATATAATATAATTGGGCAAAGGCCTTCCTGATAACAGCTGCTGCTTATTTCTTGAGCAGGAGCCAGGAATACAGGGCCAGATTGTGCACCAATTCTGCCTGCCTGCTACCCCACCCAGAGTTAAGGATGGAAAATCACTAGATACAGAGAAGCCTAAAACTCACTCTCATTCAGTCTTGCCATGATTGAGCCAAAGCCAGTGTTTCCCCCATTCAGATTCATAGTCTGTAGGTACTGAGAAATCACCTCAACTATATCAGTTGGACAGTCCAATCAAAGGACTATACAGCATGAGAATCAACAGCAAATCGACAATATTTTACCCCAGATTATCCATTTTAAATAGGTTAAATGCAAGCTAATAAATAATCATGAAAATTGCGGGCTTCCGGTTTGCTGCTGGCCGCCGCCAGACGTTCCTTTGGGATCGTCAGCTTCCATTGCCTGTCAGAGCCGCCGTTACAGCGGATGGCGGCTCGAAAAAACTCCGTTTCCAAGAGGAAACGGAGATAGAGCCGGCAGGGGTGGGTAGAACTCTCCGCAGAGTCCCAAAAGTTTTTTTTTAACTTTTGGGACGGAGCGGATGAGAAGCCCCATATCCCCTGCCGTTGCTCCGGGCTTTGGGAGACCTCTGCCTATGCAGAGCCAGGCGTCAAGAGCAAGCCTGCGAATTCAACAGAATAATTAAAGAAATGACGAGCTGGACCCTTAATACTGAACCGCAAGTATTTCACCCTTCCAAAATCTATCTAAGAGAAAAGAGGAGAGGAAAAGAGGGAAAAAGAACCTTTTAAAATGGCGTCTGCTGTGGCTGGAGAAGGGCTAAAAGGGAAAGTCCTTCCGTTTCTTCTTACTACAATGTAGCGGAATAAATATCACTGGCTACATTTGTAGATAAAACCTCGCTCCTGTGCTGTTGATTGAAAAGAAGTTTTTTTTTTCCCTTTTTTAAGGGAAAGTTCTTTCGTTTTCTATTTCTTCTCTCTTTTTTGCTAAATCTTGTCTGTGTGGGAAATGGCATCGGGACTTACACAGCTGGACAAATGGGGGGGGAACTTCCCCTCTCAAGAAACTGCGCCAACAAATTTCAACTCTCCAGCGTCAGAAACCCAATTTTAATATATTAGAATTTATCCTTGAAGAGATTGTAAGAAGGGATGAGATTGTGAACCAGCAACTTGAAAAATTTAAGCAGGAAATTAAAGAAATTGGTGAATTGGTGAAATCAAAGTTTGACTTTTTGAATCAAAAGATTTTAAAAGCTGCTAATGGTTTATCAGGCTTTCTGATTCGGGTGGATGCAAAGACTAAATTATTAGAGTCTAAAATGAAGGAAATTGAGGAGAATTTGGATGACATGACTCAAAAAATTAAAAAGGATTTGATAAACACTCAGGATAATAGCTCGGAAGACAAATCTAAAATGGAGACTGACCAAAAGATTGGTAATGAAGAAAATGTGCAACAGAGGATTGAAAGAGAAGTTTTAATGATTCAATATAATTTTACAGAATATGCAATTAGACTGAGAGGTTTGCAGGAAAATAATAGAGATGATCTAAGGAAAATATCTTCTGAAATTCTGGCTGGGATCTTAAAGGTTCAACCTGATGAAGTGTATCGCAGGATTGATAGAATTTACAGAATAAACTCCTGGTTGGCAAAGCAAAGGCAATTGCCTAGAGATGTGGTGATCTATTTTACAGATAAAGAAATTAGGAATAATATTGTGCAGAACTCTTTTAATTCTACCTTGCAATTTCATGGAAGAAAGATTTGGATTTTTAAGGAGCTCCCGCCCAAGATGTTAATGGAGAGGAAGAAATTTGGCTTTCTAGTGACTGAATTAAAAAAAAGAAATATCCTATTCAGGTGGGACACCCCAGTTGGCCTAATATTGAGATATCAAGGAATAAGATATCAATTGCATACTGTTGAAAAAGCGGAAGATTTTTATCAAAAAATTTTAAAAATGAATTTAACACCTTTAGGCATAACACAGGATAAGCAAAAGGAGTTGGAAACAAAAGGAAAACATCAAATTACAGAGGCTGTGATGGATAAATTGTCTTTGGACTCCCTGGATACCCCAGCTGGACTGTCTATAAATAAGAGAGCAGTGTCATCCGACTCCAATGTGATGAACCATCAAGTCACAGACAAGTGCGAAAATCAATCAGTTGATATACAAGTGACGGAGAAGAAAGATGAGATGATAAAACTAACCCAACAAGAACAATACATAAAGCAGAATGAAAATCAACTAGCAGACACACAATTGATAGGCAAGAAACGAGGATGGAAATTCAACCCGGAAAAGAAAAAGAAAAGAAATAGATCGCATAGAAACAGCAATTTCTAAACTATGCAACAGTGATGCCAGGGACTTTAAAAAATGAATGAATATTTGAAAAGATAGTGGAGGCGAACAATTGTTTGATACTATCCTGAGGATTGTGGCAGATCTCTGCAAGGCCATGATTTTGGGATGTGAAAAGAGCCTCACTTTGTTGGATTTGAATCATCTAAATTTTTTTTTTTTTTTTTGGTAAATATATTATAATCATTTTGAGTTATAAGGCAGGAGAGTTTCGCCGGGGCATGCAGAAGATCTGGATGTTACTCAGTAGGATGATGGGAATTAATAATCCTGATGAATACCACAACTATAACCATATGGATATAATTATAATTATAATGTCACTCGGGTGGTTGTTTTTGCTTTTATACAGATGCGAGGATATCTACTACTGATGGGGGCAGAAGATGACTGGAGATTTTGAACAAACTGTTGCACCAGCATGTTATTTTACCCTATTATGGGTGATGGATTTAACAATCCAGAGGAAAGACATCAAAGAAGATACTATATGGATTATAAATTTAAAGTTATTGTTTTTTCCTTTTTTACAAAATGGAATGCATATATAGATATGTGTATATCTTAGTAGTGGATTATATCTAGAATTGTACTGCATGATTTTGTAGGAACTGAAGGGTTGAAATAGGTTAGTTTACTGATTGATTAGTTTAAGAAAAAGGATTCTTAAGTCATATATTTAGGGGAGTGGAGGACTTAACAATTCAGTGGAAAGATACTAAAGAAGATATATTTTTTTCTCTTCTTTTTTTTTTTCTTTTTATAAAATGGGATGCATATATAGATATGTGTATATTTTAGTAAAGTGGGTAGTGGATTATATCTAGAATTGTACTGTATGATTTTAAGTCATATATTTAGAGGAGTGGAGGAATTGGACAGAATTGAATAAATGTTAAATTTGGATGCAGGGAGAAGGTCGATTTAAAATGTTATATTAATATATATAAAAGATTAAAGGTTAAATTGTAATAATACTCAATAAGCTTAACATGTTAAGGGTCAGTATTTCGAGAAGGGATTAAGGGAAAGGAAAGATATTATGCATGTAACTAGTTATGAAATAGCCTATTGTTGTGAAGAAGTCACAGGGGGGGTTGGGTGGAAAGGGTGGGTTAGGGAAGAGGGGGGGGGAAAAAGGGGGAAAAACTTGTATTTGAAAACTTTTTCAATAAAAAAAAAATAATCATGAAAATTGCATTTCATTAAATGTAGTTTTAGTTTCACTACTATTAAATTTAAACAAGTTTATTTTTGTTTTGGCCACAGCCAATTTATGAAGTGCTACCTTCACCAGCATCTCACTTTAGGGAAAAGTGCAGTCCTTTGCTTAAAGTTAGTGTTGTGCCCCTAATTTATATGAACATGTTCATATTTCAGATATGTACGTAGTCCCTGGAATTAATGCATATTCTTCATTGAACTCACTTGGTTTTTGGGGTTTTTTTGGAGCCTGATGTCCTCCGAACATTCTTCAGAGGCTGCTTCCCTTGTGGAATTAGGGAGGTATTTTTTAAAAATTATGTCTTTTAAGTCTCCTGATCTGCTTCAGAACTGCTCTAAAGGATGGGAGCAGGAACCCATGCAATGACAGAGCAATAGTGAGTGTAGCTTCAAAAAGATGGGAAATTGGAGAAAAACATTTCATCCTCCTTTCTACCTGTGGAGACTTTTCTGCAGATGGAAGAAGCTGTCTGTTTGATGCCTGCAGAGAAAGAGAGAGACAGAGAGAGATGTAAATGAAAAATGGTCATATGACCCATAGCAATATTAAATTAAAAGAGATCAGGTTAACTCCATCCTAGTTCTAGTGTAGTTTATCATTTCCAAAAGCAGATATCCTCCTTGGTTAACATGGCTATCAGATAAAAGTTGTAAAGCGAATGATTCATGACATTCCCAACACCTTGTGCATTTCAAATTTGTATAGCAGAGGATTTATTTTTTTTAGCCTAGAAATGGTGAAATGTTTCCCTGCTTGCCCTCTTGCTGTTTTTACTGCCACCTCTCCAGCCAATAGAGAACACATATAAATGATGTGCATGAAAAAATATCAAAAAAAAAGAAGACAAGTGATATAAATCAAGATGATGAATGGGCCAGCATTTCCCTTTCCCAGAGAAAATGGGTTAAAGGGTTTTAAAGATGATTTTGCATCATTGCCTTTCAGATCATAGACCTTACAATAGTTATTCTGTGACAATGAACCCCAATTGTATCACAAGCAACAATGCATCGACCCTGCAGCCTTTGTTAAGAGTGAACAAACTGATCTGTATGAGGCAAGCAACTTTTCAAATGATAGAAGTTCAGCCACTTACACTTGATTTCATTTTCAGTTATAGGGAATTCTCTCCCCTTCTCTGTCTTTCTTAGAGTAGTTTCCTATTGCAGCCTCCTCTATGGCTCCCAGCTATTCCTGAAGCAGACTAAAAAATCCAGTCCAGATTCCAGTGATTCAGCTGTGGGGCAAGGTTAGTAGTCAATCAGCTACAGCCACTGCAGGCCTTGTCTGTTCATCCATCTGCTTCTTGCCTTTCCCATCCATATGAGGAAGACAAAATAAGATAAGTTTTATTGTCCTTTACTTGTATGCATGATGGCACACATTACAATAAAATTCCAATGCCCTTCTCTCAGTAGAAGGAATGTCATCCACTGAACAATGCACAGCCCAGTGGTGGGATTCAAATAATTTAACAACCGGTTCTCTGCCCTAATGACCAGCTGGGTGGGCGTGGCCATAGTGGGCATGCCCAGGGGGTGTGACAGGCAGCACTTGGCCTCCTGCACACCCCTGGGAGCAAAAACGGGCTGCAGGGGGCACTGCACCCCGTGCCCTGTTTTGGGCCTAGAAGGCCTCCCTGCAACCTCCTGGGAGCGAAAAATGGTTGGGGGGGGGGGGACACGCCACTCCTCCCACCCCATTTTGGGCCTAGGAGGCCTCCCTGCACTTATCTTGGAGCCAAAATGGGTTGTGGGGGGAGGGGAGGGGCCAGCCAGAAATTTAACTACTAGTTTGCCCGAACCATTCCAAACCGGCTGAATCCCACCATTGCCACTTCCCCAGGGATAACAATAATAATATAATAAGAGGAGCAGTACCAAAAGTGCTAAGTTATACAAAAATGACACCAAAACATATATTAATTGCAGTCCATTTTGAATACATAACGGATAAAAAAGGCTTGAGAGTTAAAAAGGTTGATACTATATGGAATAAAGCTATTACAACATCTAGTTGTTCTGCTTTGGGTGCCATGAAGTCTTGTCCCAGAAGGCAACAATGAAAACCAGTCATGGAGAGGATGTGTAAAGCCTGACAATATCATAGACATGGGCCAAGCAGCATTTTATATGCCATGTCCTGGCTAGAAGGAACTGAATTTCCAATAATTTTTTCCACCATCCTCACCATCCTTTGCCCAAACTTTCTGTCTGAAGCAGTAATACTTACAAACTAAACAGTAATATAATATAACAGGATGCCTCCCCAGGGGGGTCATATGTGGTGAGATTCCCAGTGTCTGTCTTTTCTTTTTAGAGACTGTTTCCTCCTCTCTCCCTCTTTTGATTCTTTTGATTTCCCAGATGTTTTGCCTACCTGGATGCTTTCATGCTTCTTCCTTTGGTCCCAATGCAAAGCCTTTCTCCACAACCATTTATAGTATCATCATTGCTTTGATGCTACCGTGATTAAAGCAAAGGTAGCTGGCTGTTTCTTCATTTTGTTTCACTATTGGTCCAAGGAAATGTTTTAGTATGGAAACTGACAGTTCAGCTTCATAGAAAATAGGCAGTAACCATTAACATTGTGCAGCTTCATTGTAATGGATTTAATCAATTGAGGGTGGAAGAAGGGAAGCTTTTTGGGAGTGGGAAAACAAGGGGACCAAGCTTCACTCATCCTGGACAGAAACCCAAAGAATGCCCACTGGAAGAACTGAGTGCAGTAATGAGATTGTAGAAGAGGTCGGAAAACATGAGGAAAGTACATTGACTTAAAAAACAACCTTGTGATTGTTAACATCAGCCACAAGATAATCATAAAATGGCAGCTGCAGCCAGTAGAGAACATAAAAGCCTCACTATCCAAGATGAATCATCATCATCATCATCATCATCATCATCATCATCATCTCCATCTTGAATGGAGCTGATGCTAACTTGAACTTGAATTTATATGCTAACCCCATTCTCAATAGCTCTGAGAAGCTCACAACAATCAAATAAAGATATTACAATTAAATCAAACAGATGTACATGGCAGTGGGCAGCCCCTGGAGGGGACCAGATGTCATAGTAGCTATAGTCCCTGACAGCTAAAGCCATCACTAGATTGGAAGTACCTCTTCTGCATGGAAAGCCTTAGGATGGAAAACAGAAGTTATGAAGCAAGCTTCAAATTGGTGTGTGCGTGTGTGTGTGTGTGTGTGCGCGGCATATTTGTGATAGGCTGCAAATGAGTGGAAAACAACATTATTTGAATTTCTTACCTACTCAACCCCATATTATCTGTTTGTGCACTCAGGAAGAGGTGAGTGGCACTATCATGGAGCAAGCAGAAAATGCAAAATCTGCTGTGAGTGAGGGTTTGAGTTCAGTTCAGCTGATAATATTTAAGTGACTTATGAATACATTAAAACTAACACCAGTTATTACCTGGCAGACAATTAGTTACATTGACTAACTAGAACATCCTCTTTAGAAGCTCTCCAGGTCCTGGTGCTTAGCAATTGCAGGGAGGGACATCAATCAGTACCAATAGAATGGTATATATCAGTGGTTCTCAATCTTTTCTTCACCACCTACCTTTATTAAATACCTTTTGTAGCCACAGACTATGGCTACAGACCCCCCAAGACTGAACTCAAAATTTAAACCATAACATTTCTTCAAGCCTTTATGGACACCCTGTGATGACATTGCAGCTTTTCAGAGGGTCATGGAGCACAGATAGAGAATGACTGGTATATATATTCCATTTCTTTTAAGCCCTTTTATATACACTGCTCAAAAAAAATAAAGGGAACACAAGCAGAAGATATCCGAGATCTGAATGAATGAAATAGCCTTATTAAATACTTTGTTCGTTACATACAGTAGTTTTGTGTTTCCTTTAGTTGTTTGAGCAGTGTATAAACTACTGTATGTAAAGAACAAAGTATTTAATAAGGCTATTTCATTCATTCAGATCTCGGATGTCTTCTGCTTGTGTTCCCTTTATTTTTTTGAGAAGTATGTATACCCTGTAGAAAAATCAAGAAATCCCCTCTCCAAAAGAGTGTGCAAGTTTGTGTTTGCGTGTTTGAAAGTCATGTAAAACTCTGTACATAGGGGTATGACATAAAGCAACATCTGTATATCCCTCTGCTCTAAAAGCTGTATCTGACAGCTGGGAGGAAATTAGTAAGAGGCAAAATTAGAGCATGCCTACAGACAATTTAAGCAACTTAGCCTCTATTGTCTGTGTCAGACTGTCAATTTCCTTTCTCTTTTTCTTTTGGTATCTGGTTCATAATTGAAACCATTAGGAGTTGGTGGTGCACTTTGACTCATCCTTCCTATAATCTTGCAAGAGAGAAAAAGACACGTTTCTGACAAGGCGAAGACAAACCTAAAAAACAGAAGAAGACAGGCATACTGAGACTCAAGGGATTTTGCTAAACCAGAATACCTTCTAATAGCACATACAAAAAAGTATGGCTTGTGGTTAGAAACAAGAAGAGAATCAGCTATTTCACACTAAAAATGATTCTTGTGACAAAGTAAATGAAAATGCTGTAGGAATATATATATATATATATATATATATATATATATATATATATATATATATATATATATATATATATATATATATATATATATATATATATATATATTCTTTTTGTTCAATCATGTCAGATTCTGAGAGACTGCCTAGACAAGTTCCTGCAGTTCTCTTGACAAAGTTTTTCAGAAATGGCTTGCCACTGCTTCCTTCCTAGGGCTGAGATAATGGATGAAGATATAACTAGTTCAGGGTCTTTTGAGAGTAATTTTGTTTTAACAGATTTGGGGGTACTGTAACCTTCCAGATTTCTTAAAAGCAACAAACACTAAAAAGAATTGCCAGAGAAAAACAGAAAGAGTCAAAGACACACAGAGAGATTTAATTTCAGCTCTATTGACTGTTCTATGTACAGAGACCTTTGGTAACATCACTTCACAAAGAGACTTGTTGTCTGTCATTATAGTAAGGGGTTCATTTGTCCTCATCAAATTAGTTCTTTCAAAATAGCCTCTTAGTCAGCATCAAATTTTCATGCATTATCATTTTTTCCTATTCATTGTCTTAAGCAATAAAAATAATCTAGCAATCTTTTAGGTGCTAAAAATTCACTTGGAGATTGGGTATAATTATATTTTATTCTATGTTTTTTTTGTTTGTCTTTTTATCTGTCCAATTATACTAGTTCTTGGTTACAAGTGATTACAAACAGAAATAATATGAATAAACTATAAATTAAGACAATGATGGAAATCAATTATTATATGATAGTCTTTTCTCTCTTTTCCTGAATAAACTGGAAGCCAAATTTTGAGTCATTAAATCCCTTTCATTTGAGCTCTTTGTTGCATTACATTTGCAGCATTTCTGAATTTCAAGGGCTTGGTTTAGATTCATAAGAAAATGAACTATTTTCTTCCCATGTGTCAAGCTGTTCGTCTTGATTAAATGTTGTTGGACAGTATTTGTGTGGGCCACTTTTTCATATATAAATTTTATTTTGTAAGATTTTCCATAAATAGGTAGAAATGCCATCGATCGGTTATAGGGAGCAAGGAAGAACCATTGAACAAGATGGGCAAAGTTATTCAAAAACTTTATCTGAAATGTCAATTTTTAACAATTCCCTTCACAGGAACACCAGAAATAAAACCTTAAGGAATCTTCTTAAACTGTTTGCAACAGTTATAATAATTCTCATTCTCCAAATGTTTGCTTATAACTTCTTAGAACTAAACCTCAGGACATTTTCAAGAAGCAATTCGTACAATTGAACACAACTGAAACCATGAAATGCCTCTATCTTCTCTTTTGGCCTAACTCAAACAGACATAATAAGAGAATAACAGAGTTGGAAGGGACCTTGGAGGTCTTCTAGTCCAACTCCCTGCTCATGCAGGAGACCCTATGCCATTCCAGGCAAATGGCTGCCCATCTCTTCTTAAAAGCTTCCAGTGATGGAACAGCTACAATTTCTAAAGGCAAGCCATTCCAGTGGGTAATTGTTCTCAGTATAAGAAAATTAGTTCTAGGTTTCTTCTCTCCTTGTTTAATTTCCACCCATTGCTTCTTGTCTTGCCTTCTGGTGCTTTGGAGAATATCTTGATTCCCTCTTCTTTGTGGCAGCTCCTCAGATACTGGAACACTGCTATCATGTCACCCCTAGTTCTTCTTTTCACTAGACTAGACTAGGCGTAGGTTAGGTATTACATAGTTTAGATATTAGATACATAGTTTAGATATTCAGCATAGCATACAGTTGCTATTTCATCCACAGATTATTTAAATTTATTGCATTAGGTGAACACTGCATTACTGTAGCAGATGGAACAAAAATATTGCCACAAAGAAAAAGCGGTTATTAATTTGAAAGCATTTTTCAGCTGCTGTGCTCCCCTTTTACTGGTACATATATGAGCATCCATGAGGACACTAATGATGCCACATATGTTATGACACCTTCATGCAAAAGACTCAAATTACATAATTTATATCATTAATATGATGACACTGGTGCCATATTCATGGCTTCAACCTGATACCTATGAATATACTTATTTATTAATTAATTCAATTTGTATGCTGCCCCTCTCCGAAGACTCAGGGTGGCTTGTTACTTGTTCAGTAACTAGCTTTTTTCAAGCTTTATTATGCCAAATAAGTGAGGATATTATCAGAATTCTGGATACATTTACATATGTCCAGCTGTTTGCAGGCTCTGTTCCTGAGAGTAATTACTCAATGCATGATACTTACAGATAACCAATGCCACTTTGGTGACATCAGCGAGAAGGTGTGACTTTGCTGAAACATATAGATGTTGGAAATTCTAAGTATTCTAAAAACACCTGAATTGAGCTAAAGTTCTCTCAAATCCAGCTAAACTATTTATTCATAGCTAAATAAACATAGCTAACACACACAATACATACAAATATGGTCTTCCGGGTGCGCTTCAAGGTTTTGGTCACCACCTTTAAAGCACTCCATGGCTTAGGACCTGGGTACTTGCGGGACCGCCTACTACCACCAATAGCCTCCCACCGACAAACAATGTCGACTGGTGGCCCCCAGGGGGAGAGCCTTCTCTGTGGGGGCACCTACTATCTGGAACGAGCTCCCCCGGAGATACGGAGGATCCCGGATCTGCGCACCTACCACCGCGCTCTTAAGACCTTTTTATTCCACCAGGCGGGCCTGGCCTAACTTTCTCCCTCTTTTTAAATATTTTTAAATATTTTTAAATATTTTTAATATTCAAAGTTTAATTTGTTTTAAATTGATTGGGGTTTTTTAATCTGTCTGGGCCAAACTATTTAATTCGATTTTATTTCTGCTTTTTAAATTTTGTATGTATGTATTTTTATTATTGGCTGTTCGCTGCCCAGAGTCCTTCAGGAATAGGGCGGTATATAAATCAAATAAAAGTAAAGTAAAGTAAAGTAAAAAGTAAATACACATTTCCGCCAAAATTCCTTCTATGGCATAAAAATTTAATGATTAATTAGCTAACATTTAAAACATTAATTAATTAAAACATTAATTACCTAACATTCCATGATAAGGTAGAGATTATACTTTTGCTCAAAACTTTGCAATGGCCAATGAATGGACATGATAGAGGACATGAAAACATTCATATCTAATAAATCTTTTATTTGCTGACTAAATATAGTTTACAACAAAAATTAAATACGTGGGACAGGATCAGTGGTGAAATCCTACTGATTCGCACCGATTCGGGCGAACCGGTAGTGATAAAAACTACCGGTTCTGGCAAACTGGTAGTAAAAAAAAGCTACCGATTCCTTCAAACCGGTATTTCTGATGATCAGCTGTGCCACGAGATTTAAAATCGCTAGAAAGCAGGAAATCCTGCTTTCTAGTGAATCTAAATTGTGTGGCACAGCTATTCCCCACCTCGCTGTTCTACTTGCCCTCCCAAGCCTCCTTTTTCCATGCAAAGTGCACGTTTGGTGCATACTGTGCATGTGTGCACACACAGCAGGCATTGGGTGCATACTGCACATGCACACATATGCAGAGTGTGTTTGGTGGACACTGTGCATGCATGCACAGTGCACATTTGGCATGTACCGCACATGTGCGGACACCAAACCAGGGAAGATTTCACCACTGGACAGAGTGCTATAGGGTGCCTGAGAACTTCCTCAATGAGTTTGTAAATTTATTTCATGATGGCTCAAATAAATTCATTAATATTGGTTGCCAGGCATTGTCAATGGCATTCTTGGAAAACTAAAGCCTTACTATTAAAAAAAAAAAGATTTTACACTTTTCCTTTAGGTCTCAAACAATGAATTCTTCAGCAAGTTGTTAGTTACATATATTATCCTATTTTTATTCTGAGGGGATATCCTTATATCACAACTTTGCTTCCTTATCTGCATTTGTTTCCACCAATATTCGTTTTATTCTTACTTCCCTAAAGGATTATGTCAGTCATTTGTGTTATCTAAATCTTAATTTAAAGGATTAGGATTTTCCTAGTAGCTATTTATCTCTGTAATTTCTCTCTGTTGAGCTAAGACATTTCACAGTCTTCTTTTGCACTTCTCTTATCTCTCCATCAATAATCTTTAGCTCAGAGCAAAGTTGGGCTTAAAAAAAGGCAAAATAGCAGTCTGTAGCCCATTCAACATGATTTACAGTCTGTTCCTTGCCATTCAGAAGATGTCACTGAAATTGTGTTAAGTGGATCATGAAATGAAAATGATCTCTCAGAAAAGCCTTACCCAACTCAGAATATAAATGAAATTCCTTCTCAAATCAATGCACAGAAATATATTAAACTCTTACAAAACTTTCATAGAGTTTCTTTTAAAGTAGATTCATGTACAAAAGGTACTAATAGCAAGATGGACGTTTCATTGGGCATTTTATTGGAAAAGATCCTTTCTTTCAAAAGGATCTTACAAAACTTTCATAGAGTTTCTTTTAAAGTAGATTCATGTACAAAAGGTACTAAGAGCAAGATGGACGTTTAATTGGGCATTTTATTGGAAAAGATCCTTTCTTTCAAAAGGATCTTACAAAACTTTCATAGAGTTTCTTTTAAAGTAGATTCATGTACAAAAGGTACTAAGAGCAAGATGGACATTTAATTGGACATTTTATTGGGAAAGAACCTTGAATTTTTTTACCTTCCATGGATTTTCAGATGGCAGTAGTGGTGTGGGATCACATGAAGTAGACTGGAGAAAAAGCCTCTGTGACTAAGGTATGCTAGGCAATGACAGTCTCCCTTTTGAAATTGATCTGTGCTATTACAATCTGTCCTTCATCTATTTGGTTGATCTGCAGTGATTCATGTTATCATTACATAATATTTAAATTATTGTGTATAATTACTCTTGAAGTGAGACTGGAAACATCAACTGCTACAACATGTAGCAGCTGGATTGCTAAACAGCAGGGGTGAAATCTAAAATTTGTTACTACCGGTTCTGTGGGCGTGGCTTGGTGGTGGTGGGGTAATGTGACTGGGTGGGCATGGTCAACTTTTTTTTTTTTTACTTTTAAAAGCATTTTTTCTACAATCTCTTCGGCCAAAGAGGTTGCAGAAAAAAATGCTTTTAGAAGCCTCTGATGATCAGGCAACTCAGCTGGGATCACCAGATCTATGATCCCAGCTGAGCCACATGATCATCAGAGGCTTTTTTTTTTCACTTTTAAAAGCATTTTTTCGCCGAAGAGGTGTAGAAAAAATGCTTTTTTAAAAAAAAGCCTCTGATGATCGCGCAGTTCAGCTGGGCATGGGGGGGCAGGGATTTTTGCTACCGGTTCTCTGAACCACCCGCTGCCATTGCTACCAGATCAGGTGATCCGGTCTGAACTGGGAGCATTTCACCCCTGCTAAACAGTAGAAGGTACCTAAAGATAACACATAACCCCAGTATAGAAAGCCCCCACCTGTTTTCAATTATTACTTTTATAGAAATGCTATAGAGAAATAATCTAAGAGAATAATCTAAAGAGAACAGCATACATACAACATATAAAATATGACACCAAATCAGTCTATTTTTTTTGTCATTTTGTTTTCATGGTCCTCCTGATCAGGCAAACTTTTGATTGAGAGCAATTTTTCAATTTCACAATTTCTCTTAACATAATACATGACTGTTTCATTATTCAGATCAGGCACATTTAGTTGTTCCCAGGTGGTTTTGTTTTAGAAAAGGGAACACTTGAGCTTCAAGCCATGACTGGTGCTGAGACCAAGCATGATGAGCAATTATTCTCCCACTTTTCATGGACAAGGCTTCATCAGAATTCATGTATAAACTACTCAATCAGGAAGGGAAGGCTCAGAACTCAGGATTCTGTCTCTTTCAGAATCCTCTATGTAAGGTTGGGAATTTCAGCAGGGAACTAAATTTATCTCCATTTGGTCTCCCACTAACACCAGAGACTGTTTCCTACATTTGCAACTTCAAAGCTGGTAAATATAGCCACATCTGAGCACTATTCAGAGTGTTTTTAAAGGTTATAAGTCACTTCCCATCTTTAGAGATAGATGGATGGATTTTCCAAAACACACTTTTTTTTCATTTCCTGGATAGCTTCAGGATATTGGTTTTGGCATAGCTTACTCTAAATAAAGAGACATATCCTTTCTTCTTCTGCATCTCATTTCAGTACCTATCTCAGGTCTTCTGGGAATAGCTTCTTACTTGTTTCATTCATGCAATCAATTCAATCAATAACACAGGAAATATTTTCATTAGCTGTTTTTGAATGCCCTTCCTTTCTATCAGTGTTTCTTTTTCAGGAGTGGTACAATAGCCACTTTTGTTTTATTTAGTTCAATTTTTACTTGGCTGTTTTAGCTGAAACCAGCTTGATCTCCATAGAACAGACTGCTTCTCTACCTTGCTTTGACTCTTTTATTGTCCTTTTAAGACATATCAATGTGTACGTTTTGTTCAGTTCCGTTTTAATGCAACATGTGTTCCCATTATAGGCCCCCATTATCTCTATGGTAGTATAGACGTATACTAATCAATTTATGCTTATTTGTCATGGTATATAGAAAATAATGGAACTGGTTCCAGTAACAGGGCTTTATGTTCATTTTATTGAAATGGAAATCTATTCCCATGAAATAAAATGTATTGTTTCGGTCTATGCCTTTAGTTCCTTCAGTCTCTGTCACCATTTTAAATATTCTGAATAAGACCTGTCCCATCTATATTTCTTTGATTCATTCTTTATTTATCAAATTGTTATTCACCCAATTCCGTACAAGGATTTAGATTATTATACTAATTTTAAAAGGGGTCTTGATGGCTCAGTGGTTAAACATGTTGAACTTGTCAGCTGGAAAGATGGCAGCCTGGGTTCAAGACCTGAGCACTGCACAATGGGGTGAGCTCCTATTCCTATCCCAGCTCTTGCCCAATTGGCAGTTTGAAAGCATGCAAATGCAAGTAGATTAATAATAGATACCACTTTGGTGGGAAGGTAACAGCATTCCATGCATCTTTGGCATATAGCCATGTTGGCCATATGACCGTGGAAATTGTCTTCAGACAATGCTGACTCCATGGGCCAAGAAATGGAGATTACACCAACCCCTAGACTGGACAGACCGAACTGGACAGGGAAACGTTTACCTTTTACAAGTTTTAAATATTATATTTCCCTTTTTAATGTAAGATGTTATGGATTCAAAAAAAAATAAAAAATAACAGCTAACTCTGGGAAACTTACAACAACTAAAACAGAGGATCAACATGCTGAGCCTAGAAGTCCCATGGATTTTCTTCAGGGAAATTATTTCAGGATTATGGCCTGAACCAATGGGACAGCTTTTCATTTAATAGTCATGACCCTATGGTATTTCATAATAATATTCCCCAATGTTCGTGCACCCTCAAATGAATGACTTTATAGCAGAGACAATTTAGACGTGATGACCATGTTTGCTTTCAGCTGTATTACAAAGGTTGCCATAGACAGAAACCACAGATTCTCGGTACAAATGCTTGAAAGCTAATTTGTTAAAAATAGATTTTTTTTCCTTTTTTTCTTCAAATGCTACTTTATTGTCCCTTAGAGATTTACTTGTAATGAGCCAAATCACACCACCGGGGTACTTTTTAAATACATTTGCTTTTAAGCAAATCAAGAAAACTCTTTTAAAGTATTCAACAAGCGCTACTTATGTCTTACACAGTTGAATACAACAAAAGTCAGGGCTTTATAAAAAAAATCAACTTTAGGGATAATTATTATTTGCAACCAGTAATTAATATCAATTTACTAGTTTCAGGATGTTCTTTTATCTTTTAAAAGTGATTACTTGCTTGTTAGGTTTAAATCATTCTTTCCTCAAAGAGATCAAGCTTGCTTCCATATGGGTTTCCAATCCAAGTTTAACCTTATCCACTCTGCCATTCTGTGATGTGGTGTGGAAAAATGGAATAAGAATTAAACAGCTATCATTTCTGATTCCAAAAGCCAAGAGTAAAATATGTTGGTTCAAACTATCTTAATATATCTGAATTGTATATTTAAATTGAAAGGAAATGATATGTTCCATCTAACACTTAATAAAGTCAAGAGTGATTAGAAGATTTTGAAGTGGCATGTTTTGCTACTGCATTGACAATACAATTCTCTACATCTGTACTCAGAAGTAATGCAATTCAACAAACTGTCTAAACAGGTAAGAGGCAAAAGTTGAGGAAGAGAGAAAGAAAATTCATAAAATAATTCATAAAATAAATTAACCATAGTTCTGTAAAGATTTTGTTCCCTAAACGTTAAAAGAAAATCAAAATATGAGCAGAAGAAATGTTTTGGCATTTTTATTTACAATTTTATCATGCTAGGGAGGAATGTTTGAGAATCCAGCAGTAACAACATGTTAAAACTGGATTTAGCTGACACTCTCCGGAAGTATCATAACTTCCAACTAATAAGGTACTGTAATCTCAAAACAATTTACAGTGTAAGAAAAGAAAAAATAATAAAATTGGGTTGATTTAAAAAAAAAATTACTTTTATTACTTTATTACTTTTATAAATACCTCAAGTCATCAAACATCCCCAATACTCCTTTGACTCTTATTTTCCCCACAACAACATGTGAGATGTTATAAGTTATAGCTGGAAGAGATGGAGTTCAACATTGTGAAGGAAGAGCTCACTTCATTATAAGTAATGATTAGTGGGCCCCAGATAGTAGAAGAAAGAAGAACAAGAGGAAAGGAAAGGAAAGGGAAGGGAAGGGAAGGGAAGGGAAGGGAAGGGAAGGGAAGGGAAGGGAAGGGAAGGGAAGACCTTTATAGAAGTTGTGACTGAAGAACAAGAAATTCTAAGGCTCTGATTATCTGATAGGTTTTGATGGCCACGGGAGTGGTTGGTGGGGGTGGTTGGATTACTTTTATTCCATGTGAGAAGAAGATGGATCACATCTTTTCAAAGGCAGGAGCAACACTAGAGATCCTCA
Source organism: Arizona elegans (assembly GCA_022577455.1). Lineage (NCBI taxonomy): Eukaryota > Metazoa > Chordata > Lepidosauria > Squamata > Colubridae > Arizona > Arizona elegans. The sequence goes on along the minus strand of JAKOOJ010000001.1, from coordinate 146,396,846 downwards.
TTGTTGCTATGTTCACAAGCAATAGAATATTGGGCGATGAGAATTTGGCCTCACTTTAGAATGGGATCTCTACATTTTTTTTACCCAGCTATTCTGTGGCACTTTTCCTGATTAGGTCTGTTCCTAGTATATTGTGAAGACTGACCCTTTTCCATTTTTTGATTTTGATATGGCATTTCTTCTGGTATGACAGGATTAAGGGGGTTTTGCTTTTAGGGCAGGCATAGTCTCTTGTGAGGTCTGATGGGATTATGTAAACCTGATGGAACTGAGTTTGGCCTTGATCTTGTCTGTAAAATCCTAAAGAGAGATCCTACATTTTTAGTTTGCTACAAGAAAAGAAATCATACAGCTCAAGTGATGTGCCCTATGAGAAAAGGTAAAAACTTCAGTGAGCCCAACCTTATGCAACACTCTTTTTCTTCCCTTTTTTATAATGCTATAAATCTTAATATATTGCATTATTTCAATACAGATTTCGATGCAGTAATGTTTATACAACATAATTAAAATTATTGAAGTTCTATCACCGAAAAGGTTAAAGCACTGAAATTAAAAAAGAAATAAAAATTCTATCGCTTCTAATTTCCATTTAGAATGTCAGTATTACAAGCCTAGGAGTATTTAACTTTTCATCCAAAGTTGAATATACATCCTCTCTTAAATTCCTTTACACTTCCCAATTTTCTTTTTCTTTCCCACACTTTTAAGCCATTAAAAAAACACTGTGTATTTATTCTTGTGATGTATATGGCTGCCCAATTCACAAAGCAACTCTGAGCAGTTTACCTAGGGTTAGAAGCACAATATATATATATATATATATATATATATATATATATATATATATATATATATATATATATATATATTTTAAAAGTCACCTCTAATATCCAAAACAGAATAAACACTCTAAACGAATGCCTTTTTACTTCTAGATGGGTTGACCCCATGCTTTGGCCCAACATCTGAGGGAAAAAAATAGGCTTCAGAGGCCTTACACAACACATGGAGGGAAAGGACCATCCGAATCTCAGCAGGAATATTGCTTCATATGGTAGTTGCCATGACAAAAAAAGTATGTCTCCTAGGCAGTAGTGGTATTCACTTACCTTCGCTACCGATTCGGAACTGGGAGCTCGCAGTTTGCACATGCGCAGAGCATCCATGATGACGTCCAGGTGGGTGGGCGGAGCTTCCTGCCACCATTACTATCGATTCGCCCGAACCAGACAGAACTGGTAGAATCCCACCAGTTCTCCTAGGTCCATTGTAACAGATGTGGGTGCCCCTCTCTCCTATGAACTCCTAGGTTGGTTAAAAGCCTGACTTTGAAATTATCATAAAACTATATTTTCTATCTTATCAGTCCCCTTTCCCTTTCCCTATTTTAAATAACCTTTCTTAATATTATTTGATTTTAAAAAAAGCAGATCTGTGACCAAACTGATCTACATAAGTTTGCAGTTGTGCAAGTATACATATAATATACATTTTTTTTTTTTAAAAAAAATAAGAATCCAAACAGAAATGACTCAAGAAAAAGGGCTCCAGCATAAATTTGTTAAGATTGTCTTTCATGCAGAACAACTCAACTCTGGATGTTCAGCTTGAAATAGTGTGCAGGCTTTCTGGCATCTCACTCTTCAACTAAATTTTGAAAAGATATTATGAGGACTGAGCAATTAGAGGGCATTAAGAATGACAGCAAGATATATAATAGAAAGTTACAATAACAGCAGAATACTCTGGCACCTCCAATAATGATTTAAAAAACACTTTTAAACACCAAAATACATTTTCAAGAACCTTGGAAATAAAGTAGACTGAAACTGTTTTAAAAGCAGATCTGGGCACATTGTTAGATTCAGTCATCTGTATCATTTTGGCCATTCTAATGCTCATATTGTGGCACCAACCAATATCCTAACTTTGGTTCCTTGAAAACCAATTCACAGTAACCTCTAGGAAAGAAGTGGGTAAGTACTGGAACTTTCAGTTCGTTCCCATCCCATTTGTTTATTTATGTTTCCCTTTCCTGGGACTTAATCACAACCATAGTATGCAATAGTGATTTACCTCTTCTCTCACCTTGCTAAGTGTGAAGTGAAAAATTTCAAGCTTTCTATACTTTATAGGAAGCCACTGACAATAGCACATCAGGTTAGATATGCCTAAGGTTAGATATCATGTTTTTTATATTTTATATACAATTTTATTAAAGAGTTATTTTTTAAAAAATAAAAAGTAATGCAGTACATAGCAGTGTATCTTCGGTAAAAATAAGGAAATTCCATTGCAGTTTTCAGGATAATAGACAGTTACTTTCTGGAAGAAATTTTTATTTTTTTCCTAAAAATTAAATACTAAAACCAGATATAATTATTTACATATATATTTAGGTGAGTATATTCATGTATATTCAGAAATTTGTGGCTTTTTCTCTAGAAATTTTTATTTTTTTATTTATTTTTAATTTGATTTATATGCTGTCCTTCTCCGGAGGGTGACTTACAATGCGTTAAGCAATACCCTTCATACTTTTATATATTCATACAAAATCAGCTTATTGCCCCCACAAACTGGGTCCTCATTTTACCTACCTTAGAAAGGATGGAAGGCTGAGTCAACCTTGAGCCTGGTGAGATTCAAACTTACAGTAATTGCAGACAGCTGGTGTTAATTCCAATGCTTTTAGTCTGCTGAGCCACCAGGGGGTTCAGGGGGATTGTGAGTTGTTGTCCTGCTTTTTTTCCCTTTGGTACTGTCCATGAGGTTTTAAATTAAAAGAAATTAAAAGATGCTTGCTCCTGGGGAGGAAAGCTATGGCAAATCTGGACAGTGTACTAAAAAGCAGAGACAAACACTTTTGCCAACAAAAGTGCGTACAGTCAAGGTTATGGTTTTCCCAGTTGCAATGTATGGCTGGGAAAGTTGGACCATAATGAAGGCTGAGCGCCAAAGAATTGAGGCCTTTGAACTATGGTGCTGGAGAAGACTCCTGCTAGTCCCTTGGACTGCAAAGCCATCAAACCAATCAGCCCTAGAGGAGATCAACCCTGACTGCTCTTTAGAAGGCCAGATCCTAAAGATGAAACTGAAATACTTTGGCCACCTAATGAGAAGGAACGACTCACTGTAGAAGAGTCTAATGCTGAGAAAGATCAAGGGCAAAAGAAGTAGGGGACGACTGAGAGCGAGGTGGCTGGATGGAGTCACTGAAGCAGTAGGTGTGAGCTTAAATGGACTCCAGAGGATGGTAGAGGACAGGAAGGCCTGGAGGAACATTGTACATGGGGTCACGATGCGTCAGACATGACTTTGCAACTAACAACAAGTCCTGCTTTAGTACAATGCCAGAGGGTAACCTTGGGCCAATCACGCTCTCTTATCCCTGAGAAGCAGGGAAGGGCAAACCACTTTTGAAATCTTGCCATGAAAACTACAATGACTTGTTCAGATATTCCAAATGTCAACACTGACTTGAAAGCATGCACACACACACACTACATAACACACACACTCAAACATACTGCTCTTCACAGCAATTCCCAGCAACTTTAATATAGCCAATAGCAAAGGATTATAGGAGCCAAAATTCAAAATACTTGAATGGAGTCTTTTATTCATTCCTAATATTGATGTCAAGAACACCAATGAATATTTTCAGTTTCTCTTTTCTTGTATTAACTGTGTTGCACACCGGAAGCAAATTGGAAATTTGAACATTAAAGAAAAAGAAAAAGAAAAAAAAGCCTGCATTTTCAGCACAATCAAGGTTTTCTTCTACAGAGTTTCTACTCATCCACTTTTTCAGTATCTGCTTTGGAAAAATCATAATTCAGAACATCCAATCATAGTCTTTAAATTGTCCCAAGGATGAGTTTGATTTGCAGTACCAATCACGATTCTCATTACAATGAATATCAACCAAAATGAATTCATAATGTTCCTCTTCCTATTCATTACAGCCATTGTCACAAGCAAATGAAGAATGGGAATAGAATTTCTACTATACAATTAACAATACTATATGTCAATCATGCTTGGATTCTATGATCTGAAGGCTGTTCCCTGCTTTCTCCTTGCTTTTAGGAGGTGGGCTTCCTACTCACTGTGCATTCCTACTTTCTACTCAGTGGTGAAATTCATTTTTTTTTACTATTGGTTTTGTGGGCGTGGTTTGGTGGGCATGGTGTGGCTTGGTGGGCGTGGCAGGGGAAGGATACTGTAAAATCTCCAATTCCACCCCACTCCAGGGGAAGGATACTGCAAAATCCCCATTCCCTCCCCACTCTGGGGCCAGCCAATGGTGGCATTTGCCGATTCTCTGAACTACTCAAAATTTCTGCTACTGGTTCTCCAGAACCTGTCAGAACCTGTTGGATTTCACCCCTGATTCTACTTCTACATTCTTTTTTTTTTAAATTGAAAAAGTTTTTCAAATACAAATTTTTCCCCCTTTTTTCCCCCACTCCTCCATAACCCCCCTCCCCCTCCCCTCCCCCTGTGGCTTCTTCAAAATAAAACCCAAATTCATAACAGATTATATAATACTTTAACATCCCCTTACTCCATCCCCCCTATGCTGACCCTTTCTTTCTAATAATATTATTATATCCCCCTTATACTTTACATTTCAAAATAACATTCTACTATAACATTATATAATAACTCCTAATTTAGCATAATAATATTATTATATCTCCCAGTTTAGCAATTTCTGCTCATAATCTACCCTTTTTCTCCCCCCCATACACATATCTCTTAAAACAAATCTTTTATGTATATTAATATAACGTTTCAAAGCAACCTTCCACTATAAAACTATATAATAAATCCTAATTTAACATTTATTCAACTCATAATCTGCTCATTTCCTCCACCCCCATAGATATATCTCTTAACTCAAATCTTTTACATATATTCATATCTAAACATAATATCCCTTTTCTTAAACTAAACAATCAATAAGCTAACCTGTCTCCACCCACCTTCCTACAAGACTACCATACTTAATAATTCTTAGTATCTTTATTCTTCTGCCCACACCACTAAAAAATATTCCCTTATGTAAATAAAATCCTCTTAAAAAGACTTTAAGCTTGTAATCCATATGATATCTTCTGTAATATCTTTCAGATGGATTGTTAGCTCCATCACCCATGTTCCCTAATTCCAACAGTATGTTCGGTATCTTCAATTACCATCTGCCCCCATCAATAGCAAATATCTTCTAAAAAAAAAAAAACAACCACCCGAGTGACTTTATATTTGTGTTCCATATAATGTCTATAGTGGTGTCTTTCATCCAAATTATTAATTCCAACCACCGTAATAGGGTAACAGCCAGATCATCTGTGTGCTCCAATCCCATAGCTCTCTTGCCTTGTAGCTCAGCATAAACATAGTACATTTATCAAAGAATCCAAAAAAAAGATAGTTCCAATCCATTCAGTTTAAGGCCCTTTTCACATCCCAAAAGTACAGCACTGCAGAGGTCTGTCACTCTCCTCAGGATAATATAAACCAATACTTTGCCTCAGCTATCTTTTCATATGTTCAATCATCTCTTAGATAACTGGCATTACGTTGTTGTTTAGTTTAAAAGTTTTTATTTTTGTGAGACCTGCTTCTTCTTTTCTTGACTTTTTGTGGGTTAGATCTCCATCATGATTTCCTTTCTATAAATTGTATATCAACTGTTTGGTTTTCATGCTGATCTATAACTTGATCTTGTTGGTTTTGCTTTTGTGGCTTTAGTCTCCATTCTGGTTCTATGAGTTGTATATCAACTGATTGATTTCCATGCTGGTCTGTAACTTGATAAGTCATCACATTAGAATCCAGAGCCGCCTCTCTTTTAGGGAGAATCCAGAAGTGGCTCATCTACAAAGACTTCTGTAACTTGTTGTTTTTCCATTACTTCCACTTCCTTCTGCTTATCCTGAATTTCTATTTCTTGTTGATTTTGCTTTTTGAGAACCTTGTAGTAAAATTCTTCCGCTTTTTCAACAGTATTTAGTTGATATCTTTCCCCTTGATATCTCAATATTATACCAACTGGAACGTCCCACCTGAATGAGATGTGTTGTTTCTTTAGCTCAGTCACCAAGAATCCAAATTTCTTTCTATCTTTTAGCATCTTGGGCGGCAACTCTTTATATATCCAGATCTTTCTTCCGTACAATTGTAGAGTAGAATTAAAGGATTTTTGCACAATATCATTTCTTATTTCTTTATCTGTGAAGTAAATCACCACATCTCTAGGCAATTGCCTTTGCTTTGCAATCCAAGAATTTACTCTATAGGCCTTGTCAATCTTACAAGATACCTCCTCAGGATGAACTTTTAAAATCCCGGCCAGAACTTGAGCAGATATTTTTCTTAAATCATCTCTATTATTTTCCTGTAACCCTCTCATTCTAACCGCAAATTCCGTGAGCCTGTATTGCATCATTGTAACTTCTTTTTCAATCCCTTGCTTTATATCTTCTGCATTGTAAGTCTCGTGACCAGCTTCCTTCTTAGACTTTACTTCTAAACTATTGTCTTGAATATTTATCAAATCATTTTCAATTCTTTGTATTTTATTATCCAAATTATAAATCTTATCATCAACTTCCTCCATTTTAGACTAATAACTTGATATTTGTATCCATCTTTATAACTATTTCTGAAAAAGCATTAGTCACTGTTACAATCTTTCGTTGCAAATTATCATACTTTAGTTGTATCAATTCTTTAATTTCCTGCCTAAATTTTTCAAAATTCTGGTTCACAGTCTCGTGATATCTTGCCATTTCCTCCAGGACAAATTCTTTTAAATTAAAGCCATTCTGCTGAATCTGTAAACTCGGAACTTGTTCACATAATTGTAAATGGGGGAACACCCCTCCCCCCGCTGCTTGTTTGTCAGGCTTTATTAGTTTTAGCGCCATCCTGCCACACCAACAAACTCTTTTTAAAGCAAGAAAACTTCTCCCCAAATAAGATCAATATCAAATCTCAAAAAAAAAAAAGAAAGAAAAGAAACTTAAAATCCACACAAAAGATTTTTTTCCTTTTTCCTTTTAAAGAAAAAGACTTCTCTCCAAACAATATCAATAACAAATCTCTAAGAAGAAAGAAACATGAAATAAGAATTTTTTCTCTGCACTTCTAACCAGCACTTTTGCTAGATACTTTGTAGCTTTATAACTTTGTAATGTTATAAGCTATTCAAACAGAAGGACTTTCACTTTCAGCTTTTCTCAAGCCTCAGCCAGTCACCATTTTAAACTCTCCTTTTTCCTTTCACTCTTCTTTAACTTTAAAATCAGTCTTGGGGTTAGAATACTTGCAGTTTAGGATCCCCAATCCAAATTTCATCCTGCTTATTCAGATGATCTGTTAATTTCGTTGATTGGTCCGGTCCCAGCGCCTGGCTCTGCAAAAAGGCAGAGTTCTCCCGAAGCCCGGAGCAGCGGCGAGCGGAAATAGGGAGCCACAACCTGCTCGTCCCCAAGAGTAAAAAAAAAACTCTGGGGACTTCGCAGAGGGCTCTACCTGCCCTCGCCTGCTCTGTCTCACATTTCCTTCAGGAAATGGAGTTTTTCAAGCCGCCTTTCAGATGTAAAGGCGGCTCTTTACAGGCAACGGGGCTGGCGGTCTCAGAGGACCGTCTGGCGGCGATGGAAGCCAGACTGGAAGCCTCTACTTCTACATTCTTATTCTGGACAGTAAGACTTCTGATTGCTTGTCAACAAGAATACCAGGACACATTTTTTAAAAAAATGGTATTATGGTTGTGGCAAGATTATGAGCGTGTATGTTGTCTGTCTAATATGGGAGGGCAATAAAAATATGTTTATTTTACTTGCATCCTAGACAGTACTTTTGTAGAGTTATGTAGTTTTTATTTAGTGATATCCATCTGAGATGATTATTTTTCCTCATAGTACAAATAATCTTATCTCTAGATACAGGTACATACTCACTGATACATATCACACCCTGCATAATATCATTAATATCATTTTACATAAAGATGTAAAATTGTATCCATACTACATGATGTGTTAGATCTCTTTCACTATATAACAGTGGTGACATTCAAATTTTTTCCCTACCGGTTCTCAGTGGTGGGATTCATTTTTTTTAACAACCGGTTCTGTGGGTGTGGCTTAGTTGGGGGTGTGGCTCAGTGGTCATGTGACTGGGTGGGCATGGCTAGCTGGTCATGTGACTGGGTGGGCATGGCTAGTTGATCATATGACCGGTAGGTGTGGCTAGCTGCATAGGGACTACAGAGGGCTGAAAAAAATCATTTCTGACTGGTCCTCGCACTTTTGACCAGTCCTCACACTTATGACCATCCTCACATTTATGCCCGTTGCAGCATTCTTAATAACCGTGTCACTCATTTCACAACTGCTTCTCTTCATCATGGTGACAAGATAGGGCAAAAACGTAAAATGTGAGGACAGTCGTAAGTTCAAGGACTGGTAAAAAGTGCGAGGACCAGTCAGAAATAACTTTTTCAGCCCTCTGAGTAGTCCATATGCCTAAAAGGATACAGCAATAGAGAGGGATGAAGGAAGGGAAGGGAAATTAGAGTAGGAGGGAGGGTAAAAGAGGGAGGAAAAGAGGAGGAGAAGGAGAAAGGAAGAGGAAGTAGGGAGGAGAAGAAGAGGGGAGGAAGAGAAAGTAAGAAAGAAAGAAAAAAGAGAGGTGGTAGGTTTGAGGAGAAAGATTGCTGTACAATAAAAAAGATGAAAGGGAAAAAAGGCAACCCCAAACAAATATAAAGATATTAAGATAAAGAATGAATTGTTAAATCTGCTCCAGCAAGCAGCAGAGCCCTGAGCAAAACAGCTGAGAGCAAATCAGCTGAGATTCAGGAGCTGATCTAATCAAGGGCTAATTAGCCTATGCTGAAGCTCCGTGGGCCAATAAAATTACAAAAAAACACCGAACCGTTTGTTAAATTGCTGGCTTGCCCGCCCCTCGCCCACCACTATTTATTGGCAATAAATAGTTGTGCGGAGGGGCAGGGCGAGCCAGCAATTTAACAAACGGTTCGACCGAACCTCCTAGAACCGGCAGAATCCCACCACTGCCGGTTCTGTGGGCGTGGGTTGGTGGGGTGTGACTGGCAGCGGAGTCAGACAGTGAGGAAGTTGAGGAAGAACATGGGCCAGTCCTGGAGGCTGGGAAATGCCTAGATGAGGGCTCTACATCGGAGGCAGAGATGGGGCCAGGGCCATCTGGGAGTGATGTACAGACTCTGGAGCCTCCAGAGGCTGACAGGAGAGAGGCAGAGGAACAGGAAGAGCCTGTTCCTAGTTTACGCATGAAAAGAGCTGTCAAAAGGCAAGAGCAGCTAAAGCAAAAAGGATGACTCGGGAGTAAGGCCAAGAGATGATTGGCCCCTCCCATAAGGCTTAAAAGACCAGCAATGGCTCTTGGGCTCTTTGTTGGAAAACAACATTGATAGATTTGTTTCTTTTCTTGCTGCATTTATTTCTTGTCGGCGTCTTCTGCTTCTGAACTTTTGCCAAGAAAAGCCTTTGGCAGCAAAGTAGACCAAGGTTGGTGATAAGGCTGAAGAATTGTGTTATAAAGAATTTGTTTTGAATTAGTTTGGACTACACTGAGAATGAGTTAATTCTCAGCTGTTCTAATAAAATCTGTTTGTTTAGAACTGATTGTGTCTGATAATACCTACTTGGGCCTAGGTCCCAACAGAAGGTATGGATGAGTTGTCTGGCAAGGGAGAGCAGGCAGCAGGTGGCGAGCAGGTGGAGGCTCTGGGGCAAGGCTGGAGCTGGGGAATGGCACATTTCCTGACTCGGTTGAGCCGGGCCCCAGCCCCTGACCCAAGGTGAAGGACGAGCAGGCAGCATGCATTGCTTACTTTTGGTGATCTGAGCAGGTGAGGCGACTGGGAGATGACTGGCTGGGCTTTCTGGCGAAGGCAACATATATAGGGTGTGGGTGTGGGTTGGGTGGGGTGAGCGGCTGGAAGAGGCGAGCGGTGGCCAGAAGGGGCGAGCAAGTGGCCGGAAGGGGTGAGCAGCAACTGAGCGAGTGGGTGGAGGTGGGAGGGGCCAACCAGTGATGGTTTTTACCAGTTCAGCAAACCAATTCAAATCATCCCTACCAGTTCACCTGAACTGGTCCAAACTGATCGAATTCCACCCCCTTAACAAAAAATCATAGTTCCTCTTTCCAGTGCTCTCTCATCAGCAATGAAGTCTAGTGTGAATTAATGATGGAGTCAGATATTTTCTTTAATCATTCAACTAACAAAGAAATTGGGCTTTTCATTTAATGCTTGTATTCTTTTATTAACTGAACGAATGAACACAAATATAACAAAAAATATATGCAAAATTATAATACCCAGGGTGTATGTTTCACAGATACATATTTATCTATCAAAACTTTACATAACTATTTCAATGAATAGCTGCCATTTTTAGTGTAATCATCATCCATAGCTAATCTACACAAATAAGCAATTCAATTTTAAACTGCAGATCACAGAGTTGTTGGACCCTTACATTTATATTTACAATGCTGAAGAATCAGTCTTTTAGCTATAACCAAGGCCTTTGTCATTGAGGACACTGAATGAGAATAATTGGTACACTCTTCTATAAATGCCTTTATTTTATGCATTCCCCAGAGACCTTTCTCTGAGGAGCAGTGTTTTCATAGAGACAAATAAATAAATAGGAAATATGCCTATTAGGACAAATGCATGTGTTAATTTGCAAATGAGGAAAAATATACATGTAGAAATTTTTGAGTAGATTTGTCATTGGATGGAAGTGATGTTAGCTTTTTAGGGAATAAGAATTGAGAGGCAATTAAGAGGCAAGAGGCAAGTAAAGAGAGATATTTTTGGAAACGTTTTTGACAGACTATTACGAAACTCTGTTAAAAAATACTGTGAAATTGGCTTGTGTACATTGCTTATTTCAGGTCATTCAGTTATGTGGCTCACTGAGTTCATGGCACTTATCTGGGTAAGTAGGTATTAAAGGTAAAGGTTCCCTTGCACATATGTGCTAGTCATTCCTGACTCTAGGGGGCGGTGTGCATATCTATTTCAAAGCTGAAGAATTAGCACTGTCCGAAGATGTCTCCATGGTCATGTGGCCAGCATGACTAAATGCCAAAAGCGCACAGAACATGTGGCCTCAGACAGGATATTGTTTGTTTGTTTATTTTTCATGTTTCTAAACTGCCCTTCTCTCAAGGCAAAGAAGGTATAAAAGTGACTTCGGCGGACACTTTACCTTACTTCAATATGAGTTTTTTCATCCTCCCTTTTTAGTGCCCTGAAAATATCTGGCAAATGTCAGCTAGCCCACTAGACTCAAGGCAATCTTTGTAATTCAACATTTTATATTTACAATATGGTCAATTGATATCTGTAATTGAAACATAAGGCAAAAACTTATTTTGTTAAGCATGGTCAATATTTACTTATCCATGTTTTTATTTGGCCCTGGGTGGGAGATGACAGACAGGAACTCCATTGAACACAAATTGGCATGAAGAAGTCAATTGTTAACAGTGTTTAATAACTGGACACAAAAAATAGCACTCCAAATAATGTCCCTTTTTTGAGCCTCCAGGTTTATGTTGCATGTCAATTTTCTGCTTGAACACTTAGAAGAGATGCTAGTACACCCTAAAATATAGTACATAGACACAACTTATTTCAGCACTGTGTACAATTTGCCCCTTGAATGGGAGGCATTACATTTCTACCACTTGTTTGGTTTGGTTTTTACCAAAAGCAAAATAGAAATCTCAGAGGTGTTCATTATAGGCAGGATAAAATTTATAACAAAAGAACAACCTTTCATACCCACCCAATTCTGACTCTTAATTGGGGAACTGTTCTTTAGAAACAATTTATCTCATCAGCATTAATTAATATGGCTTCCTGAATAAAAGTTAGTTAGTTAGTTTATTATATTTGTATACCACCCTTCTCCCGAAGGACTCGGGGCGGTGAACAGCCAGCAGATAAAAGACAGAAAATACAAAAATTAAAACAATATTAAAAACCAATTAAATTAATTTGGCCCTCAGTTAAAACACCCCCATATTAAAACCCATAATTTAGCAATTTAAAATTAAAGCAATTTAAAAAGTATGGTCAGGTCAGCCAGGCTTGATGAAACAAAAATGTCTTTAAGGCACGGCAGAAAGTGCACAGATCCAGGATCCACCAGATCTCCAGGGGCAACTCGTTCCAGAGAGTAGGTGCCCCCACAGAGAAGGCTCTCCCCCTGGGGGCCACCAGCTGACATTGTTTAGCCGACGGCACCCTGAGGAGCTTCTCTCTGTGGGAGTGTACTGGTTGGTGGGAGGCTATTGGCGGCAGAAGGCGGTCTCGTAAATACCCGGGTCCTAAGCCATGGAGTGCTCTAAAGGTAGTAACCAATAACTTGAAGCACACCCAGAAGACCACTGGGAGCCAGTGTAGCTCGCGCAGGAGAGGTGTTACATGGGAGCGCCAAGTCGCCCCCATCACCACCCACGCGGCCACATTCTGGACCAGTTGGAGCCTCCGGGTGCTTCTCAAGGGGAGCCCCATGTAGAGAGCATTACAGTAGTCCAAGCAGGACGTGATGAGGGCATGAATGACCGTGCGTAAGGCATCCCGATCCAGAAAGGGACACAATTGGTGGATCAAGCGAACCTGATCAAAAGCCCCCCTGGCCAACAATAAAAGTCATTGTTGCTCTCTTATCAAGCACAGGTTTAGGGAACAATTGTTTGAAAGGTTATTTTGTTACTTCTAGCCCTTCAATTTACACACTTAATCTATCATGGTAGACATATTCATATAAGATTATGGAGGGACAAATTGGCAAAGAACTATTTCAGTCTGGGAGAATTCTCATCCAGTCCTGGACATAGAATTTTTGTAGATGTCCAATCCCATGGCCTCAGAAGGAGAAATATCCATGAATAGCATTAGTTTACTGATGACAACTAATTTATGAATGATAACTTTCCAGTTGTTTTCATATATATAATAAACATCATGGAAAGAAGCTGGAAACTCTCCAAACTTCCCCATCTAAAACACGTCCAATACATTTTTTACTGTCTACTGTATATAGCAGAACTACCAAGAATGCCAGTTCCTTCAAACACCCCAATAAGATGCTAAAGATATAATATCAGCAAAAGATGTTGATGTTATCTAGATTGAATGATGGTATTTTAATGCATGGCAACACCTGCTTTAAGATGGTATCTTCAAACAAGAATTCACTCTTTTTCAGGGATCATTAAATTCTCTTACAAGACAAGCAATAGAGGGACTTTAGAGATAAATAGTGGTGAGAATTTTATCCATTAGGAGACAAATAGTAAATGTGATTCAAATATATTAGCAATTATTCTCAAATCCTGAGAATGATATTGCCCAAAACAGTATCAGTCTGGCATAAGTCTAGGTAGTTTCGTCCCTAGAGAATTATATGCACCGTTCAACCCTGTTCCACTATACTAAAACTCCAGAATGCATAGCAAATGGCCCACTGTATCCATTATAAAGTCATGAATTTTGTCTTTTTTATTAGAGACTGATCTTGAATCCAAAAGAGAAGCTTCAAACTTGATTATTACTGATTCTAGAGCAGGGCTATCATACTCCCGGCTTGTGAGCCAGATGTGTCATGCACTGGCCACGCCCAAGTGCAGTTTAGCAAAGGGGGGAAAAATCCAGATATATCACGTGATGCTGCCGTGACAATGCGACTTTGACACCCCAGTTCTAGAGCCAGCTGTTCCTTCAGAGGCCTGCTTGGGGAAGTGAAATTATATGGGTACACATTAGAATCATACATTTTGCTGAAAATGTATTTTATTCTTTTTCCTTAAAATTGTTGCAGCATAAGAAATGCTGAACAGAAGCCATTTTTATGCTGAGCTGTGGTTTGTATTTTCATCATTAGAAAATAAGATATTTAAAATAGCACTTTGATATTTTTTAATGGTAGAATTGTAACAGAAAATTATACAGGGAATCTTTTGAAAGAGCAAAAAAAAAAAAATCACTCAGTTTTGTTAAAAAATGATTTTGCATGCCATCACCATGGAAGCTCACAAATATATTTTGTATCTTTTCCATTTTATTTGTTCATATTTTTATTATCCAAATTATGTTCTTTTAAAGGACATAATTATCTAAATGCCAGATTTAACAAATTTGGTAGAAAAAAAGAATTCCTATATTTGAGGAGGGGAATTAGATCTAAGAATTCTATTTTTTTTATTGTAAAAGCAATAGATGAAGGCACTTGTTACCATAAAGTTTATGAAACAACCCCCACCCCCCACTGCATCCTATTGAGAATAGTTCTGTAATTTGTCATAGGTAAAGTGTAAGAACTGTTAAAGTTATATCTTACCAATATTTCCATTCTACCTCATTCAGTATTCTTAAAGGAAACATGCCAAGAACTTTTGATAAATGCCACGATTGAACATGCAATGAGATTTTAAGGCTTTGGTTCAGAACACTTTCCTGTCTATCTCTTTGAGAAATGATACAAAACTGCATATCCTTGAATTCGGGCAATTCATTATTACAGTTCTGTAATAAATTAAGAAGCACTTGAAGCTGTTTTATTGTGGTATGAAATTTTGTTGTTGTTCCATTGAGCTTGTAGGCTGTTCGGGGGGTGGGGTCACATTATGGGTCATCAACCCTAAGTAACTGCAGAACTACAACCATTTGACTAATGATTAATGGTAAGTCCTTTCCATGGGACTTTAGTAAATGTTAAAAAGTACAAAAATGATGAAGCCTCTGTAAATTAAATTCAATCCCTGATAACCAAACAGAAAAGTCTATATGGTGGTGTTGGGTTTTTTTGAGTGGGGTGGGGAGAGAAAATAGGATTTTTGACTTTTGAAGAACACTTCTAGTCCAAGGGTTCTAGGTCAAGGGTCAAGGGTTATTTGATTCTTGGTGATCCTCCAACCAGGTGCTCACCATTTCTAACTAACGCTACTTAGAGCTGTTTGTTTCTTCAGCCATAGTCATTAGGTGCTGCCAAAACATAAGGACAATATAAAGTCAAGGTCTGTTTGCCATTTTTCCATGGCTTGAACTCTTCAAAAAAAGTATCCCAATAAGTTAAATATGAACTTGCAGTTCTGAACAAAAGTTCAACTCTTCCCTGTCTTAATAGTATGTAGGAGTCAAACTAGAAATGAGATAATAACAGGAGCTGCTAACAGACAATCCAAATACTTGTTCATTGATTGCTTCATTGAATCCATTAACGTTTCCATCCTCACTTTAGTTTAGCCAGTCCAGAACAGAGACGGCATTGGTCGTATTGGTTGATGATCTCTGGAGGGCTCGGGACAGGGGTTGCTCCTCTGTCCTGGTCCTATTAGACCTCTCAGCAGCTTTTGATACCATCGACCATGATATCATGCTGCACCGGTTGGAAGGATCGGGGTGGGGGGCACTGTTTTACAGTGGTTCTCCTTTCTCTCTGACCGGTCGCAGTCTGTGTTGACAGGGGGGCAGAGGTCGACCCCGAGGCCCCTTGTATGTGGGGTGCCGCAAGGATCGGTCCTCTCGCCCCTTCTGTTCAACATTTATGTGAAGCCGCTGGGTGAGATCATCCGTGGTTTTGGGGTGAAGTACCATCAGTATGCTGATGACACCCAGCTGTACATCTCCACCCCAGACCACCCCAATGATGCCCTCGAGGTGATGTCCCAGTGCCTGGAGGCCGTACGGATCTGGATGGGGAGGAACAGACTCAGGCTCAACCCATCCAAGACCAAGTGGCTGTGGTTTCCGTCGTCCCGATATAGTCAGTTGGCGCCATCTCTGACTATTGGGGGCGACCCAATAGTCGGCCCCCACAGATGGGGTTCGCAACTTGGGCATCCTCCTGGAACTCGCGGCTGTCTTTAGAAAAGCATATGACAGCCGTGGCCAAGAGGACTTTTTATCAGGTTCGCCTGATTCGCCAGTTGCATCCCTTTCTGGATCAGGACTCGTTACGCACGGTCACTCACGCCCTTGTCACCTCACGCCTGGATTATTGTAATGCTCTCTACATGGGGCTCCCCTTGAGGAGCACCCGGAGGCTCCAACTGGTCCAGAATGCGGCCGCACGGGTGGTGACGGGAGCGATGTGGCGCTCTCATGTGACCCCCTCCTGCGCGAGCTACACTGGCTCCCGGTGGTCTTCCGGGTGCGCTTCAAGGTTTTGGTTACTACCTTTAGAGCGCTCCATGGCTCAGGACCAGGGTACTTACGAGACCGCCTCCTGCCACCAGTAGCCTCTCACCGACCAGTTTGCTCCCATAGAGAGAGGCTCTTTGGGGTGCCGTCGGCCAAACAATGTCGACTGGCGGCCCCCAGGGGGAGAGCCTTCTCTGTGGGGGCACCTGCCATCTGGAACGAGCTCCCCCCAGAGATACGGAGGATCCAAGACTTACGTATTTTCCGCCGCGCCCTAAAAACGTTTTTATTCCAACAGGCTGGTCTGGCCTAACTCTCCCTTTTAAATTGGCTTTTAAATTGGGTTTTAAATCTCTTTTAGATAAATTGGATGTTTTAATCTTTGAGCCTAAATTATTTCATCTGTTTTTTAATAGTTTTTAACTTTTGTATGTCTTTGTATTTTATTTATGGCTGTTCACCACCCTGAGTCCTTTGGGAGTAGGGCGGTATACAAATATGAAAAATAAATAAATAAATAAATAAATAAATAAATAAATAAATAAATAAATAATACAGGGTAGGAAATGTGATCAATATTTTCTAGGTACATATAGAAGAAATCCATTATAAACTTCTGTCCAACACTTGGCTACATACAAAGAATTTTCACACAATATTAAACCATTGCTTTGCTTAATTGTCCCCCCTCTCCTTCGGTCCCTTGATGAAACCCAGTGATGTCAAACCAATGTAATTATTTTATTTTATTTAATGTATGTTAATATAAGTACCTTCAATATAGCATTTTTCTTCTTCTTCAGAGGTCTTCTTGACCTCTGATTTGGTGCTCTTCCCCACAACTGATCATAGAAAATATACATGCATTGCAAAAGTTGCAATTTTTATCTACTGAAATATTTAATCTCTGCTGTCAAAATAAAGCAACAGAATTTCTGGTCCAACTGTAATTGTAATTCTAGAAATATATTATAAGAAATGTGCTTCAGGGATTTTAGAATGATAGAATAGTAAGGAAGCTTTATCACGTTTCTCAAAGCCCATTGAAAACATCTCTCCAGTATGCTGAATTGAATAACCTGATGTCAAGTTTTTAATGTTCCTCTAGGGAAAAAAAAAATAGAAAACTGGTCCATGAAGTGATTAAAGCAGTAGATCAGCACTCAGGTTTCTCACCTGGTTATCTTCCTTAAAGTCCAGAATTAAAATCACCATAGCATAGTGTTGGCACTTTGAATCTCAACAGGCTCAAGGTTGACTCAGCCTTCCATCCTTCCGAAGTTGGTAAAATGAGGACTCAGATTGTTAGGGGCAATATTCTGACTCTGTAAACCACTTAGAGAGGGCTGTAAAGCACTGTGAAGTGGTGTATACTAAGTGATTTTGCTATTATTTTACAAGGGTACTTCTATTGCATTCATAAAACTCTTTCTTCCTACACCCCTTCAATTAAAAATCCTTTTGATCTGATGAAATAAGCTAATGCTTTCTATGGACTTGATTAACTGGTTGAATTTCATGGAAAATTTATAGAAAAAGGTGATCCCTTATATTGATGTCTTTTAAAGTAACAATATTTTTTTTTATCTCTCTACATATATACTTAATACACATACATGCACCCATCCACATGAAATTCTATTTGAAGAAATGGGATTTAACTATATGGAACTGAACATAGATCCATATCAGCTGTAAATTTAACATCAGTTTGGGGGTGAACCCTGTAAACATTCATGAACTATAATAAAAAACAATTATATCAAGCTAGCAACAAATGGTTTATTGATTGCATTAGATTCTAAATGCCTTGAGTGCATAATGTAGGGCTTTCCTACATTAAGTCCATATGCCAGCTCTTATGAGAAATGAATATATTTGGTGGACCTTTAAGGTCACCTAAACATAAACATTGATGTATAGTGTATTTTTTGTTTCTCAGTGGAATTCAAGGTAGCAGCAATTGAAATAAACATCTTTCCTATATTTTGATAAAATGAAACTGAATGGAAAATAAGAAATCTTTGGGTTGTGTTGATTTTAAATGCTTATGCTGCTAAAGTAACACAGATAATCTACCTTTTGTAAGTGCATTAGCAAATTCTGATCCATGCAAGGAAAAAAAAATATATTTTCTAATCTATTTGTTAGAAAAATGTAACTACAGAAAATTCCAGGAATTCTTTTTATTTAGACAAACCAAAATTTACTCTGGTCCATATGTATTTTCATACCTTACTTTGCCTCAGTAATTATATCAAGTAAACCATAAAATCTTTCAATTATGTTAAATGCGTTTTATAATTGCAGACTTGTCTGAGACATGCTCATTGTCTCACTGTTGTGTTGTATGGGATTTTATTGGAGTTGTAATTTCCAGACTTCAAAACTGAAGGCTTTGTTCATTTTTCTTTGGCCTTGATGCAACAATAAACAAGTAAGCATTGTTTGAAGATCTGAGGGAGAGATTACAAGAGGTGATTTGTGCAAAAGCACTGACACATTTTGAAAATGCAGAGATCGAGATAAATCAAATATCTTGGGGATGCAAGCATACCAATGAAAAACTTCCAATCCAAGGTGAACTTGCAGCAACTTTGTGAAAGTCCATATCACAGGAAAACTTCTTCAGTTTATATCACAGTAATATTTTTTTTCTTGAAATTTGGAAGGAAACAGCCCCATGTATTAATTTCTTGGGATTTCAAATACCAGTAGTAAACAGCCAGACAACTTCATGTGGAAAGCACAGATCACACCCCAACTACAAATAGGAAATTTTTAAAAAGAGAGGGGACATGTAGATTTGAAATGTCCTTTATTATTTCTTTCTTGAGACAATCAGTTTATTACCACACTGATGCCAATAGGCTATTATTAAATGTGGCAACTTTTCCTGGCTCCTCTTGTAGTCTACCAAAGGCCATATTTCAAGCAGTAGGATTTTGTCCCGATTAATTCAAGGCAATAGGCCACAGCATGGGGATGGGACAGGGGTTGGAAAAGTCAAGATGGTCATGCTGTGAGCATGCAATGGGACAGGATATCAACTGCGTGGTTGGTTTTATTTGGGTATTTTTGCCCTCTCCCCTATCCTGACATCCATGCAGTGGGCCTATAATAAATATTAGAGGGATCCAGGACAAACAAATTAATAGAATCAAGAAAAATATTCTATCCCAATCTTCTAAATCCAGAAGTGGGTTTTTTAAAAAAAGTTTGAACCTTGGACAGCAAGAATTTACAGTTGAACCTTCATATGATTATTTGTTCAATTAATATGTCAATTAATTGATTTAAATGATTTGGTGTCACTTTTTGTACCATAATTCCACTTCACAGAGATTGTGCGACTGTCCTAACAACAAATTCACACAACCTAATCTGATTACAATATTGGTTTACAGTACATTACATAATATAATATTTTAACAGAGAAGCCTAGTATCATGGCTATGGTTGACACCTAGAAGCTTCCAATATATTACTTAAGTATATTTGCTTTCACTTTAAGCCATTAAAAGCTTGTTAAATGATCAGCTTTATCTCCATATTTTTTAATGGAAAAGTATGATTATGACATGCAGCCTCTGGCAGTTGGGCGGTAGACAAATTTAACAAACGCATAAACATATAATCTAGCATTTGAAGTTGACCGTGTCATTCAAGCTAGTCTATCCCAGATATGGACTTCAGAATTGGTTGAAGAATTGTGGGAATTGAAGTTCACCCTATAGAGGGAAATTCAGGTTGGGAAAGAGTATCCTAGCTCTTCTTTCAGTGCATTTCTAAGTTGGATGTATAAACATTCCTAAAACCAAAGGCAGTAGACAGATCCACAGAGCAGCACAAGAGATAAATAGCCCTGATTTATGGCATTGTAAGAGAAACAAGAGCCATTAGAAGCAATAAAGCTTTGCATGAAAATGAGCAAGGAAGAAATGAGGGAAAGGATATTTTGGAGACTGGAGGGTTTTGCACTGTTCTGGTGCCATCATGGTCACCTATTGGATATTCAGTGGAGGATATAATACATTTAATTATAAACTAAATTGTGGATTTAATAGAGAACATTGTGGGTAGTTCTTTTAATCAACTGACTTCATGCAGTTCCTGTAAGTGGCTGTAGGCTGGGATTTTCTGAAGTTAAAAAAAGCAATTACTTTTCCAATATTTGATATACTCTTCATCACTAGGGATATAGGTTTTTATGTGGTCTCCCCCCGCACATCCCAATGAATTTATCCTTATCATCTAAACCGTTACACGGGGGGGGGGGGTTATATTGAAAAGAAGCATAAAGAAACATCCAGTTTGCAAAACAAGTAAGTAAGTAAGCAAGCAAGTAAGTAAGTAAGTAAGTAAGTAAGTAAGTAAGTAAGTAAGTAAGTAAGTATGTGATCTAGTAAGGAAAACACCACTGCAAGAAAAGGGCATACAAAGGGAAGTTCATACCCCAAAATAAATGGATATTATAAGGAATACTCCTGGAGATGCAACTGAGTGTCCATGCTATCATTTCTGGTATTTGTGTTTGAATGGAAAGTAAATATGTATAGTTATAAAACTGTATAGCCCACTTCCTATGCCCACTGGGCACCCAAAGCATCTAAGAGCTACAACAATAACAACAACAACAACAAAAGACTAGGCAACCCTTGTATGGATTTCTTTTCAGAAATATTTACCGGTACATACCTAAACAGAGAAAATGAATGACCATTGGGCAGGCAAACCAGCAGGAAAAATGGGAGCAATTTCCAACTTCTTGCCAGCTTTCTCATTGGTTATTTGTGGGAAAATGGGAGGGAGCATGGGAAATCATTCCATCTTTTCCTTTTCCACTGATCTGCAGAATTGCCTTGAATTGGCCCTCCTTAGCTGTTTTTCTTACTCCTTTCCTTGTTTGCAACACGGAAGTTTAATTTTATGGAAACTGTGCACGCGCACTTAGCGAACCGATTGTTTAACTGGTAGGATCCCACCCCTGACCGCCTCTCCTCAGAGAGTAAGACAGGTTGCCCGTTGACCACTTCCCATTGCTCCGTCATTAAAATAATAATCATACATTTCAAACAAAAAACATCTGGGCAAAGAGATGGTGATTCCTGTCTTAAGAATGGAAAGGAGAGGGGCCATATATAAAAACAACAACAACTGCATAGCTGGAAGGCAACCCAGGTGTGATGGAATATGGGGATAAGCTTTAGGGGACCTGAGAAAGGGTTTCAGGAGTATGGCAAACCTCTCAGGAGGGACCCTCCCTATTTCTTGGGCTTTAATGGTGACAGTGGATACATTTTCAGACTTGCAAAGCTGATATCAGCCCTAAATTCACCCAAAGATACTTCTACTTTACTGTAAAATTATATTAACATTCAAGAAATGAAAATACATTTCTCCCCTGTCACCTTTACAGATCAAGAAACTAGGGTGGGTCCCTTTGAAGAATTTGCCACACTCACATCCCTTGTCTAGGCTAAGATGCCATTTATCTAACCATGGCCCTGGCTGAGGCTGCTTTTCCTATCTGCCAAGGTCATTTCCATATGTCTTTACACTAGAAGAAGGGCCCTTCCTTTCTGCCTGAAAGGGAAGTCATCTTTAATATAGGCGCTCTTGCTGATTTTCAAATTTGGACAGGATTATTTTGGGAAAGGGGGTCCCTCAGACAATCTGTTCTAATCTAATTTATGTATTTAAGTAGATTTTAAAGTCTTTAAACACCAAACCTACCTACCAGAAAGTATAGCTTAGAAGCAATTGAAAACCAGTACATGCCTTTCACCATAGGCATATTGTGTTCCTTATATTGTGTACCAGTCTGCTTGTCTGCACAGGTTCTACCAATTGAAGTAGGCATTATGGGCATTGCCATGAAGTGCACAAACTACATGTCCTTGGTACAAGTCCTTGGTTTCACAAACTCAGAAATACTTGGAGGCAGTGGTGAAATGTAAAATTTGTTACTACCGGTTCTGTGGGCGTGGCTTGGTGGGGGGAGGGTTAATGTGACTGGGTGGGCATGGCCAACTTTTTTTTTACTTTTAAAGGCATTTTTTTCTACAACTTCTTCAGCCTTTTAAAAGCCTCTGATGATCAGCAACTCAGCTGGGATTGTCAGAGGCTTTTAAAAGCATTTTTTTCTACAACCTCTTCAGCCAAAGAGGTTGTAGAAAAAAATGCTTTTACAAGTCTCTGATGATCCCAGCTGAACCGCACGATCATGAGAGGCTTTTTTTTAACTTTTAAAAGCATTTTTTCAGCCGAAGAGGTTGTAGAAAAATGCTTTTAAAAGTAAAAAAAACAGGCTCTGATGATCATGCGGCTCAGTTGGCCATGGTGGGGTGGGGATGCAGTGATTTTTGCTACCGCTTCTCTGAACCACCCGCCACCATCACTACCGGATCAGGCGATCCAGTCCGAACCAGGAGAATTTCACCCCTGCTTGGAGGCTATTGGAATTAAGCTAAAAGGAACTTCTAGTCAAGTAAATTTAAGAAGTGATTGGACAGCCATTTGTCTGAAATGGAATAGGGTCTCCTGCCATGAGTTGGATTAGAAGGCCTCCAAGGTTCCTTCCAACTCTGTTATGCTGTTAATTCAGAAACTGGGTAAACCAATACTGAAATATTCCCCTCATTACTTTACAGCGCCCTAAATATTAGGACATGAATATTTAGGGCACTCATACAACAGAATAATAGCAAAAGTGCTTCTGATGATTAAGACCATGAATTTTTGCCTTAAGTTTCTACCAAATGGACGTCTTTACTCTGTTTTATTTTCTTGTCAGAAAACAACATATAAGTTACTGAGTAGCACTAACTGTGTTTAATTTTCCCCTTTGGAACTAGTCATGCCCCCAATCCTTTATGCCAGTTAGTGGATCTTTTTCTTAAACATACTGTCACTTATTGAAAGACAAGGTGGAATTAAATTCTCTCTGACTTGCAAACAAATCAAGTGATGTATTAAATATGCACTGTTTATTTTCTAGATGAGTTATTGCTCATTGATGCTGAAATATTTGAATTTAATCTGATTTTAGCAATTTAAAAATTGCATTAAAGATTCCTCTGGTGTATCTGGTATTTGACTTTAAGCTAAGATTTTAATCTCTTTTATTATTATAATGCTTGGCATTCAACCATTCAGAGACAGAGAGAAGGTTAGGATGAAGTCACACAGAAGAAATATATATATATATATATATATATATATATATATATATATATATATATATATATATATATATATATATATATATGTACATCACACTATCAGATGAGGACATTCTAGTGTCTTAGAGTATGATACATCAAACCATCCGAGAGAGGGGGGGAGGGAGGGAGAGAGAGAGATTTAGAAGTTACTTTAATTGTAAATATTCTGAACATGGGCATCATTATGGAGCCTCCTAGGCTTTGCCAGTAATCTGCATATCTTAACTGTCATGATGAGGTTTTTTTGCATAGCCTGAGATCTTGACTCTAATCTCACTTAGTTGGGCATAAAATGATGGTGATTAGCCTATCTTTTATGAAAATCAGGAGTACAGAACTAGGAATCCAAGGTGCTTTGAAAACCACCTCCACAAATCCAGGGAGATATCACAGTGGATATGGAAGTAGGTAAGAAATTGATTGTAAGAGAAAGTGGAAATGATTAAACATTTTTATTGTTATAATATGCAAGAAGAGGAAGATGAAAGGGAGCAATCATTTTAATTGCATTTAATTAATTTACTTTTTGGAGTGCAGCTTCCAGCATGCCACTTAACTGAAGTGTAAACCTGCCCTGGAAAGGTTATGCAGTCCTAATGTTCATAATGGCACAAAGGACACTTCCTCATACAGCATTTGTGCAACTCCTGGATCAACTATGCACCCTCTTATGGGCAGCATAGCCAATTTGGTTCTGATTTGGCAGAAATACAGAAGGAATCACTCTGGATGCAGTCTGCAATTCAGTGTTAAAACTTGGGACAGATCAGGGGTGAAATGCTCCCGGTTCAGACTGGCTCAGGTGATTTAGAGCCTTGGTAGTATAGGGGTTTAAGGCACCCTGTTATTAAGCTGGTTATTAAGACCAGCTGCCTGCAATTACTGCAGGGTTCGAATCTCGCCAAGGCTCAAGGTTGACTCAGCCTTCCATCCTTTCTAAGGTAGGTGAAATGAGGACCCAGTTGTGGGGGCAATAAGCTGACTTGGTATAAACATACAAAAGGATGAAGGCTATTGCTGAGCACATTGTAAGCCGCCCTGAGTCTTCGGAGAAGGGCGGCATATAAATCAAATTAAAAAAAAATAGGTAGCAATGGCGGCGGGCAGTTCAGAGAATCGGTAGCAAAAATCCCTGTCCCCGCCCCCCATGCCCAGCTGCTCGCGCGATCATCAGAGCCTTTTTTGCCTTTTAAATGGCTCTGATGAGCCAAGCTCTGACAATCCCAGCTGAGTTCCCTGCTAATTAGGCAACTCAGCTTGGATTGTCAGACCCATTTAAAAGAAAAAAAGTTTCTTTTTTTCTCTCCCGCCCCCCCCCCCACGCCCGCCCCCCAGCCTCCAGCTTACCTTAGCTGGTCTCAATGCCTACCTTGCTTCGCTTGCTGTAATACCTGCAATCCATTGCATCAGCAAGCAACTGAATCTCCCTGCCTGAAATCAAGCTCATCCATGAGCAGCTCTATCTGCAACTTTAAGACTTGTGGACTTCAACTCCCAGCAAAGCTGGTTGAGGAATTCTGGGAGTTGAAGTCCACAAGTCTTAAAGTTGCCAAGGTTGGAGACCCCTGTTCTGTTGGGTAAGTTTGTTTCCCCTTTGGGAGCTTTAAAAAAAAATAGTTAATTGGGGTTTTTAAAGTTTAGGAAGTTTTAAATTTAGCTGCTTTTATATAAAAATAAATTAAAATAAAATAATATTTGTGCAGAAAAAATAGTTAATTGGGGTTTTTAAAGTTTAGGAAGTTTTAAATTTAGCTGCTTTTATATAAAAATAAATTAAAATAAAATAATATTTGTGCAGCTTTCTGAGATTTAGTGTGTTTCTGTAGTGTTTCACTCTAACTACACAAAGACACAAAATCTCACAAAGCTGTATGTGGAATTTTGTGTGTGTAAAGTGTGAAAGTTGTTTTTTGGGGCTTTTTGTGGCTGTGTGAGGTTCCTGCTTGTTGCAGGGGCCATTTTGAGTCTAGCACAGCTTCTTTTACATTGTGGGTGAGCCAGTTGTGTTGTGTTGTGTTTTGTAGGTTAAAAAAGGGCAAAGAAGTGACATTGACTTGGCCACACCCATCCAGGCACCTTACCATCAAGCCACGCCCACTAATTAAGCCACGCCCACAGAACCCATAGCAAAAAAAAAATAGATTTCACCCCTGGGACAGATGATTTCCACATTGATAGGAACTCCTGATTCAACTGACTTTCTGGCTCCTTGGTCTTCTCCCTGCTCCTCAAAGTTTCTACACATCTGAAATATCCTTCTAACCTCATACATGTTGTTTTAAATGGAGAAAAGAGGCTGCTTTACAACTGATTTCATAGACAAGTCATTTTCTTTAATCATCAAGGGGAAAATGCAACATGAACTAAGGATGAGAATGGGAGATCTAGTAATGACTAAACATTGTTTTACATGTCTATGGAGATTCTCAGTTATTCAGGTCATAGTTGTCTCAAAGGTACTTTTCCACAAAGGCAACTGGACTATTTTTTTTTCCCTTGAGAAAGAAGTTTTGTTTCCCATCCAAAAAACTTCATCAGTTGTGAATCATCACAATTGATGAAGCTTCTTGGATGCAGAAGCAAAATGTCTTCTTCTTCTTCCTTAAGAAAAGAACAGTCTAGTTGACTTTTTGAAAAAGCACTTCTGAGAAATTGATTTACATGCCCCCTTATGGGAATGCCACAAGGACAATATTTGATTCATCTGAAGTTCTTGACATCTCCAGAACAACAGCATGGAGAACAATCTTTGAATCATTCTGATTTTTTTTCCCCTGATGGTTAAGGTAGTATAGTGTCCCAATATGACATTCATCTATTATGATCATATTATTAGCATTGTTTGCTGTTCCAAAAGTAGTATTACGGTGAATTTCCATATGGAATTTTTGACTGCATCAAGTATAATGTTTTTTTTGTTTTTGTTTTTTTATAATTTGACAGAAATCTATTTATCTAATTTTATTTATTTATTTATTTATTTATTTATTTATTTATTTATTTATTTATTAAATTTTTATACCGCCCCCTCTCCCGAAGGACTCGGGGCTGTGAACAGCCAAAATTAAAAACACAAAATACAAATATTAAAATACTATAAAATGAAATTAAATTTATCTTTGGCTTCCCCAATTTAAAACCCCTTACCCATAAAATTCCCCAATTAAAAGATTTTTAATTTCAGGACTTGTATGGAAAGCAGATTATATCTTAGATCATATTTATGCAGAAACATCAAAAACTCAAAACACAAACTTTTCATTTACAAGTTCACAAACCTTTAAATACCACTATATATTACTGACCCTGTACCTAGCAGACTGATAGAATTTAACTACTGGAATTACTGGTTAATTAATTCATTCATTTCATCTCCATTCTTCAGTGAGGGAAATTGCAAAGGTGAAAATGACACGTGAAAGAAAATAATATTTTTGCTCAGTCATAGATGGTACAATGACTTAACACAAAAGGGAAGAAAGGGAGGAAGGAAAAGGAATAGCAATTCTGTTCAGGGGGATTTTCTGTTCTAACAGGATAGCCTCCTGGATGAACATTTCCTAATTTTTCAGCTGTTTTCTAATGTATTGGTACTAATCCAACCAGAAATGGTAAAGGTCTGAGTCTGAGAAAATGGCTACTTCCTATGCTCATAACAATTCATGATTTACAAATGAAGCTATTAGTCTTGCAGCTGGGAAGAGCAAACTATAAAAGGTAGCAATCCAAAGAGGCCAGTTAGACATTCAGCACAATAAAAGACAGGCATAAAAGTGCAATACAGAAAAAGGCGAGAAACACACCCCTGGCCCTCAGGGAGCACCTGATCTCCTTTTGCATAAACATAGGCTGGGAAGAAAGCCGGTGTGAATTCTGAGGAGGTCAACTGTGAAAAACATCTTTTCTAATCAAGCAAACAAGCAAACAAGCTACAAGCTATATATATATATTATATATACCTGACTAGAACAGGTGGAGGTCTTATTTTTGGAACTAATCTAAAAAAAAAATAAAATGAGTTAAGATGTGCTCGTTGCCTTTAATAAAATAAGACAATACGTCTGTATGAGCGTTTTCTTTCAGAATAGGAATATGGATGAGGGAGAAATGCTATTCAAATTATTCAAAGAAGAAACGGGATATGTTAATTGGAGCAGGTGGCTTATTATTATTATTATTATTATTATTATTATTACAATCATCAGCGCTGTCATCAACATTATTATTACATGGTTTCTTGAGGCCATTTAAATGCCATTATGATAAATTCATAAATCTGGAGCAAACATTGTTTAAAGCTGTTTATGCAGAACCGTAGCCAAAAAAGAAACAAACCCCAAACAAAAGACAAAAACAAATCACTGCTTTGGAGAGAGACAAAAAATTAAAGCTTTTCCATGTGCCTCAGTCCCTCTTATCTTGAGAGCATTTCTTCTGAGAGGAAGCCCTTTGTCTTGCTTTTTAAAAAGCGCAGCCCAGACTTGGAAGAGGAGGAGGAAGAGGAGAATGAGAATATCAGTACATTTTGTATGAATAACAGAAATGACGCTGGTACTAAAACAGGCAGCTGTGCGGATTTAAACTTTTTGCTAAAATCATTTTTTGGAATATAGTTAGAGACACAGGATTATACCACTCTCCAAATGTGGTTTCTTTACGTATAGCATTCAAGGAAGTCCAGAGGGAAGAGATCAAAAGAGTCAATGCCACAACCATGTGTTCAAAGCTTTACCATTTTCATGTGTGTTCAGAAGGAAATGGAGTTTTGTTCACAGTTGTAGCTGCCATCTTGACTTTTTTAAATCCTCCTCCTTGTGGTCACCCTTGATGGATATCATCTTAAAATTTCCAGTATTGACTTAATGCATTATTTATTGCTTATGGACTTCCCCACCACCATCTTTTAGCAACTGTTCTATATTTTGTATCTTTGCTAACTCTCATCATTGACAGTTTCTAATGTTACACTGGAATATGTTATTTTTATGACATGTTTTATTGTCCACCCACATGTAATTTACTGTCCATTTCTCAATTTTCTAACTTTCATATGATTTGTATAATGCTTTCTATGTACTTCTAAATATGTAATGATATATGAATATGGAGATAAAGACAGCACTACTTTTTGTTTATATAAATTTTAAAAATACATTCAGAAATGATGGAGAGTAGGAGATGACCAGGCTGAGCCCAAGGAACGGGTCAAGCTCATCATCAGTCATGAGTACCTGCATGACCACAAGAGATCTAAATCCAGCCCAGGGGTGAAATGCTACCAGTTTGCTCCAGTTCAGGCAAACCAGTAGTGATAAAAACTACCAGTTTAGGCAAACCAGTAGTAAAAAAAATGCTTTAAAAAGGTAAAAAAAGAGGTTCTGATGATCGCATGGCACAGCTGATTATCAGTCAGCTGTGCCGCCCAATCATCGGAACCTTTTTTTTTTCTTTTTTAAAGATTTTTTTCTACCGGTTCCGGTGAATAGGTAGTAAAAAATGCTTTAAAAAAGGTTCCGACGATCACAGCTGTGCTGCGTGATCGTCAGAACCTTTTTTTACTTTTTTAAAGCATTTTTTTACTACCTATTCACCCGAAGGGGTAGTAAAAAAATGCTTTAAAAAAGTAAAATAAAAAAAGGTGGCCACGGCCACCCAGTCACATGACCCCACCACCAAGCCATGCCCACAGAACTGGTAGCAACAAATTTTACAGGTCACCACTGGTCCAGCCCACCTTGAATTACTTTCTATTCTTGATTCCCACTAATTTCCCTTGGCCGTTAGTAGCTCAGATTCTTGTAGGGAGCTTAATCTTACAATAAATCTTTATGCTGATTTGAATTATCTGAATCTCCTGATTCGCTTGACATGGAGCTAATTTAGGAAGGAAAGTTTCCACTGAGGTATTCACCCGTTTGCTGTTATTATTTAACAAATTACAATATTTTTAAAAAACTAAGATTATTTTCTTATGGTAATACCTTAGACAGATATGCCTGAAGGATGGATATATCAGTCTGCAACATATTCCAGAGAAATCTATAGGACAGAGTGTTTCTCAACAATGATCCAGATCAGGGGTGAAATGCTCCCGGTTCAGACCGGATCATCCGATCTGGTAGCAATGGCGGCAGGTAGTTCGGAGAACCGGTAGCAAAAATCCCTGCCTCCCCTAATGCCCAGCTGAGGTGCGCGATCATCAGAGGTTTTGTTTTTTTTTTAACTTTTAAAAGCATTTTTTTCTTCGGCCGAAAAAATGCTTTTAAAAGTAAAAAAAAAAGTGTCTGATGATCGTGCGGCTAAATTGGGATCATCAGAGCCTTTTAAAAGCATTTTTTTTACAACCTCTTCAGCCCCACCAAGCCACGCCCATAGAACTGGTAGTAACAAATTTTACATTTCACCACTGATCCAGATAGCATATGTTTTTTCTCTAGAGACCATGATGTGTTATGGATTGTATCACTGATGAGGCACTGGACTGTTCCTATACTACAAATAAGGGGAGGTAAACATACATTTCACAACAGGATACCAATGCAGTCACACGAGAATGCAAGGTGAATCAAATTCAGGCTTATTCCTTTTTCTCCTGGGAAGTACTAATTAATTTTATTAAAGCCAGTAAATTTAGCTGTGAATGTTTAAGAATCTAATGACTTCCGGAGATTCAGAATGAATTCAGCAATAAGAACTAATTAGAAGGGAAATGAATGCATGAAATATCCCTGGTGAGTAAAGAAAGAGTGTAAAGACCATTAATTGAAATTAAAATTTAACAGTAGCCTAATGCGGCATGGCATAAAGTTCCATCTGCTGGGAAGAGACACTAAACAAGAAATATAGGGGGAATATTCCACACTCACCAGCTTTTGAACAAACAACAGAATACCATTTCAGGATGAAAATCTCAGCACACAATGAGAATGCTGATGTTCACAAGAATCCATGTTAATGCGCCGCTTCCAGTGGTAATTCTTAATCAAAGAGCATCACAAAATGAGATGGAGTTCCTTATTCAGTCTGTTTGGAAACTAGACCAGGAACATTGGGGCTAAGTCAACCATCCCATGAGGTAAGAAAGTAAAAGAGGCTGAGGGGGGCAAAGACAAAATCCAATGAAGGCAGAGGAAAAAACTCTCAGGGCAATAAGAAGAACATGAAACAATTTCCCTCATGAAAAGAAAAGAATGTGCCTATGACAAAAAAACAACAAAAAACCCTTCTATTCTGGTTTGGGAGATACCAGAAATGCTGTTTCTGGAAATAATAGTTTCCCTGCTGGGAAAAGGAGAATAGTTCTTTCTCTCCCCCTCTTTATATCCCGATCTTCCCATTCATTACATTGTGGAGATAAGAGAGCAGCAATGAAAGTATGAACTATGGGGAAAGTAGATTGACTCAGGGGCCTGGCTTTATCACAGCTGGTGAGTACGTTCTATTCACTTTCTTTGCCAAAGATCATAAGAAGCATATCTATAGGAAAGGGGAAAAAAAACATTTTAAATCTCCTCCATTAGTACAATCTATATATCTTTTTCTGATTCTTGTTCCAAATCCAGATAGCAAGCTTGAGGCTTCTCTTTATCACCCACTAATGGGCATACAGATTTTTGCAGCCCAGATGTAAGCAGTTCAACTGGTATGATTGCTTCCTATATTCAAAAATTATTAAAAACTGAGAGATCTAAGAATTCTCGGAATTCTGAATTAGTATTGACAGCTTTTCCCATCATGGTTACTCCAGGCAGTCCAAAATATATGCAAAAGACCCAACCCTCTTTTATCCCAAATGACTTCAGCGTAAAACAAATTATGTAAAAGAGAAATGTGACACAATAGACGGCTTAGTTAAAAATGAAAAAGAAAAAGAAAAAAAAAAAGGATCCAGCAGCGCCTGGATCCAAATTACTCTCTTTTAGCCACTGTCAAATCTCATAAAGATGCCTATAAAAATTGTATATTGTATAGTAGTAATTTAAATAGTGCTTTCAAGATTGCAAGAATCACTGGCAAATAGTATGAGGTGGGGGAAAATCTCATTTGCATTAAAAGTGGGGCAATGCTGGGAGCCAGAGGCACCCTGTGAACAAGCTTTTAGTAATAACAACAGAAATCTCTCTTGTCACAGTTTTGTTCTTGACCTGGCTCACCTCACATGTAATGACAAAAATGCACCCCTTTTACTGCCAGCTGAGGTTTCCAGGGTTCGCTGCTCATTTTCCTATCACTTCCCTGTAAAGGCACCTTTGAGAATTGTGACTAATGATGTCCATCCCTCCCTCCCACATAGCCATTCTCCTACATTGTGGAACATGAACTTTACATGACTGCTTCATAGTTAGGCTTTCTTTCGCCCTATTTTCTTTTATTGCCAGGGGTTTCATTCACTCCATCTTTCTTCCTTTGGGGTTGCTTTAAGAAAGAGAATGCAAAGCTTTGAGAGTATGGATTGTACAATTCAGACCATTTCCTTATAAAGGGCAAATTTTCCCCTTTCACCAACACTTTGCTGTTCAGAATCTCTGGCATAAATATTCTGCCTTCACTAAATGCATCTGAGATACCCAAGGATGCATTCATGATGTGTCAGTGGAAACAAACAACGGGTTCTTAAGTATCTTTACATCAGAGGTGCTTAAAATTCGGCTCATTGATAAAACTCGTACTTGCCTTAAAAGTTTGTGGAAATTTGTGCCATCTTTTTCAGTTATTGCACCTTGCTGCTATGTGAAAAGAAAAATGTGAGAAGTGGTGAAGACATCTTAGGAAGATCTAATACGGGCAAGAAATCTGCTGAGAGCAACCATCCGCTCTAGCATTCTGTAACATGCAGTGTGATGCTCACAAATATGGACAAGATGGCGATAGACTCTACCATTGTGGTTCTGTAGTGTACATTGGAAGTAAGGTGACACCTGTGATTCCAGAGGCAATGGAAATGCTCAGAAATAGCAGGCAAATGCCACATGCTGACCCCCCACATCTGCAGCTACTTGTGATTGCCACAATATGGGGTTGATGGGCTGTGTGACTAGGTTCTGAATCAGGAAGTTCTTGTTTTGTTTTAGTTGTGGGTTGTTGTTGTTTTGTTTTTGTTTTTGTTTTTGTTTTTTTGTTGTTATTAATTCAGCTTTCTTTGAAAATAAACACAATCCAAATGTACACCAGCCTTCTTAAACACACTGGGAGCTCTCACCAAGGAAGCAGACAAAGAAACAGAGGAAGTGCAACACAGTGATTCTTTCAATACCTTGAAACCAATTCACAGAGAGTATACACAGGAAGAATCTTTAGGGTAAAAACAAATTCTATGTTCCAATTTTGGAAAGCTGATCAGCAGAATTGCAATGAGATTTTTTGTTAAAAAAATAATCTTTTTATTTTCATTGTTGTTTAATCCCAAAATGTAATTAATTTACGATAGCTACATTTTTAATGCCCCAGAAGCAAAGTTAGCATTTGATGTTAGTGGTTGAGCATATCCTAGAATTATATATGAAGTGTGTGAGTTAGACTTTGACTTAATATGAAATTCATACCTATGCTTCACTGCATAAATCACATATAATATACACAAATGCACACCCACATGTCGTATGTGTGCAATGACTACTTTGTGTCTCTGCATTTAATTTGTTTTTATTGTGTTGCATGTTGTTTACAAGCATTTCATCAATAAATTAGGCATTAGCACTTTAAGATGAGCATTAAAATTCAAATGCAGATTAGTATCTACAATTAATTTCTTCTTTCAATTAGAACTGGATAGTTATTAAAATGGTGCTAGTTGCATCAGCTTAAAGTATGTGGAAAATGCATACAAATCTGCTTTGAAGTTATAACTGTATGAACTTCAATATGCAGAACATCAATTATATCCAGATTCACATTATTTGCTTTGATGGCATTAGAAATATATCAAAAGTCACACTTGTGAATGAAAAGGTGAGGAGGATAAATATCAGTTGTAATTTAAAGTCTACCCTGGAAAATCTCCATTTAAGCTGTACTCCTATATATATTTGCTGGAAAATTAGAACTGACTAGGGCTTACTTCTGAATTATATACAAAATAATTTTGAGAGGTGATTCTTACGGTGGTTAATTGTCTTAAGAAGACAATCAAAACACATTAAAGCAAATTATTTAAAAACAAAAAAAAAAATAAAAAATTCCCCAACTTCCTCAGTGCAATTTTATTTACATCTGAAAACCTGCTTAAACGGCAATGTTTTTGCTGTTCCTTCTTCTTGGTTTGAAATCCTATAATTAAATGATCAAGATGAATTAAATTAGAAGTAATTATATATTATTAAATTATTACAATTAATACATTATTTAATCTATTTAATTAACTAATTAAATGTTTAACATACCAAAGTTTCTGTTTCTGCCAAGATATTCCAGATAGGAAACCAAAACCATGAATACTAACCCTATTTTTATATTGTTAGCAATATCACTTAGACTTATATACCACTTCACATTGCTTTACAGCCCTCTCTAAATGGTTACAGAGTCAGCATATTGCCCTCAACAATCTGGCTCCTCATTTTATCCACCTCATAAGAATGGAAAGCTGAGTCAACCTTGAGCCATAGAGAATCGAACTGCTGGCAGTCAGCAGAATTAGGCTGCAATACTGTATTCTAACCATTGTGCCACCATGGCTTTTTGTTATAATATTACAGTAATAGAGTCTTGCAAAACTGAAACCACTGCTCCCTTCCCCTGCCTTTACCTTGCAGAGAATTAGGAAGGATCCTTTCTGAGACACTTCCTCCATCCTCATTTCTTCTGTGAGCTGAAATATTTCATTTCAGACCATTACTCTGGCTACTAATCTTCCTTTTTTTCTCCCAAGGTTATTCTCACAGTCCATTACATTAGTTTCAGTTTCTTTACTACCCCCATCATTCCCTTTCATTTCTCTTCCCTTCATTTCTCTTATTTTTTTAAAAAAGCAAGTTTAACCCCCCCTCCCCCGCACAAGTTCTTTTCTGTTTTCTACTGATATAAAAGATTTGCCCTGAGTGAATTGGAATTGCCTGAAATGTTTGAATTTAGACTGTGAGTCATAAAGCACACCCTCCTTTTTTATATCATGGTGTAATTCTGTATATAACAGTGATCACACTCACCCATCCCAGGCATTTATTTTAACTGCACTAGCTTAATAAACTAGTTCAAAAAGTTAATTAAAGTAAACAGCAAATGGAGCATGGCAATTGTTGTGGGGTACATTTGGGCAGGAGGAAGAAAAATAGAGGTAAATTTTGCATAGCACCAGATTTGGCTTGCTACTTACTGTGGATTAGAGAGAGCTCCTGTGCCTTCTGCATCAGAGGATAATAATCAAGGCAGCACCATGGCAATTCTGTTTGTGCCAATGACAGCAAGTCCACTGGTTATGAAGCACAGAAGACAACAGAAGCTACAACTATTCTTTGAGTTAGCTGGATCTGACCACTGTTGTCTATGATTACATCTTATCTTGACTCTTTCAATACAATCTACTTAAGGCTATCCTAAAACTGGTCAAAATTGCAACTGATTTAAAAGCTAGGCTAATTGATGTATGGTATAAGATTCACATCATGTGTTTACTAACAGATCTGCATTCATTATGGGCACAATTTAAGGCATTGGTATTAACTCTAAGGGTGGTGCATGGCTCAGTGGTTAAGGCACTAGACTTGTTGTCTGGCAAACTGGCAGCCCAGGTTTGAGACCCGAGTGCCACGCTATGGGTTGAGCTCCTATCCTCACCCCAACTCCTGCCCGCCTAGCAGTTTGAAAACATGCAAATGTGAATAGATAAATATCCCCCCTTTGGAGGGAAGATAACAGTGCTCTGTGATGTCATGCTGGCCACATGACAGCAGAAATGTCTTTACAGAGCATTGGCTTAACGAATGGACATGAGCACACACACACACACCCTATAGG
Organism: Arizona elegans; assembly: GCA_022577455.1. NCBI lineage: Eukaryota > Metazoa > Chordata > Lepidosauria > Squamata > Colubridae > Arizona > Arizona elegans. The sequence goes on along the minus strand of JAKOOJ010000001.1, from coordinate 146,361,437 downwards.
TGACAACAACTAGCAGAATAAAATCTACAGGAACTTCTTTATTAACTCTAAAGCCCTAAATAGCTTAGGGTTTGGTTCTGCGTAAATGCCTCTTCTGTTACAAATTTATTTGAGTATTAAGGTGAACAGAAGAGGGAATTATGAAGATGTCACAACAATATGAGGACCTTCTGTGTTATTTTCAGCTCTTTTTTTAGATTAGATTAGATTAGAATACTTTATTAGCCAAGTGTGATTGGACACACAAGGAATTTGTCTTTGGTGCGTATTTCCCTACTATTAAAAAAACCCAGACAATTAATATTAATAATCATTTTAATTTTTTCTAACTTTTCATTTGATGTTTGAATGGTTGCTACTTCTGGACTTCAACACTCATTCTAATTGAAAGAAGGGGGAGAAAAACAAATATGTAACTGAATGAATGAATGATCATCATCTACATTGTATTCTGTGATATACCTACTAATTTAAAATGTACTGGAGATTTAAATGTAAAAGGTGTAATCTTATCTTTATTTACACGGTATTAATGCCCTCCCCCTTTAACTCATGGGTTGCTTCGAATATGCATGCACAGAAATGTACGGTTACTTCCAAAGTCTCTGTAAAAGATGCAACTACATTAGCTTCATTTTAGTCAACTGTTTTATAAAGCAGCGGTAACCAACAGGTGGTCCGTGGACCACTGGTGGTCCGTGAGAAAATTTTGGTGGTCCACAGAAAAATTATTTGCATTTTTAATATTGCTCTAAATCAGGGGTCCTCAAACTACGGCCCCTGGGACGGATACGTGCAATGAACATGTGTGTTGCTGCAGAGAGTCTCCCACTTTTGGGTCTTCTTGTAGATTGGAGGGAGGCAGAAATTCCAACTTTGGGTCTGCTTCGGCCTCCTGGTGCGGGGCTTTGGGTGAAGGCTGGAGGGAAGCACTGCTGGTGGTGAAGAGCCAGAGGGCCTTGTTCCAGTGGGACTGCATCATGGCCTGGAACTGAGCCTCCAGGCGCCTGTACCTGCCTTTGTATTCCTGCAGGTCTTCCCTCTGCTTGGAAAGCCTATGTTCCTAGTCCTCAGTGAGGTGCTTCTGCTGAGCCTCCTTCTCGGTCAGATCCAATTTGAACTGAGCTGTTTTGCCAACTCTTTCTTGTGGTGGCTGCTTAGCTCCAACAACTGCTTCCAGTTGGGGCCCTAAGGAGCCCGGGCGGGCATGCAAGGAATTGGCCTTGCCCACCCAGTCACATGACCGCCTAGCCACACTCACCAAGAATGGTCATTAGGCAGATCACATTAGTGATCCATAGGATTTAAAATTATTAATTTAGTGGTCCCTGAGGTCCGAAAGGTTGGTGACCCCTGTTCTAAAGCATTCCATTTATTACTCAAAAGTAATACCAAAATACCCTGGTTCTTCCCTTAACTTAAGAACTTTAATTCCTCTTTTTTCCCCCTTGCTATCATCACTCTTATGTTATCTCCTAAATCATACATTTTTCCTTTCGTACATATAAACCTTATATATTAAACCAACATATAGAAATAGTGAACAACAGCAACAACAAAAAGAATTCAGACTGGGATTAACAGTTGAATAAAGATGTATTTGTACATTAGGATTAATAGTAGAAGGATAAAAGAAAAGGTTAAATTAGAAAATTGATAGCTATAATAATTGGGATATTGTTTAAATATGTATAACAATTGTGATAATTTGAACATTTATTACCTAAGTGAAAAAGAAAAGAAAACTGAAACAATATATGATTATGATTTATAAACAAAAATTGCTTAATTGGTGCTATATAAATGGTATGGTTTGATAGATAGAATTTAGGATAATTGGGAAATTGTGTTAAAGAGCATTATTTGAACTAAGAACTATGTTTAAATGTTAAATTGCTACATTTCTAAAATTAAAAAGATAAGATTTAAAAATTGAACAAAGTGATGACCGGATCAAAGCTCTGTTCCGAAAGGATGTAATTTGTATGTTTGGAAAAAAAAAAAACTTTTTGCAAAAAAAAAAAAAAACCAAAAAAAAAAAACCAAAAAGGACTCAGCCATGACATTTTTGCTGAACAGATGCATGCACATAATTTTACAAAGTTACTTCTTTCATTTTCAATGGGCCTAAGCTTCTATGTGCACAGTGGACACACTATACAAACCTGAAGAGTCATTGTAAAATATCAAACAAGAAAGAGCTTCTAGCTAGTGTGCTGCTCTGCCGTGTACAAATTAACCATTTTTTTAAAAAAAAATGATTTATATGTCACCCTTCTCCGGAGACTCAGGGCGGCTTACAATGTGCTCAGCAATAGCCTGAGCCTAGTAAGTTGACTTACTAGAAAATAGTACATTTTCATCTTACTCATAATGTGAGAATTCCCTTCTAGAGGCAAGGAAATTGATCCACCGATCCCCCCTCTTTCTCTGTTTGCTACTTCACCATTTATTAGATATATATTTTTAAGCCTGCCAATTTTTTTCTCTTATTATTTATGGGCTCAAGTCTCTTGCAAATTGCTTTTAGTCACCCAATCCATTAACAAAGGCAAAACATTCAGTGGTGCAGCTTGACATTCTTAATGGATACTCAAAAGCAGCTTAATTTATCTGCTTATTAACATTGTTACTCCAGTGACGCTTTGGGATTATGAATGCCGTGTGCTGATTCTTTTGACAATACATAATGATCCTCATCATTGTGAGGCTGATGAGTGGAATATAACCTGACCGGTTCATTACAAGCAGGGAGATTTGATTGTATTAATGAATGTATTATTTACACTCAAACAAAAAGGACTCCATTGAACCCTATGTAACTGTTTTAAAGGTAGTGCAATTACTCATTGAACAAGGTTAAACCCATGTAATAATGAATACATCTTCCTTTCCTCAAGGATAAATGCTGAGACATCACTCATATCATCTCTCCTTGTCTAATTACCCTTTTGATCAGGGTGTGTATCTTTGCAGATTTATACAGGCAAAGATGGACAAGTAATGTAGCAAATGTCACCCTTAATGCACTTTTTAAGAACCAAGGCAAATTCATGCATACTTTACTGCATTTTTATGGATTTACATCAACAGTGAATTTGTCAAAGTGATTTTACCTTGATAGTCTGCTTTTCTATCTCATTATTTTCAGGACCTATTATATGAAGGACAGAAGATAGATAGTTGTAAAATCTTGAACTATCTCTGTAGAGTCATTTCGAAATATCATTTTGAAAAGCAACGTTCATTTACGCTCTACTTATATCAGTGTCAACATGTGATTTCCGTGCTTCAATAACATCTCAAAATTCTTTGAGATTCTTAGCAAACATTTGGGAAAGTAGTGTTTGCTATCTTTCTTTACTTGGATTTTCAAAAGTCTTTGGACAAGATTCCTGGACTGAAAAAAAATGTAGAAGTTGTGGCATAAAAAAGTTATTTTGAGGATTAATAATTGGTTCAGATATGAAAGAGGGGGGAGGGAGAGAGAGAGGGAGGGAAGATAGGGAGGGAGGGAGAGGGGGAGAGGGAGGGGGAGGGACAGGAAGACGGAGAGAGAGAGGGAGGGGAGGGAGAGGGAGAGGGGGAGAGGGAGATTTTGAGAGGAAAATCCTCTCAGCATATTGCTGCAGTCATTGATTGGTTTCCAGTTTGAACATTTGAATAAGCCAATCAGAGCGCAGCGTCTGACTCTGAGCTTTCCCGGACTTTTCAACGGACAATGAGTCAGCATATAAGCAGCTGCCAAGACCACACTCCTCACAGACACCCAGACACCTGAGATACACTTGAGACTCACCCAGAGAGATACAGAGCAAGTGGCTGAAGTCACTTCGATGGAGCAAAAGAGCTGAGTCACTACCTTCCTTCGGAGGAAGCAGACAAAGGACTGAGAACCTCCCATGCTGTGGGATGACTCCAGGAAGAGCTGATTGACTTCGCCGAGAGGAGAGCTCTTCGGTTGTTGGTGTTTTCTTACAGGCTTTATTTTTATGTGTTCTTTTATTAAACCAAATAGTTTCTTAAGACTCCTCTCTCAACTTGTATGCTTTAGTGTGTTTGTGTGTGTAATCGGATTATGATCCATTGAGTATCAGAACCTCCTTCAAGAGATATTAGATGAACTATTCCAAATGGAGGGATTGTACAGTGGTGTGTTAGAATCTGGATTGGGACCATTTTTCTAAATTGTTCATAAATTCCCTACAGAGGTTCAAAAGTTAGGGCAACTATGATGAGGACACCAATTTAATTAGTCTCATTACAATAGAACAGGTTCTCAGAACAGGGAGTTGAGGGTGAATGATCAGAACATAGTCTTGAGGACATTGTGGGAAGCTGCTGTGAGAAAAGCAAAAGAGGGCTTCCACAATAGGCCTTTTTAATTGAGTATGTGTGGAGATCCATATCAGTTATTTTTCAGCTACTTCACAAGAAAGTGTCCACTAAGGGTGCTCTGGAGAAAGGGTCCCCTTAGTACCCTAATTAGAGAGCTAGTAGGGAAAGAGATTTTAAAAAGTTCTCTGAGAAAATTTGTTGGGCTCAGCCAGCTATTCCTGACAAGATTCGAAAGGCAGTGAATGAGCCTCAGAAGTGATGAAATGTGCATTGTGATGTCACAATATAAACTTTGCCCCTTATGTACCCATATAATGTCACAACACTAATTTAAAAAGTGATGAGTTTGGATCCATTTTTGGCTAATTTGGAGATATGGCAATTAGGAATGGATGATTCCTATTTGTTGTCTTTCCCAATTCACAGTTCCTGCTTAAAAGAATTCCCCAACATTTTGTTTAAGTGGTGCAAAACATTCTTCAACATTTGTTTCATAAGAAATACTAGGTTCTAAAAACTTACGGTCCAAAAAATTAATAAATAAAATAAGCCAAAGTGCAGCTCAGAGCAGGTCTTTAAAGCAACATCTCTGACAACTTATCAAACTGCAATTCTCAAAGTGGTCCAGGGGGATCCCTGGAAAAATGTCAGCTGAAGCAAGATTTGGGATGAGGCTTATAAAAGGACAATGTGCCCAAATCTGTCCTTCAATTTTTAGATATATATATATATTTTTAGAAAAGAAGCTTGCCTTTCCCTATCCCATTCTCAGGGTTATTTTGAATGTCATTCTGTTATTTTATTCCCCCTATTTTTAAATATACCTTATTGTTGAATGGGGGCCGTGATTGTTATATTTATGGGTATGTGTGTAAGGCTGATAGGGAGGTTCCTATGATATTTCGCTCCATCACTCAGCAGTCCCTTGGCTATGCTTTCTGATCTGAGAAGGGAAGACACAGAAGTGGTTACCACTGATGAAAGAAAGGAATCCGAGTGAGATAGCAGATGTTTGCAAAGTTGTCTGTAAAATGAAAGACAAAATGTTCACACCGTTGCCAAAGTTTATAGCAATCCTGGTCAGATGTTTTGTTTCAATAAATTTGTAAGTGAAGAGAAGGTGACACAACCCTTGACATGGTATAAAGTTAAATATAATGTCCTTCTGAAGATTTGAATGCATACTTATTATTTATGAGTGGTTGTTTATAGATTCAAAATAAGAATAGTTGATCAAAGATGTACCTTTACTGAAAAAGATCAGCAATCTTTTGGCGGCTGTGGACTGCAAGAAAGGGATTTATGAATGGAGAGGGAAGAGCAGCATAATTATGAAAAGTGGGTACTTCGCTTTTTCTTTATTTCCTGTTTTTTTGGGGGGGAAGAAAGAGTTACCTTTGCATTCTAAGCCATTTATTATTATTTACTTAGCATATGTCATACAATATTAGGGAAATCTGCCAGACACACAATGCAGGCTTGACAGCCAAGATTGCTAGTTCATTCTGTTTGGTGCTTGCAGATCCATCCTTGGTACATTGTAGGGGGTGAACTAGCTTTACACCAATTAGCTAATGGTGCCTGGGTTGCTTGGTCTTCCAGGCTCCTTCACTGGTCTCCACTCACCTTGTGTCTGGCCAGTCCAGTGCCAGCTTCCATTCTCCAAACACTCAAATGCAGCTAGGTTTTCCCCACTAAAATGGTACCCATTGATCTACTTGTAATATTGCATGGTTTCAAACTGCTGGGTTGGCAGGAGCTAGGGATCGAGTGATGGGAGCTACTCCATTTCACAGAACCATGCTCAAACCACTGGAGTGCAGACCATTTCTGGCCGGCAGTTCCAGTGTCATTCAGCCACTGAGCCACTGTGTCCCTTAAGCCATATTAAGCTAATTTAAAATGATATCACAGGATCCAAAGCCGCCTCTCTTGTATTTATAGGTAATCCAACTATAACCTCTGAAGGAGAATCCATAAGCGGCTCATCCACAAAAGCCTCTGTAACTTGTTTTTCCATTACCTCCACCACCATCTGCTTAGCCTGGGTTTCAATCTCTTGTTGATTTTGCTTTTCTTTATTTCCCTCGTGTATTATACATGGAGATGTTGCATCCATTTTAAGAACCTTATAATAAAATTCTTCCACTTTTTCAACAGTATTTAGTTGATATCTTTCTCCTTGATATCTCAATATTATTCCAACTGGAGCATCCCACCTAAATGGGATGTTTTGTTTCTTTAGCTCAGTCACCAAAAAACCAAAAACCTTTCTATCTTTTAACATCTTGGGCGGCAGCTCTTTAAATATCCAAATCTTCTTTCCATACATTTCAAGAGTGGAGTTAAAAGACTTTTGCACAATATCATTTCTTATTCCTTTATTGATAAAATAAATCACCACATCTCTAGGCAACTGCCTTTGCTTTGCCACCCAAGAATTTGCTCTGTAGGCCTTATCAATCTTACAGGATACCTCTTCAGGACTAACCTTTAAAATCCCAGCCAGAACTTCAGCAGACATCTTTCTCAAATCTTCTCTTTTATCTTCCTGTATTCCCCTAATTCTGACCGCAAATTCCATAAATCTGAATTGCATCATTATGACTTCATTTTCAATCCTTTGTTTTATATTATCTGCATTGTAAGTCTTGTAGTCAGCTTCCTTTATTTTTGATTCTACTTCTGAGCTATTTTCTTGAATCATTGTTAAATCATTTTCAATTCTTTGTATTTTATTATCCAAATTATGAATCTTATAATCAACTTTCTTCATATTAGACTCTATTTATGAATTAAACTTTTCATCCATCTTTATCATTGCTTCTAAAAAACTTATCATATGTTGCTTGAATTTATCATACTTTTGTTGAACCAACTCTTTAATTTCCTGTCTAAATTTTTCAAGGTTCTGGTTCACAATCTCATCATGTCTTGCCATCTCTTCCAATACAAATTGTGTTAGATCTTTAAAGCCATTCCTCTGCATCTGCAAACTCAAAACTTGTTCATGTGGTTTATGAATGGGGGAGGCCCCCCCACAGCTTGGTTGTCTGGCTTTGTGAATTTTAACGCCATCCTGGCACACAAGCAGATTTTTTTTCTTTTTTCCCCTTTAAAAAAGAAAACTTCTCTCCAAACAATATCAATATCAAGTCTCAAAGAAGGAAGAAGCATGAAATAAGATTTTTTCTCTTCACTTCTAGCCAGCGCTGTTATCTCAGTTACTTTGTAGCATACTAAACTAGTCAAACGGAAGGACTTTCGCTTTCAGCTCTTCTCAAGCCTCAGCCAGTCGCCATTTAAAACTTTCTTTTTTTCCCCCCTTCCACTCTTCTTTACTTTTAAAGTCAGTCTTAGGATTGTTAGAGGTACTTGCAATTTAGGGTCCCAGGTCTGGATTTCATCCTACTTATTCAAAGAGTCTGTTAGTTTTCGTTAGTTGGTCTAGTCCCATCGCCTGGCTCTGCACAGCGCAGAGTTCTCCCGAAGCCCAGAGCAGCGGCGAGGAGAATAGGGAGCCTCATCCTGCTTCCTCCCCAGAGGTAAAAAAGAACTCTGGGGACTTCGCAGAGGGCTCTACTTGCCCTCGCCAGCTCTGTCTCACGTTTCCTTACGGAAACTGAGTTTTTCGAGCTGTCTTTCAGGTTCAAAGGCAGCTCTTTGCGGGCGACGGGGCTGGCGGTCTCAAAGGACCATCTGGATTCTAATGTGATGACTTATCAAGTTACAGACCAGCATGGAAATCAATCAGTTGATATACAACTCCTAGAAAGGCAACCAGGATGGAGATCTAAGCCACAAAAAGTTAAGAAAAGAAGAAGCAGGTCCTACAAAAATAAAATTTTTTAGACTAAACAACAGTGTAATGCCAGTTACTTAAGAGATGATTAAAAACATGAAAATATACCTGAGGCAAAGTATTGATTTATACTATTTTGAGGAGAGTGACAGATCTCTGCAGTGCTGTGCTTTTGGGATGTGGAAGATGGCCTTTAATTGAGTGGATTGGAACTTTCTATTTTGGACTCTTTGACAAATGGATTACGTTTATGCTGAGCTATAAGGCAAGAGAACTATGGGATTGGGGCATGCAGAAGATCTGGTTGTTACCCTAATACGGTGGTTGGAATTAATAATCTAGATGAAAGACTTTACAGAAGACACTATATGGAATATAAATATAAAGTCACTCAGGTGGTTTTTTATATACAAAAACATTTATTATTGATGGGGGCAGATGGTAATTGAAGATACTGAACATACTGTTGGAACTAGAATTTGATGTTACCCTAACATGGGTGATGGAATTAACAATCCAGTTGAAAGACATTACAGAAGATACCATATGGAATACAAGCTTAAAGTCATTTGAGGATTTTATCTATATATGGAAATATTTTTTAGTGGTGTGGGCAGAAGAATAAAGATATTGAAAATATTATGTATGGTAGACCTGCAGGAAAGTGGGTGGAGATAGGCTAGCTTACTGATTGTTTAGTTTAGGAAAAGGGATGTTATGTTATATTAATATACGTAAAAGATTTGAATTAAGAGATATATGTATGGGGGAGGAGGAAATGGATAGATTATGAGCTGAAATTGCCAGATTAGGATTTATTATATAATTTTACATCTGAATGTTGCTTTGAAATGTATAGTATAAGGGGGATATAATAATACTGTTAGAAAGAAATATTGTCAGCATATGTGGGGTGGAGTAAAATGGATGGTAAAGTATTATATAATCTGTTATTAATTTGGGTTTTATTCTGGAGAAGCCACAGGGGGAGGGGATATATACTCCTTATATATTTGTTTTCTTTCCAATTAACATCTTGAGGTTCCTCACCTTACTCAGAATTTGGTTTTTCAGTTTTTTAATCTCTTACATATGCTAACACAAAAGGCAACTTGAAGTCGTAGTGAGTAGATTGATTTACAAGTTATAATTTTCTGCATCCATATTTCTCCGAGACAGCTGGACAAACCAAATATTGTTCAGCAGAAGGTTAGGCCTTCTTTGAGAGGGCAATGAATAAAAAATATCCAAATGTCACCGCTTGAGAGAGGGCTTGTGGCCAATGTTTGCTTCCTGTTGCGGTTGGCCAACATAGTTATCTTTAAAATGTCAAGTTGAAAGAACACATTGTAGTTATTCTGGCATAAAGCTATTTCTTTGTTGATGCCTGTTTCTTTCTCAGGTTGGGAAATTAAACATATGCAAGGTGTATTAATAGAAGAACTTCCCATTCTGCTGAAGGGAAAGGAGGGAAGGGAGGGAAAGGGAAAGGAGAAGGGGAAGGGAAAAGGGAAGGGGAAGGGGAAGGGGAAGGGGAAGGGAAGGGAAGGGAAAGCAAAGCAAAGCAAAGCAAAGCAAAGCAGGAAAGGAAAGGAAAGGAAAGGAAAGGAAAGGAAAGGAAAGGAAAGGAAAGGAAAGGAAAGGAAAGGAAAGGAAAGGAAAGGAAAGGAAAGGAAAGGAAAGGAAAGGAAAGGAAAAGAAAAGAAAGCAAAGCAAAGCAAAGCAGGGAAGGAAAGGAAAGGAAAGGAAAGGAAAGGAAAGGAAAGGAAAGGAAAGGAAAGGAAAGGAAAGGAAAGGAAAGGAAAGGAAAGGAAAGGAAACGAAAGAAGGGAGATGAAACTGGGCCTGGTGGCTCAGCAGACTAAAGCATTGTGATTAACACCAGCTGTCTGCAATTACTGTAAGTTCGAATCTCACCAGGCTCAAGGTTGACTCAGCCTTCCATCCTTTCTAAGGTAGGTAAAATGAGGACCCAGTTTGTGGGGGCAATAAACTGACTTTGTATAAATATACAAAAGTATGAAGGCTATTGCTTAACGCATTGTAAGCCGCCCTGAGTCTCCGGAGAAGGGTGGCATATAAATCAAATTTTTTAAAAAATAAATGAGATAAGCTATCCTTGTAAAGTCAGGGTTTTCCCTGACACAAAGAATTGGAACCTTCTTTAGCCAAATGTAATTGTCCTGTTACCTCAACAGAGGGGAAGGATGATTAGAGATAGTCACTTTATGTCTTTTCCATCAATTCCCATTTCTTATCTTGAAGACCTGGGCTGGGGTTTTGTTTTTTGTTTTTTGTCTTTTATTATGGAGGAATTTTTTTGGTGTGTCTTTTACTATGGAACTATAATAGTAATAAGAGGAAGAGGAGGATCAGCAACAAGGTGGATGTCATTGACAGCAATGACCTAAAATACCAAGCTAAAGGCAGATCATTCTGAAATGAGTTGTTAAGAGTTGAGCCTGTTTTGATGGCACTTAATTAATGAATCCCTAATAAGCATAACTCTGGTTTGCAATGAAGAGTAGAATGAGGTACCTTCTTTCCATCTGTTATGTAACATAGATGATGGAACCATCACTTTCCCTTTGAGATATTGTTTGAGCTCTTTTTGTAGGGAGAATTTAATCATGAATTAGATGTTCCAGAAGAAGATGGAACCAGAAAGCTGGAATGAAATGCATTCCCCATTGTCTCCTCCAATCTCGATATACAAAGCTTCTCACTTTAATATTCTAGCTTATTCTTTTCCAGGAAACAGCCTGCTGTAACATTATGAGCCAATGCATGCTAGAGTGGGAAGAAACCAATGGGGAACCTTTCTTTCCTGCCAAACCAAAAGGTGGGAAAAGAGCAAATCAAAATGTAAAATTTACAGAGTGCCCAATATTTAAAATTCATTTCATGCAGAAACTATTTTTAAGAGGATTAACCTTTTTTTTAAATTCTCAGGTTAGTTAAAGAAATGCAAGGATATAAACAAACAATTAAATGTTTAATTCCTCCATCGGAAAGCTGTAGGAAACGTTGAGTATATCTGTTAATTGATTATTTATAATTTTAATTTTAAAAATGTATTTAGAAAATTATATACTGCTCATTCCCTGCACTTAAACCGTATTAAAATAAAACATAGAAAACATTAAAAATTGAAACAATAAAATACTGAAAGCCCATGATGAATAAGCAAGTTTTTTCCCCTCCTCATTCTATAACATGCTTATAGAAATCATAATAAGCAGTTTTTTTAAAAAAATTGATTTATATGCCGCCCTTCTCTGGAGACTCAGAGCGGCTTATAATGCGTTAAGCAATAGCCTTCATACTTTTGTATATTTATACAAAGTTAGCTTATTGCCCCCACAAACTGGGTCCTCATTTCACCTACCTTAGAAAGGATGGAAGGCTGAGTCAACCTTGAGCCTTGGAGAGATTCGAACCAGCAGTAAATTGCAGGCAGCTGTGTTAATAACAGGGTGCGTAGACCACTGTACTATCAAGGCTCAGTTGATCCAAACACATCTGGGTCAGTAGATAACTCATGGATGACTAAAAATAATAAATATATCACAAAGTAAGGCAAATACAGCCACTTACAGTAAAGTTTTTAATGGGTACCAAACACTGTAAAGGATAGAGGATAAAGGAAAGTAAATATCTCTCTACTTTTCGCAATTTCTTTCTTTCTTTCTTTCTTTCTTTCTTTCTTTCTTTCTTTCTTTCTTTCTTTCTTTCTTTCTTTCTTTCTTTCTTAACAGTACAGTAGAAACTTTAGTATTAAGATCAAAATCTTCATCATACTGGGGACTTCCGGTTTGCTGTTTGTCCCCGCTGGACGCTCCTTTGGGATCGTCACACCCACTGCCTGTAAAGAGCCGCCTTTATAGCGGAATGGCGGCTCGAAAAAACTCCGTTTCCATGAGGAAACGGAGATAGAGCAGGCTGGGGTGGGTTGAGTCCTCTGCCTAATCCCAAAAGTTTTTTTTTTACTTTTGGGAGGGAGCAGAAGAGACTCCCCGTATCCCCAGCCGATGCTCCGGGCTCTGGGAGATCTCTGCTACACGCAGAGCTAGGTGGCAAAAGCAAGCCTGTAAATCTGTTAAAGTAATTAAAGAAGACGTGAGCTGGACCGCTGACCCTGAGGCGCAAGTATTTTTTTTTCTTATTTTAGAAAAGTTACTGAAGTTGTAGAAGTGAAAGGAAAAAAGATTTTTAAAATGGCGATTGCTGAGGCTTGAAGAGAGGCTGAAAAGGGAAAGTCCTTCTGTTTTCTATTACAAAGTAGCGGAATGAATACTTCTGGCCGTAACTGAGGCAAAACCTCACTCTCACTCTTGCTTTTTTTTTCTTTTCTTTTTTTCCTGGGGATCTGATATTGATCTTGTTTGGAAACAAGCCTTTTTTCTCTCTCTCTCTTTTCCACTAAATCTTGTCTGTGTGGGAAATGGCATCGGGACTCACACAGCTAGACAAACGGGGGGGGGGAATTTCCCCCATTAATAAATTACACCAACAAGTTGTAACTCTCCAGTGTCAGAAACCTGATTTTAATATAATAGAATTTCTTCTTGAAGAGATTGTAAGAAGGGATGAGATTGTGAACCAGCAACTCGAAAAATTTAAGCAGGAAATTAAAGAAATTGGTGAATTGGTGAAATCAAAGTTTGACTTTTTGAATCGAAAGATTTTAAATACAGCTAATGGTTTATCAGACTTTCTGATTCGGGTGGATGCAAAGACTAAATTATTAGAGTCTAAAATGAAGGAAACTGAGGAGAATTTGGATGACAAGATTCAAAAAATTAAAAAGGATTTGGTAAACATTCAGGATAATAGCTCAGAAGACAAACCTAAAATGGAGGTTGACCAAAAGACTGGTAATGAAGAAAATGTGCAACAGAGGATTGAAAGAGAAGTTTTAATGATTCAATATAATTTTACAGAATATGCAATTAGACTGAGAGGCCTGCAGGAAAATAATAGAGATGATTTAAGGAAAATATCTTCTGAAATTCTGGCTGGGATTTTAAAGGTACAACCTGATGAAGTGTTTTGCAGGATTGATAGAATTTATAGAATAAACTCCTGGTTGGCAAAGCAAAGGCAATTGCCTAGAGATGTGGTGATCTATTTTACAGATAAAGAAATTAGGAATAATATTGTGCAGAACTCTTTTAATTCTACTTTGCAATTTCATGGAAGAAAGATTTGGATTTTTAAGGAGCTCCCGACTAAGATGCTAATGGAGAGGAAGAAATTTGGCTTTCTAGTGACTGAGTTAAAAAAAAGAAATATCCTATTTAGGTGGGATGCCCCAGTTGGTTTAATATTGAGACACCAAGGAGTAAGATATCAACTGAACACTGTTGAAAAAGCGGAAGAATTTTATCAAAAAACTTTAAAAATGAACTTAACATCTTTAGGCACAATACAGGATAAGCAAAAGGAGTTGGAAACAAAAGGAAAATATCAAATTACAGCGGCTGTGGTGGATAAATTGTCTTTGGACTTCCTGGATACCCCAGCTGGACTGTCTATAAATAAGAGAGCAGTGTCATCCGACTCCAATGTGATGAACCATCAAGTCACAGACAAGTGCGCAAATCAACCAGTTGATATACAAGTGATGGAGAAGAAAGATGAGATGACAAAACTAACCCAACAAGATCAACTCATAAAGCAGAATGAAAATCGATCAGCCGACACACAATTGGTAGGCATGAAACGAGGATGGAAATTCAACCCGCAAAAGAAAAAGAAAAGAAATAGATCTCATAGAAACAGCAGTTTCTAAACCAAGCAACAGTGAAGCCAGGGACTTTAAAAAATGAATGAATATCTGAAAAGATAGTGGAGGCGAACAATTGTTTAATACTATCCTGAGGATTGTGGCAGATCTCTGTAATGCCATGATTTTGGGATGTGGAGAGAGCCTTACCTTGTTGGATTTGAATTATCTACTCTGGATTTCTTTTACTGGTAAATATATTATAATTATTTTGAGTTACAGGGCAAGAGAGTCACGCTGGGGCATGCAGAAGATCTGGATGTTACCCATTAGGATGATGGGAATCAATAATCCTGATGAACACCACAACTATAACTATATGGATATAATTATAATGTCACTCGGGTGGTTGTTTTTACTTTTATATATATACGAGGATATCTACTACTGATGGGGGCAGAAGATGATTGAAGATTTTGAACAAACTGTTGCACCAGCATGTTATTTTACCCTATTATGGGTGATGGATTTAACAATCCAGTGGAAAGACACCAAAGAAGATATTATATGGATTATAAATTTAAAGTTATTGTCTTTTTTCTTTTTACAAAATGGAATGCATATATAGATATGTGTATATTTTAGTAAAGTGGGCAGTGGATTATATTTAGAATTGTATTGCATGATTTTGTAGGAATTGAAGGGTTGAAATAGGTTAGTTTACTGATTGATTAGTCTAAGAAAAAGGATCTTTAAGTCATATATTTAGGGGAGTGGAGGAATTGGATAGAACTGAATAAATGTTAAATTTGGATGTAGGGAGAAGGCCGCTTTAAAATGTTATATTAATATATATAAAAGATTAAATGTTAAATTGTAATAATACACTATAAGTTTAGGGGAGGAGAAAAAGGGCAGATTATCGTAAAAATGGGAGTTATAAGAATAATATGCTAAGGGTCAGTATTCTGAGGAGGGAGTAAGGGAAAGGAAAGATATTATGTATGTAATTAGTTATGAAATAGCCTATTGTTGTGAAGAAGTCACGGGGGGGATGGGTGGTGAGGGGGGGTTAGGGAAGAGGGGGGGAAAAAGGGGGAAAAACTTGTATTTGAAAACTTTTTCAATAAAAAAAATCTTTATCATACTGCAAAATAATTCAGTGTATTTTGCAACTGTTTATCAATGTCATACTGAACATTCACTGCATAAAATAAGCAACTTTAGTTCATTACATTTTAGAAATCATAGTTAACACTGATACAAGCTTTTTCCTCCTCTTTAAAGATTTATCTGAATCATCAGAGTGTTAACAATTTCATATTGTTTGTAACAATTTCTATCATATTATTCGTATTTCATAATACAATAAAGCAATTAACTTGGAAAAAAGAGTGAGGGACAGACTAAGCAAGAGCAAATGGCCGTATAAGATGGAATAGTTATTTTGGATCCAAATAATTATCATTAGATCTGCCTTAATACCAACAGCTATGAATCACTGCTGTATACAATAAATTAAGCTTTCAGTTTTGGACTGAGATTCTCCATACAAGATGGCCATTAGATTTTTCTGGAAAGAAAGATATGAGTGAAAAGAATCCAGAGGGAAGAGGTTGATACTATTCAGGCCACTGGTAACTTTTGAGAAAAACTCTGCACATACTCAGTAATAGAACAGGAAGGCATATATAATGTACCTATAAAGTAAAAATATACTTTTCCATTCTAAATCTAAGAAGTTCTTGGGCTCTAAAGAGATCCAATGCAGACCTTATATGTGTTCACTCTGCAGTTAAACTTAGTAGTTCCTTTTCAGATAAATTGCCCCAGCAATATATTCTTGCACCAGGTTGAGTGGTGGGATTCAATTTTTTTTACTACCAGTTCTGTGGGCGTGGCTTGTTGGCATGGCGTGGCGTGGCTTGGTGGGCATGGCAGGGGAAGGATACTGTAAAATCTTCATTCCATCCCCACTCCAGGGGAAGATTACTGCAAAATCCCCATTTCCTCTTGATCAGCTGGGACTCAGGAGGCAGAGAATAGATGGGGGCGGGGCCAGTCAGAGGTGGTATTTATCAGTTCTCTAAATTACTCAAAATTTCCGCTACCGGTTTTCCAGAACTGGTCAGAACCTGCTGAATACCACCTCTGATCAGGTTGTTTGCCGATATATTCTATGTGTTTCAGAGGGCTTGCAATATAACCCAAAACTATGCAACTATCTTCTTTTACTGCCTATAGATTTGGAATCTTTCCTTTTTTATATATATCATATTTAAATGAGGGGACGGCACCTTTTCCTGTGTTTTTATAGCTCTTGAATAGCCTATCCCTACTACTATTATACTATTGCTGAACAATTTTATTTTACATCTGCATATTTTTAAGTTGACAGAGGAAAAAAAATAAAGTGCATTCTATCAGAATTGGAGAGATGGTGGTGCGGAGAGAGAAGATGAAGGACCGTGCAATAAGCTTATTGTTCAAAACTACAATACCTGTCTTTGAGAAAATCATATTTGCTTTGTATTTATGAGGTAAAGCTTGCTTTTTAAATATGCAGAGCTGGGGCAATTACAAATACACAAAGTGCATATGAGAGGACTGCATATTTAATTTATATAATACCTGGAGCATATTATGATAAAATGCTTTATACAAGCGGTGATAAAAATGTCATACAATTCTCATTTATAATATATTTGTCACTGTGAGTTTTCTACTTAATGGCTAATTAAATTGCCAAGAAAACAATGTCTGGGTGATGTAGGATCTGCACTCTGCAGTTTAGAGAAAATATTTTGTTTTACTAACTAGAAATGCCTGAAGTTAGGAAAAAATTAGTGACAGGTAAATGTATTCAGGCTCATTTTGGAATAGACTCAGTAAATGTAAGAACTTTTGGTCAGCATTTAAAGGGAAAATATGTTGTTGGGAAATGCTTTTTCTTTCAATTTGTTGTGTGGAACATTTGCACATTTGCAAATGTAGGCACACATTTTCCTATGGTCTTCTGCCCATACATCCATACATCATTTACATCAGTGGTGGGATTCAAATAATTTAACAACCAGTTTTCTGTCCTAATGATTTCTTCCAACAACCAGTTTGCCCAACTGCTCAGAAAGTTAACAACCGGTTCTCCCGAAGTGGTGTGAATTGGCTGAATCCAATTACTTGCTACAAATACCAAGTACAGTAGATAGCAAAGAGAATGCTTAATTGCTTCTCCATTTCACTACCATCTTCATTTTACTTTATTTATGAGTAAGAGGTAGTTTGGGATAGTGGTTAAACAACCAGACTAGAAAATAGGACACTGTGAATTCTAGTCCTACCATTGGCATGAAGACAGCTGGGCCTTGGGCCAGTCACTCTCTTTTAACCCTAGGAAAAAGGAAATAGCAATCCACTTCTGAAAATGTTGCAAGGCAGGGTTTTTTTTTTTTTTTAATAGCTGTAAAATATTCAGTGATTAAAATGCAACAGCAGGGGAAAAAAATCTATGGATGACCAGTTTTCCCATTTCCCAACCCTTCTGTTTCCTATATAAGTGTATCTGAGATTGACCTGAGCTGTTTTGATTGCCTGTGGATCTATGCTGACTCTCCTCCTCATTGCAACTCTTCTTGCATGTCCAGCAACCTAGGCAAAATAAGAAAGAGGAAATTGACCAGAGTTAATTACCAACAGAATAGCTGAAATCATCTAATGTCTTCCAAGTACACTAGAGGAAAAAAGAAATGCTTCACTTCAGCAAGTTGCTTGTTTGTTTGGTTTCCAAGAGAGTTAACTGTTTTAAAAATAGATGTTTTCTGTCCTCAGGAATAACAGTGGCATATTGAGATTTTTACACTCTTGCAACCTCACCTTGATCATGATGTTGTTTGATCACTAGAAAACTAATCTCATGTCAAAAACTGATGATGCTGTCTACTAATGGAAGAGACAAAACCTCCTAAAGCATAAGTATTTATTCTGATCTGAGTTCCAACTGCAATTTAATTGGGGGGGGGAAAAAGTATCCAAATATTTTTGGGCATATTGAAGATTAACACTGAGAAGGTGGGTTTGTATTTTCTTTTATATTTATAACTCTGGATTGCTTAAAATGAGATAGCCACCTAGAACAGGGGTGGGCAACTGTGGCCCTTTTACAACCTGTGGACTTCAACTCCCAGTATTCCTGAGACAGCCAAGCTGGCTCAGGAATTCTGGGAGTTGAAGTCCACAGGTCATAAAGGGGCCATATTTGCCCACCTCTGACTTAGAAGCTTCCTTTCTTTGGTTGTTTTACAATGGTTCCAAAAGAAAAGCAGAGGAGCCAGTTGTAAAGCAAACTTCTTTTGACATGATTCGGCATAATGTTGGTATTTACTTCCTTACCTCTCTGCACCTCTGAAAAATAAAACCTTGGTAAAATTCCAGTCCAAATCTTTGCATAGTTCCATTTTTCAGAAGGCCCAGTTCAAAACTGAATGATTATCCATGTATGGCATTTTACTTTACATTCAGACCTACTAATCAGCGGTAGGTTTCACATATTCTTACCACCGGTTCATAGTGCGCGTGCGCCTTCCACGCATATGCTTTGTTCACATGCACGCCTTCCGCACATGCACCCGGTCTTTTTTAAATTTTTTTTATTTTTATTTTTAAAAGTAAAACAATGGACATTGCTTAACGTCTCTGGTTTCTAACATTTGTGTCTAAATCAAGTTAATAAGTAATCTATTCCTTGATGTATATACAAATTTACATATCTCCTATTTAATTATATATCAAGTATGCAGTATTTTACTTCCTAAACAACTATGCATGTATTTAACAAACCTATATTACATTCACAAATTCAATATACGTTGATATACATTGATATATACATTTCCAGACATTCGTTATCCCTTGTTTTTGGCATTCTTCCTCTTATCTAACCAATTATAAAATTTATTCCAGACTTCATAGTACGTTTATTCACTTTTGTGTTTGAGTTCTAAAGTGAGTCTGTCCATCTCTGCACAGCTGTAAATTTTGTGTATTACTTCTTCTTCTGAGGGTATTTCTTTACACTTCCATTTTTGAGCAAATGCTAGTCTTGCCATGGTAAATATATGCAATATTAAATAGGTTACATTATTGTCATATTTGCCATCTGTCATGCCCAGTAAGAAAAATTCCGGCTTAATTTCTATTTTAAACATTAACATCTCTTCTAACCATCTCCTTATTTGCTGCCAGAAACTTTTGGCTTTTGAGCACTCCCACCACATATGGTAATTAGAAATCCGCCCGGTCTTGAAAACGTGGTAAAATAGGACAGCATTATGCTGGGGTGGCCACCCGCAGTCGCCAAACCGGTCTGAACCAGCTGAATACCACCTCTGCTACTAATGTAAGCTGAAGAACCTTAATGATACATCCAAGCATTACAAGTTTGCAATGTGTATATTTCTACCCAAGGAGAGGCTATTTACCAATAAAGGTTTACTTGTAGCTCAGGGTTTGTTCTATTTATAGAACTGGGCTGGCAAGGACAGAGGCTAGAAAGGTTAACAGGGTAACAGCGCTTTATTTGTCAGAATAACAGACTAACGGTGGACTCGCTCTTAGCTAACAACATGCGAGCGAGCCGGCTTCTTATCGTCTGACAGCTCTTATATAGTCGAACTGTCAAACAGCAGACCAATAGGAATGCAGTTAGTTCCCGCCGTATGTTTGCCAGCAGGGCAGCCAATCAGGAGTGCTTCTGCCTCCTCGTGTTGCTGGGCGAACACAACAGGGTTAAATGAGGCATCCTTGGTCGTCTCTGAGCTTGTTTGTTTTCTTGAAAATGTTTCATTATCCTAACTAGGTAACATCATCAGTGCTAGCAAGGAGTGCTGTTTTCTGTCAGTTTATATTCTGGTGACTTGTTTGTCTGTGTGGGTGGGCAGGGGTGGGGTGTCTTAGGGGCTATTTACACTATCAGGTCCAACCTCCTTCTCAGTGCTACAATCCAAATAAAAGTTTCCCTAAGAAACAGTTCTCTATTCTCTGCTTAAATATAACCAGTAAATGGGAACCTATTACTTCTCTGGGTAATTGTTTTTATTGTCAAAGTTTTCCTCCTGCTAGGAATTTTTACATTTTAGGTTTGGGGTTTTTTTCCCCCTAACATTGATCAGAGATTCTGGGCAAGTTGGCACTGGTAGGAGAGATTTGTGTGCAAATACTTGCTCCACACATCTCTGATGTACACATGTGTTTTGGTAAGCCCACTGTAAAACATTCTCAGAGCTTTATTTATTTGTTTATGTGAGGATGCTACTGAACTGAAAGAAATCTGGCTAAGATTCCAAAAAGGCTTCTTTCCACTTTCTGTTAACTTCACTTTGGCTGACATTTAGCCAACCTTGCATACAGCAAGCATTGCATTAACCTTTATTTCTAGTGGATTCCTTCATGTTTATTCTTCCAGATTCCCACTGGGACAGAAACTAAAACTAAAACTAAATAAAAGGACCTCTCTACTTTTTCTAGCCAAAAGCATGGAGTGGTATCTAGGAGAGTGGAACAGACAACTGTATCCTCAACATTAATATATCCCTGTAAAAGTCTTCCCAGAACCTCTAACATATGCGAGAGCTTCCACTAAAATCTTAAATCCTCCACAGGAATACTGGGTAAACTCTATGAAGGCATTCAGAGAAAAACATGGAAGTCAAGGATGAGTAGGTTTGCCAAATCCAGTAGCTGTATTTGTATAAATTAGCTTCAAATGCAAGTTAGGTTTTCACTTGGCCCTGCTGCTTTTTCTCTAGCTTTCTTCTTCATCAGCCTCTGCATGAGTGTTTTTTTCATTCTTGGCCTTCTTCATCTATTTGCTTGCAGCTGCTGCTATTCTGATGTGCCTTTGCTCTCCAGAAAATACAGAGACACTTCAGGTCACCCTTTGCTGGCTTGTAATGCTGTTCCTTCTAGCACTGTCCCTGCTCTCTCTTCTGGCCAGACAGGAACCTTCCCTGTACATTTGCCTACTCGGGGCCACTTCCTGCTATTTCCAATGCTCTTGATCTCTTATTTACCTGCTCCAACCATGATCTCCTCTACTTTCCTTCTGTAACACAAAAACATGGTTCCAGTTGCTCACATGACTGCCCTCCTGAACAATTCTTACTGCTATTTATTTATTTATTTATTTATCTATTTATTTATTTATTTAGTTTGTTTGTTTGTTTGTTTGTTTGTCAAACATGTACGAAATAACAGATATAAGTATAAACATGAATATGAACATACAAAATGGATACGAATAAATGGGGACAGTAGGACAGAGATGGTAGGAATGTTGATGCGCTTATGCCCGCCCCTTACAGGCCTATTGGAATGGAGTGAGGTCAACAGTAGACAGTTTAAGGTTAAAATTTGGGGGTTTGGGGAAGAAACTACAAAGTCAGGTAGTGCATTCCAGGCATTGACCACTCTGTTGCTGAAGTCGTATTTTCTGCAATCAAGTTTGGAGGGTTTACCTTGAGTTTGTATCTATTGTATGCTTGTGTATTATTGCAGTTGAAGCTGAAGTAGTCATTGACAAGTAGGATGTTGTAGCAGATAATTTTGTGTACTACTCTTAGGTCAGACCATAGGCGGCGTAATTCTAAGTTGTCCAAGCCCAAAATTTCAAATTTCAAAATTTCAAAATTATTATGCATACCTGTCCTGGCTGTTATGCTTTTCTATACCATATCCTGCTGTAATGGAACAAAGTAAAGTAAAAATGGACTCCAGATGAAAAGATTCAAATCCAGGACACACCTAGAGCAAAGCTAATGTGACTAAAGTCTCAATCAGACATGGAATCTTGTGTTAATAAAATTGGGAGGGGTAATTCTGTGCACACTGTCTTTTTAGAGCAAAATCAGGCTAACAAAAATCTTCCAAGCAAACACCTCACTGCAGATACACCAGAACAGATCTTATCTGAACAAGATTCTTGTCACTCAGGGTGACAAATTTGTGATCATCTATATGTTGCTGAACTCCCAGCATCCTTCACCATATTAGCTAAAACTATTGGGAGGTGTGACTCAATTTCACAATCCTGACTTATATAATTTGCTTTATTTGATGCTTCTTTTCATTTCATTTTACCACAGGCCCTACCTAATAAAGATGAATTTTCCACTTACCAATATATGTTTATAGTTGTCTGCCTTCTACAGTAGTTGGCATTTGGCTGCTTGTTTATGTTGATTTTTCCTTGCATTACATCTATCAAGGGGCATGAGAGGTAGAGCAAGTATTCATTGCCCTTCCTTCTATCATAGACTACAATAGAATGGAGAGGGTCTCTCTTGTGATCTCTGACAGAAGGAAAGGCAATGGAAACTCAGCTAGGACTCAACATATGGCTAAAGTGATCCATCAGGAAGCTCAAACAGCAGAGAGTAATAGAGAGAGAGAATAATAAATGACCATTTAACAGCAAGTATTCCATAACACTTTTCCTAACCAGCCATGAGCTGGTAAAACCAATGCATTCATGAAAATTATTTTCTTTGGGTAGGCCTGAATTAATGGGTCAAATTAATTGTTACAAGATGTTCATTGAGCTATACCAACTGTAGGCTGACTCACAATTAATATAGGGCATAAAACACACCTGAACCTTCTAATTCAGATTTTTGGTTTCCAACTAATTAGAAAGGCTTACAGAGTATGTTTCACTAAAGATTGGGCCTATGGGGCCATAGAATTCTAGATCCCCACTTTGGATGAATGACAGGATCTGTAATAGGACCAATTTGCAGTGCTGTTCCATAGCAGTATCTGTGGCTGTCACATCAACAGTTTGGCTATTTTGTCATGATTCATGCTCTTTAAGAATGAATGACATGCTTTCTAAAGATACTGAAATAAACTTGTCCCAAAGGGACATTGAGACATCTGCTCACAGAACAAAACTTCTTCAGGCTCACTTCCTCCATGCTCAGCAAATCTTCTCTAGAGGATCCCCAATTACAGAAGGAACCATTATCCAAGCTGTTCTCAATCCACTGGTGGATAGACTTATTCAGATAAAACCCTAAGGTTACTCCTGTTTAATCTGAAGATACATTTACGAATATCATGTGGTAAAGTCTTCTTTGAAAGGGCTACATCATTTCAGGTGGTTGGTGAAAGACTTGGAATATTTAGAATGGTTCCTTATCTGTAGAAATCTAGCAAACTAGCTTTTTCTTTAATATTCTGGATGTGCATAAATAAAAAAAAAACTGGGAAAACATGGGTCCATCCACACAATTGTACAATGCAAGAAACAAGTCAGGGGGGATGAGAATCTAAGTCAAAATATATTAAACTTTAATTCTCTGGTACACATTTTTTAAAAAAAAACATTTTGATTCTATCAAAAGCATGTGATCCACATTTAGGGATCCACATTTAAAAATCTAATTTATCCTAGTGTTGTTGTGAATTGTGAGAAACTACAACCGAGCTTCTATGAATTTCCATAGAAATAGTGATATGTTAAGGAAGATGAAAAGGCAAGAAAGCCCTTACTTCAGAAGACTTAAAAAAAAAACTTAAAAAGACTTAAAACAAAACAAAAAACAAAAGACTTTAAAATGCAGACTTTTTTAAAAAAACAACTGGGTGAAAGTTTCAAATAAAATTAATCTTGGGCTTCTTGGATCAAATCAAATGCCTTTCTGCAGTAGAAGTTCTGTGAGCATAAGCCATCATTTAACTCAATCTTGCTTGTCAGGTTTTTTTTCCTTTGGATGGGCTTAACCCTTCATTTCTTTCAAATGACCTAGCATTTTTATTATTATTATTACTATTATTATTACTATTATTATTATTATTATTATTATTATTATTATTATTATTACTACTACTATTATTTCAGATCAGTCATGTACGATTTTCAGAAACTGCCTGAACAAGACCTTGCAGTTTTCTTGACAAGGTTTTTCAGAAGTGGGTTTTTGTTTTTTTTTAAATTAAATTTGTATACTGCCCTACTCTCGAAGGATTCAGGGAGGTGAACAGCCATAAAATAAAACATATAGGTACAAAAAAAACAGAGATAAAACCGATTAAATAAAATTTGGCTGAAACATTTTAAAACCCCAATAATTTAAAACCGAATTTAAAATTCCTGTTTAAAAGAAGAAAATTTAGGTCAGGCCAGCTTGATGAAATAGGAACGTCTTCAGCGCGCGATGGAAGGTACGCAGATCCGGGATCCTCCATATCTCCAGAGGGAGCTCGTTCCAGATAGTAAGTGCCCCCACAGAGAAGGCTTTCCCCCTGGGGGCAGCCAGTTTACCATTGCCTCCTTCCTAGGACTGAAAGCAGTGGTGGGTTTCAAATTTTTTTACTACTGGTTCTGTGGGCATGGCTTGGTGGGCATGGCGTGGCTTGGTGGGCATGATTTGGTGGGCATGGCAGGAGAAGGATACTGTAAAATCTCCATTCCCTCTTCAATCCAGAGGAAGGTTACTGCAAAATCCCCATTTCCTCCTGATCAACTGGGACTTGGGAGGCAGAGAATAGATGGGGGCGGGGCCAGTCAGAATTTGTACTACCGGTTCTTCGAACTACTCAAAATTTCCACTACTGGTTCTCCAGAACTAGTGAGAACCTGCTGAAACCCACCTCTGGCTGAAAGGAAGTGACTAGCCCAAAGTCCCAGCTGGCTTTGTGCTGAAGGCAGGACTAGAATTCACAGTCTCCCAGTTTCTAGCCTGATGCCTCAACTGCTACACTAAACTGGCTCTCAAGAAGATTCTAAGAGCTTTGCAAATTTTCCTGTACAATTTATATTGCAAACACTGTGTCTCTTGATTAACACATTAACATTACTTGCAGTTAGAGCACAATGTTTTGGAGAACTGCATGCAGAAGTGTGCAAATATTTCCTGAAAGCCTTCTTAGAAAAGAAAAGAAAAAGCTTGTAAATTGATGCAGAAATCTTAACACTGGAAAAATGCAAGACAGAGAAAGATCAAAATGGATAATGCCATCCCTTCCTATAGAGAAAAAGCTTTATCCTTATTCACTTCCTTTATACTATGTATTACATGGTACATTTGTATCTGGGCCTCCCCATTTGTCTGTTCTAGCAACAACAGAAATCTCTCACATGAGCTATTTCCTACTAGAAAATATTCCCCATCCTCTTGATTGCCTTGCATTGTTTCTATCTAAAGTCTGTCTATTTGTATTTCTAGGTAAGAAGACCAGATTATTGAGTTCCGAAGGTGTCAATGGAAAAGCTGCAGTCATCTACTTTTTTTCAAGAGCTGATCTTCTTTTCTGCTGTCCAGAGAACTCACTTAATCAGGTTCAATTCTCTCACTTTATTATGAGCATGATTAAAAGTAAATGAAAAGCATGCAGCATAGCTTAGCTTTCACAAGGTAATTGAGTCCTCCCTTTTTTCTTATATGGAAATACAATTTTCTCTTTTTGGTCACATGAGATAATTATTAGGATGACCAGAAATAAATGAGAATCAAGAGATTTTGGCTTGATCTAGGCTCTATATTTAAGATTATACTAAACATAGATGCCACTAAACATAAAAGCCTCAGTGGTGCAGTGGTTAGAGTGCAGTACTGCAGGCTACTTCTGCTGATCACCGGTTGCCAATAGTTTGGCAGATCGAATCTCACCAGGCTCAAGGTTGACTCAGCCTTCCATCCTTCCGAGGTGGGTAAAATGAGGATCCAGATTGTTGGGGGCAATATGCTGACTCTGTAAACCTGTTTAGAGAGGGCTGTGAAGTGGTATATAAGTCTAAGTGCTATTGCTATTGCTATATGAGGTAAAGCTAAATGACCCTTTGATTTTTAGCATTTCTTTTATTTTTGATGAATAGGCTGGATAAGGAGAAATATTTTTCTGCATCTTTTTCTGTCCTTTTGAAAATCTCCATGTTTAGTTTTTCCTGTTAAAGAGGCAGTTGGTAAATAAATATGTTCTTGGCAGGATTTCTAATATCCATGTTTTTGCTAAGTTAGTTAAGTCTATTGAGAATAAAGAAGACATTTGAAACAGCCTCAGAGGAAAGATGATGATAATAATGATGGTGATATTTCTATGATTATTTATTTCATTTATAAATTGTCTGATCTCCAAGTCTCTCTCTCTATGTCTCCAACTCTATCATCTCTCTATTTCTCTATCCCTTTATCCCTCTATTCCTCTATCTCTATCCCTCCATCTATTTCTATCTCCATCTATTTCTCTCTCTCTTTCATCTATGCAAATTTTGTTCCAAGAGAACACAATACTGAAACTTCTCCAAATAAAACCAACATAAAACAATAGAAGACAAAACAAAAGCAAAATAAAAGGCACCACAATCATCCTGCCCCTCAGATCTGGGAGAACAATTATGTCTTCAATAGTTTTCTGAAGACATAAATGTGGGAGCCACCTGAATCTCTGGGAGAAGATCATTTCAGAGGGCAGAAATCACAACAGAGTAGGCATATTTCTTAGGTCCCACAAGATTGTATTTTTTGACTGACAAGACTTGGGTCACACCTACCCTCCAGAATGTTTGATATATGTGGCTACCAATCAGTCCTACAGTAAGATTCATTATATTTCAACTGAAGTTGATATTAATGTTTTTATTTCCCTTCTATCTCAGGGGTGGGTTCTACTACCGGTTCGCAATGGGATCGTGCATGCACAGATCGCCAATGATGACATCTGGGGTGGTGGGTGGAGCCTCCTGCTAGTTTTACTACTGGTTCTTGGGAACCGGTCCAACCGGGGGCAACCTACCACTGCTCTATCTAGTCATGGGTTTGTTTTGTTTTTCTAGTCACCTTAATTTATACATTATCAGTGAAGCTGATACAGATTATAAAGTGAATTTGAGCAGTCCCCTTTTGCAATTTTTTAGAAGAATATAATGAGAAATGGGTAGAGTTTTAGGTACTGAGCCTCCAGAGAAGGGTGGCATATAAATCGAACCAATAAATAAATAATTTAATCACTGGCTTTGAAAGATAAATAATTTGTGTATTTTCTTTCTAAATGTCACATAGTAGAAAAATCCTATTTTTTAAAAAAAGTTTTATTTATCCCACTTTACAAGTGCATATTCAAAATAATATCTTATTTAAGTCAGTGGGAATTATGTTGAGGTAAGTGAAGGGGTGGGTTCTCCTTACCTTTACTACTAGTTCACAACAGGTCCACACGGATGTGCTCGCTTTGCTCACGTGCACGGTCTTCTACACATGCACATTTTGATGAAGTCAGGGTCAGTGGGCGGAGCCTCCAGACGGTTTTACTACCGGTTTTATAGAACCGGTGCAAACCGGGGGCAACCTACCACTGGGTAAGTACATGGAGAATTGCAACTTTTGCATGCATTGGATAATATTCAGTTTTTACATTTCTTAATATGAAGTCTTGGTGGAGTTTGACCAACTTCCTGTTAGCTCAAGTACTGCATGCTTATTCAATCTGACAGGAAGAGAGTACTCAGCTGAGTTCAAGAGGTTACACATTTCTTCTTACAGGAAGGAGTGATCCTACCTTTATTAAAAGAGACCATAATGAGATTTCTCCTGAAAAAAAAAATAGACCTAGAAGACTTAAATAAATGTAGGGCAATAACCAAAATTACTTTCTCAGACAAAGTACTCAACTGAATGGAAGTTTATTTATTTATCAAATTTTTTATTTATCTCACTCCAGAGTGGTGAAGTACAATTAAAAACATAAAAACCATATCAAAATATTACATCTTAATAAAAGGAACCTGGTAAAACAAGGATAGAATAAATTAGGGGAGGACCTGCTTCTCCTCTGGGGTGAAGATATTACAAAGGATGGGAGAGATAGCAGAGGAGGCTCTCTTCCTGGACTCCACAGTCAAAATACTTTAACGGACTGGGTCTGTAACATATCTTCTCCATCTGACCAAGTAGGATAGACAAATGTAATGGGGATAAGTTGGTCTGTAAGTAAGTAACCTTCCCCATGCCATGTAGGGCATTTAAGATCATAACCATCACAAATTGAGCAAGCCAAGTCACTACTTGTAAAGCATTAGAAGCATTTCTTAGTTCCATTTCCATTAGGATTTAGAAATGGCATGGCCAATAAAATTGGTTTTCAATTCCATCAAACCATGTTATCATTCAGGAAAAAATATTTATAATCTAGACAAAATAGGTTTTCAGTGGTCCTACTCATACCTGGATAATCCTCACCAAAAAGATGGGATATGCTTAAACTTATTCCATTATCAACACATCAGTATGCTGATCTCACACAGCTTTTTATCTTTTTCATCGGATCTAGTTGAGACAGTGGAAGCACTTAATTTACCTGAATGCGGTAATGGACTGGACAAATGCCAGAGAGTAAGTTCACTTAATGGATGGTTTATTTGTACAATCTGTTCTGGAAAAGCTTACATTCCCACTAAAGAATCCACTTCATAATTTGGATATGATTCTAAATTCATCTTTGTTATTAGAGGCATTAGAATTAGAAGTATGAAGCACATTTTATCTGCTTAACATGCTAGTTACCCTACTTGAATTGAGATAGCTTCACTGTAGTCATTCATGTTCTTAATGACCTCTTGCTTAGATGACATCAATGCCTTATAATTGGAACTGCCTTTGGAAAAGATCCACAATTTGGAAAACAAATATTAGTGCAAGAATTTGGAGTGAAACTGGGAATTAGGAACATATTGTTCCATTTTTATACAAACTTCATTGACTCCCTGTTTATTTCTGGTTAATTTAAAAAATCAATATTATGTGGATAATAGCTGGCAGCGACAATATCTTTACATGCACACATGCACACATATGCACATCTGTATATGTCTGTATATGTCTATGCACTCTCTTCCTGATTTATATAAAGGCGTAGAAAGTCTTAGAAAGGAAAAAAAGGGAGTCAGAAGCAAATGATAAAATGATGTGAATATAGTTGAAGTGGAATTAGAATAAACCTTTCATTTTATCTATTAGTTCTGATATTAGTGTTCTGATTTTTCTCTGTTGCAAATGTTCAACTGTTAATCCATTTTACCTCTTTTCCCCATCAATTTACAATGTCAGTTTTAGAAAATGAATCTGTGTGGAGATATATAGAGATATTAGTGCACTTCTGTCCTCTGTCCTTTTCATGTGATTCTTTCCTATGTACGTATTTAAAAGCTCGTTCAACAGTTCAGATGCTGGGCTTGCCAGCTGGAAACCCAGAAACCCAGATTAGAGACCTGAATGCCAAACAACGGGATGAGCTCCCATCCTCTCCCCAGTTCCTACCAATCTAGCAGTTCGAAAGCATGCAAATGCAACTAGATAAATAGGTACCATTTTGGTGGAAGGTAACTCTGTGACATCATGCTGGCCACTTGACCATGGAAATGTCTTCACACAGCACTGGCTCAATGGCCTTAAAATGTGGATAAACACCATTCCCTAGAGTACTCCCCCAGCTAGTGGGTAAAAACCACAGGGACTCCTTACCTTCTTTTCCCCCCTAGAACAGAATTCATGTTGATCCTGTATTATTCCTAATATTAAGTTTGTTTCAGCATACTTTCCCCTAACATAGTCCATGTAGAATACAGAACAACAACAACAACAAATCTCTAAATTCACAAATTCTGTGAATACATTGATTCCTAAATAGATTTAAGTGATCTGAACTGGTTATATTTAAACAGCTGAACAAATTTCCTTGCCATCTTTGTGGAAATGTTAGCTTTTATACAAGAAAGAGAGTGTGAGAGGACCAATCACAATGTACTTCAAGAGATCCTTCTCCAACTTGGCAGGTTTCTAAATTTGTCAAGATTAGAACTGGTAGACATTTCAGCTACCATGACCTGGAGGAACATTTGGAAGCTGCTCACTTAGAGGTAATGAGTGTTCTTATTTTAAGACCCAAGAGTATTAAAACACAGTATTAACCTTCATTAAATGAGTCTTATTCCCACTTTTTGTTTATTATACCCATATTTTCCGCAAATAATTAATAGCACTTTCCAGAATAAATGGAAAAACATACATTAAAAACATAATGCATCAAATACCAGGTATCAATGGAACCACATTTTTAAACAGCAGTCCATTGAAGAAATGTAGTATTTTTGTATTAAAAATTAGCTATAAATAAAATGAAGTTCAGATTGTCTTTAAGAACCCAAAGAGCAAAGGCATGTGTATCTTCTAAGGAAAGGTCTTCAAATTACTCAATCTCTGTCACTTAAGATTTTAAGTATCATTCATCATTTATTTGAGCCCTGATATGGCAATTACTCAATGCAAGTGGCAAGAAAGAGGTATGATGTGCTTTGAGTAAGGATGGGGCGGTGGGGGGAATCAAGTTCACATTTTAATGCATTAGTTTGTATTTGAACACTCCTAAGTCAATAGGAAACACATTTCTCCTATTAAAGTACATTTTCAAAATGCTGTAATACAGGTCTTTCATTAAAAATATATAAAAATAAAAATAGTCTACTATTTACTATATATGGTACTGCTCCAGGGTCTCATATACCTGCCTGATGTTGTTTTAACTTGGCATTGCTACATGTATCATCACCAGTGCCTTCTTGTCCTCATCTTCCAGCACAATGTTTGGTTCACTGACCATTACCTGCTTGTCCACCTGGATGTGGAAGTTCCACAGGAACTTAGTTCTTAGTATGCTGTTCATTGGCTTGTGGGAAACCAAAACTCTGCGCATCAATACAGTAAAATCATTTTAACTTCTGGAATCTTTGTTGGGGATGGGGGCACTTAGAACTTTGTAGTTGTATCCGGGTATCAGTTTAACTAATTTTTATTACTTCACTTTAAAAATGAGGTAAGCTCTGAAATTCTCCCCCTCCACCAGACCAGAGGTGGGTTTCAGCAGATTCTGACCAGTTCTGGAGAATCGGTAGCAGAAATTTTGAGTAGTTTGGAGAACCGGTAAATACCACCTCTGACTGCCCCTACCCCCATCTATTCGCTGCCTCCCGAGTCCCAGGTGATTGGGAAGAAATGAGGATTTTGTAGTAACCTTTTCCTGGAGTGGGGAGGGAATGGAGATTTTACAGTATCCTTCCCCTGCCATACCCACCAAGCCACGCCCACCAAGCCATGCCATGCCACATCCACTAAGCCACGCCCACAGAACTGGTAATGAAAAATTTTGAATCCCACCACTGCACCAGACCACTATGTTCTACCAAATGATTCCACTGAATTTCAGGGCAAGTTCAAATTAGATTAGGCTACATTTTGCTCCGTGCTTCAGAACAGTTGCTATGATGGTCACCATTATTTCCCTCTATTTCTATTAATATATACAAATATATATTATAGAAAATCATCTGATTGTTTTTTTTTTTGTACCAATCTGTATTCAGTTTGCTAACAGAACATTTCCATCCGAAAAAATTGGGAATTTTGGAATGCTGTGGTCTTGTATTTATTTAATTATGTGGTGCTTGAGGGTTGAGTGAATGTTCTGTTTTTTTGTCCTACTCTTCCATGGACCGCTTAATTTCTAAGGAAAGAGTTCACAATGGAAGTCTTCCCACTGGGTCATTTTAATCATGGTATTGTTATTCTAAGTGCTAAGGAGGAGTAGCTCCTTGAAAATTTCTCCTTCACTGAGATAAATCATCTACCCAATTTTTATGTTTACAAATTGGATAGAGAATTTTGAAGAATGATTTCTGCCCAGGGTTAATATTGTCCACCGTAGAAGTAAAGGGCATTTCAGAGGCCTGACAATTTGGAGACATAAACCAAAGCAAGATAATGCTCAAATTTACTGCCCTACATACACGTACATGGAGACACAAGCGCACAAAATAATAGTGTAATTACAGTTAATGAAAAGTGTCTGCAAGTGGATGAATTTATATCTTCTGCTTTCACAAAAGACCATCTTGTCTCATTTTTGCATTCATTTCTGAATGTTAATGCCACTTACCACAAAATTCCCCTGATTATTTGCAGAGGATTTTTTTATATATATAATAGGGCTGTAATCTTAAAGTTGAAAATTGTTCACTCTCAGGGTTTAGGATGTTAATCTAAATGTAGCTTATGAAACGTAGCTTTAAAAAGCTATGTGTTTTTCTTTTCGTCGTGAGTGATCTATTGTGATAATATTGTGCTGATTGTTTCTCCTTCTCTGTAATCATAAGACACTCTTAAAATGCACTGCTTTAGAGCCGGACTTTTAGATCTTGCTGAGAATTGAACTGCGAACAGAACCCTAGATACCAGAATTATGCTCTTGGTCTTGGAGCTGCAGCTGAAAAACGCTTAGCAACACTCTGAGTCAAGATTTTGAAGGACATTGTTGACTGCAATGGCCTTGGCCCCTTACATTTACTGTTAATCCACTTACCATCACTCCAGGGAAAGAGGAGAGCATCTCCTGCCAACATAGACTCCCTTTTCCATCTTCGTTATTCTTAGAGGAACAAATATTTGTATTGATGGAAGATTATTAACAACTTCCTACGTCCCTGTTGATTTCAGGAACAGTAGTTTTACCTGCTTCTTTCTTTCTTTGTTTCAAACACCTACCAGCCTCATAAAAGGCATGTTTTCATCATCTTTTGTATGGAATGATTTTTCAATGAATAATAGAACTGAAATCTACCTTATATATTATTGTACAGATAGTCCTCCACTTACAATAGTTCACTTAGTGACTGTTCGAATTTACAACGGCACTGAAAAAAGTGACTTATGACCATTTTTCAAACTTATGACTGTTGCAGCATCCCCATGGTCACATGACGCACATTCAGGTGCTTGACAACTGATTCACATTTATTACAATTGCAGTGTCCTGAGTTCACCTTTTGTGACCTTCTGACAAGCAAAGTCAATGGAGAAATCAGATTCACTTAACAGCCAGGTTACTAATTTAACAACTGCAGTGATTCACCTAACAAGAAAAGTCGTAAAATGGGACAAACTCACTTTGTTTCCCTTAGCAACATAAATTTTGGGCTCAGTTGTGGTCGTAACTCGAGGACTACCTGTATATTGACCCACTGTGCAAGGGGAAAAATAGCCAAATGTTGGACATCATGCAAAACGAACACTTCTCCATTTGGTAATGTTTCTGAGGATTCATTAGTTTTGAAGAACATCTCAAATGTCAACAGAACCAGGCCACTCTGAAATTTCTCTCTTCCCTTTTCTAGTGCGTGTATTCCTCCTAAGGCAGGGGTGTCAAATTCAGGGCCTGGGGCCCGGATTCGGCCCACAGGGTGCTTAGATCTGGCCCATGGGGCCGCCCTGGAAACAATGAAGGACTGAACCACAGTGCCTCTGCCAGTGAAAACGGAGCTCGGGAGGGCCATGGGCAGCCCTCCTTGGCTCCATTTTTGCTGGCAGAGCGTTTCAGGAGGCCATCACAGGTGAAAACACAGCTCCGGAGCTCGTTTTCACTGGCAGAGCGCTTGGGCCACACAGGCACCCCCCAACACGAGTGACATCAAGCTGGACACACCCACCCTGGCCACCTGAGGTCAAACACAACCCTGATGCGACCCTCAATGAAATCGAGTTCCCCTGTCCTAAGGGGAACAAATTAACAGCAGCTTTTATCATTTCTTTGACACTGTAGCAATAAAAACCTTACGTATCCAGTGACAGGGCCTCAGTTTTACAAGCTGCAATGCACCACCCTGACAAGAGCATGACTGATGCCCTTCTATAGTACTATTGATTTTTTTTTTTTTAATGTGAAGGGTTTTCATGTTCATTTCCAATGGAGGAAATCCCTGCCAACTTTTTTACCCCTTCACATATAAAGTTCTGGCTCTGCTAAGAGGGTTCAGGGGGGAAAAAATCCCTGGTGCTTGATAGTAACTCATTGTAATGTGCAGTATAAAGTGATTCAGGGCTTTGCCCTTCAAGCACAAAGATTTGTGGAGGTGGTATTGGTGGGTTAATGAACTAAACTATCACATTAAAAGAGCACAGTTCATTTTCCAATGAGCAACCTTACCATACAGATTAAGGCCTGATTCTTTGCTGATATAGGTCCTGTTGTACAGGTTAATTCTTCTTGGCGAATGGTCAACCTGCAGAGGGATGGCCACAATCCAGAAATGAAAGCCTGAAACCCATCTGCTTGCCCTCTGGAGTGATTCAATTAGGATTCCTTGAAACAATGCCCTGCCTTGGCTTCCCTCGAATTCTAATCTACAGACTACATTTTAAACTCATTCAGATTTTAAAAATTAATGTGTGGGTTTTTACAGTTAGTCTTTTAATCCTTGCCACCACTCTATGCCTCTCCCCTTCACTTTAATAGGTGGATGAGAGGCTAAATTAAGGCACACTCAAAGCATCATCATAGAAGCCAGCAATTGATTATCGATTAGATATGTCTTGACTGAAGTTTAACCCCTCTTTTAGGGAAACATCTTCACAAGACAATTTAAATATAGCTAGAACACACAGTTTTTAGCACAGTTAAGAACTAATACTTGTAAAATCAACATTTTCCCCATTCCGGTGTATAGCACATCCCAATTCATCCAACCACAGCCTGGAAGAAAAATATTTCCAGAATTAGTTTAAACAACTTTATTCATGAGGTCATAATTATCTTCTTAAAGGAATTCTAAAGATACAGGGCTTTTTTTTGAGATTTACTGAATTAACTATTATTTCTTCTTCTTTTTTTGCAGATGAGAGGAAAGTAAAGATTTTGAAACCTTGTCATGCTCATAGAGATGTAAATCATTCTTCACCTAAATTAATCCCGAATTATTTAGGGCAAGGATGAATAGCTTTCTCCCACTTGTGGGAAACCTTATATTATTGTGTTTGGTTAACTTTTCAAAATAGAGCATCCTGACATTAACTGAGGAACAAGATAGATAGATAGATAGATAGATAGATAGATAGATAGATAGATAGATAGATAAAGTGATATATCA
Organism: Arizona elegans; assembly: GCA_022577455.1. NCBI lineage: Eukaryota > Metazoa > Chordata > Lepidosauria > Squamata > Colubridae > Arizona > Arizona elegans. Next base: position 146,326,607 of record JAKOOJ010000001.1, on the reverse strand, counting down.
CCATGTTGTTGATGATTGCACTGACTGTTGATCTTTTGTCTCTGATTGTTTTCTGTCACTTGAGAATTATGCTTGCTATTAATACAATATCTAAAGGGGATGAAATACCCTAATCAAGCATGATTTGTGCCCATTTTCCCCTAACTGATTGTATAATCATTGTAAACTTATTCCTTTCATTAAAATTAGTCAGTGTTGTCATATGAATTACAGGCTTGTTGAAACTAAACAGGCATGTAAAAGAATGGATAGATAATTATAAATAGGTACAGAGATATGAGAGAGAGAGAGAGAGAGAGAGAGAGAGAGAGAGAGAGAGAGAGAGAGATGGATGATAGATAGATAGATAGATAGATAGATATAGACAGAGATAAGGTAAAGGTTCCCCTCGCACATATGTGCTAGTCGTTCCCGACTCTAGGGGGTGGTGCTCATCTCCGTTTCAAAGCCGAAGAGCCAGCACTGTCCGAAGACATCTCTATGGTCATGTGGCTGGCATGACTAAACACCAAAGGCGCACTGAACACTGTTGCCTTCCCACCAAAGGTGGTCCTTCTACTTACATTTTTTACGTGCTTTCGAACTGATAGGTTGGCAGAAGCTGGGACAAGTAATGGGAGCTCACCCCATTATGCAGCACAAGGGATTCGAACCACTGAACTGCCAACCTTTCGATCAACAAGCTCAGCATCTTAGCCACCGAGCCACCGCATCCCTAGATAGAGATATATGTAGGTTCTATTGATTATACTGTTATAGTTAAATTTTCCCTTGATTTGGAAATTTTTGGGCTTTCTTTTCCCCTTCTTGTTTTTCTTCTCTATGTCTTCAAATATGTAGTCTTTATTTCTTCAGATATATCTGAGATAATATGAATAGGTGGAATAAGGAGAAGTTATTTTGTTAACATTTAAATAAGTAACCAAATTAACTTGTTTGATTTAATACTAACTTAAAAACATATATTTATAAACCTATCATTTTGACAGATGGAGGTTCCCCTAGGACTAGGACTCTCTGATTTTTCCACCCATATCTCCCAATCCCTCTCTTCTCAGTTTATTTATTTATTTTTTATATTCTATCTTTTAAAAAATAAATAACTCATAGTGGTGAAAATACCTAATGTGATTCTTTTCTCCTATTGTCCTCACAACAATAACCTTGTGATGTGGTTTGGGGAGAGACAGAGTGACAGGCCTGAGGACACCAGTTTTCATTTCTAGAAATAACTAAACGGGACTAGAACTCACGGTCTCCTGGTTTCTAGCCTGATGTCTGAAAGTGGGAGGAGCTTCTGTATATTACATTACTCTGAGGGATAGTTCTGACACCCAATCATCATAAGCTGCCACTATTTTGTTACTCAAGATGTTTGGGAATGGTCAGATTTTGAGTTTAAATCTTTCAAAGGACCACATATTGTCTTTTCTTGATTTTAGATATTAAAAAAATCCATGGCAGAAAATGAGAAAAGCTACAATAACTAGTTCAATATTATCTAAAACAATTTAGCATCTTTATATACAATCTGTTTACATTCAATACTGCTGCTGCGTAGTTACTTTTTGTATTATTATTGTATATGCAGCTGAGGCGTTTGACCATTATCGAATCTAACTTCAATGGGTGTTGGATGCATATTATTTTGCTCCATTAAAAAATCAGTTTTTGTTTCTTTTGTTAAATGTATACGTGCACTTTCAAAAGCAACTTTTCTAACATAAATCTTTGGGATGTGTGTGTCTCTGACAGTTTTGTATACATCAAGCCATTTTTTTTTGGGGGGGGGGGGTTGATTTCAGATTTTCCAGGTATACAATGTTGTTTTTTTAATTAATGAAAATGATACATCCTAGCTGGTTCTATTCATTGCAGCTTGCTGTGTTGCAATGAATCTGACAGATTACACCATTTTGTTGTAAAATACATCTATGCTGGATTACTTTTACATCTTCTGTTTAACTCTTCCCAAACTGAGTGGGAAAATCTGGATGGGAATAAGAAGTAGCTAGAGGTTCCCAGTTGTGAATTATTTATTTATTTATTTATTTATTTATTTATTTATTTATTTATTTATTTATTTATTTATTTATTTATATTAGATTTATATACCGCCCTTCTCCGGAGACTCAGGGCGGCTTACAAAGTGTTAAGCAATAGCCTTCATACTTTTGTATATTTTATACAAAGTCAGTTTATTGCCTCCACAACTGGGTCCTCAATTTACCTACCTTAGAAAGGATGGAAGGCTGAGTCAACCTTGAGCCTGGGGAGATTCAAACATGCAATAATTGCAGACAGCTTAATGTTAATAACAGGGTTTTAGTCTGTTGAGTTATCCAGGCTCCTGAATTAGTCCTTTTTTACTTAAATTCTACTTCAGATGTTCCTGACTGAAGATGGAAAGGGAAAGAATACAATTGATGATAAGTGTCTAAGTATGGCTTATATGTATGAGGTAAGCAATAAACCACAGGAGCAGTATCAAATGTATTTTGTGCAATACAGAACATGCATTTAGGCTCTTCCCTATTTTCTGTTTTACCAACAATCAGGTTGCTATGATGATGCTTCTGGAAACAGTTTGTAAATCAATATCCAAGCACTTTAATCATGTTTGCAAAACAATATGGACTTTTTAGGAAAAGGTGTCAGGGATGCGGTGAATACTTGGTCAAAGAAGAAGAGAAAATAAAAGATATATATAATACAAGCCAGCTGTGGAGGAGAAAAAATACTATGTTGGGATTCATTAGGAAATAAATCAGAATTTTAATTGGCAATATGATTATACCTTCAGCTATTATTCTGCTTCATAGAATACAGTATGTAACATTCCAGATGTGCATGGGGAAAAAAACCTACAGAAAAGGACAGTGAAAATTAGCAATGGGCTCAAAAACTCTCTTTAGAATGTGGTTTTGTGGTTCATATTGTTAGTTTAGAGAAAAATCATGATAAGAATAAGAAATGTATAAGAAATATAAAGTGCTTAGGGAGAAATCTTGACCCCATCTCACAATAGAAAACTGAATTCATCTAATGAAGCTGAATAATGAAATCTCGATGACAATGTAAATAAATCCTTCTTCCCCACCATGGTTGAGGTGATCCCCTCACCCCCTGGCCAGGTTAGATAGGCTAAACAGCACAAGTTTAATTTGACCTCACTCCCATCCACTTTCTGAAGTGGAAGCATTTAGCAGGGTTTGCTAAAACTAATTGGATGAGAGATTATCCAATGATGTAAAACTATTTTTGTCCTGCCATAATCACAGCAAGAGAGGCTGGTATGATAAGTGTAATTCCCTTTTCTTTGGTAAATTTCCTTCTGTAGATTATCTCCAGTAAGAAAGTATTCTTGGAGCTTCTACAATTTATCCATCTGATTTTGACCATTTTGACTATCTGGCTGGATCTCTCAAGACCTTTTTCAAAAGGAATCCCCAAATATTGCTCTCCAAGGCTTCTGCCTGGACAACATGTGCCTAATCATTAGTGAGATTCCAAAATCTTTGTACAAAAGTGCAGTTCTCTTCGATTCATTTATATGAACAAAGGGAACCTGGATCAGAAGGTTTAGGTAAAATATTTCTCATGAAACATATAGCAACCATTCAAAAAACCAGCACCATCTTATCCTTTGGTGGCCAATGGCTGAACTAATGACCTAGAATGAAACAGCCCAATTGTCTAATACTGAGAGACATCAAGCTGTCCCGTTAACCCGGCAAATGTCCTGAATTTATAGGCAGCTGTTTGGTTGTGTTAGCCTGTGGTTTAAGATCACCATAGGTTTGGTTTATCTAATTCTCCTAGCACTGAAATAACTTTTTTTTTTTTTAAAAAAAAGAGAAACTGCTTGACTCCATCACATACCATAATGTGGGTGTTTCTGTTATGAATTTGGCCCTACTGGTGCAAAAACTGAATTATCAGACCCCTAAGGACCCAGAGGGAGGAAGTAAGAGCAAACTAGCTTTATTGGAAAAGGATTCTCAGTTTTGCTGAAGGCTTTTCTTCCCCAGAATCTCAAGAATACTATAAGTGAAAAACATATTAGAAAAATAAAAGAGGTGGAAGAAACAGGAAATAAAATACACACAGAAAAATTAAATGGTCAAATTTAGTTCTCCAGGACCAGCATATATGAAACTGAAACAACTCCCCCCCCACTCCAAAAGAAAAGGAAAGGAAGGAAGGAAGGAAGGAAGGAAGGAAGGAAGGAAGGAAGGAAGGAAGGAAGGATAATGCAGAATTGTACATTGTTAGTCAGAATGGATTTGTGTGAGAAAGAGATACCCTAGAAGTAAGTAAACCCTTAAATATTTCCCTGGGAGTAAATCTCATTAATCTCAATGGGGACTGAACAGACAAACCAAGCTATACAGTTGACACTCTCATAAAAGTACAGTCCATACGTGTGACAGAAAGAACATCCATAAAACATTGTGTTTGATTTTACAAGGAGATTTTGATAAAGATGAGTGATATACTAGAATCCACTTCTCACTGTCTATTTGAGGACCAAACTGGTGTAGTGGTTAAGGCGGTGAACTACAACTTTGAAGACAGCAAGTATAGTGTTCTCTTAGACCACAGGTGTCAAACTCGATTGCATCATGTGACATATCATGATGTATCACGATGGTTTCTGCCTTTGAGGACACGGGGTGGGCATGGCCTATGCGTGACGCATCCAGCCCGCTGGCCACCAGTTTGACAGGCCTGTCTTAGACGTAGAAGTTATCACTTTGAGCTGTGCAAAATACAGACAGAATAAAAATCTAATAAATAAATAACTGCAACTTCTACTTTACATGTCTATTGAAACACAGAACTGAAAAGCATACTCAAATGGATATTTTCATCAGCACTTTCTATAACTTGTGTGCCTTTTTGCATGAACTTTTTTTTTTAATGACCATGACCTTATGTTATTTTACAATGTAGCTTTTTTTTTGGGGGGGGGGATATCTTTCTTCCTAATATGAAAAATTTTCATTTGTTCATTCTTCTTAACATGTAAAATTTCATTTGTACATTTTTGAGTAGTAAAGTTCATTGCAAAGGTCAGACAAGCAGACATGTGCAACAAGCAGAAATGTTTTGCGTAGGTTTCAGCATATAGTTCTGGGACAAAAAAATGCATTAACTTTGTGATTAGTTTTAATTTAATTAATCTTTCTCATACAGAGATGATTTTTATATTTGTAGAAAACAGTATCAAAATGTGCACATTTCTCTGTCTCTCCTCCCCCATCCCAAATTGGAAGACTGTCAATGTGCAATTTGATTTCTTTACTTACTTGGCTTCCTTTAGAAGTTTTTTTTAAAAAAGTTTGAATTTAGGCTAGAAAAAACAGCACATATCTCTTTATTTCAGTTTATAACTAGAATCAGATTATTATTAAATATCTGAAAGCCACTTTTTGCAATTCTGAATAGATCTTTTTTACTGAATCTATGTCGTTCCCATGGCCCAATGTTTCAAGGAAATAAATAAAAAACCCGAGGTACTGCAGTCAGCCCATATTATAGTCATGTATAGCACATACTGTACCATATTGGATTATTTACTTTGCTTTTGAGAGGTTTAATTACTTATTTCTTCACTAATATAAAGGGCCTAGTATTATAATTTATAGAACTCAATTCAATTTGCAAAAGCAAGACTCCAGGTAAGTAAGTTGTCACCTGACCATTTGCTAAATGTCTTTGGACTTTTTGTTTACATGAAGTTATCTGCTACATATTATTAATAATGTCTGCATTTCTCCAAGAAGCTCACCATCACACAGATGGGACATTTGTTACAATTTTATAAGAGCCTTGTGAGAACCCTGGAAAATGGGAAACATTCAAGGGAATCTTAACAAGTTGCTTCAAATATTTTTTTAATATGTGCCCAATTTTTTACTGCAGCTTCTCAGCTGTTCATTTCAAAATGTTGGTCTTTCTGAGTTGGCAAAGGGTTACTCTATGCCACATATTTCTGTCATGATGTCTTCCTTGTGATTTAATGGAAAAGGGGAAAGCCAGAGAGAAGCTACAAAACCATAGGAGAGCTGATTGGAAAAAGAAAGACAGGAGGTGTATATCATCCCTCTGTCACCTTCTAACTTCAGTAGTGAAAGAATGCCACACCCAGTCATGAGAATTGCACTAACATTCTTTTCTCACTTGACCTCACTTAGAATAGAAATTTTCTTTGATCAGCTGGGACGAGGAGTATAGAAAAATAGTTCCACACACCACTCATTTTCTCTACTTTTTTCCCCTTTAGAATTAATCTATCCAGACAATATATTAAAGACCTATGGAACAGCTATTTCACTTTCCCTTTTTTATTGAAAAATTACCACAAGAGAAGCAGAGAAGAAAAGGTTTTAAAGCAGGGGTGAAATGGTCCTGCTTCGGACTGGTTCGAACGAACTGGTAGCGATGGCGGCTGGTGGTTCGGACAACTGATAGTGATGGCAGCGCAAGGCTCTGCCCACCAACCCCGTAGTTATTACTTCCTGGTTTTAACCAGGAAGTAACCTGTTTTTTACTCTCTGCGCATGCACAGAAGGGTTTGTGCATGCACAGAGGGTCTGCATGTGCATGTGATGCATGGCACGGTGTGTGCACTTCTGGTTGGGAAGGTAAGTAGATTTCACCCCTGTTTTAAAGTCTTATCCTTTGTGTGATCCTGGTCTTCACTCAGCAGCCATTTATATTTCATGAACTTTAAGCATTGGTTTTCCCTAAAACTGCTCTCTCCAGGAAGTGCAGCAATGGATGAGGTGCTGTTATTTGTTACATGATCTGCCCTATAAGATGGTCTTGTCATCTCAGCTTTGTTCTCTTTGAATCTGCAGAGCCCACATTCTCAAAGGCACAAGAAAAGCAGCTATAAGCTGTTCAAAAGATCTTCCAAATCAGGTAGGAACTTGCAGTCTCATGATCTGCCTGCATTTTTCAGATCCTGTTTATAACCAAGCCAAGCCCACCCAGATTTCAGTACCCAAAGTAAATGGCAAATATTCCAAAGTTGATTATATTAAAAATTAATATATAATGTTGGAAATAGAATAGTGAGCCTTCAATGGTTTTTTAAGTAGACTTTCAAAAACTCCAAAAAGGGAAAATCACCTTTGTCCTTTCCAGCAACATCTCTGTAACAGCAGCATCTCCACCTCAATTCCCACTGCCTCTCAGGTAGCTGTGAGCCCCAGAGGGGCAGCTGTGAGTCCCAAGCACACAATGGTTTCCAATCTCCCTGTAGTGCATGATTAGTTGAATTTTGTATTCATTCATTTATTACCCATTTGTCTATCCATTCACTGATTCTCCATGTTAAAACCAAAGTTCTCTGACATTGGTCACAGTAATCGGGAAAAGAATCAGTGTATATGTTGCTCTTCATGATTCTCCATAAATACAGGTGGGGACTTAGTCCCTAGTAGCAGTAATATAGACGATGAGCCACAAAATGTTGAAGCAGATGTCAACCTGAGAAATCTCCTCCAGGAAAAGAATTCTGTTATATTTCTCATCCTGTGCTGGAGAGTTTATTGACAGAAATTGTTTCAAAGCACCATAAAAGCATGTTGTGTTCATTAGGGCAAGAGAAGGGAGCCCTTCCAGTTGAAGTTATCAGAATGGCTGTCTTAGATTAAAGTCCCATTTGGGGTCAACAGATGTTCACATGATAATTAGTTTGATAGGTTAATTACTTTAGTGTCAGCAGTGAAACATCAGATATGAAACAACAGAGCCACCTGAAAAGAATAAGCTGGCTGAGACAGGTTGATGATAGATAATGAAAGACAAAGCCATGAAGCCTAGAAGCAAAAATAATTGAAGTTTTTATCCAGATGAACAATACCATGAAAACAAGTTCTGGGATAATATCATTTATATAAGGAAAATGTTGCGGTAAACCTTGGAATCATTCAATTAATTCAATGGGGTGTATCTGCACTTTTGTTGTTGTTGTTGTTGTTGCCAGAACAGCAACTATTTTGGGGGAAAGCAAAAAAATATGAAGTTACATTGTATTCGCTCTACTTCCACACCCAAATCAGGGGTGCTATTCAGCAGGTTCTGACAGGTTCTGGAGAACTGGTAGCGGAAGTTTTGAGTAGTTTGGAGAACCAGCAAATACCACCTCTGGCTGGTCCCAGAGTGGGGTGGGAATGGAGATTTTGCAATATCCTTCCCCTGTCACGCCCACCAAGCCACACCACGCCCACCAAGCCAGTCCCACAGAACTGGTAGTAAAAAAAAAAGTGAATTCCACCATCACTGACCCAAATATTACCTCAAGGAACACATTTTTTGTTGTAGTTTTAAAGTTCTCTCTCTCCCCGTTTTTTGTAGCCTTGAGTTGTCCTGTTTGTTTTGGCTGGTACAATTTACTTGTTTGTGAGGTAACCGCATCAGCTCATTGGCTGAGGAAAGATTGTCCCTTCAGTTTAGACAATGATTTCTACCTTTATCACTCTACTATAACTGCTCAAATTATATCATTTTACCATATAAATAGGTTAATGGTTTGAAATCCTCCCCCTCCTCCTCTGCCTCCTCCTCAAAAGATTTTCTTTTCAATTTAGTGAGTGTATCGGAGGACATGGTAGTTTCAGTTTGGAGTGAGTACCATGCAAACTGTTGCCACATGTTTCAGTCTGGACAGGATGTATTTTTAAAAAACTGGTTTTCAGACAAGTTGGCATGAACACAGGAACAGCTTTAAGATGTACTGCAGATGTATCTTTGGTTCATTATTTTCTAGAGTGTAGATATGATTAAATTAAAAAAAGATGTATTTATAGTATGAAGTCCATGATGAGGACTTAGTGATAGGTCCTCAATATCCAGAAGGACAAGAACATTCCACGCTCTAGTAGAAAGCCAGAATGTCTCAGTATCTTCTTCTGGTATTTGTGGAATAGGAAATACTTTTAGGAAGCAAATAAAATATTTTCTCTGGAAAAGCAGTGCAGAGACAAAAGTCATATCCACACTAATGATTTATAGCAGCTGCATAGAATCATCCAGTCACTATTGAAGCAATATGAAGCCTATCTGTGTTACTGTTAATTTTGGCTGAACAATTTTTTTTTTATTTGATTTATATGCTGCCCTTCTCCGAAGACTCAGGGTGGCTTACAATGCGTTAAGCAATAGCCTTCATACTTTTGTATATTTATACAAAGTCAGCTTATTGCCCCCACAATCTAGGTCCTCATTTTACCTACCTTAGAAAGGATGGAAGGCTGAGTCAACCTTGAGCCTGGTGAGATTTGAACTTGCAGTAATTGGAGGCAGCTGATGTTAATAACAGTGCTTTAGTCTGCTGCGCTACCAGGCTCCTCAATGATTGGATAACTCTAGAGCAGAGCTATCAAACTTCTGGTCCTTGGGCAGGATGCATCACATGCTGGCCATGCCCATGCCCGGTTTAGCAAAAGGGAAAAAAAGTCCCAATAGGTCATGTGACGCCACTGTGACGACATGAGTTTGACACACCTGCTCTAGAAGAGGCTATAAACTGCTAATACAGAAATGAACAGAGGGACACAAGGGAAGTCTCTTGCTTGAAGCCTCTATTCTTAATGTTCCTAGTAGTTGGTAGGGCAAGAACTACTAAGAGTCAATATTTCTGTAGCTACAACTGGCAAGATCATTGATGGAAAAGAAATATTTAAAACTTAACATATTCAGGACAATGTGAGAATGGGTATAGAATATTTAGTTTCTATTTAGAGGTAGGTTACGTGGCTTCCTTGTCCACAGCCTTGTCATTTGGAACAGCATCCCATCTCTCCCCACCCACAATCCACATGATCCTGATGTCTTTTAAGAAAGTTCTGAAAACCTGTTTTTTTTCTAGCAGGCCCTCGGGCAAGATGACTTGTGACCCTTCTTTAGATATGTGGGGGGAAACCTTTACCTTTTACTTTGATTTTATTTGCATTTCCTCAATATGCTCTTTCATTGTTATGATTGGCCACTATTGGTTTAGTTTTATTATATGTTTCTAAATTCTTTGTTGCCTCAGGTTCATTTGCAATCAGGTGGCTTATAAAATACATGTATAAGTATATGCATATCTATTTGTATGTCTGTGAGTATAGCTAGATACATGCACATGCCCCTCTGAGTCAGGTTTTGACATCTGGTGACGGCCTGGATTGGTCCCTGCAAGCAAGATTTCAGAAGCAATTTGCCCCTGCTTTCTTCTTAGGGCTGAGAGAGAAGAAATGGCCCAGGTAGCTCACGTGCCCACTGATAACTCTCTGGACATGAATCATGTGGGCACATTCAAATTAAATGGGAAGATGGCTTGCTAAAAAGCAAAACAACAAACTTTATCATTATTTAAAGAATATAAGGATGCCTCTGAGGTCCAAATCAGCGAAGAGAAAATGTGAAACATGAGGGTAGAAGCTGCAGCTCAGCACTTTGCTTGAAAAAGTGCTTATGCCTGCCTGGTAAAAAAATAATAAAGTACACAGGACTGATAATATCCAAAAGGGGATGACAGATAACCACAACCTTGATTACACCCATCATGGCAGCCCTTTGTTAAAACAATAGCACCCCCTACATCAAGCATGCTAGATAAGTGTTCAAATTATGCTCTTCAAATTCAATATCTTTTTAATGCTCCCCTCTTATGTTTGTGTGTAATTTATCCATCATCCAATAAGTAAGCAGTAAACATTCCTTGTGCAACTTGTACCATTAGTTAGGGAGATGGTTTCCCCGTTGGGTAGCTTTTTCTCCCCCTCTGTGTTATCATCTGAAAATGCCACAACTTGACAGACTGTTTGGTGGAGGGGAACTGAATGTCAAAACATTTTCCTTTAGGTAAAGTCAGAGGATGGATTTTGTTCAGAGTCTGGATAAGGATGATTTCCCCCCCATTCTCCCAGGCCAAATTTGCTACTGATCCTAGATTGCTTCATTGAATCTCTCTCTTTCTTCCCCCATTCACCCCCCTGTCAAGTATTATTTCAAAGAAAAAATGTCGTACTAGATAGCTTGTGAAGTTTTTTAAGGATACTGCAATACAGATTAAGACAAATTTTACTGTAATGTACTAGCAGAACTTTCATCTATAGTATTTTTCTTCATTTTAAAGATAATTTCTATCCAATCACTCATAGCCAACCATAGATGATTAATTACTTTATTGGAGATTGACAACTGTTGAAAAGATATATTTTGAGATTTACACATACACAGACACATATACATACACACAGAAGAGAGAGGGGGGGAGGGAGGGAGGGAGGGAGGGAGGGAGGGAGAGAGAGAGAGAGAGAGAGAGAGAGAGAGAGAGAGAGAGAGAGAGAAGAATGTATGTTAGTAGAATGTCTTTTCATATATTTTTTTTAATATTAAATGTCCAAGATGAAGACTTCCATGAAATTTCATTCCAAAATCTGCTGGAGATTTCTTTTGATTTAATTTCAGTGTAAACAAACTGCATATTACTCAGGACAATTTTATACTTGCTCAAAGCAGTACTGTTATGAAAATATTTAGTTGTTCCATGAAAATTATTATTTAATTGGTATCAGTAATAATATCTTAATCATATTCTATCATTCTAACTGTCCAATAAAAAAAGGAAAAAGAATCAAGTAAACTCAGCTTTTTTCCTGGAATATATGCCCAAATAAAAATTTCATATATGCACAAATGAACCTGCCATCAGCTATATTCATCTTCATTGAAGTTTGTAGGTTTTATATAAGTAGCTATTTGGGAATTAGGAATCTGAGTTACTATTCATTTCAGGCACTTATTGCTTAAAATAATACAATGTTTACTTCTTCAGAAAGAAAAAAAAAAACTGATACTTTACTCTCAGCATCTTGCATCCAATACTTCACTGGCTATTAAGTTGGACCAAATGTTAATTTTATTGTACTTTGTTTTGTAGATAAGCTATCACAAAAAAATTAAATCAAAAGATTAGTGGGTTTCAAATACACACACACCCCCACAGTTCTTCTAACACAATCTATTTATTTTAAGATATTGTTTTATTGTTCCATTCCTGTTTGTCTTACTTTGTAGTTGTCATGGTTTAGGACCAAGAACTTCTAATAAAACTACTCTTAATGGCTCTGTTCTTCCTTTGCTTGCTTTTTGTTATTTTAAACAAAACAAACAACATAATTTGATGTAGTATGATAAATTGCTTCATATAAGCACAATCTAGGGCCTATTACAATAGTTACCTTTCTTAGATTTTCATTTAAAACCACAAAGACATTATTTGAACCCTTGGCTTACAGAGTTAATTGCTCTGATATTGATGGTATCTCATGAGAGTACATTGGAAAAAACTAACTCTTCATCCAATGTTTTCATGTAAAAATATAATATGCTGTGACACACAAGTACTTCAGCTAAACAAAATATTCATGCTTATAGCTGAGTGTCAACAACCCTGTGGAATAGTCCTGTTTGAACATTGCTATCATGTTGGTCCACCCAAAACCCTCTTTTAAAACAAACATCTTAGTTGTGATTGATTATGTGCCTTCAAGTTGTTTTTGACTCCTATCAACCACATAGATAGATTGATCTGTCCCTAACCTGGTGTTTCAGATCTTCCAATGGTACAGCTGCTATAACTAAGTCTATCCATCTTGTTGCTGGTCTTCTTTTCTTTCTTTTCACCTTTCCCACCATTACAGCTTTTTCTAGAGAGCTGGGACTTTTCATAATATGTCCAAAGTAGTGGTGCCACGTCTTAGTGGTACTTCCAATTTAACAGTCACTAGGGCCTAATGTTTCTAGTGAGACAAATCCAGGGGTGAAATGGTTTCTGAATGTGCCTACTTAGGTTGCAGATGTGGTGGGTTTGCCAAGTAACAGTAGACTGATCTGATTCAGGAGATTTTTTTCAAAAATTCTCAAAAGGTTAAAAAAAATTGAATCCCTTCCATATAAATACATGGGTGTTTTTTAACAATCAACACATCTAAGCCTTTGACTTCATTCTATGAAAAGATAAATGGATATGGATATGGATGGTAGGGGGCAAGTTCTTGGCCAAATGATTTACATATTCAAATTCTTTGTAAAGGCAGTGTGTTTCTTCTCAATCTATTGTTCAAAAATTCATACACTGTATGCCAAAGACTGTAAGCACTGTGCGTTGAACCTATCGTTGTGGGGTCAAACATTTCTGGCAGAATTCACAGGCATCTGAGCTGAGTTTCTGCCCTTAACCCCTTCCACGTCCCACCAACAGAACAAATGGATATAAAAAGCTACCAATAGCCCTAAATAAGTGGTTGCCCCATTTGGTTTAGGATTATTTCATTTAAATAAAATCAAAGATTTGGACTTGAGCAAACTTATATAATTTTAATAGCCTAATATATTTTGCTATCCTTTTTTTACTTTTTACAATGGGGTTGAAATGGTCTTTTAAATTTTTCCCTTTTTCCCTTAGATAATTTTCTTTCTTTTCTTCTCTTTATACAGCCTTTTTATATATATTAAGTTAGGAAGCTTCCTTTAAGTATATAGTCTTTTGTATAGTTATGTTGGTATATTGTCATTTAATATATCTGCAATATTCCATGTGAAAAACTTTTAGAAATGTTAATTGAAATGATTTTAACATTTAATGAAATTTTATATTTAAAAAAATGAGTTCCATTAAGATCTCTTTCTAAAACAGATTTCTTTCTAAAATAACCTTTTTGTGATATTCTACTAGCTGTGTATTGTTCTTCCCTTCTATTGTTTCCAGATAAAAATGTTGGAATGAAGGAAGGAAGGAAAGAAGGAAGGAAGGAAGGAAGGATGGATCTTATTCTTAGATCGCTTTGAAAATTCTTTAAAATGTATTAGGATCACACATTTCTCAATTTCTTTGCATTAGAAGGAGGAAAAGGTGGTGGAGCAGTTATGGGCACCCATGTAGTCCCTTGTCAGCAACACTACACAATATCTGCAGTAAACCCTCAGGATTCCCTATTCCTGTTGCCAATCCATAAATGTTGTAAACAGATACTTGAACACCAATGTTTAATGTAAGGGTATAAGCTATGATGTTGACCTGATTGAGTTAGCACATACTTGTTTTTTGTCCCCTCCCATCTTGCCATCCCCTGTGAATCGCATTAAAATACACAGTTGTTTAAAGATATTGCCAACAAATGTGAACTTACTTGAGCATTCTAAAATAGCACTGCACTGTCCTACTCTGAATCTGTCCTTACTCCCCAAAAATGTGCAAATGTCCCATGAGAGAAACGTCTTCCACAGGAAATTTTCACTAAATTCTGAAAAGCTAAGCAGGTTGCAGGCTGCTGGAGTGATAATTGGATGATGAAAGACAGGACACTCACCATGGCCACCTTTTAAGAGCTTTTTAAGAGTCTTGCATCTAACCATGATGGAAAACAAGCTTTTTTCAAATTCAATCAAATAAAAGTGGCTGAAAGAGTAGAGAAGTTTCATACTGAACATAATAGAGGATTGTACGTGAATTGTCAAGAACAAAACTGCAATGGCAGAAGTAAAGAATAGTCTGGTGCAAAATGGCAGGATTTTCATCTCATCGATTCTGTCAAGTCACTCTGAATCCGTTTTCCCTCTCATTGCATTAGTTCCTTATATTGCAAAACAAGGTAATCATAATAAGATTGAAAGCAGGAATTGGATCCCTGACGGGGTGCAGCCTGCAAGTTGGGCCTTGGTAGTACAGTGCTCTAAAGCATCCTGTTATTAAGAACAGCTGCCTGCAATTACTGCAGGTTCGAATCTCGCCAAGGCTCAAGGTTGACTCAGCTTTCCATTCTTTCTAAGGTAGGTAAATTGAGGACCCAGTTGTGGGGGCAATAAGCTGACTTTGTATAAATATACAAAAGAATGAAGGCTATTGCTTAGCGCATTGTAAGCTGCCCTGAGTCTCCGGAGAAGGGCTGCATATAAATCAAATTTAAAAAAAAAAAGTTGCCTTCTATTTTTAATTGTGATGTAACTGGTGAGAATCATTCCCCTGCAACAACAGCTTTAGCTACACAGAAAAGGTGAAAATCACAAAGACCTTAGAAGGGCTTAGTAATCAATTTCCTCCTTGCCAGGGTGTTGATCCATTCCAGGAGATATATATGCCTCTCAAGGCGATTTTCAGCTAGCTAGTGAGAAGGATTAGAGCATTTAATAGCAGCTTGATTCCCAATGCCATATCTCCCACCCCACAACACACACACACATTCCTGCTTGTCACCAGAAGGGTTTTCTTCATACAGATGAGCCATTTCTTTTCTCGCTCCCCTATGCTGACCTTGAGATGAGATAACAACCAGAGGATGGTGCCAAGGTCAAACAGGCTCTAAAAAGGAGTAAAGAGATGCTGAATGAAGTTCATTGTTTCACCCGGTGGTCTAAGAATGGGTCAGGAGCTGGTTCATCTGGAAATAAAACCCCGCAGCAATCCAAAGGTCAGGGAACTAGCTATCATGAAATGTGTACATAAAAAAGGGATGGAATAATAAGGGCAAAGAGCTGATTGTGACAGCTGCCTTGGAATCCATACATGCATTTCTAAGGGCAGCTAGTAGCAATAGCAAGAAAAGAGTAAGGTTGTTAAAGATGTCAGTGGGTCACACTGTGATCAGCAAGCGTCCGAGACCCTTTGCAGGGGAGAAGGCATCGGCTTCATTTCCCCGACTTCAAAGAAAGAAAAGAACTTCACACTGATTTTCAGCAGAGCTTGTGATTTTTGTCCAGAGGGCTTCCTGAGCAAAAATCAATTCACTGAAAAGTGGTATGGCTCAGTCTGTTAAAACAGGGGAGAACTTTTCAGGACAAGAAGAATGGAAGAGTTAATGTAAATGTTATAAAGCTATGGAAAACACACACACACACACACAAACACAAACACACACACACACACACACAAAATGCAAGCAAGGGAGGTGTTACCGATAACATTCAACTAATGCTCAGATCTTCTCCAAAGGTGGAGAAAATTATACCTCTTGCTGTGAAAAGCTTTTTGGTCCTGTTGAAAACATCAATACCACATGCTGGGGCCAGCACTCTGAGTGAAATAAATATTGATTTCTCACCTTCTTGAGACTTACCAACAGCGGTCAAATCTCTTCCTAAACCTGGGGGTTGTTATTTTCATTGTTTTCCAAATGACAAATTCGCCAAGCACTTTTCTTTTATTGTTTTGTTGTTCTCCCTTTTTCTGTGTGTTCATATCTTGGTCTGCGTGGCTGAAAAAGCTGCATTTGTCTCAGAAAAGATAGAAAAGACCCTATCAAAATACCCATGGTTCAGCTTTTGCTTCTCATGAAATTTTTCCAGTGGTAAAAAAGTTGGCAACGTGGTCTGAGTGACAGAAAGGAAAAAGGTAGGCACTATAAAAACTTATTGCACCTCAGGAAAATCCCCACCAGTCTGAGGTACCAAAATATCCCATGAAGCAGACATAGCTAACCTGGTTTTCTTTCCTCTTGCTAATAGAGAACAGCCTTTAATTTATACAGTACACTCAGGGGCATTACCAGAGTGACTGACTGCCCCTAGCATTCTCTACATCTGAAGTGAGAAACATATTTTCATGGCTTTAAAATAACAGACTTACTCAGTTGAAACTAGAACCTTTCTTGCTGGGATTAATGGATAAACAATTAGAAAAGAGTCACGGAAGACTAGTTTTATATACAATCACTACTGTGAGATTACTCTATGTGCAAAAATGGAAAGACTCGGAACTATTGACAATGGAGGAATGGATGGTGAAGACAACACAGCTAACAGAAATGACAAAATTGACTCGTCCACTGGGGGGGTGGGAATCAACATTTATTAGTGACTGGAAATCCTTTATGGACTTAATGCTGAAAAAAGAAAAAAAAATAAATTGTGATTTATGGGTTTGATGATTGGAAAGAAAGAAACTATGATGTAAATTTAGAAAGAGAGAGTAAAATAAACACATTTATAACCACTTTCAAGATCAGAATGACTTCACTATGGAAACACATCCATGCTGAATTTCTACTAGTTCAGGTTACTGTGTTTATTTATCAATGGAGTCTCAATTTCTTTCAACTTCTCCATCAATTTTCATAACTTTCTTTCAGTTGCAATATGCCCAATGTGGGTCCATAAGAAAGAAGACGTAACGTTAAGAAGGGAGAAGAAGAAAGAGGAGCAACAGCAACAGAAGAAAATGTAGTAAAAAAAAGAGTAGTAGAAACAAATACAGTGAAAGAGTTATTTCTTTGCAGTATGCTTTGAGAAGCATATACTCAAAGCATACTTGTGAACCGTCCTGAGTCCGTTGGAGATAGGGCGGCATATAAATAATAAAATAAAATAAAATAAAATAAATATACACGTGTAGCAAAATTCATATCACAAATTCATATCACAAAGAAAGTGTAACCCAGGATTAATCAATAATGGTAACTGAGGCATTCAGTCACCAAAGGATTTCATCCTTATCTTTTGTGAAATTGGTTAAAAAAAGATTATTTATGTCTAAATCTGGGATGGGAAAAGGTTAATGGAAAGGCAGCTTTCTAAAACATTATTATGAGGATCCACTGGGGGCAAGAGGACCAAGGAC
Organism: Arizona elegans; assembly: GCA_022577455.1. NCBI lineage: Eukaryota > Metazoa > Chordata > Lepidosauria > Squamata > Colubridae > Arizona > Arizona elegans. The sequence goes on along the minus strand of JAKOOJ010000001.1, from coordinate 146,308,990 downwards.
AAAATATGCAGATATGATGAAACTGTTAGGCATAAGAAACCAGGAGCCAGGATACAGTTCAAAAGGACTGCAAGTTTATTCCATGAAATCTCTACAAGAATCTTATCTACTAAAAGTCAAGGCAAATACGTGCTAGATACAGTAAGTGTTGACAGACTTCAGGGCGGGGGGGACGACGACAGGATTTAGGTCTCTTTCAAGGGTGTAAAGACTCCAGATTGATGATGCCTTTGACCTCACCTTTATGCTCAGCCTGGTCAGCTACAGAAACTATGCCCCTTAAGAGCTTGGGAGCAATATCTCCAGATTTTGACATCTTGGCATCATCATGGATACATATAAATGCTAATGTGATGGAATAGAATAGATCAGCAAAAATTCTGTGTTTCCAATTGTCTTCCAATAGCAACATGTTCCCTCCCTCCCTCTCAGTCACACTCACACACACAGAGAAACACTGTTCTGTCCTGCTCACCCATGCACACACCATGAGGGTTTGAAGTCTTTATTGGGGCTTTGCCAGCCCTGAATAGTATTCCCCAGGACTCAGCACAAAAACCAATGAGTCCAATTCCCAAATGCAGAAACACAGGACAAAATCTGTAAAATCACCACCCATTTTGAAGTCAAAAGACAAGTCTATGGTCCAAGCTCAAATCACAAAACTGAAGACCAAGTCCAAGGTCCAAAAACCCAAGTCCAATAACAGGATCAAAGTTTAAATCCCAAACCAAGAGTTGTGATGCTGAACAAATGCATGGCAAGAAATGGATGAGTTATCTCTAGTGTCACTTTGCTGGGCTAAATAGCCACAAACCGGTGCAGCTCATTAGGAGGGCTGCCTTTTTATCAGTAGCCTCACCAACCTCCATTGCACCTCCTCCTCTCAGGCCTCCAAGCCCTGGGATCCAAAGGAAGAGGCAATTCCTCTTCTCCCATGCTGATTGGATGCTGCTGTGCCTCTTCTCTGCCCTCTGGTTCTGGCTGGCCTTTCAAGCCTCCTGGCTGCAACTGTGTTTCTTCCCTCTCTTTGTTAGCCAGCCACTCATACAGTCACTTCTCCAAACCTTCTGAGGTTTCTGGCCTCTCATCCTCCTCTTGCCCACCCTCTACTGGTTCTGGTTCCCCAGAATCTTCCAGACACTGCTCTGAGCCTCACTCCAAAGTTCCTGAAACCAGCTCTTGTCATCCAAGCTGGCTTCTGGGGGCATCCATTACAAACATAAACATACACAGAGAAAGAGAGTTGTTATTAAAATAAAAAGGAATTTGGGAATATCAAGGAAGGTAATTTTATGTGGAAAGATTGTCTTTTTCTAGTATTGAAAGGGCATTTGTGGACTTCATTTTTTTTTCCCCAAATATTAGAGATTCATTAGAAAAAGTAGATTTTTTTTTCTACTTCTGACTTCTGGTGGTTGATTTGAAGTCTGCTGCTTGTTTCGCAAAGCAAGTCTCTTGAACTTTCTAGGCCTTCCTTGAATCATATTGAGGCTCAGGGCCCCTTCTGCTACAAAGAGTTCCCTGCTGTGACTCTACCATAGATTTGAAATGGAATCCTTGTGTAAACTATACAGCCACATGTGATAGGGCAGCTGGTATTCAGGTTTTGTTTGCTTGCTTGGGTTGAGGGCTGCTTCCCAAATTGGATTAAATTTAAATAACCAGACTAAATGCCAGGAATAATATGCTCTCCTATGGATTTAATGATTTTCCCTTTCTTCTACATTAAGAATGACATCTTTGATTTGAAATAGCAGTTCAAAACCAGTTTCTGAAGACTCTTTTATTATCCAACCTCTAAACTGGGATGAGTAAGGATAGGGATCTGTGGGCCAGCTGAAATGCAGTCCATTTCAGTCTGGTATGCATTCGGATCCATCAGATTTCCTATGAGTTATAATGTTTTTTGAAATGCCTAGTTTTTTAATATATACCACCTAATGTTTGGTTTATTATATGCATTATTTTGAGAGATAACAAACAAATTCTAAAACTACATTTCAATTTATGCTATATCAAATGCCCTTTTGATGGAGTATGCATTTATTTTGAAAGCAAATCTATGGTAGATTTCTGTGACAACTTCAGGAAAGAGTTAGAGCTTCATTATTCTAGGTTGAAAAAACAATGACTAAATGTGGAACAATGGTAATCTACTCCACAGCAAATACCACATGTGCCACATTTCACATTGTTAGATTGAAGGGAGGAGAGTGCACACACACACAAAAGGAATGGTAGCATACCTTTCTCAATATAGGAGAAGTAATTTTTGTAGGTTGACTTTTCTTGTCTGTAAAATATATCCAATATTAAACCATAACAACTTGTTCATGTATTTCACATGACTCTCAAGTCCCTGGTGCTCCAGAGATACAAACCCAATGCATTGTGAAAAGTCCAGAATCTGAATGGACCCATCTGATAATCTGACATCTGATAATCTGACCCTAATTATTAGACGTAGTTCAGGATGTGGGAAGATGGAATCAGGTGCAAATCAAAGAAAAAATATGTGTCAGTTATAAACATTTCAGACACATTTGGTGCTTATATAGGGATCATTATGCAGCTGTATAAAATTGGGTTCCTCCATGTAATGCAAGGAGCAATATGGTACTCTATTTTACCCTGAGTTCTGATGAAGCATTTCAGAATTAACAAGCATGCAAAATACCTTTTAAGTACTTGTTCTATTGGCCATTGAAAGATGGCTTTCACTCCACGGAGTCTAAAAAAACATATAACCAATTTTCCAAAATGCAATCAATGCCTACTTGACTTTTCAGAAAGATGGGTTTCAAATTATTGGAGAACATAACTCACTAATGTCAAGTATACTTGAATTTCATTTTAGATAACCATTCTGTTCGAATAGAACTGACAATAATTATAAAAGTATAGTTTGATTTTAATTCCATGTTGAAAATTAATGATCTCTACATTTAATGACCAGTTTTGGTGTCCTTGGCCTCTTCCTTCCCTTTCTCTTAAATATTTTCAATCTCTTCATTGTCAGACATCATTGCATTGCAAGAACTTTAATCTGAAGCATGAAGCACTCTCCACTAGCTGAGTCCCATGGACATTACATGATGTTCCATGGGAGAGCCTCCCATATATAGATGCAGAGAACTGAGATTAGCTCATTTTGGTTTGGGAAGTGAGGGGGAACATAATGCATATATGTTGGCAGCTCAGTGGTTAGAGTTTACTGTAGGTCCAAGAATATTCAATGAATCCAAGTGTTTCCATTTTTCGAGGGGAGAATGACACTTACTTTTAGATCACAATCACAAATGGATTTTCCCTCCCTCCCTTCCTTCCTTCCTTCCTTCCTTCCTTCCTTCCTTCCTCCCTCCCTCCCTCCCTCCCTCCCTCCCTCCCTCCCCCATGATTCTTTGAAAAGCAGTTGTGTTTAAGGCTAGGGATGTAAAAGTCATATACTTCTCTTGCAATGCACAAAGTAGGGGCATGGGATAAGAATTCCAAGTTATCTTTTTATTAATAGCAATAGCACTTAGACTTATATACCGCTTTACAGTGCTTTACAGCCCTCTCCAAGCAGTTTATAAAGTCAGCATATTGCCCCCAACAATCTGGGTCCTCATTTTACCCATCTTGGAAGGATGGAAGACTGAGTCAACCTTGAGCCTGGTGAGATTTGAACTGCCAAATTGCAGACAGCCAATATTATTTAATTTTTTAATATTTAAATCTGGGGGTATATGCAGGAAACAGACCAAGGAAATATACACAGTGCATCTTTAAATTGCTCCACTCCTGTGCTTGTTCCAGCTTGACTATAAACTAGATTAAGAAAATCTTAACTGGATAGAGATCCTTTAACAACAGTCTGTAAACTATTCAGCTCAAAGTACAGATGATCACTTGATTCACTGGACAATTCCCCTGCTGTGTCTTCCTATCTCCCTGTTCCAGAAAAGAATAGTCAGTCGTGTATTTAATTAACAGGTAGAGGAATATTGTAAGTGGGATTTAAATCATCCACACTAAAGAGGCCAGGCAGGATTTTATGTTATTGTTTCAGGAGAATTATCTTTTAAATTATGTTAAAACTATTCCACATAAACACCAGGAGTATCCAGAGGAAAAAAAGGCAAGATGGCACCTGCATTTGATCAAAGTTCCATCTCTTCTTTTTTTTATGTGCATCACAATGGAGCTTTGGAATTGGAGATGTTGGTGGGATGTCCAGCCATACTTCAATTTTGTCATTTAAAGCATATTTGTTGAGAAGCACATTTGACGAGAAGAGTCCTCCACTCCTCTAACCACAATAAAATACCTTATGCCACCAGACTCCAAATTTTGGGCTTAGACAACCTAGAACTACGCCGGCTTCAGTCTGACCTAAGCATAGTACATAAAATTATCTGCCACAATGTCCTTCCTGTCAATGACTACTTCAGCTTCAACCACAACAATACACGAGCAAATAATAGATACAAACTCAAGGTAAACAGCTCCAAACTCAATTGCAGAAAATGTGACTTCAGTAACAGAGTGGTCAATGCCTGGAATGCACTACCTGACTTTGTAGTTTCTTCCCCAAACCCCCAAAATTTTAACCTTAAACTGTCTACTGTTGACCTCATCCCATTCCTAATAGGCCTGTAAGGGGCATGCATAAGTGCACCAAGCATGCCTACCGTCCTTGTCCTAATATTCCTTTTTACTCTTACTCTTTTCATGTATTCAGATTATGTTTATACATTTACCTGCTATCTTATATATGCTTGATAAATAAATAAACTTAAACTTAAACCTTTCAGAAATTTCCATTGATACTATTTTTTTAAAAAAGTATTCAGTGCTGGGTTTCTACCGGTTCACCCCCATTCAAGTGAACCGGTAGTGGCGGTGGTGGGAGGCTCCGCCCACCAGCCCGGACATCATCATGGACGCTCTACGCATAGGCAGAAGTGCTGCATGCGAGCGAAGCAAACACTCACAGGCTCTCTCAATTCCAAACCGGTAGCAAAGGTAAGTGGGACCCACTACTGAATGTATTATTTAGAAATGCAAACCATGGATTTATCCTAAATTGAAAAACTATTTTGCATTTTTAATATCCATGTATCTTCTTTATTTTACATCATTTTATCCAAGACAAGTCATTAAAAAAGAGGTAAAATAGGTACAGGATAGATAAATTTAGCAAGATAAATTTATGACAAAATCCTGAACAATCAATAATGAGAGAGGAAACACTTAGTGAATTCTGAAAGCTATACTGATCAACAGGAAATCCACAGCCTTCTTGGAATCACATTATTCTTCTCAAATATATTTCCAAATATCCCAATTTCTCAGTAGAGTTTACTATTAGCAAGTTCAGTTATACAACCACACTGCTCCTTCATTCACCTCTCTTTGTAGAGAAATATCCAGGAATCTCAAAGAGTGAAATGAGCCATTGAAAATGAATTACCACAAATCTGGAAGGAAAGGGCAAGTACAAGAAGCATGGATGATTGATTCCATAAACCAGGGTTAGCGCTCAAATGTTCTCTGCATTTCAAAGTCTTGACATGAGTGATAAGTAATATTTGTCACAGAGCTGCTGCTGTGATGCTGAGTTGTCAGGACACAAAAGACATCCAGAAGTTAGTGTTTAACAGTGATATATATCATCTTTGCTGAAAAATGCTATAATCTTCTGTCCTCCTAATATTAAAATCAGCTTTCGACAGACTACTTTTCATATTAAATCTTGCTTCCATTATTCAATGAAAATCAACCGATCAATCAATCAGAATAGAGCTGGAAGGAACCTTGGAGGTCTTCTAGTCCAACCCCCTGCTCAAGCAGGAGACTCTATACCATTTCAGACAGGTGGCTGCCCAGTATTTTCTCAAAATCCGCCAGTGATGAAGCACCCACAACTTCTGAAGGCAAGCTGTTCCACCAGTTAATTGTTATCATTGTTAGGAAGTTTCTCCTTAATTCCAGCATTGCTTCTCTCCTTGATTAGTTTCCATCCATTGTTGAATAGATGAATCATTGAATCAGAGGGGATTTCACAATTCTTGGACAAGAATTCATTGTCCAAGTCGAGACTCCCAAAGTCTAGTTCTTTCTTAAATGGCCAGGAGAGGAGAAAACAACATTGATAAAACTGGTGCTTGGGAGTTGCACCAATCAGATGTGGTATCTTTATATCCTCTTTGAAAGGACATTGAATAGCCTAGAGTTTCACTCTATTACCAATTTGTTGATCGGTTTAGCTGTTGGGTCCCTAATTTGCCAGAGTTGCCTTCCTGGCTATCCAACTGCCCTTCACCCAACTGGCGACACATATTGTAACAACTATTTTGTGAACACGAAAGCGTCCTCTAGAAGCTGTTGGTGCCCAACAACCTCAACGTGCTTTCAAAATGTCAAATGCATCACTGATTTCTCCAAAGCCAGACGGCTGGTGGCCTGATTAAATCCATCTATATTTAGCTTATTAGTTGTTTGTTTCCTTCTGATATGGGACCTTTGCCTGAGAATGATGTCCAAGTGCCTGGTTCTGAAAACAATTCTATTGTAAGGCAACCATGTAAGGGAAGAAAAGGGAGGAAAAAGCATAATGTTTTATGCAAAAATTCAATTGTAAATTTTTAATAGAAAATCACTAAATACTTGATTAATGAGGACTGCCATTTCGGATGCTTGTTAATTAGGTTGGCATAGATACTGCGTATTGATCCTCAGGATCAGGGACAATAAGAGTGAGAGCTTTATTTGCATGTTTTCTTTATCTCTAAACTTTAATTTCAAGGTTATCAGATTTTTAGTGTAGTGGGTTTTCATTTTTATTTTCTGTTCTATATGGTTCCTATTGTGAAATGGGAAAAAAATTCCTTTTGTAGAAGATCAAAGTTGTTGTCAGGTCTCAGATGGGATTTGTGATCCTCTTGAAATGAAAACTTTTGTAAGATGTTCCTTCAGTAAGAAATGAACAAAATAGTGGAAATAAACAATCAGAAAAATATGAAAAATAAATAAGAAAAATCTACGTTAGCAAAGCTGGATGATGATCCAACTATAGGATGCTACAAAGACAAAGCAGGATAAATGGAAGGAAGGCTCTCTCTTATGTTGCAATGTACATTATTTCCTATAATCAATGTCCAAAACGACAAGATGTAATGCATGAAACATTAGTCCAGATGTACAATTCTCTTTTTGTTGTTGTTGTTGTTTACATATACCAATGAAGTCTGTCAACCACATTGAACTGGCTGTCCATCAATAAATACCTATTTACAGGACTTCCTGCCTGGCTCCGCAGCTTTGAAGACGCTCTCTTTTGAGCGCCCGTTCTCTGGTTCCGTAAAAGCCCCAGAACAGCCGGAAAACTGCTGTCTGGAGGCTTGGAACCCTCTCCCCGGGCAAAGGGGAGAGAACAGAGTCGACAGGCGGGGGTAGAGCCCCCCCAAGTGCGCTAGGAGAAATCCTGGGGTGCAAAGGGTGTGGGCTCCCTATTGAAGCCTGTCAAGCCACTCCGGACCAGAAACGACTCCGCTGAAGCGGAGCTAGAAGCTGCGACCAGAATCTGCAGAAAATCAACGGGGGATTTTTAACAGCTTTACTTCGATCGCAGACGGAGCAAATCAGGAGAAAACAAAAGGAAATTTGCAAGTAACACTTTAACTCCGCTTTATTATGCAGAAAATGGCGCCTGAGGGCGGGAGGAAGAAACTACCAGGGGAAGTGCTCGTTAAGGCTTGTTAACACTTTACAGCTACTGGATTACATCCTAAGAGAAAGTTTTAAATGGAAGCGGCCAGGAAAAGAATTTGGTATCGAGGAAAAGAATTTGGTTCTGATTTTAACTAAAATCTGGTCTTTATACTGTGTGGAAAAAAGTTGAATTGTTGTCCTGATAGCTGGATAAATACAAAGTAGCTGAAATATGGCTGACAACAGGGCTGGTGAATCAGCAAATTCCCAAGCCGTGACTGTCCAGGCTTTTCAAGAACTCTTAGACTTTTTTACCTCAGCCCTGCTGAATACAATCGAAAGGGCTTTTTCAAAAAATAGCTTGGGAAATTATAAGCAGGAAATTATTCACAAGAATTTGTTTTTGGAAGATCAGGAAATGGACAGGATTAAGAGATTGGCTGGTACAGCTGAAACAAAGGTTTTGGTGGACGTTTCCATTCCAATGACAGAAAAGCAACAAATGGTTTCTTTATTGCAAGCTGACAATCTTTATGGCAACCAATTTTGGTTATATGGACAAAGAAATGGATTGAATGATTATACAAACCAGAAGAGACGAGATGAGGATTTTAAGTTAGAAAATCTGACTTCAAGAAGAGAGCGAGTATTTCAGAAACATCAACCTCAAATCACTATTTTAAAAGTTTCCAAAATAAAACTGGGGGGATTGTTGAAAGAACTTATAAAAAAAATGGATTGGAAAAAATACAAAAAGAAGTGAAGAACAGAAGATTAAGAAAGATATTCTCCTGTGGATTCTTGAAATTGGCAACGGGCAAATATGTGTTTTAATGGTATTAAAAGATTTTTAAAATGTTTAACATAAGGTTATATTATTCTACAAGATATATGAGATAAATTGTATAAGTTTTTAGGATGTCTAACTCTTTGAAGCGAAGAGGATTAATGTTAAACTCAGAATTTTATTGTAAACTGATAATTAGTTTTGGATAGTTAAGGGTTGTTTTTTTTAAAAAAAAGTTAGAGGTATTAAGACGGTTAACTGAAAAATTGAAGGATACCCTCCTATAGATTCTGAAATTTATATTTGGTAAATAAGTGTTTTAAAGGTATTAAGAGATTTTTAAAATGCTTAACATTAGACTATATTATTTTAATAAGATATATGAGATAAAATGTGCAAGATTTTAAGATGAAAATTTTTTTTCTGGTATAGAAATGGAATTTATTGATGATTTTTATTGTTTGTAAGACTGCTAAAGTATCGGATTATGCATTAAGAAAAAGGTTTTTTTTTCTTTTTTTTTCTATATAAGTAGGAAGAATGAATTTAATTTAATTGGTATTGAGAATTTATAAAAGGGAGGTTGTTGAATTGGAGCAAAGGGAGTTAAAGAACATGTGGGAGCTTTGAACTTTATAATTTGTTAGTTTATTTTAGCATATGTTTGTTAGATGCTATACCCTGTTTTTGCTCTGGGAAGTCAGGGGTGGGGTGGGGAGGGGGGGATAAGGGAGGGGGGAAGTGATGAATAGTGAAATGTCTTAGCAGAAGAAAGTGTATTCTAGAATATAGGAGCTGCTCAGATACTAAAGGAGGAAAATATTTCACAGCAAAGAAGTTAGAAAGGAGAGAGGGGGAGGGGGTAGGAAGAGGAGAGGGAGGGAGAGGAATGGAAGAAAGGAGAGGAGGAAGGGAAGGGAAGGGGACAGGAGTAGGAGTGAAGGCGAGAAGGGGGAAAAGAAGAGAGAAGTGGGGGAAAGGGAAAAGAAGTAGGATGAGGTGGGAGAAGAGGTAGGAGGGAAGAGGAGGGGGGGATGGGAAAGAAAGGAGGAGGAGAAGAAGGTTTGTTGTGGAATGAGGGAAGAAGGAGAAGAGCAACTCCGAAGATAATTAAAATGTTTTATTGTAATGCTTTCTTTAAGGGAAATATGTATATGGAGGATTTCTTATGTATAAGAAAATGTATAATTTATGTGGGGAAGGGGAAGGGTGGGGGGGAGAAAATTGTTTGTATTTCTTATAAAACTTTTTAATAAAAAAATAATTAAAAAAATACCTATTTACAAATGCATGCGTTTTGCTGAAAGGCTTGAATTAGGCATAGGTGAAATCAGAAGAGTGCTTCTAGTTAACTGCTAGAAGCAGTTTAAGTATCAAGTATGTATCCAGAATTTCTAAGGGTAAATCTCTACATAGTGGCACCTAGCTAACCCACAGGCAGTAAGCTTTCTATAAGGAGGAGTTAGAGAGAGCAAAGCTACTTATTAGGTCATCGGTAACACCACAATTCACAGATTGGGCGGGCCTTAGGGGTATTATAGGGCAGGTAACATTAATGTAAAACAAAAGAAAAGGTTAAAAATATTAATACCTCCTGCTTAGAGAAGGTTCTGTGGATGCACTGAAGAGTGCTCAGGGTACATTCATCATATGTATATACACACACACACACACACATAGAGGTGGAGCAGGGAGTGGGAGAGAATCTCATCTGGAAGCATTAGGAGACTGAGATTCATTCAAAGCTGGACAATTGAGCAATAGCACTTAGATTTATATACCGGTTCATATTACTTACAGCCTCCTCTAAGTGATTTACAGAGTCAGCATATTGCCCCCAACAATCTGGATCCTTATTTTACCCGACCTCAGGAGGATGGAAAGCTGAGTCAACCTTCAGCCAGTCAGGATCAAACTGCTGGCAGCCAGCAGAATTAGTCTGCAATACTGCATTCGAACCACTGCACCACCAGGGCTCTTAAATTTAAAAGGTCATTGCTGCCTCTTGGACAAATATAAAATCAGCCCAGTGCAAGTCATATTTTTTTTCTAAATCTGAATATTTGTAAAGATGTATTAGACATTAGCAGACAAAATGGGGAACAGTAGGAAAAAAAGTGAATAAAGCATTAGAGAGCTATAAAATGAGATGATTCTATTCTGTTAGTTTGGCTTGATATGCTCAGTTACCTAATGTTGAACCATCCCACTATCTTCAAGAACTATTGAGACTAAAGAACAGCAGAGGCTCCTCAACAATAAATATGAAGTTAATTCTGTGGCATGTTGACTGAATAAAAGTCCTCCTGAAACTGACTGGTTTAGTCAGTTCATTTAAACCTCTCTGGGCCATCTTACCATTCAAAATTTCCAAGTGGATTACAGTAACTACAGTAGTGGTCAAAATTGAGGAAACCTTTTGGGAAAACTGTATTTTTGAGGTTTGATGGCTAATAACACTACTTTTGGGGGGAGTTTCAGGATAATCATATTCCATTGATGGAATGGCCTAGGAATAGCCCACTTGAAAATCTATGGAGCCGACTAAAGAAACTTGTTAGTCAGAAGCAAGCCAGCAATAAAACCCAGTTAGTAGAAGCAATAATTCAATCTTGGTTTCACATTATAACAGCTGCAGAACTAAAAGGCTTGGTTCCCTCCATGGGAAGATGTTGTAAAGCCGTAATTTATGCTAAAGGTTACCCAACTAAGTATTAACTGACATGATAATTTTTGTATATCTCTTTTTTTCTATGGTGATAATTTTTGTATATCTCATTTTTTCCTACCTGTTTCACTTTTCTTCTTTATACTGTAACTGCTTTTCTAATAGCAAATCCTTCATAAAAGTTATTGCATTACATTCTTGATTAAATTATCTTTCCATTGATATATAATTTTATGGTATTACTCCAAAAAAAGTGGTATTATTAGCTAGTTTTAGAAAATACACTTTTCCCAAAAGGTTTCCACAATTTTGGCCACTACTGTAATTAACACAGTGTTAAAATGCATGAAGGCAATGTCATAAATAATAAGTGCAGGAAGAAAATACACCAGAATTTGAAAGCCTAGAGAGTATAAGACCATTAGAGAAGGTTCCATAGCAGAGGCCCTACAGGCAACCTAGCCAATCAGATTAATCAGATTAAAAAAATTTAGTCTATGGATAGGCTCAAGTGGGAGAAATTATTTAGGCTCTGAAGGAAAAAACATGCACTTTGCATTCTATTTGAAAATGGATCAGTAGAAAGGGAAACCTTAAAAACATTCAAATTATGCTGTTCCTTTGAGGTTAAATTTCTAATCTGCCTAATAATTGATTTATTTTGTTTTTGTTTTTTTGCCTTGGGGTTTAAATAGTAGTGAGAATAGAAAATATTTATAAGTAATATTGGAAGAATTTATAAAAACAACTACTTCCCAAACATATATTCTAGCAAGTAGTCTAACAGGTATACCCTAAACTAGGAAAGGTTTCTTGGCAGCCTTCAAAATGCAACATATTTCAATAGTCTAACTGGGTGGTTATTAAAATATGGCCACCAATCTTCATAAAAAAGATGTAATTGAATGACTGATGGATTGATGAATAGCAAATGGTGGTTGTTGTTGTTGTTGTTGTTGTTGTTGTTGTTGTTGTTGTTTTTAGAAAAGAATTCACCTAAAGTGATCCTCAATTTAGAACAGCAATTAGTACCAGAATTTCCATCACTCAGTGATATGGTCATAAAGCGAGGGAGTACGAGAGGCCCCGGTCAGGAAGAGAATTCCAAAGACTGCTGGTAACCACTATTCAGTGCCATTGTAACTCTAAACAATTGTTGAAAGCATGGTTGTAAATTGAGGACTGCCTGTATAGGCAGTTCTATATAGATATAATCTTCTATAGTCCTCTATAGTCCTCTATAGATAACAGATAATCTATAGAGTAGGTATGTAGATAGGACAGAAAAATATGTCCCATACTATTTGGACTGCAAGCCACTTAACTGAATAAATCAGAATGTCAGAAAATGAAGCAAATAATATATCAGAAGTAAAGGTTTCTTTTGTACTAACTGAAAGTCATCATAAACAAATGGATTTTCCTGTCAATCAGTTAGTGATTATACATTGATGTCATTCAGGTGAATGAAAATATGAAAATAGATATTTATGGAGTGTATGTATGAATTCTGCAGAATTCATGGGCTTGGCATTATGAAATGGAGCAGTGGTGAAATCAATTTTTTTTTATTACCGGTTCTGTGGGCGTGACTTGGTGAGCGTGGTATGGCTTGGTGGGCATGGCAGGGGAAAGATACTACAAAATCTCCATTCCCACCTCACTCCAGGGGAAGGATACTGCAAAATCTCCATTCCCTCCCCACTCTGGAGCCAGCCAGAGGTGGTATTTGCCGGTTCTCCACACTGCTCAAAATTTCTGCTACTGGTTCTCCAGAACCTGTCAGAACCTGCTGGATTTCACCCCTGAAATGGAGTACTGTGTAGAACCTGCAGCAGAAAGTTCTGGAAATGATCCTCTCCAGAGGCTTTAAACTGTACCTGTCCAAGTTTACAATTCTTAATCCCAAGAGCCAATCAACTAATGATCAACATCATCAATACTGACATGACATTTATTAACATGATCAATAGTAACAAAAGCTACTGAGGTATTATGGCCAGTCTGCCTTTTTGCCTATTACTTTTCTCCCACCAAGATACATCTGAACTAAAACCAAGCAAAAATCAAAATGAAATTGTTCCTTCCTTCCTTCCTTCCTTTACACTACATGTTTTTGAGTGTATCGGTTCTTAAGCAACTTGCTTAAAACCTTTTCTCAACAAAACAAAAAGCAACCCACTTTGCTCTTCTCATTATAAAACTCAGAAAGACTCCCCTTGCTTTCAAGTTACAGGATAACTTCTTGAGAAACTGAAACTTCACACTGATAATCAGCTCTAAAATTGCTTCAGAAATGTCTGTGGGGATGAAAAAATTTGAACTGCGCCTAAAGTATTGCTTTGAAGTGTTTTCCCTACTCACTTTTTGTTAGCCTCTGGGTAGAGTGAAAAATGAGAGAAGGGGCTGATGAGTAGTTAAAATTATACTGCTTTCAAGTTCTTTCTGCCTACTTATCATTCAGCACTTCCAGAGTGCCTGTGCCAAAGTTTGAATGAAAACACCCTCACATGCATCCCACATATATACTGTATATCACAAATATCCATACACATGCACACAGACTCATCAATAGTGTGGTACTATATTTAATATATATATATATAAACAAGAATCTTAAAAATTCTCATGGTTATTTCAGAATTGGTCATTAGAAATTCTTGCTAGCCAGAGGAAGTAGGAGAAGTTGAATATACATTGTGTGCACTGATCCTCTATTGGTCCTTCCCAATACATGACTAACTGAGCCTAACTTCTAACAACAGGTTTAAACAGGATAATTAGCTTTATGTCCCTTTCATGCCAGTTTTGCTCACATTTAAGAAAATAATATCTGCAGCAATATTCCCTATCTTCATCTCTGTCTCTCTCATTTCTATCACCTATCTTGGTCACTCAACAGTGAGACACTGGTGAAGTGGGCACAGCAGCGCCTGCATTTTCTGTGTCACATGAGAAAAGTACATCTTCCTTCCCCTGTCCTTACCATTTCTATAGAAGGACGATCAAGAGCATCCTGTCATATTGCATTACTGTCTGGTTTGAAAGCATTACTGCTTCAGGAAGGCAGTGAAGAGAGTGGTGAGGATGGCAGAGAAGATTATTGGCAATTCACTTCTGTCTATCCAGGATATAGCATATAAGCATTGCTTGAGCAGAGTCTGCAGTATTGTCTGGGATGTTACACATCCTCTTCACAACCTGTTTTCCTTGTTACCTTCTGGGAGGAGGCTTCATGGTTTCTGAAGCAGAACATCCAGATTCGGTCACAGTTTTCTTCCATATACTGTAGTATCAACTTTGTGAACTCTCAAGTTTCCTCTTTCTGATATATATTCAAGATGTTTGTGTGTGTGTGTTGTTGTTAGTCACAAAGTCATGTCCAACCCATCACGATCCCATGGACAACATTTCTCCAGGCCTTCCTGTCCTCTACCATCTCCCGGAGTCTATTTAAGCTCACGCCTACTGCTTCAGTGACTCCATCCAGCCACCTCATTTTCAATCGTTCCCAGCATTCTCCAGTGAGTCCTTCCTTCTCATTAGGTATTTGAAGCCAAAGTATTTGAGTTTCATCTTCAGGATCTGGTCTTTTAAAGAGCAGTCAGGGTTGATCTCCTCTAGGACTGACCAGTTTGATTGCCTTGCAATCCAAGGGATTAGCAGGAATCTTCTCCAGCACCATAGTTCAAAGGCCTTAATTCTTTGATGCTCAGCCTTCCTTTTGGTCCAACTTTCACAGCCATTCATTGCAACTGGGAAAACCATAGTCTTGATTATATGCACTTTTGTTGGCAGGGTGATGTCTCTGCTTTTTAGTATGCTGTCTAGATTTGCCATAGCTTTCCTCCCCAGGAGCAAGCGTCTTTTAATTTCTTGGCTATAGTCCTCATGTGCAGTGATTTTGGAGCCCAGGAAAATAAAATCTGTCACTACCTCAATTTCTTCCCCAATCTATTTGCCATGGATTGAGAGGGTTGGATGCCATGATCTTAGTTTTCTTAATGCTGAGTTTCAAGCCAACTTTTGCACTCTCCTTCTTCACCAGTGGCTAGGGGGACCTTTGCACAGGTTCACCTGGTGCACCAATTGCGATCCTACTTGGATCAAGAGGCTCTCCTCACGGTCACTCATGCCCTTGTCACCTCGTGGTTAGATTATCTACATGGGGCTACCCTTGAAAAGTGTTCGGAACGTGTTCATTGGTCCAGAACGCAGCCACGCGAGGTGGCATGGGTGCACCTAGCTACAGCCACATTACACCAATTCTCCGCAAGCTGCACTGGCTCCCTATTGGTCTCCGGTCACAATTCAAGGTGTTGGTTATTATCTTTAAAGCCCTACATGGCTTAGGGCCAGGTGATTTTTGAGACCGCCTTCTGCCACATAGCTCCCAGCGACCGGTAAGATCCCACAGAGTTGGTCTCTTCCGGGTCCCGTCAGCTAAAGAATGCCGGCTGGCGGGCCCGCAGGGGAGGGCCTTCTCTGTGGCTGCCCCAGCTCTCTGGAACCAGTTACCTCCTGAGGTCCAGACCATCCCCACCCTATTGGCCTTCCGAAAAGCGGTGAAGACCTGGCTTTTCTGGCAGGCCTGGGGCCATTGATCTCACTTTTGTGATCTGGCGAGATCCAGCCATGAATGGCATGAATGAGATTTTAATATTTTTAATGTTTTTAATTTTTAAATGTTTTTTATAATGATTTTTTAAAATGTATTGTGAGCCACCCTGAGTCTTCGGAGAGAGGCGGCATATAAATTGAATATTAAATTAAATTAAATTGAATATTAAATTAAATTAAATTAAAAAATTAAATTAAATTAAAAAATTAAATTAAATTAAATTAAATTAAATTAAATTAAATTAAATTAAATTAAATTAAATTAAATTAAATTAAATTAAATTAAATTAAATTAAATTAAATTAAATTAAATTAAATTAAATTAAATTAAATTAAATTAAATTAAATTAAATTAAATTAAATTAAATTAAATTAAATTAAATTAAATTAAATTAAATTAAATTAAATTAAATTAAATTAAATTAAATTAAATTAAATCAAGAGGCTCTTTAGTTTAGAGGCTCCCGGCAATCTTAATTCCAACTTGTGATTCATCTAGCTCTGCCTTTCTCATGATGTGCTCTGCATATAAGTTAAATAGGAAGGGTGACAGTATACACCCTTGCTGAACTCCTTTCTCAATTGTGAACCAATCAGTGGTTCCATGTCCAATTTTTACTGTTGCTTCTTGACCCACATATAGGTTTCTCAAGAGACAAATAAGATGGTCTGGTACTCCCATCTCTTTAAGAACTTGCCACAATTTGTTATGATCCACACAATCAAAGGCTTTAGCATAGTCAATGAAGCAGAAATAGATGTTTTTGTGTGGTAGTTTGATCATTCTTTGGCATTGCCCTTCCTTGGAATTGGAATGTAAACTTTTTTTCCAAATTTGTTGGTAAATTGAGTGTAGTACTTTTACTGCATCGTCTTTTAAGATTTTGAAAAGCTCAGCTGGAATACTGTCACCTCCACTAGCTTTGTTGTTGCTTAGACTTTCTAAGGGGCGTTTGTGTAGTATATACATATGTGAGTTATGTATGTATACACTTCTGAGAACAGGCAACAGAATTTCATTTTTAATGTGTGCTAGTGTGCCCACAGTAAAAAATGACAATAAATGTTTATCTATCTATCTATCTATCTATCTATCTATCTATCTATCTATCTATCTATCTATCCATCCATCTATCTATCTTCCATTCTTCTAACATGCTTCAGTTGAGGGCTATATTTCTTCAAATGAAATACATTTTAGAAGGAGGAAGAGGGGGTGGTGGTGTAGCAGCAGCAATGTTGAAATTATTCTGTGCTGGGCTAACTGCAGGGGAGATGTTCCACCAGGTAAAAACCCAGATTTCAGGAAAAGCCTTCAAACATAGAAGAAGGCTACTGCTCCAGACACTTTCCCTCTGCATGTCTAGGAGAGCAAGAGAAAAAGCAAAATATGCTCATAAACCACAGCAAGACTTTTTGCTCTTTCTTCCTCCTTTTATCACTTGTTTATATAGAATCATGACATCATAAGATTGAAAGAAATTCTGGAGGTCTCACAGCCCAGCTCACTGCTCAGCCCGGGCAAATCCTCATATGAACTTATTTATTTATTTATTATTTTATTTATTTATTTATTAAATTTCTATACCGCCCTTCTCCAATAGGACTCAGGGCGGTGCACAGCCAAGGTAAAAACAGAGCATACAAAATTTAAAAACAGTATTAAAATAATTAAATATTTGGCCGTAAATTAAAACAACCCAATTTAAAATCAATTTAAAATTTAACTCAAGCCAGCCCAGCTAGTTGAAATAAATAGGTTTTCAGGGCCCGACGAAAAATACGGAGGTCTGTTATTGTACGCAACTCTGGGGGAAGGTTGTTCCAGAGGGAGGGCCGTCACAGAGAAGGCTCTCCCCCTGGGGGTCGCCAGCCGACATTGTCTGGCGGACGGCACCCTGAGGAGGCCCACTCTGTGCGAGCGTACTGGCCGGTGGGAGGCTATTGGTGGCAGAAGGCGGTCTCGTAAGTACCCCAGCCCTAAGCCATGGAGCGCTTTAAAGGTGGTCACCAATACCTTGAAGCGCACCTGGAAGACCACCGGAAGCCAGTGCAGCTCGCGCAGGAGAGGTGTCACATGGGAGCGCCTCGTCGCCCCCATAATCCCCCGCGCGGCCGCGTTCTGGACCAGCTGGAGCCTCTGGGTGCACCCCAGGGGGAGCCCCATGTAGAGAGCGTTGCTTCATACCAGCTTGGGCAAATGGGCTCTTTTCTTGAAAAATTCCAATGAGGATGATGCTCCAATAATTTCAGGAGATGCTCCCATAACTTCTGGAGACAGATTATTTCACTGCTTAAAAGATCTCACAGTCAGAAAATTCTTCCTTATTTTAAGCGTGGATTTCCCTCAGTAAAGCTTCCACTCAGTGGTTCCTGACTTAGTGTTGGATATATGGAGAATAAATCCACACTCTCTGACATCCCTTTATGTATTAGAAGATCACTATCAATCTCCCCTTAGCCTTTGCTTCTTTAAGCTAAACAGATCAAATTTCTTTAACTGTTTTTTTTAGGATTTAGCTTCTAAACTCCTTATCATCCTTCCTGTTCTTCTCTGTTTTTTTTTCCCCAGTTCCTCAGCTTCCTTCTTGAATTGTGACAACCAGAACTGTATGCAATAGTCTAACTGTGGGCTATTACTCCCTATGATTTTGATACTATATCTTGATTGATGCAGCAAAAAACTGCATTTGCTTTTTTGGCAACTGTGGCTCAGTGCTGGATTATGCTTAACCTGTGCTTAAATTTATGTGTAATCTACTAGGAAACACATAAATTGCACCTCTTGCCCAGTTATTTGCTTTCGGCAGCCTCTTCCTTCATTAACAAATTCTTAATGAATGCAATATTTTCCCATCCCCAAATCCACATAAAATTGTTTGGGAAATAAACTGTAATACTCCTTTCAGATCATAATAAGAAATATTAAGATTTATTCCCCTAATAATTTGGAGGGTTTTTTTTTAAAAAAAAAAACATGCACAAAATGCATTTTCCCAAGGAAAATTGTAAATGCAAATTGCATAACTTGGAAATCAGAATGAAAACACATGCAAATATTCATGGAAATTAATCAACACATTACTTCATATATAATATGAAAACTCTCCATTTATATACTTTTTGCATAATGCCACACAGAATGAGAAAATGTTTTGACACTTGTTTGTCTCACCTGATTATTTCTTATCATGTTTCTCCATTTTAGTTTGATAGAATTAGTCCAAGCATTTAAAAAAATGGAAAAGACCAGACTATTTCAAAATCTTTAAAAACAAATAGTCAGTTAAAATGTATTCTTTCTTTAACAAAATATCAGACTTTTTAATGTCATATAAATGTCATATAAATGAGCTGCTCTAACTTTTAAAAGTGGTTCTCAAATTCAAATTACAGTATTAAGGCAAACACTGGACCAGTGTCTAGATTGCAAACGCTGAAGAGAATATGATATCCCCAAATCGGTAACTTTTGATACTATTTTTGTTTAATTTGGCTTGTGTTTTTTTTTTTAAATTTGAGAAGGGGGCAGTCTTTAAAAAAAAAATAAGAATGTCCTTTAAATTCAGGGACATCTTGTAATTCACTAAGAGACATCTGCGCTGAATAAATTTGCACCACTAGAAAAGTGTCTATTTCAATCTGCAGAAGCCCAGATTGTGATGAAGGTGGCATTTCCATGCCATATTAAATAATGCCTTCCAGTATTATCCAGAAGGTATCTGGAAGTAGTTTAGCAGCTGGCAGCCCTAGAGAGCCAGTCCCTGCTGAATTACCATACAGTCAAATGGAAGTCTGCATTGGCAGTTCAAATTAAAAAGCCAGCACAGCTGACCTGGATGCTGCCTGGTTTTCTACCTGCTGACTTCATTCTCGCTGGTAGCCTATTCAATAATATGTTTTGAATGCAAATGAATACAAATTATTATTTTCCCCTAATTTCTAAAATCCTTTGCACTGGGAGAGGTTTTTTTTTCCCTTTCAACCTCACAAATATGAATTTTTAAGATATTTGGACAGGACTACACCCTTTGATCATTTCAGTAATTGCAAATTAAAGCTCATAGGAGCATGTCATGCAAATATATTCAAATTATTCTTACCAATTAGGGCAACTTATACTGATGCGGTGAATGTCATTCCTTGAAAGTGCAGTTGGTTTATGGAAGTGTTTGTCTTTTAGCTTTTTGCACCTGTTAAAATTTCGATGGTATATACTGTACAGTACAATGTATGAGCTGCAAAAGTCCAGGTGGCCACTAAATGGCAGCAGAGAGTTAGAGCTTTGTATATGACTTTGGCGCCATCTAGCAATAGCTATCCTGATTTCTCCAGCCCAAGATAGGTTTATTTCTGTCATCTTGATGACCAAGAACTTTTATACTATACAGCTGGAGTTTACACAATTATTGTTATTTGCTTTGTAAAAATCCATCACATTTAAAATAATGCAATAAAAATGAATGTATTTTCAGCAATTTAGTCATAGCCTTTTATGATTTATCTGCTAAATCTTTTCTTTATCATTGCAATAATGTACATTTTATTGATATTGAAAAGACAAGAGAGTATACTGTAAATATATCATTTTAATGACATAAGGGAAGGAGGAGAAGCAGGAGAAGCAGGAGGAGGAAGAGGAGGAGAAATCATATCATCCATGTCCACTTACTAACTGCCTTCTTCACATATTCTTCTGAAGACTTCATCAGATGCATACTAGATCTTTATAGATCTAGATCTTTACATCCTCACGTACCCTAAACATGTCTGTGCAGTTTTCTAACAGGGATCAATACAAGACAGTTCTATGTGCATTCAATTGAATACAAGTAAAACACCTCTTAAAAATGCAGGTCCTTGTGAAAAATCATTTGTCATTGTAAAGATAGCTCCACTTCTGCTTATATCAGAGTTCATATTTTCAATGTGACAAGTATTTGGTGGAGACTCAGCATGCAGGGGACCTTGGTGCGGAGACAATATAGGGGCCCCACCTCCTACTTTCAGCTCTCATTGGTTCAAACGAATAGATGTAAAGGGTGTGTATCACAAACTCTATGAATAACATTACAGAGATTATATTTTGCTTAAAAATGTGGGACTGAATGGAAGAAATAAAAAAAACTCTGAACAAGAAAAGCATAGGAGTAAAGATTAGGATGGTGAACAAAATGCTATTGCTGATGCTCTCAAATTAATATGAATTCCTATTAAGAAGCAAAGGAGTTTCCTAAACAAATTGTCTGTATTTGGTTAGTTATTGGGCAATTGGATATTCCACAGGATGGAGAAATTAAAGAACATGAAATAACTATTATGCTAAAAAAAAAAAGAATTATCACCCTTGGAATCCTAGCAAGATGTTACAAATATTTCTACAGAATTAATAAACAGGCAAAAGAAATTCATGAATAGCAAGATAATTTTAAAAGAGAGAAGCATCATCCGGGCAGTAGTCACCAACTGGTGGTCTGTGGACCACTGGTGGTCCGTGAGAAAATGTTGATGGTCCGCAGAAAAATTATTTGCATTTTTAATATTGCACTAAATCAGGAGTCCTCAAACGATGGCCCCTGGAATGGATACATGAAATGAACGTTTGTGTTGCTGCAGAGAGTCTCCCCCTTTGGGGTCTTTTTGTGTGGGTCGGAGGGGGGCAGAAATTCTGACTTGGGATTTGCTTCAGCCTCCTGGTATGGGGCTTTGGGAGAAGGCTGGAGGGAAATGCCGCTGGTGGCGAAGAGCCGGAGGACCTTGTTCCAGTGGGACTGCATCATGGCCTGGAACTGGCTGACCATCTCAGCCTGCTGAGCGTCCAGGCGCCGGTACCTGGCCTTACACTCCCACACTCGCTTCCCTCTACTTGGAAAGCCTATGTTCCTAGTCCTCAGTGAAGTGCTTCTGCTGAGCCTCCTTCTCAGTCAGATCCAATTTGAACTGAGCTGTTTTGCCAACTCTTTCTCGTGGTGGCTGCTTAGCTCCAACAAGTGCATCCTGTTGGGGCCCTAAAGAGCCTGGGCAGGGAGGTGAGGAGTTGGCCACACCCACCCAGACACATGACACCTAGCCATGCCCACCCAGTCAGTCATTAGGCAGATCATATTAGTGGTCCGTGGGATTTAAAATTATGAACTTAGTGGTCCCTGAGGTCCGAAAGTTTGGTAACCCCTGATCCAGGGGACAGCTAACAATTGTGTGTGGGATTCCATTTCACTGAATACAGGAAAAATATAAGACCATGATATTCATTGCCAAATTCTGCTTCAAATCTTCCCTAAAGAAGCTAGTCGCATGGCTACTAAAATATTATGCATGGTCATTGTCTGGGTGTAATTTTCAAGAAGGGAGGAAGGAGGAGAAGAAGGAGAATGAAAAGAAGAAAAAGGAGGAAACGGAGCTGTTTTTTAAAGTTATGTTACAATCAATCATCTGACTTTTCATAGTCACACATGATATCTAACATGCTTTTATTTTTGTCAGTGCATTAAAATTAATACTCCTTCAGTATAAGGAGAACACAAGCAATATATTTGAGAAAGAGAGGACATAGATCCATCTTATCTTTATAGTCTGATACCCTGATGAATGGTAAATGGATTAGCGGGTCCAATACGTTTTTCTTCCTCTGTTTTATGATGCTCATATTGTAACACTTGCACTATTTCTATCAATCTTCCTCCCTCCAACCCTCCCTCAATTCTGGATTCGTAGAATAAGAATTAAAGAACTCATCCCTGTCCTCTTGAAAAGTGCCACTCGCCTAACTGAGTCTTTTAAATATTTTATTGCAGTTCCTCCTTGATGTTTTGTTTGAAGTCCTTGAAAATTATGTGTGAAAAGGTAGCATATCAGCTAAAAAGCTGAACAGAAGTGATTGTGGAAGGGAGTCTTAAACCATTGCCTTTTACTCTGTGCAGCAATAACATGCTATAACCAAAAGCCTATTTAAAGAGCACAATAATTTTGTTTTCTTTTTATTGGTTAACTAAAACAATTTTTTGGGGGGGAGGATGTCTGGTTTCCATAGTAAATGTGATGGGTCACAAAGTTCTAAAGAGGAATCTCATGGTTATATATCCTTTCTGTAGCCAGAGAGCTCGTATGCTAAGATTTTATATACTGGAGGAGGAGTTGTCCTGGGTTTTGTAACTTTTTGCTTGTTTTTCTGTCTTGGGATTTTGCTCTTGATAGGATGGTCTGTACATCCTGGCCTGCAGAGATTTAGGCATCTCTAAATTATGGTCAGATTAAATCAACATAGAAAAACTTTAAAGATGAAACTATGAATTGGGGACCAGGCATGTATAGAATGGAATGGAATGGAATAGAATAGAATAGAATAGAATAGAATAGAATAGAATAGAATAGAATAGAATAGAATAGAATAGAATAGAATAGAATTCTTTATTGGCCAAGTGTGATCGGACACACAAGGAATTTGTCTTAGATGTATATACTCTCAGTGTACATAAGGAGAATAAAATACTTTCATCAAGAAAAAAAAGATACAACACTTAGTGATAGTCAAGGTTACTAATAAGCTATCAAATCGTACTAGGAAACAAATAAAAACAATATAAATTGAAAGATACAAGCAACATGGTTATAGTCATAAGAGATAGATACTAGGAAGGAAGAGAAGAATAATTGTAATTCAGTCTTAGTAAATTATTTGACAGTGTTATGGGAATTAGTTGTTAAGCAGAGTGATGGCATTTGGGAAAAAACTGTCCTTGTGTCTAGTTGTTTTGATGTGTAGTGCCCTATAGTGTCGTTTTGAGGGTGGAAGTTGAAACAATTTATGTCCAGGATGCAAGGGGTCTACTCTGTAAATATTTTCACAGCCCTCTTTTTGACTCATGCAGTACACAGGTCCTCAATGGAAGGCAGGTTGGTAGCAATTGTATTTTCTGTATGTATGGTTCCCCAAGTGCAATTGTCCATCCCCCCCCCCAAATCTCCAATCCTCATTATTGTCCATGGTGGCTGAGGCCGATGGCACCGGGAGTTCACCATCACCTGGAGGATCACATGCTTTTTACTCCTGCTTTACATAACACTTAGCCCTTAATAAGATTTGAGTTGTTTCCATTGCCGGAAGGACTGGTAGGAAGCCCCAAAGCGGAATGGATCTTTTTTTTTTTTTCAGATGGGAAAGAAGGAGAGTTTATATTTCTTCCTGTGGATGCTTTTCTCCTGTCAGAATCACCTTCTACAAATGGCTTTTTCCTCTGCGGGAAAATTTTGGAATAGCCTTTTATGAAATGGTATTGTCACCTCTACTTTGACCCTGAGGCGCTGTACATAATTTCCGGGCTGTTCTTCCCTTCTTACCATTTTAAAAAGCCAACTACACAGTTTTGATTATCTCTTTTTCATAAGGGAAACTTACTGTTATTCGGATAAATTTACCTTGGAGGGCATGACATTCTCTGAAGGAGAAGATGGAATTTTAAAGCCCCTGACTGTATGTTTTCTATTAATTTATTCATTGCTTTGCTAACCCCAAATTCTGCAGAGTCTGACATGTATCCCCATAATACTGCTGAGTGCTACATTTTCTTTACAGTTTTCTGATTTATCTGACAGATGTAGAAGGGGAAAACATGAGCAGGCAGAGAACTCCCATTTGTCTACATGTATCCAGATACTAAAATGTATAGTTAACACCAACATTATATTCACAAAGTTTTTTTTTTTGTTTTTTTGTTAATAACATATTCTCTAGTGATTTCTGCCTCTCCATTTCTCTGTTTCTCTCTCACACACAAACACAAATGTGACATTCGAAGTTTCAAAAGCACCTCTCCCCCCATGACTGCTCGGAAACTTGGCAACTAGCCTGCAATTACAGCTGTTTGCAACATCCTCAGTCATGTCACCATGATTTACATTTTTTTTAACCAGTAACTGGCATTTATTTCTGGTTTCTAACAAAAAAAAATAATGAGTTTGCTTAACAATTCTGGTGTTGGCTTAATGACTGCGGCGTTCACTTTATGCATGCATTGGTTTCTCTAAGGCCATGGCATTTGCTTCACAGGGTCACATAAAATGTCATGAAGTCAGGTCAGTCAGTGGTCAAACCCACTTTATGACTATCATGACTTACCACTGTAATTGCCAGGCTCAGTTATGGATGTAAGTAGAAGACTAGCCGCAGCTGGAAATTGATATTGAACTGTAGGTTCATATTACAAAATTTATTAATATATTCATTAGACAAATGGTATAAGTGGAGTATATACATGTATTTTCCATATGCCACTTATTTGGGGTCAACACATGCCCTAACAAGGAAGGAACCATTTACCATATATTCTTATTCAAGACCAGTAAATAGTAGAAGTTGGTTTTCATAGGAGTAGAGCTAATGGCCTCTTTGGTCATGTTTAGAGGTTGCATAGGATATTGGCAATGTCAAAATGGCAGGCATACCAGGCAATTGAAGCCACATCCCTTTTAAAATGTTTGTAATGCGTGCAATACATGTTTTTTTTTTTTTTAAAGAATTAGGCTTCAAATGTCTAGTCACAGCCAGTATTTTGATACTGTCGACCACTCCAGTAGATGCCCCTGGAGGTAGCTGAAAAATGGCTTATGATGAAAGAACACAGGAAGCTATACTCAGCCACACCATAGCTCCATGTAGCCTTGTATTGTTAACACAGACCCAATGGGTGTTTTCAATTTCAGGAGGTTTTTTTTTAAAATAATCTAACCTGGTTATTCCAAGGATCAAAAACCAGTAGTGTTTGCAAAACATGTCCCTTACCATTTACTGACAGTGAGGAACATTTCTGGAACAGCTATGGACCCAATTATAGCCTCATCCAATGGAGAATAGATTATGTGTATGCATGAACCAGTGAGATCCCACATCCCACTAGCAAAAACAGCTGTCAAATCAGTCCAAGAGGGGGGAATCTCTATGATCAGGATTAAAATTATAAAATACCTTCTAATCATTTGATTCTCATATTCTTTCATTTTTCAGAGGCCTGTTTATATGGGGGGGGGACTCCCATTTTTCAAACATTCTGATTTTTAGAGAACAATATATATTTCTCCTCTTTTTCTTTTTCCTGCCTGACTCAACATACTTTGCTCAGACAGAGAGAAAGATAGATCTCAATGACAGCTAAAGCTAAAGATGGACATGAGAAGTCAAGAATGCCGGAGATCCCTGGAGAGAAGATTGGATAAGGAAATACATTCAAATATACTTCGAACTAAGGAAAGCACAGACATTCTCTCATCCCACCCATGAGAATTGTTTTATGCTCCCTTATTTATAAGGGAGAGTCAAAAGCAATTTTCTTTTCCATTACATTGAAGGAGACCAGTCAGAACAACTGCAGAAAGGTTTTCGGTATAGCAGTAATAACACAAAAAGAAAAAACCCAGCCTTGTAGCACCTGAAGAAAAAACATATTTCTTAGGTGAGAATGAAGATGAAAAAGGCTATGCTTGCCACAGCTCTAAATAAGTAGCCCAAGATTCATCTATAACATCCAAGGATGGCATCCTTCAGTGTTAAGAGGGAGGTTCAGTGATTAGACTGAGGCTGCCCTGGAGCATGTAAAAAAGGCTTGTCGCTACATCACCGAGCCCCTGCAGTCTCCTACTGTCCTCCAAAATATGTCCCACGAACAAAAGTTTCTTAAACAGAAATATTGAATTGGATACAATTCTGCATTTTGATTCTATGAATCAGTCCTTTAACCTTTCTTTTTTCTTTTAACTCCAACTCATCCAATTGCCAAGTCTAATTCAGCCCATTTCAGTACTCACAAATGAAGGTGAATGTAAGTGTCCCAGGATAATGTTGCAGGATCCAATGTGGGTCGGTCACCAGGACCAGAGGTTTGTTCCTCCGAGCTTTCAGATTTATGCTGGAACCCATCATCAGGGAACTTCTCTCTATCGGAATATGTGCTTTGGGCTATTCTATTCTATTCTATGCTATTCTATTCTATTTCAGTACTCTTGTCTGTATTATTTTGTGGCCATTCCAGCAGAGGAGTCAGTACCGTAGGATGGGGAGGGGGAAAGGATACATCCAGCAATAGGTAGCAAGACCCTTTACAAATGAGGCTGTAAACTCTGATTCATTCCAAAGATGACATCTCCGATAATTGCATCGGAGGGAAACGCTGGGCCTGCCCTTTGCCAGGAACATATTCAATTATCTGCATTGCCCTATGCTCCTCTTCAGGCTGCCTTTTGTATTAGCTGGATCTCGTTTTCAGCAAGGCTTTGAAATCTTTATTTCCTCCTTTCTTGCCATTCTCCTGATTAGCTCAGTGATGGCTGTGCTCAACCGTTATTTTATTGGGAGAACTGGCTCCCAAGGTGAGATGTTTTTATTACCCTTGGCCAACAAGTCCAGGGCAGGCCTGGGAAGAGTCTCCTGCTTTGCAGGTTAGAAATGCCCACTACTTATTTCCTGCCTTCGGGAATGGGTTGAGAGGCTAATTCTATGTTTGCTGGGACAATTCCTCCCCACTTCCTTTCTTTGCATCACAGATCATCTGGAGCAGGAGTCTCCAACCTTGGTAACTTTAAGACTTGTGGACTTCAACTCCCAGAGTTCCTCAGCCAACAAAGCAAAGCTGGCTGAGGAATTCTGGGAGTTGAAGTCCACAAGTCTTAAAGTTGCCAAGGTTGGAGACGCCTGATCTGGAGTTAAAATCTGTCTAGAGCAGCTTTTCACAGGCATTGCGTTCCCACACAGAAAGGAAAGAAAATGGAGATCAGGGCATTATAAAAAAAAAAAAAAAAAAACATTTAAAGATGTCTCTACTCTGTTAGCTTCCACACCAGGTTTGATATCAGGCTGTGGGGGGAAAAGAAAGTTAATTGATTTTTTTTTATTTGATTTATATGCCACCCTTCTCTGGAGACTCAGGGCAGCTTACAATGTGTTAAGCAATAGTCTTCATACTTTTGTATATTTATACAAAGTCAGCTTATTGCCCCCACAAACTGGCTCCTCAATTTACCTACCTTAGAAAGGATGGAAGGCTGAGTCAACCTTGAGCCTGGTGAGATTCAAACTTACAGTAATTGCAGACAGCTGGTGTTAATCACAATGCTATCAGTCTGCTGAGCCACCAGGCCCTTAACAGTGACATCCAAAAGATTTATTTCAGAGTAAAGGCTATTGGCCAAAAGCTTCCGCAAAAATTGTCTTCAGGGTCCTGGCCTTGAAGCTTCCTTTGAAGCCAGCAGAACTGAGGGAGGTCTGAATTCAGGAGTGTGGAAGAATGAACTGCCCTGAAACAGAAAAACATTACATGCAACTATCAAGGGCAATTTCTTTCTCTCTCTCTCTTTCTCTTTCTCTCTCTCTCTCTCTCTCTCTCTCTCTCTCTCTCTCTCTGTCTGAATGTCAGATGCTTAGCTTAGGCATGTCATGTAGAAAGAAAGGGGGGGGGGGTGGAGTTTAAAACTCTTAGAAGCACCTCCAGGCTGATATGTAGGGTTCAAAAAGAAGAAATATATATTAAAAAGGCAGCTGAGATAGAAAGGAGGAGGAGGAGCTGGTCTCACAGGTATTCAATAGCATGGCAGGAGTGAAAGGTGAATGGATGTGGAGCAGAGGATCAATAGCTTGGAGACACTGGAATCAGAAGATCCAAGGCTAGGGAGAAAAACCAGAAAGGTGCCTGAGGCAGTTGACCCCAAGCATGTAGATTGCCAAAAGTCTTGGGGGTGGGGGGAGACAACACTGGACTCTAGACAGTGACAGAGCAAATTTCTGGTGCTCAAGTGCTGGAGAATTGGGTGAGGAAGTATTAAGATTCCCTCCTTCCCACCAACAGGAGCCCTCATTGCACATTGTACCCCTGAGCATAGACAGAGTGATCTCCTGAGCACAGACAGAGTGAATCCCCTGAGTGATCCCCTGAGCATAGACAGAGTGAAAAATACTGAAGAATACTGAATTCAGTAGCAGCAGGCTCATACTATTATTGTCCTGACTCCCAAGTAGGGGCTTAACCTAGCCATCAGTCAAAGCTATCAGATAATCATTGCACTTAAAATAGAAGATAAACTTAGAAATAAGCAGAATTGAAGGAAAGCCTCATTTCTGTTTCAGCTGCTTCTTGAAGAAAGAGAAGAGAGAGAGAGAGAGAGAGAGAGAGGGGGGGGAGGGACTTCTCTCTTTTATATTTTAAGCACAGAGGTTCATGTAAGTAAGTAATGATCAGCCTGGTGAGAAAGAGACACAGGTGTAGTATTTAAAACCCTTCCTTTCATCTTGCCATTGTCCCTAATAGCCAAAAGTGCTCATAATTGCAAAGACATTATGTGGTCTCCAAAAGGATGGGCATCCATAGAGGAGGTTCAAATATCTAAGATAGCAAATGCAACATCATTGTACACTTTTTATGTACACGTGTGCAATTATGCACATGGAAGAGGAGCAGGGCTTTGATTTCAGTGCCTCTAATTGGTATTATGATTATGATTATTATCACCCTATTGCTTTGCCTGCACACTGAGAGCTTCTGCATGGGAGACAAATTTCTTGTGTGCCTAATCACACTTGGACAAATGAGGTATTCTACGCAGATTAAATATAAATTACACATGGGAATAAAATCTATTTTATTAAAAAATAAAACAATAAAAGCTACTTTCCAAAGCACCTGAAGGCCAGACAAGAAATAATGGATGGAAACTGATCAAGCAGAGATTCAGCCTGGAAATAAGGAGAAATTTTCTGACAGTGAGAGCAATCAACCAATGGAACAGCTTGCCTTCAGAAGTTGTGGGAGCTTCATTCACTGGAAGATTTCAAGAAGAGACTGGACTGCCATCTGTCAAAAATGGTGTAGGGTTTCCTGCTTGGCAGGGGTGGGGGGGTTGGGTTAGATGATTTACAAGGTTCCTTCCAACTCTGTTAATCTGTTAAAATCAATGTGTTACTTCCTGTGTATTTGTAGACTGAACTGCAGCTGTTTCTACTAACATTAATGAAATATAGTACTATATTTATATACATTGGTGAGGCATTTGCTATTTTTTTTTTTTTCTGGAAGAGCAAAATGGAAAGATAAGAAGCCAAGAAACCAGTGGTGAAAGCCAAATTTTTTTACTACTTGTTCTGTGGGTGTGGCTTGGTGGGCATGGCAGGGGAAGGATATTGCAAAATCTCCATTCCCACCCCACTTCAGGGGAAGGATACTGCAAAATCCACATTCCCACCCCACTCTGGGGCCAGCCAGAGGTGGTATTTGCCGTTCTCCGAACTATTAAAAATTTCCGCTACCAGTTCTCCAGAACCCGTCAGAACCTGCTGGATTTCACCCCTGCAATAAACCTTCGCCCTGTGTGTGGACTTCCGGTTGGCGCCGCGGGGAAACAGACGGGGAAATTGCGAGCTCCGCTGAGCCCTGCCAAATCCCCTCTGCTAAGCTGCCGCCGATAGGTCTGCAGACCTCCCCTGTCTTGTAGGGACAGGCGGACAAGAAGGAATGCCTTGGGTGGCCTAGAGGAACGGGCAGGTTCCTCAGAGCCGGAGGCTTCTCCTTCACGTCAGCGGCAGTGGAACGGCAGCCATGGCGGCTGCCCTGAAACCATGGGAACCGGGAACAAGGATTGTGCTGGAGGAAGAAGATGAAGAAAGAGCAAAGATCAAGAAGCCGGGTTAGTGACACCAACCCAGGGAATATAACATACCTATTTGGAATTATTGGAAAATAAGACCCCAAATTTAAAAGCAGCTGCTGGACTACGGGGCTTAAAGATTGAAAAGAAAAAAAAATGGGTAAAAGACCCGAATTGAATTTTGTTGCAGTAAACTTAAATTGGATGATTTGGCATTAATAAATTTCTGAAATTTGACTGTGCCTTTAACTGGAGTGGATAGGAGAAATGGATATTCCTGAGAATTAATGCCTCTAAAAGAAAATGAAGCTACTGAAGCTAATGAAGATAGACAGATGGATGGCTACAAAATAGCCATGGAGTCTGCAGTGACTAAGCAGGGAAGTGGATTGAAGAGATTTCCCTTTCTGGGTGGAAAAGAAACATGTTAATTGGCTTTTTACCTTGGATTACTTGAAATTAATATTGGATATAAGGATTTTGGAGATTCCTACTCTGTCCCAGATGATTTTAAGAAAGAAGAAAGAAGAAAGAAAGAACATTTTAGATTTTAACAATGGAGACTGACAAAACTGTAAACAAAAGCTAGGTGTGGTGTAGTTAACAAAGACAGGAAGCTGATGCACTACGCTTGGAACAGACATTTTAAAAGTTTTAAAGGGACATACAGAAATTCTTTACTTTGAACTGATGAACCTTGAAATAGAGCACTTTGGACAGAGAGGAAAAGGAAGAATTAAAGTGGATAAATTTAAATGTGACTAACTGAAATGTAAGGTTTAAAAGCCTAGGTATATATGATAAAGTTTAAAAGCCTAGGTATATATGATTTTTGGATAAGAACAGGAAAGGCTGTGAAATAATAAAAATAGAAAATAAGAGGTGGCTATTAAAATAGTGGATGATATCAAGCGGATAAAAATAATAAAGAAGAATATATTTTGAGGCAGGAAAATTTTAAGAAAATGTACTGTTTGATGTAATATGTTTTAATTTTAATTTGCAAACAAATGTTAAACTGATGAATAAGGATTGATTGAATAAAATACAAGATACACAGATGCTAGTGACTAGTCTTGAATTAAGATAATACATGTTGGAAATGATGACTACTATGAAATATACTGAGATTTAAATTGAAAGAGTAGGATGGAAAAATGATATAAAACAGATAATTATATTACAGTTAAAATGTGTGGGATGGATACCAACTAGATAAGAGTCTGAGACTCGGTGGAAATACATTGGAAATTAATTAGAATGCTGGAAATCAGCTAAACAAATAGGAGGAGTGCTGGAGGGAATTATGCTGGACACCAGCCAAACAATGGAGGGAGTTAAGGAGGAGATTATGCTGGAAATCAGCCCATAAAATGCTGGAAACAGCCAAACAAATAGCAGGAGAGTTGGAGGAGATATGCTGGAAATCAACCAAACAATGGAGTGAGTTAAGGAGGAGACTATGCTGGAAATCAGCCCACAAAATGCTGGAAACAGCCAAACAAATAGGAGGAGAGTTGGAGGAGATTGAGGAACTATTCTGAAATTAACTAAATAGTTGGTGTTTTGGAGGGGATCAAGCTGAGAATTAATCAAATAGAATAAGCTGGAAGATAGTTAAATATTAGAGGGAGATATAGTGGAAAATATATTAGAAATTGGAGTAAATAAAATATGTTTTTGTGAAAAATCTGTGTAATATGTAAACTGGGAGAAAAAAACTAAGGTAAACTGATTTGAGATAAGGGTCAAAGGATTAAAATTACACAAAATGTTGTTCTATAAAATATAATAAAAATGGAGTGGTATTGAATTGAAATTAAGAATAAATGGTGATAAAATTGTAAGGTAAACACTTAACAAGAGGTTAGAATATTGTAAAAATTATTTTGATATGACTTGTATAAGATATAAGGTAAAGAAGAATAAAGGTATGTTTAGAATTATTGTGCAGATGTAAAAATGAGTGAAAGTGAATTTGAAATTAATTTTGGATAGATATAATGGATTTATATAGATGAAAATGTTAAATTTGAGTTAAAATTGGTTTTTTTAAGTTTTGAATTTCTTTTTTATCTTCTTTTCTTTTCTTTTTTGTTTACTTATAAAAGATGTAATGGAAATTGGGAATTGAGCTTGTGAAAGGAATGTAAGTGTGGTAACCATCTATGACCAGATCAAGATTTTTGCTCTTGAAAGATACGTTTTATGTTTAAATTTGGAAAAAAATAAATAAAAAATATTTATAAAAAAAAACAAACAAAACCTTTGCCCTGTGTGTGATATATGATATATCCACAGTTGAAGTTTCATCTATGTGAGCCTTCACTCCTGCTTTTAAAATGCATATTCCCTATATTGGCCTTGGCATTTGTTACAAATCCTGTATTATGATTTTATAACCATATTTATGCCTATATTAGATAGACATATTATCAGTTTTATAGAGTTTGAGGCAGGGGTGAAATGCTCCCGGTTCGGACCGGCTCGGGCGAATAGGTAGCGATGGCGGCAGGCAGTTCAGAGAACTGGTAGCAAAAATCCCTGCCCCCGCCCCCATGCCCAGCTAAGCCGCGCGATCATCAGAGGCTTTTTTTCTTTTAAATGCCTCTGACGAGCCAAGCTCTGACGACCCCAGCTGAGTTGCCTGCTGATCAGGCAACTCAGCTGGGATCGTCAGAGCCATTTAAAAGAAAAAAAGTTTTTTTCTTTTAAATGCCTCTGACGAGCCAAGCTCTGACGATCCAAGCTGAGTTGCCTTCTGATCAGGCAACTCAGCTGGGATCGTCAGAGCCATTTAAAAGAATAAAAGTTTTTTCTTTTAAATGCCTCTGACAAGCCAAGCTCTGATGATCCCAGCTGAGTTGCCTGATCATCAGAGGGTTTTAAAAAACCCTCTGCCAATCAGGCAACTCAGCTGGGATCATCAGAGCCTTTTGAAAGCATTTTTTACATGGTATTACATGTAAAAAATGGTTTTAAAAGTAAAAAAATATTGGCCACGCCCACCCAGTCACATTACCCCCCCACACCAAGCCATGCCCACAGAACCGGTAGTAACAAATTTTAGATTTCACCACTGGTTTGAGGATAAGTAGAGACAGCAAAAGTCCATTATATTCTGAGGGTAACATATTATGGCATAAATCAGCCTTTTCAGATTGGTGCTGCTTAGATATGTGGAATCATAGCTCCTATCATTCTTTATCAACACAATCATTGGCATATCTGATTGATACAAGGATAGTAAATCTGGCATAAACTTTTGACTGGATTGAAAATAAACTATTTGTATTTTGTGATACACAGGTTAAAATAAGTGAAATATATGAATGGAGTTTCTTTGAGACATTCAACTGTTGCCCAGCCTTTTGTAGGAAGAAATTTATAGTCTACAGAAGATAAAGGTTTTCTTTTAGAAAGCAAATCAATTTCTTTAATATGAAAATGCCCAAGTTCCTTTTATTCAGCTGTTTGAATATTTGCTTTTTGTTCGAGTTATAAATTATTTAAGACAGTGAACATATCCAGCACAATTTCCTCCTCCTATCTTCCCCACAAACTGAGTACTTAGAGACTGTCATTACCCCTGGAATGCTTCAAATCAATGGAGAAAACCTAAAGAAGGTGGAGATTTTTTGGTATCTGGGATCCCACCTCCAAGGCAATGGTGACATCAATGGCAAGGTGTGAGCAAGGGGGAATGCAGCCTGGATGTGTTGCCGATAACTCACATGTGACAGTTGAATGCCAACCCATCTTAAATGTAAGATTTACAAGACAACCATCCGCCCTGTTGCACTGTATTGCACTAAATGCTGGGCAGAAACAACAGGGACCGAAAGCTATCTTCATGCCATGGAAATGCGAATGCTCCATTGGATACTGGGCATCTCCCTTCTTGACCACATCACAAATGACACCATTGGACAACATTTTGGTGTGGCACCAATTACAGAGAAGATGAGAGAAGGCCGGCTCTGCTGGTATAGACATGTCCTGAGAGCAGCACCTTCCACCATTGACAAAACTGCCTACCACCTAGAAGTTAATGGCCGGTGACCTCACAGATGCCCAAAACAAAGATGGCAAAATACCATCAACAAAGATATGCAAGCTGTGGGCCTGTGCCCTGGAGATGCAGCTGACCATGCAAAGTGTTGTTCGGTAATCCAAAAAGCGGACCCTGCATTTGCAGGAATACACTAGGAGGAGGAGGAGGAAGAAGAAGAAGATCTTCCCCACAATGAGAACCCTATAAAGTGAGTTGGGCTGAGAGAGAGTGACTGGCCCAAAGTCACCCTGGCTTTCATGGTTAAGATGGGACTGGAATTCACAGTCCTCCACTTTTTAGCCAATGCGTTAACCACTAGTCAAATTATATCAGTACAGGCCTTTCATTAAGGACATTTACCCATCCTACCAGATCAGAGCACATTGGTAGTCCCTTCCCATAAACATTGCCATCTTTTAGGATCTAGGAAATGTGGCCTTTTCTGTGGCAATCCCTGCTCTGTGGAACACCCTTCTTCTTAATGTCTGCCTTGCTAGTTCTCCAAAAAACACTTAAGACCTGGATTTCCCCCCAAGTGCTGGCCTAGTTGATGTGATTGAGAGGATTTAATAAGGATGGTAGAAGCTTAACTTTGAAGCCAGGTTTTTAAAGTTTATGGTTTTAACAGTATAAATTTAACAGTATATGTATCATGCTGTTTTTATTGATGTTTTAATTATTGATTGGAAGCCACCCAGAGTTCGATATAAAATAGTTAGCTATATACATGAAAAGAATGGAATAGAGAGTGGAGTGGAATGAAGTGGAATAGGATAGGATAGGATAGGATAGGATAGGATAGGATAGGATAGGATAGGATAGGATAGAATAGAATAGAATAGAATAGAATAGAATAGAATAGAATAGAATAGGTCACACCATGCACAGGTAAAGAACCATTCCATTCCTGAGATGAATTAAATTGCCAGGGCCTATTGTAGGACATCAACTCCACTTCTGACTGTCCCTTGTTGAACTGGACATTCTGAAGGGCACCTAGACTGCCTTTTGGCTGAAAGGGTGGCCATTCTGCTAGGGATTCAACTCAAGCACTTTTAGATAATATATGGTGTTATTTGAACTGCACATGAGGTGAAGAGATTTTTCCTCTGTACAAAGGAGAGACAAGACAAATGGAGGCATATCCTCCCAGTCAATTCCAATTGGTATTTATGTGATATCCCTAGCCTGAAGGAAGATGAATTACAGAATAAAAAAAAGAGAATAAGGCAATAAAACACATATCCAAAATAACATCATGTGTGATAGTGTAGGGAACAAGTATATTAATCAGCATGTATGTAGGAGCTATTTAGGAATATACTTATTTTGAGAGTGGGTGAGTGATTGGTAAAATATAATTTAATTTATAATTAATATGTGAGCCAGTTTGCTGTAGTGGTTAAGGCATCCTGTTAGGAACCAGGAGACCCTGAGTTCCATTTTGACCTTATGGGTGAACTTTGGTCAGTTAACCTCTGTCAGCCCTAGGAAGGAGGAGACACTTTCTAAAACCTTTGCCAAGAAAACTGCAGGGATTTGTTCAGGCATTAGCCAAGAGTCAACTCTGACTTGAAGGAAGAGAGAGAGGGAGGGAGGGAGGGAGGGAGGGAGATAGGCCCTTTTAATATACAAAAGTAGCCTAGATTTCCTCCTCTCTGTCTCGTTCTAGATAGAAGCAGAATAATCCATAATGTGAGAGATATGCTTATGACAGTTTCCAGTAATGTTAAACTAACTGTCTTTGCTTACGGTAAGCAACATTATAGAAATAGTTAAAGTGATATATCACCATGTTGTTGATGATTGCACTGACTGTTGATCTTTTGTCTCTGATTGTTTTCTGTCACTTGAGAATTATGCCTGCTATTAATATAATATCCAAAGGGGATGAAATACCCTAATCAAGCATGATTTGTGCCCATTTTCCCCTAACTGATTGTATAATCATTGTAAGCTTATTCCTTTCATTAAAATTAGTCAGTGTTGTCATATGAATTACAGGCTTGTTGAAACTAAACAGGCATGTAAAAGAATGGGTAGATAATTATAAATAGGTACAGAGATATGAGAGAGAGAGAGAGCGAGAGAGAGAGATGGATGATAGATAGATAGATAGATAGATAGATCAATCGATGATAGATAGATAGATAGATAGATAGATAGATAGATAGATAGATAATGGATGGATGATGGATGGATGGATGGATGGATGGATGGATGGATGGATGGGAGACATGTAGATAGGTAACTAGATAAATAAGGATGGAGACATGGAATACATAAGGATGGAGTTTGCTGTAACCCAGAAAATGCAGTTAAAATTCTCTGGGCTGAGATAAATGATGCATTTTGAGAGCAGAACACTTAACAATGAGAAAAATGCTACTGAAGCATTTTAAAAAGAAAAGAAATTATGCTATGGCCCACTTTCAGTTCACTTCATTTGCTCTGATTGTCTCCATACATAGTGATATCTTCCTCAGTGCTCAGTCTTTTATTAGTTTGTGCAAATCATCTAATCAGTTCATTGGATGACATCAAGCTATGACAATCATCCCATTCATTATGCAATTCCTGGGTTTGCCCTGAATGTTATAGCGTTTAAGGCACCAAGCTAAAAACCAGAAGATTGTCAGCACTAGTCCTTCTCATATCCATGCAAGCTAGCTGGGTGACTTTGGGCTAGTCATTCTCTCTCATCCCAACTCATGTCCCAGAATTATTGTTGTGGGGAAAATAGGAGGAGGGAGGACTATAGTATGTGTTCTCTGCCTTGAGTTAATTATAAAGGCAGGATAAAAATCGAATAATCTAATCCAATGTCCTGTTTCAGGCTGAGCACACACAGGCCAGCTTGATTTGCATCAGTTTCAAATCAAATCAAATTGAGTTTATTAAGTCAAAGATAAGAACAAATTAAAAAACTCAAGGAATATCCAGTTAAAAATTCTAGAATAAAATAATAAGTAACAGATAAAATCTGTATTAAAATCACAGTTTGGCAACCAATCTGTCAGTTACACTTGACCTAACTATACTATAATATCAATCCTTAAACTGTGAGGCCCATAGTCATTAAATACTAAAATGCAAAAGAGTAGTAATGCAAAACGGTTTGCTACATTACTTGTGTAAAATAGCTATGGTGGATTAATCATGTATTTCCGATGAATCCCCAGTGCTGCTGCAAAGAAGCAACAGTTTGGTGGTGAATAGGAAGCAACCCAGGGGTGAAATCTAGCAGGTTCTGACAGGTTCTGGAGAACCAGTAGTGGAAATTTTGAGCAGTTCGGAGAACCAGTAGCGGAAATTTTGAGTAGTTCACCTTTGGCTGGCCCCAGAGGAGAGGGAATAGAGATTTTGCAACATCCTTCCTCCAGGAGTGGGGAGGGAATGGAGATTTTGCAGTATTCTTCCCATGCCACGGCCACCAAGCCACACAATGCCCACCAACTGTGCAAACACATGCACACCCAAAATGTGTGTAGGGGACTGAGGTTCTTGCCTGAGAGTTGAGAGTTAGAAGGTTCAGTTCAGAATCAAAACTCAGCATAGGTTCACAGATGCAACCATAGTTTACAGTTATCCAGAAGCCCGGTCACCAGGGAGGTTAGTCAGCTGATCTGGGTCAAGAAGACAAGATTCAGGAAATAAAGCAGGAAGCAAAATTCGAAATTGGCATGATGTTCTCCATAAGGAGCTGCTTGAATAGCTCAGATATAGGTTCTTTTCTAAATTAACCATTGTTAGTTGACCATTTACCAATTTCTGAGGTTGAAAACTTCCTGGATCAGGCTCTTCAACTTCTTGAGTCAGAGGAGCATAACATATAGAAAGAAAAAAAAAGTGATTCTGACAGGGGGGGAGAGAAAAAAACATAGTGGTAAATAGTACCAAATTGATTTCAGTACTCAATATACTTATGGGAAAATGGTCATCTCCCCCGCCCCTTTCTCCAGATCTATTACATAAGATAATCAATCTATAGAGTGGGTTCCTTAATGCAGTAAGTTGAGAGAAAATGAGGAAAATGATGATAGGGCAGCATGGATTTTGAAGCCGCATTTTTGCTCTGGAAAAGTCTGATTATTTCTGATTATATTATCCTGCAAAACACGTCCTACCCAGATTCATATTTAAGATAACTCTCCATTGCAAGCACAAATCCATCACATTTCCCCTCATCCCAAGATCAGCATTAATTTGTCCCATAGCAATTGTTGATACATGGGACAGTGTAGAAAGGGGAATGAACTGGGTTTGGGTACAAACCAGCACTTTGAGATATTGTAACAGAGACCTGGCTACCTGCCATCTTCTATGTTTTCTTAAAACTGTCCCTCCAAGAACTCTTAGTTAGAATATTTTTTTTTGTGAACAGTTGTGCATTTGAATAGAATTCTAAGCATTACACAGTTTGAAAGATTTGTGCCAGACACATTTGCTGAAATGAGTTTCCTGAAAGCTGATCATTGACTGATCCAACTTGTGGCCACCACTGAACGTTATCCTGTCACTTAAGGCATGAACTATTTAATGATTCAGGGCAGGGGTGAAATGCTCCCAGTTCGGACTGGATCACTGGATCCGGTAGCGATGGAGGCGGGTGGTTCGGAGAACTGGTAGCAAAAATCCCTTGCCCTCCCATGCCCAGCTGAGCCGTGCGATCATCAGAGGCTTTTTTTTTTTAATTTTTAAAAGCATTTTTTCTACAATCTCTTCGGCTGAAAAAATGCTTTTAAAAGTAAAAAAAGAAAGCCTCTGATGATTGTGCGGATCAGCTGGGATCGTCAGAGGTTTTTCAAAGCATTTTTTCTACAAGCTTTTCGGTCGAAGAGATTGTAGAAAAAATGCTTTTAAAAGCCTCTGACGATCCCAGCTGAGTTGCCTGATTGGCAGAGGCTTTTTTTCTTTTAAAAACATTTTTTCTACAACCTCTTCTGCCGAAGAGGTTGTAAAAGAAAATGCTTTTAAAAGCCTCTGATGATTAGGCAACTCAGCTGGGATCGTCAGAGGCTTTTAAAAGCATCTTTTTGCAACCTCTTTGGCTGAAGAGGTTGTAGAAAAAAAGGTTTTAAATGTAAAAAAAAAAAAAAAATGGCCATGCCCACCCAGTCACATTACCCACCACCACTAAGCCATGCCCACAGAACCAGTAGTAACAAATTTTAGATTTCACCACTGATTCACGGGCACTTTCTCTTGTGTTCTAGTTCCTGTGCTCTTCACTTGCATCTCTTAGTCATTCTTTGTTAGTCTTTTCACAAAACTTTTCCTTAATATCAGGGGTGGGCTGCTGGAATTTCGCAGGGGTTTGGAAGAACCTCTAGTTAAGATTCTGTGCAGTTTGAAGAACCTTCAAATCCCACTCCTGGCTGGCCTTGCCCTACCCACCCCACCCCTCCCAGGAGTCCCCATGCGGCCCATTTTGGATGCAGGTAAGTGCAGGGTGTGCATAGAGACTTGGGAGGGCAAAAAAACGGGCATACCAGAAGTTCAGGAAGGCTGGAAATGGGCCTCTTTCCGGCCTCCAGAAGGCCTCCAGAGTCTGGGGAGGCTGTTTTTGCCCTCCCGGGGGCTTGGAGAAAGCCTCTGGAGCTTAGGAAGGGCAAAAAAGCTCCCCCTACCATGGTGCAGGAGGCTGACTAGGCCATGCCCACCATGGCCATGCCCACCCATCAACCAGGCAGAGAACCCCTTGCTAAAATTTGTGAAGCCCACCCTGCTTAATATACAGTGTTAGTAAAGATGAAAATGCGGGTTGCTAACTTGTTAAGTAACTCTTTAAGCCAATCGCCTCCTGCCATTGAAACATAGCACATGATTTCTATGACTAGTTCCATCAAACGATAGGGAAAATTCTAGCGCAGGATGACATTTGTTATGGAATGCTGTCTCAAAGGTAGGCATAAATCAATAGCAAAAATCCAGATAAGCAAACAAAATCCCTGAACTTCATGAAAAGATCTATATGGGCAACTGCTGTTACACATCTATCCTAATGGAAGTGATAGAACTAAATCTGTCTGTGACAAAAGTGCCTTAGTTTCAAAGAAATGAATGAATCGTCAAGATTTCAAAATTTGATTTAAATATTCTTTTACAGGAAGATGCATCGCTGGAAAAGAACATCACTTTATATAATTCATATTATTATTATTAGCCTTAAACCAAGTGATTCAGAATATAGAAAACACTGCCAATAAATTAGCAATATCTACACTAATAAAACATCTACATAGCTGCATATTTCATCTAGTATGGTAGTTAGATGGTGAGCCAAATAATATATTATGAAATTAGCCCAATATATCCTTCTATCAATGCTAACAATTAAGGAAATGAAAAGCAAACATATGCACACTCAGAGGATGTAGGAAATCAATGAAGAACTTGAAATATTATACAGCTATGTTCTTCTGAGATGCAAAATCCATAAAACATTTCTTGCTTCCTTCATCATTTAGCTTCTCAATAATCCCCATTTAATTATTGTCAACCTCGAGGCCTAAAAATATTGGACAATACCGCAGGTAGGCCAACTTTTTTATTATCATGTATACAGAGTCTCCAGTCTCAAATGTTAAACTTAAGCTGTGTTATTGGTTCATTATAGGTAGTCCTCAATTTACAACTATTCATTTAGTGACAGTTCAAAGTTACAACAGCACTGTAAAAATTGACTTAAGGGTTTTTCACCCTTATGACTGTTGCAGTGACTGTTGTCATGGTCACATGATCAAAATTAAGACGCTTGGCAACAGGCATGTGTATATGACGATTGCGGTGTTCCGGGGTCATGTGATCACATTTTGCAAACTTTTGATAAGCAAAGCCAATAGGGAAGTCAGATTCACTTAACAACCATATTGCTAACTTAATTGCAGTGACTCACTTAACAACTGTGGGAAGGAAAGTCATAAAATGGGGCAAAGCTCAATAACTGTCTTGCTTAGCAACAGAAATTGGGCTCAATTGTGATTGTAAGTCAAGGATTTCCCTGTATTAATAAGCAGGCATGCCTCTTCCAAGAACAAGGAACAAACAATCAAATGTGACAACATCATTCATATTTTGAATGCCCAAGAAGCTTATGGCACCCCTCTGGCTAGGCAACAAAAACATAACCTTCCCAAGGCCACTTAGGGAACTTGGTGATTTAGCCGGTATTAAATATATAGATGTAGACCTAAGAACCTGTTTCAGATTCTACCTTAAGCTCTGCTTAATTCTGCTGGAATTATTTGTTGCCAAATCATCCAGTAATGATGCTTACTTTCTCCATCGTTGTTATGAGATATATATATTATGTATTCCTGAAAAAGAATTTTCTCTCAAGTTGCAGTCCCAGCAAGTAGCAGCATGAAGTTCATATTTTTCTGGATTTGGAATTTAAGCAGCATTAGACCTGGTTAGTATCTGGATGTAATACCACATAAGCCTAATTGATTGGGTATTAAACAACAACAATAACAACAAATTGGAAGTAGGAAAAGCAACATGCTTCATTATTGTTAACAAATGTTAATGTGTATATTTGGGTACCACTGCAAGTCAACCTTGAATCAGAGGCAGCCTCAGAATTGCCAGTTTGGGGTGATCCAAAAGCAAAAGAAGTCATTTTGGAATTCACCAGAAAGTTCCATTTCTAGAATAACAGGCTTTGCACATCATGACAGGGAACAATTCCTCTATTTTGGACTCTATAAATTTTATTTGTCTCCAGCTAATATTAGAACGATCTGTTTTCTTTACTATGTGGAAATGCATGTCTTATTGACCTGAGGAGAAGAAAGGTTGAGTTAGCTGAAGGAACAAAACTCTGAAGTGTAAATCTTTGGGGCCTATTATCACTCAAAGGTCCTTTCTCACAAACAGATTCTGCAACAGTTTGGTTTCTGGAAAAGGTCCAAGTATTTCATTGACAGTTTGGTCCAGAGTCCCGAGTGCAAAGCAGTACACATTTCAGTGTTCTAATCATTTTTTGACATCCAGCAAATCAAAAATACACAGGGGTATTCTGAAGAGACGACTCAAGTACAAGAGAGGGAATTGCTATGTCTCAGAAAGGCTAGAAGTATTTTCTAAGGAAAAAAAGAGGTTCTGATCATTGTTAAAGTAATTGACCTTCATAAACTGTTTGTATTATTAAGGCAAAATAATTACCATAATCTCCAAGTGCTCCTAGAGATGCTTTCATATTTTCTCTACATAAATAAATAAGGCTGACTGACAAAAATGCTATTGTTTTCTAGCTTGCTTGATAGTTCAAACCAAATGTTCTGAAATTATGTAAAAATATAAAAAGTGTGTCTAAATAATTACCTGCCAATCATACCTACTCAGTTCAATGTTCCATATGCTTCAGTTCAATTGTACACACGTACAAAAACACACACAGAAAGAGAGATATGAAATTCTTCCCATAGGATGCCAGCTCACCACATACTTTGAGAATTGTCAAAGACTCAGATTCCTTTCTATGCATTATGTAGGAGGGAAATTTACTAAGAACAAGATGTTTTTTGTACTGTATTTGCTTCAACAAGCTGAATTTTTTTTATTCTTTAGATAAAAAAATGACTCTTGAGGAAATATCTAAAGTACTGTATCTGCTTACCTGCCTTTGGGATGTTCACGACAAATAATCTGGTGGTAATTCCAAAGTGGGTTATTTTTAGAAGGAGGGATTATATTTTATAGTGGTTTCATATAATAATTCTATATAAATTAATTTTGAAATAATATGTTACAGAAGTCTTGTAGTAAGTTAGCACCCACCCTTCTCCTAGAAAAATGAAATATTCTAGGAAATATTAAAAAGGCAGAATATTATATTTCCCTGGATGAGAAATGGAGAAACATTTTTTTTGGCAGGAAGCAGACTCACTCTTAATAGCCCCCACCCTCCTCAATAGTCCACAGCAGTTGTCAGCACTTAAGAGATAAAGAGATGGCTAGGTCTATTCATAAGCAAATTCCCTCACCCAAGAGTCAACAAAGGTAGGATTAGCCCTCAGCCATAATAGGAATTGCCCAAAACCCTCTTCATTATATCATCATCCAGCAAGATTCAAGCAAGCCTGGGACCTTAGACAATATATATATATATATATATATATATATATATATATATAT
This sequence comes from Arizona elegans, assembly GCA_022577455.1. Lineage (NCBI taxonomy): Eukaryota > Metazoa > Chordata > Lepidosauria > Squamata > Colubridae > Arizona > Arizona elegans. The sequence continues at coordinate 146,265,400 of JAKOOJ010000001.1, read as the reverse complement.
ATATATATATATATATATATGTGTGTGTGTGTGTGTGTGTGTGTGTGTGTGTGTGTGTGTGTGTGTGTATCGTCCGTGTGCTCATTTTGCCCAGGACCTCAAACCATGTGGTCCTGTCCACCATTAAACCATCTTTCAAAACAGAAACCCATGTTTCCAGTGTCTTTCTCCCCACTTGGAAATGAACCCAGATAGACATTTCTTCCAACAGTCTATTAAAATAAACATTTAAAATAATAATCTATTTACCTTTGGGAGAAAAAATTCTAGGATGAATAACAATCGTGTATGGAGATACATCTCCAAAATCCCTCCAGTCTGACTAAATACATACTCCATCTTGATGCTGTGTTATTTCCATTAATGTGTGCCATTTCCATGTAATCCCATCTATTATATATTCTGCCATTCAATCTTCTTTTGGGAAATGTCTTTCTGGAATTTCGCTTGCTAATAAAGTATGCAAAACGATCCCAAGGTGAACATGCAAATATGGCAGATGATCAGCACTCCCTGATGGGAGAAAGCTGAATGACAAAAGGAGATCAGTTTAGGTTAATGAGAAGCTATTTATCTTCTTTTTTACATGCTGGATGAAGGCTTTGTTGGTGGAATTGCTGTCTCTCTCAATGTAAGCCACTTTGTGAATTTGATAAACCAGACTGACAATGATTGTCAGGTAGAAATGGTTTAAAAGCACCTTCACAGAGCATTAAAGTGTCCCCAAGTGAAGCCCAAATGGGGATGCATAAGGGTGTGAATATACAGTATAAGCACTTATGAGTTGCATTGATTGTTATTTTTCAGATGCACCAGTAGTGATGTAACTGATTTCTATTTGTTAGGCAGTTTGGCTTACTGAAATATGTGCAGTCATGTGAAAGCATCTCATATGTTCAAACTATAATGTGCACAGCAGGGGTGGGTTCTACTTACCTTTACTACCGGTTTGTAATGGGAGTGCGTGTGCACACTTGCTTTGGTTGCGTGCACGCATGCTTCTGCACAAATGCAGATTGTACCTTATAATGTCCAGGTGGGTGGGTGGAGTCTCCCGCTGCTTTTACTACCGGTTCACAAGAACCGGACAAAACCGGGAACAATCCAACACTGGTACACAGCTTCTATTTCCCAAAAGGACAATAATTACAGAGATAGTCCCACTGTCACCCCCAACTTCATAGCCAAACACTGTGAGACACTCTGGGTTTGATGTTTCAGTGAGCAGATTTTATAAAGAGAATTCAGAGAATCTTTTTCCTTTTGCCTCCAGCCAAGACATGGACTCTTTTGATTTCAGCATTAACAGCTAAGGCAAAAACATATCATTTTCTTGGATAGGTGATGGAATGCAGGGATGGGTTGCCCCTGGTTCGCATTGGTTCTATAGAACCGGTAGTAAAACTGGCAGGAGGCTCCGCCCACCGACCTGACGTCATCAGAATGCTTCTGTGCTTGTGCTTCTGTGCTTGTGCATAAGAGCGTGCGTGCGGCCCCATTGCAAACCGGTAGTAAAGGTAAGTAGAACCCTCCCCTGATGTATAAGTTTGGATATGAGGGAGCTTGGCCAGATTAAGCGGCTGAAAACTATGGGAGTGGAGTGATGCTGATGTGGTACCAGGCAAATGATTTTGTGGTCGAGTTTGCAAGTGACGAAGTGTTAAAAAGTGTATTATTTATGGTAAAGCAAACTGATGACTTCTATTTCTTTGGTCGCTCCTAAAAAATGACATGTTGGAGGTTTGTCATTGAATCTGACAATGTGATTTCTGGACCACAAAAAGAAGAATGTACATGCAGTGTCACCTGGGTGCCAAAAACTATAGAAGGTTAGTAGCTCTTAGAGAAATAACAAATCTATTTGTGTCCCCAAACATTAACCTTTTAAAAAGAATTTGAGATGTTGAAATGCCAGCATGCAGGGACACTGACTTTCAATATGCTCACTGTGTTCCATGAGTCATTCTTTAAAGATTTATTTATAGTTGGTATCAGTTCCAACCACAATCTCAATTCTGTTATCCAGTCTCTGTGATCCATCCCCATCTGTAACCTGATCTTTTAGATTTATACCATTTCTTCTCTCTTAGTTGAATCAACTCCTGGAACTTGATTTCAGTTTGTCTATGGAGATTCTCAGTCATCCAGGTCATGGTTGTCCCAAAGGTGCTTTTTCAATCTCTTAACAAATATTTACTATGTACATTTCCATAGTTTTGAACCTTAACTTCTATTTTAGTTGTAATAAATGGTTATGATTCATTTCCTTAATTTATTATGGAGATATATGGTATAGCAATTAAAGACATTGTACTAGGATTTGGGATACTGTAAGTTCTAGTTCTGCTTAAGCACAAAGGTATTGTTGGATCAGTTACTCTTTTTCAGCTTTAAGAAGAAAGTAGCAAAGCTAAACCATATCCAAAGCACCTTGGCAAGAATACTGCAAAGACTAGTCCAGTCAGAAATCTAATCTAATCTAATCTAATCTAATCTAATCTAATCTAATCTAATCTAATCTAATCTAATCTAATAATATATTTTGTTATTTATTTATTAAACTTATTTGCTGTCCATCTTACTGTCCTGTGACAATATAATAATATATATATAAAATAATAGGTTTGTGTGTATATTTGCATTTGTGTATATCTATACTGATATATCTTTTGAAGGAGGATATTAATATGTTATGGTCAGGCTATCATAAATTCATCATTAATGTATGAGGCCAATGTTGGGTTGCAATAGACCAGGGATCCCCAATCTTGGCAACTTTAAGACTTGTGGACTTCAACTCCCAGAATTCCTCAGCCAACTTTGCTGAAGTTGAAGTCCACAAGCCTTAACGTTGCCAAGATTGGAGACCCCTGCAATAGACTAACCCAGCAACCCCCATAAAAAAATCACTCTATAAGTTTAGAATTCCATGTTAGCACCTTTAAATCAAAACTATATTACAACGTCTACTGCTTGCCTTTGAAAGGTTGTGATCCAAAGCCTATTTGTCTATGCTACCACTTATTTGGGACTAATCCTCAGTGAATATGACATGGCTTGAATATGACATGGCTTGATTCAGAGTGATTCAGAATAACTTAATTAGGCTCCACTCAACATCCGCCCCCCTATTTTTCACTTGATTCAACTGAAATCTCAAGCTTTTTTATGGATTAGACTGGCAAGCCTACACTTCTCACATTTAAAGGAAATGAATCATGTGGCAGGTTCAGTGGAGCTAGCTCTATAGTAAGTTCAACACATGTGCTACATCATGTGAATGATAGTACCTTAATCTGGGGATGCAGCCATTATGTTTTTACTATATATGACATACTGTTGCAGTATTTGCAGAGGAATGAGTCAAGAGGTGCCATTAAAAGGAGCTATTTCAAAAACACTTGCAAATCAGCATTTTAAGTGCTGAGTTTGAACTGTCATCCTTTGACAGGGCGTCTGAGAGAGTCAGGGCCTCCTAAAATAATGGCAGGTGAGACCCTTTTACTTCTCGGTGTCAGTGAAGAGGCAGGAGGAGTTAAAAAGCTGGCTGCTGTATCAAAGTTAAGTTGAGTTCAGAGAAATTTAACTTTATCACCGAGAGAAAGGAGACAGAGACCGGGAAGATCTAAAGGCTGCTTTACAGGAGAGTGCTAGAGAAGCAAACCATATTTTGAGCAAATATAATTAACCTTCTTTCAACATTAAAGTCTTAGCTTATTTTCTCCCCTTCTTTCCTCTCCCTCCCCTTCCTCTTCCTTCATTATAAATGAAGGTGAACCGATCTGATTATATTCACACTTTGTGCTATGATGTTCTTTGCTTAACTATTGGCTACCATGGCTTCACTGAGAAGAGTAAGCGAGATCCAAACCACATAATCCCTTTGCATAGTGTGTGGTCCCAATGCAAACTTTTATATTCCTTTTGCTAAAACCATAACAAGGGACCCCAAACCTCACGACACACTGCAAGAGTTTTTTTTTTAAAAAAATATGGAAGTACCATGCACATTACTAGTGCTAAGTTCTTCTGTTCCCCCAATTCCATACTAAATTGGTTCCTTCAGCTTTTGCTATGGCAAAACTAACCTTTTGCTTAAACACAAACACAAACACACACACACAAATCAGGAAAGCAAATAGTTTTTAAATAACTTGTTTTGTTTGTTCCAGGAGATCAGATCAAGGGTGAAATGCTCCCAGTTCGGACCAGATCACTCGATGGGTGGTTCGGAGAACCGGTAGCAAAAATCCCTGCCCCCGCCCCCCCATGCCCAGCTGAGCCGCACAATCATCAGAGGGCTTTTTTTACTTTTAAAAGCATTTTTTCTACGACCTCTTAAGCCAAAAAAATGCTTTTAAAAGTAGAAAAAAAGCCTCTGATGATTGTGCAGCTCAGCTGGGATCATCAAAGGCTTTTAAAAGAAAAAAAAAAACCCTTTTTTTCTTTTAAATGACTCTGATGATCCAAGCTGAGTTGCCTGATCATCAGAGGAATTTAAAAGAAAAAAAGTCTCTGCCGATCAGGCAACTCAGCTGGGATCGTCAGAGCCTTTTGAAAGCATTTTTTTACAACCTCTTTGCCAAAGAGGTTGTCGAAAAAATGGTTTTAAAAGTGAAAAAAAAAATTGGCCATGCCCACCCAGTCACATTACTCCCTCCCATCAAGCCATGCTGACAGAACCGGTAGTAACAAATTTTAGATTTTACCACTGGATCAGATCCTTGCATCCATCTATGATTGTAGGTAGTCAACACTTAATGATCAGTCATTTCATGGCTGTTTGAAATTATGACAGACCTCCCCAAAATATCTCCCCAAAGTGGGACCCCCATAAGTATCACCCCAAAGATACTTACGAACCAAAGTTTCAACAGTTATACTCCTTCTTCACAGTCATGTGATCTTATTTTGGGAACTTGTGAACTGGCTCACATTTACAGCTGTGTGCAGCTATGCAGATTGTGTCCCACAATCACATGACCATGAGTTTTGATGGATTCCCCCCCCCCCCCCCCCCCAGTTTCTGGCATTTATTTTTAGTTTCTTGCAGAACAAATCCATTGGAGAAAACAGGTTCACTTTATAACTGCCAGATTCACTTAACAACTTAACAACTGCCGTATTCATTTAATGACCACTGTGTTTTTTTAACAACAGCTGCATTCATGTAATAACTGCCAAATTCACTTAATAGCTGATGCAAAAAGGATTATAAAATTGGGCTTGGTCACATGGTAACCCACTTAACAACCATCACAACTTATGACTGTAGGTCTGGGCTCAATTACAGTTGTAAATCAAAGACTATCTGTATGACTTTCATGACCAGAATATTATTTCAAAGAAATGCCATCATTCTCCAAAGGACTGATCTCATTCAGATAAAATAGAACAGAGAGATGAGAACAATTAAGTGCTACTGCTACTGGGTTTGTTTCAGGAAAGGTTGGTGAAGTTTCACCAGAGTCAAGCTGGAATTTACTTGTTTTTAATAATAATAATAATAATTTTATTTCTATACCGCCCTTCTCCCGAAGGACTCAGGGCGGTGTACAGCCAATTTAAAAACACAAGACACAACAATAATTAAAAATTAAAATAATTAAATAGATTTGGCCGATTTAAAACCCCAAAAATTTAAAATACCCCAATCTAAAATTATTAAGTTGATAGCCCGGCCTGGCGGAACAACAGGGTCTTCAATGCGCAACGAAACACCTGGAGGTCGGAGATCTTACGTATTTCTGGGGGCAGTTCATTCCACAGGGCTGGGGCTCCCACAGAGAAGGCCCTCCCCCTGGGTTAAAAATTTAGCTAATTTAATGGATTTAATGTACCATCTGTAAACCCTTAGTTCCTGAATTCATTTCACTTTTCCCCTTTGAGGATTCAAAGATGGGATGCAATCTCTACTTTTTGTATGTCTTGTATATCATCTCAAAGAGGTGCTTAATGATGCTGAGGAATTATTGCTTCTACAGGTGAGGGGTTTTTTTTGAAGATTTTAATGTTGTGAAACATAACAAGAGGTTACTGGGGGATGCTCTTGAAGAGAAGCTGGTAAAATGGGAAATAGTGTTTTCTTGTCTACAAATCACTGAAACGCCCAGCCCTCAAGGAAAACTCTCAGCATTGGCACCTCACCTGTACTTTCATGAGTGACATTTTCCACAGTATTGTTTTTTTTAAAAAAAAAAGAAAATAGTTTCCAAGTTGAAAGCAATTATTCAGTCCCTTTTTCAGAGATAAGAATCAGAAGTCATAGCAAAGGGAAGATGAGGAGAGATGAAGATTGATGAGCATTCTCCAGAGTTCAGATCATTTCAAAAGAGTTCACTGCATCTCCAATGGCAAGGTTTTTCTTTTTTAAAACTTTTGAGGCTACTTCTTGAGTTGGAAGACATTATTTTGTTAGTATCACTTCCCCTTAAAATAGTCCCTTTTTCTACTTTTTAAAAAAAGAAAATCTGGATATAAACAGAACTTTGGATCAGATTTTGGGAAAGAGTAACAGGCCAGCTCTTAATATTGTAATGGGAAATCTTTAAAGGGATTAATTGTTAAACCATTTTTATGTGTGCTTAATATGTTGATATCTATGACATGCAACTGAGTACTGTAGCTGGATTATAAAAATCTGTGTGAGCACTAGATGAGAGCAAAGGGTTATTTTTTCTGGATCTCTTTGCTACTATATAAGAGTTGCCTATATCCATGCAGTATAGGCTTGGTAGCTCTAGTACCATGATGGTGCCACAGGTGGCACGCAGAACCCTCTCTGTGGGCACGCGAGCTGCACCCTAGCGTGGGGGAACAGGGTGTGTGCACGGGGTCACACATGTATGTGCTGGGGGGCCAGAGCGTGTGTGTGGATGGTCAGGGCATGTGCATGTGGGGGTCGGGCAGTGGTGGGATTCAGCCAGTTTGCACCACTTCGGGAGAACCGGTTGTTAACTTTCTGAGCAGTTTGGTGAACTGGTTGTTGGAAGAAATTATTAGGGCAGAGAACTGGTTATTAAATTACTTGAATCCCACCACTGGGGTCAGGGCATGTGCACGGGGGGGGGGCACATTTGCATTGCATTATGGGTGTGCAGGTGAGTGTGTGCACTTTCATGCATGCACATGCACGCTTTCAGCACTCAGTGCCAAAAAGGTTAGCCATCACTGCCCTAGTATGAACTCTTTTAACCAAAGGAAAGGAATCTCTGTGGGTTTACTCTGCTAGTTGTAGCCAACTTTAAGGGGCAATGCTCATCTTGATTTCTTTAAGCAATGGAGCCAGACATTTCCATAGTCATGTGACCAGCATGACATCATTCCACAGCACAAAGCATATGGCAAAACACGGAACCCTGTTACCTTCCCACCAAAGTGGTACCTATTTATCTACTTGCAATTACATGCTTTCCCATTGCTAGGTTGGCAGGAGCAGAGGCAAGTGACAGGAGGTTACCCTCACCAGGACTTGAACCATCAGAGCACAGACTTCTTCAGTGTCTTTTAAGCCACTGAGCTACTGTGCCTCTCAAAGGAAGTTCATGAAAATTTCTGTAATGAATTTAACAAGGGTTCCATGCCCAAATATAGATGTTTCTGTCCTCTTATATTTATGTATTTATTTTATTTTATTTTATTTGTTTGTAAAACATGTACAAGATAACAAGTATAGGTATGAACATAAACATGAACAAAGGAAGTAAATACAGATAAATGGGGACAGTAAGACAGGGATGATAGGCATGCTGGTGCGATAATAGGCACGCCCCCTTTACGGACCTCTTAAGAATGGGGTGAGACAGTTTGAGATTGAAGCTGTGAGGGTTTGAGGCTGTAACAACGGAGTTGGGTAGAGCATTCTAGGCATTGACCACTCTGTTGCTGAAGTTGTATTCTCTTCAATCGAGTTTGAAACAATTTACCTTGAGTTTATATCGATTGTTTGCCCATGTATTTGTTGTGACTCCGACCCCTGAGCCCGTCTTATCGGAGGGAGAAGGCTCTGAAAGTGAAGGAGAGGAGTTGGCCAGGCCTCCTTCTCCAGGACCCACCTCTCTGGCAATGCCTCAGGTGTCTCCCGAAGGAGAAGAGATTGGCCAGGAGCCAGGTATCATCGAGCAGTCGCAGTCAGACAGTGACGGAGATAAGTCTTGGCTGGATCCACGCCAGCATCGCAGCAGAAAAGGAGGCATGCCAGAGATTAAGCTGAGTCACTGGACCACACCCCACAGGGGATAAAAGGGGGTGTGGTGGCCATTCAGGCTCTGTGACGGACAAAACTAAACAACTAGCGAGTCACATTGTATCTCTGAAACTTATCTGCCTGCCTTGGATTTAATACGGACTGGACTTGACAATTCTGTGCTTTGTGTATTTGTTTTGGTTTATCTGATGGAGGAGGAACACCTCCCTCTGTGAGTAAAGTTCTTGGCAAGCAGCTACTAGGTTGCTGCCAATCCTGTTATCAAAGGAATTTATTGTCTGCAAGTTTTATTTAATCCCTGGCTGACTGTTTGTGTGTGTTTGTGAGATGGGGACAGAACAGTATTATTGTGGTTGAAGCTGAAGAAGTCATTGACAGGCAAGATGTTGTATATAATTGTATTTGTGTGGGAGTGGGTGGGTGAGCAGATGTGTATCTGCACTTTTATATGTATATGTAATAGAAAAAGTCAGTTGAGAGTACAGTAGCTATTTATTCTGCATTATTTTAATTTTGTGTTTATTTTGCCAGGCACAAAACAGTAGAAAAATTAAAACATATTCTAACTACACTGCTTTGAATTGATTACTCAGTTGTGGAATGTTGTAGAAAAAGTTTTAAGTACTGAATACTGTAAAATATTGTGGAAGACCTGAAAACATTGTACATAGCAGTGTTCTATCAAGAGTTCTGTTTTTCATAGAAAAAGCCTTCAATGAATGTTTAGATCTTGAAATATTGTGAATGCCTTTGTAATAACTTATTGCAGGTCAGCAATCATACAAGTCAATAAAAGTCTACAACCTTGGTCTTGAATTGTTTCAGATTAGGGAAAGAGAGCCCATCATAGAGGCAGCAATTTAGTGTATCAATTTGTGGGTCCAGAGTCCTTTAGAGTGGCTGGGATGTAAATTCAATTAATTGAGTGGGCAACTGCTCTCCCTAATCTGAAGAAACAGATAGATTTCTAAAAATAGACCACATTTCTAAGCCATTTTCCTCCTCCCTTTGTACATTAATATTGTAGTTGTTGTTGTTAGGTGGCTAATTAAAACCATATGGGTGGGTAAAAAAAATGGATTTGTCATTTATTCATGTAACAACAGCAGCAAGAGCCTTGATAGTACGGTGGTCTAATGCACCCTGTTATTAACACAGCTGCCTGCAATTACTGCAGGTTCGAATCTCACCAAGGCTCAAGGTTGACTCAGCCTTCCATCCTTTCTAAGGTAGGTAAATTGAGGACCCAGTTGTGGGGGCAATAAGCTGACTTTGTATAAATATACAAAAGGATGAAGGCTATTGCTTAGCACATGTAAGCTGCCCTGAGTCTCCGGAGAAGGGCGGCATATAAATCAATTTTTTTAAAAAAAAAAGTTTAATTAAAGGGAGTGGAAAGTTACTGAATTCCTATTGACCATTAGAGGCTTTCAAACCCTCAAAACCCTTTTCCATTTTTATTGCTACCCATCACTTGTTCTAAACAGGTAACTAAGAGAAGTTGCATGAAGTCTTTGGGCCTCTACCAAAAGTAGCTATCAAGTTTTCGTCTCCTTTGTGGATTCCAGAAATATAGGTGAATAGACAGCTTTTCTGATCAATGTTTGGAATAATGATTGAGGTCTTTATAATTCTGGTAGAGATAGAACGAGATGATGAATGTCTGTCCCATATATCTCATATTCATAGAGCTTTGGCTCCATTATACCTTTCTGAAACATTTTTTTCCTTCCAGTTTTAATTCCCCCCCTCCAGTTTCAGCAAAGAAATGTATAAGCAGCAAATAAACAAATATATGACACTTTTCCATTACTGGAAATTAAGCTGAATAGATTGTAAGAACAACACAACAAAACTGACTTTTGTGATACCATTGCTTATATTCCTGCAATTGCAGTACAGCAGCTCATTTTATTGTAGAGCTGAAATTGCTTCTTAAGGGTTAGATACAATTTTTTTCCTCAAAAACCCAAAGCTCGTAGCTTCCTATTTTCCAAGTGAATCATTAAAACTAAATCAGTAAAATTACTAATTGCTAAAACACTAAAAATATTTAAAATTACACTGTTATACACATCTCCGTGAATGAAAATTGATGGCATTAATCTTACCTAACTACAGTTGCTTAGGATTTCTTTATAGGAACTCATTCTTAAGCAGATTTACTTGGATACACACACACACACACACACACACACACACACACACGCATATGGTGTGTGTGTATGTATGTGTGTACATACACACATACATAAAGAGAGCCAATTTGGTATAGTGGTTAAAGCATTAGGCTAGAAACCAGTAGACTATGAGTCCTAGTCCCCCCTTAAGCATGAATCCATCTGGGTGACCTTGGGCCAGTCACTCTCTTTTAACCCTAAGAAAGGAAGCAAAGGCAAATTATCTATGTATCTATGTATGTATGCTCCAGCTCACAAAAGTATATGCCTTTTTCACAAAATGCATTAGTTGGAAAAAGTGTATCCAGGCTCATCCTGATGTTTTGTCCCCTATATCAGGGGTCCCCAATCCCCGGGCACAGACATGTACCAGCCTGTGGCCCATTGGGAAACAAGCTGCACAAGCAGCAGGTGAGCGCACAAAACTTTATTAGTTCATCGTCAGGATTAGGTTGCACCCACGCAACCATCCCCTCCCCACCTGCTGCCATCACTGCTGGTCCACAGACCTAAAAAGTTTGGGGACCCCTTCCCTATAGTCTACTCGTCATTAAGAGTAATTTGCTCACAATTACTCACATACATACTATAGTTTGATTCTACTCCCCTGTATTCAGATTAGAATTATTTGAGAATCTTGATGTGTAGGAATACACTGAACATCTGCTCCAATGATAATTAGATCAATGTTGGCAACATGGAAGGAATAGCCTGGATTAAAAATATTTTGTAGTATAATATATATATCTTGTATATATTATATAGTATAATATATTATATAGTATAATATAATATCTTGTAGTAATATATATATATTATATTATATATATATAAATATTATATATTTACGTAGGAAAAACCCTGGCTAGAACAGTAATGCACATATAGATCTACCAAAAAAAAAAAAAAGAAAAAAAAAAGAACAAAATAAATATTTGACCGTTACAGGGAGGAGTCATAAAATGAGGGTGTGGCTAACTGATGAAGGCAAAATAAGCCAGAAATAGATCTATTTTAGTCTCCCTTAAATCTTGCAGCAGACTTAAGAAGCAGCAGCACCAGGGTTTCCCCCTCCCCTATATATATAGGTCTTCTCCCACGTAAAAGACCCGAATAACCAAAGACCTACATACAAACACCAGCGAAAACCTGAGAAAACACACACACACACACACACACACACACACACATATATGGATGGAGGGGGAGGGGGAAACCCTGGTGCTGCTGCTTCTTCCTTTCCTTCTCATCTAAAAATTCTACCCAGCAACAGAGTTGATTTGTTAGTTAGATCAATCAAGATTGGGGTGGGGGGGAAGGTTAGAAAAAGAAAGAGAAAAGAATCAGCACAGATTCCTCAACCAATAAAAGACAGGCAAGCAGGGAAGGAGGTTGAAATCCAACCTGTTTCTACATACAGTCTTTCTAATGACTTAAAAGAAATGCAGCTTAATCCTGACAAATAAGTGATGTGTCGAAAGCTCTTTCTTGGGGGGAGGTGCGGTGGGGAGGAAATACTTCATTAGCTGTGGGAAAACATTTACTGGCATTCACTGTTGAGATTAAAGGAGATGTCACATTACTGTTACAAAGAAGTTACCCACCCACTCAGCCTTAAATACCCTCAGGCCCACTTTTCAGTGACTGATAAGGTATATTTTATATGCATGACTTCACTGCAGTTAGGCTTGTCATATGCCTTAATAATAAATATCAAAGATGTATATCATGGAAAGATAAAGGGCTCTCTGATGTGTATCGTCCCCAGCAAGATGGCAAAGCTTAGGGAATTGAGTTGTTGCAAAGAAGGCAGAATTCCACATACTGGGGCATATTTGCTAGAAAAAAGCCTACCAAACTATCAATTGTGAAACAAGGCCTCCCTCTCTCTCTCTCTCTCTCTCTCTCTCTCTCTCTCTCCCTCCCTCCCTCCCTCCCTCCCTCCCTCCCTCTCCAACCTTCTTGTGTCACTTTGACAGCATCACTTGGATGGCCAGGCAGAGATATATCCTCAGTATGCTGTATTATCATCAGCATACTTCACTCCTGTGGCTGGATGACCTCCTCTAGCAGCTTCACAAAGATGTGAAGCAAAACACAAGAGAGAGTAGATGATGGTGTATTCTTGTGAAGTATCAAAATAAGAACCTTGGGCCACTGACTGATGATCACTACCCTGTTGTTTGGTGCTACAGTACTAACAAGTCTCATAAGGTCCTCTTGAGATGGAACAGGAGGGACATCAGAAGGCATGTTATACAAGTATCTCAATGCTTCAATTGCTGCTCTTTCCCTATGGGGCCAGTAGTGGTTTTCACTTATCTTCACTACCGGTTTGGAACGGGGAGCGTGCTTGCGCACGGTGCTTCTACGCATGCGCAGGGAGTCTGTGATGACATCCGGGTGGGTAGGCGGAGCCTCCCACTGCTGCCACTACCAGTTCACCCGAACTGGAGTGAACCAGTAGAAACCCACCACTGTATGGGATGTATGAATATACCTCTATTTTTATTTGTTAAACGTTGCAAATTTGAGACCTAATGTCAAAGAGGTCTGCTCTGCCTCAGAAGCAATATCCAAAGGCTGTGCCTGCTGGTGGCTTGCCTGAAATACAACCATTCGCATTATTCATCAGATGTAAGGAAGACAATTTCATATTTTCCCACCAGGTTCTTTCATCTTTGGTATTTCTTGCCATACAAATGACGGAGCCATTTGAGGGTTGCTGTCGGGTTTTATTTGGAAGGAGACCTACTAATTACAATGGTAAATTAAGAGGTGTGACCCATGCTGATTAAGTGTATATACACCCATGTTTGTGTATTCAGATGATGATGATGATACTCTCCCTGCCCTCACTTGAGCAATCAAGATAAGATGAACATTATGGTGGCTATTTCTAGTGTCGTGGATATAAATCCTTTTCCCATCAAGCATCATTGGATATTTTTTTTTAGCTCTTTCCTTGTATTTGAAAAATGTAATCCCCGCTCAGAATGTCTGCTTTCCCCAGACTCAGTAAGCCATAAGGCACTGTCAAGGCAAAATCCACTCTGAACTGATTTGCAAAAAGTCAGTTAGAATTTGTTATTTAGTTATCCTTCCTTTGTGATTAGCACATGCAAAGAGCAATTCAGTGCATTCATTTATCACTTTTAGAGGAAAAATTGCCTTCCTTTCCACCCACATTTTGCAAAATATGTACTTTATTTATGTATTGATCTATCAAATTTTATATACTGCCCAACTGCCTCTCAGAATGACCCTGGGCGGATTATAACTAAAACCATAAAAAACACACAAAAATGCAATACCTCAGTAAAATGAGAGCCAGAAAAAAAAAAGGATAGACTAAGTTAAAAAGGTAGAGAGGAATGCCTTCAAGGTGCTAACCGCTTCCCCATTCTGCAGGCCCCATGAGCCCCCCAAAACTTTGTACCCTTCCAAAAAGCAAGGGGAGGGGGGCCTGCCTCACCTCTGGGGGGAGAGTGTTCCAGTAGGTGGGGGCAACAGCAGAGAAAACTTTCTTTCTGGACCCCACCAGTCAAAATACTTTAACTGATGGGGTCCCTAGCACTCCTTCCTTGTGTGACTGGGGTCTGATGTTTAATTTATTAATGATATTGTTAAAGCTTTTCACCTATCAAGCAAGACTGTGGGTGCTGAACAGACAAAAATTCTCCAAAATCAATTGAGGCATTAAACATTTCAAAGGGCATTTATGCCATACATCCATGTGAGCAACTAAGGCTTCCCTCAATCTCTGAGGAAAAAACCAACACTTCGTACAAGCAGGTTGGGATTGTCTATATTTCTGGAGGGGGACTGTCCTATAGAGCAATCAACAAGACACAGAAGGCACACCCCCTAGGCCCCAACAGAAGGACCTGAAGCGTGCTGTCTCAGTCAGAACTAGTAGGATGGGCATAAACCATTATGGAAATAAGATCTCAAAATGATGCCATATGGGCCTTTAAAGGTGACAGTAAGCTGTTTGAATTGCACTTGGAGAGAAACTGGGACCAATACATGTAACAGTGGTGTGGCATGTCCAGAATTGGATTCAGGCCAATGGATGCCGTAAGCCCGTGATGGCAAACCTATGGCATGCATGCCACAAGTGGGATGCAGAGCCCTCTCTGCAATGATCTGTTGTCCCATTTCACATGTGCACGCACCACCCACCGGCCAGCTGGTTTTTTGGGGGGCAGGGTGCATGCAGGAGATGCACGTGCATGCACTGGGGGGCAGGGCATGTGCGTGGGGGCTGGGGCACGTGCATGGGGGGGTTGGGGCACACGGGGGGGTCACACACGCATTGCATTATGGATGTGCAGGCACACGCACATGCTTTCACAAGCACACATTCACACTTTCGGCACTCAGTGCCGAAACGGTTAGCCATCACTGCCCTAAGCTTAGTGCAACAATGATGCCTCTTGCCCCTTCTACTGCTTAACTAATAAAACATTAAATAGGTGCTGAAAATTAAGTGTAACATTGAAAGAATGAAGCTCATGATACATAAGGAAAATTGTGGTTCCTCCCTTCCCTTGGTGTCCTCAGTACATTTTCATTTTGTTTCATGGTTCATGTTCCACGGCTGCATGTGGACATATTATGGGGCACCCAATATTACATGGATGCTGTTTTCTGGCCCACGGGAAGCTTCCAAATATCTTTTTTAGGGGAAGATCCCTTGACTTGCCGAAAGAAATTTTGCTATCATTTTCAGAACAAAAGGGTACCCAATTTCATACTGACGGTATTTAATACAGGAGGAAGGAATATTTCTTGATGATCAATCATTTATTCTATCATCTATCTATCATCTATCTATCTATCTATCTATCTATCTATCTATCTATCTATCTATCTATCATCTAATTTAGAAGATACCCACCTCCCTTACAGAGGGCTCTCCTATGCAATGCAATCAAATATCTACAGTATATTAAGATCCTTGATCAGTCTTTAAAATTTTTATTTATTTATTTTATTTTATTTCCAATTTATATACCGCCCTTCTCCCTGAGGACTCAGGGCGGTGTACAGCCAGAATTAAGAACATGAAATACAAATATTAAAAAACAATTAATATATATATATATATATATATATAAATTTGGCCCAAAAATTAAAAATCACAAACCAATTAAAAACATATAAAATTTCTTCTTAAGACAGCCCGGCTTGCTGGAAAAAATGGGTTTTAAGGGCACGGCGGAAGGCGCTGAGGTCTTGGATTCTCCTTATCTCTGGGGGCAACTGATTCCAGAGGGTAGGTGCCCCTACAGAGAAGGCCCTCCCCCTGGGGGTCACCAGCCTACATTGTTTGGCTGATGGCACCCTGAGGAGGCCCTCTCTGTGGGAGCGCACAGGTCGATGGGAGGTCATTGGTAGCAGCAGGCGATCTCAAAGATAGCTAGGCCCTATGCCATGGAGCGCTTTAAAGGTGATGACCAACATCTTGAAGCGCACCCAGAAGACCACCGGGAGCCAGTGCAGCTCGCGCAGGAGCGGTGTTACATGGGAGCGCCATGCTGCTCCCGTCACTACCCGCGCTGCTGCATTCTGGACCAGTTGGGGCCTCCGGGTGCTCTTCAAGGGGAGCCCCATGTAGAGAGCATTGCAGTAGTCAAGGCGAGAGGTGACGAGGGCATGAGTGACTGTGCACAGGGAATCCCGATCAAGAAAGGGCCGCAACTGGCGAATCAGGCGAACCTGACAAAAGGTCCCCCTGGTTACAGCCGTCAGATGTTCCTCCAAGGACAGCTGCATATCCAGGAGGACTCCCAGATTGTGAGCCCTTTCTGTAGGGGCCAAAGACTCGCCCCCAATAGTCAGTGATGGAGTCAACTGGCTATATCGGGATGCCGGGAGCCACAGCCACTCAGTCTTGGCTGAGCTTGAGCCTGTTCCTTCCCATCCAGATCTGCACAGCCTCCAGGCACTGGGACATCACTTCAAGGGCATCGTTGGGGTGGCCTGGGGTGGAGATGTACAGCTGGGTGTCATCAGCGTACTGGTGGTATCTCATCCCGAAGCCACGGATGATCTCGCCCAGCAGCTTCACATAAATGTTGAACAGAAGGGGCGAGAGGACCGATCCCTGTGGCACTCCACAGATGAGAGGCCTCGAGGTCGACCTCTGCCCCCCTGCCAACACAAACTGCGATCGGTCGGAGAGAAAGGAGGAGAACCACCGCAACACGGTGCCTCCCACCCCCAACTCTTCCAGCCAGTGCAGCATGATACCATGGTTGATGGTATCAAAAGCCGCTGAGAGATCTAACTGGACCAGAACAGAGGAGCAACCCCTGTCCCGAGCCCTCCAGAGATCATCAACCAACGCGACCAATGCCATTTCCATGCTGTGCCCAGACTTGAAACCCGAATGGAATGGATCTAGATAAGATGTTTCCTCCAGGAATTGTGGAAACTGTCGCGTGACCACACTCTCAACAACCTTCGCCATAAAGTGAAGGTTGGAGACAGGACGGTAGTTGGCCAATATTGCCGGATCCAGGGACGGCTTCTTGAGGAGAGGCCTCACCACCGCCTCTTTCAAGGTAGCAGGGAAGTAATCCTCACTCAGCGAAGCGTTGATAACACCCTGGAGCCAGCCTCGTGTAACCTCCCGGGAAGCCAGTACCAACCAGGAGGGACACGGGTCCAGTAAACATGTGGCCGCACTAAGTCTCCCCAAAATCCTGTCCACATCATTGGGAGTCACAGCATCAAACTCCTCCCAGATAACATTCTCAAGACTATTCCTCGTCACCCTGCCTTGATCTACCCAGTCAGAGTCCAAATCCCCCCAGATCTGAGCGATTTTGTCATACAGGTATTGTCCGAAATCCTCCACCCTGCCTTCCAGGGGATCCTCCCACACTCCCAGATGGAGCAGGGAGCGGGTCACCCTAAACAGGGCAGCAGGATGATTCCCTGATGATGCAATAGAGGCGGAAAAGTAATTAAACTTTGCCGTCTTTATCGCCACTAGGTAAGCCTTAATATGCGACCTTACCAGTGTTTGATCAGATTCAGCGAGACTGGCCCTCCAACCACTCTCCAGGCGTCTTTTCCAGTGCTTCATTTCCCTCAGCTCCTCAGTAAACCAAGGAGCCGCCCAGGATCGGCACCGGGTCAGAGGCTGCGAAGGCAAGAGTACAATAAAAGAGAGAAATAGTTTTTCTATTTGGGAAATAAATTTTTATGGAAGGAAGGAAAATTGTGGGAAGAAAAAAACCCCAATAGAACAAGAATAAAATATTCCATTGTTTCATTGTATGAAGATGAGAGATTTATCTGTATATATCTTTTTCCATAGTGTTTTTTGTTCAGCTCCTCATACGTCAGCTGAATAAATGCTTTTATTTTTTGTTCATTGATTCTCATCTCAGGTTAAATGAAAAAAAGGGGGGGAAAAGAGAAACATAATGAAAGATTCATTTAATATCACTGTTGGCATTTCTGATTTCAGGATCTGAAGGGATTTCAAACCACTATGCAATTGAAGAAGACAGAAATGAATTTCCATTTAAGTCTAGATTACAAGCCCAAATCAAAGTTCTTACAAACTTTGGTGAACTTTAAAGGGAAATATTTCAGTGGGACAGCTCTCAATTTATGTCATAATTTCTACACTTGTGACCTGCATTAGGTTGTTTTGTTTCAGGTTCAAAACAAAACCTGCAAGGCACAAAAAATTTGTTTTAAACTCAGAAGCTCCAAGGTTGGAATACTTTACATATTACTGCTTGACTTTAAAATCTGCCCTCTTTGGCTGAACCTGGCCAATTGAGGGAGAAGCATGCTCGCTCTTTCTTTCTTTCTTTCTTTCTTTCTTTCTTTCTTTCTTTCTTTCTTTCTTTCTTTCTTTCTCTCTCTCTCTCTCTCTCTCTCTCTCTCTCTTTCTTTTATCTATCTATCTATCTATCATCTATCTATCATCTAGCTATCTTTCTATCTGTCTAGCTATCTAGCTATCTAGCTATCAGATTTATATGCTATCCACAGACAGTCATTTTTTTTCTCCCATGGATTTCTTTTTTTTAATTCCTTTTTAAAAGCCAAGGATATGATTTACAGGAGAAAAATTCCACAAGGGAGAGAATTAGACAATTCTAGTCTGCCAATTTCCAGAACAAACTTCAGCTGCTATAGCTACATTAGCAAAAGTTTTTCCCTTTGGGGGAAAAAAAGGGAAAAGGGAAAAAAGCAGTCATAGAACTATATGAACCATGTAGCTCTGCGCATTATTAAGAATCTCTAACATTTCTCATAAAAAAAGAAAAAAGAAAAGAAAAGAGCTTTTAGCCTAAAACAAATTTTGGACAAGGAAAGGCTTTACTGAGACTGAAGCATATTTCTTGAAAACAAGAACAGCTTTTTTGAGAGTACATCTGTTGGAAATAAGACTTCAGTGGCACTGATGCTACGGCACCTCATAACCCACTGCTCTCAGGGTCAGTGGGGTGAGATAAGAGAATTAAAGATTTACTCTGTGTCCTCTCTTTGTTTATCACTCTGTTGCTCTTTGTCTGCCAGACTTTTAATCTCAGGTGACTTTTGTCTGCCTTTGTTCCCTATATGTCACACATACAGAACGCTTGCTTGCTCACTCTTGTCCCAGTAGGAAATAGTTAGGTAGATACTAGGCAATGCCTATTCCTATCTTGTGTTTCTTACATATTTCAAACAAATCTCCTTTCTGTAAGATACAAAACCTGTTTCACTATTCATTGTTTAGGTTAGATCAAGGCTGTCAAACTCCCAGCCCGCAGGCTGGATGTGTCACACACTGGCTACTCCCACACCCAGTTTAGTGAAGGGGAGGAAAACCCCAATACATCACATGATGCTGCCGATGTGACGATATGAGTTTGACACCCCTGGGTTAGATTCTTGCTCTGAGAAATATTCAAAGAGATGTATACCACTGATTATCATTTTGCTATAGAATAGAATAGAATTCTTTATTGACCAAGTGTGATTGGACACACAAGGAATTTGTCTTGGTGCATAAGCTCTCGGTATACATAAAAGAAAAGATACATTCGTCAAGAATCATAAGGTACAACACTTAATGATAGTCATAGGGAAACAGTCAATATAAATCTTAAGGATACCAGCAACAAAGTTAATCACACAATCATAAGTGGGAGGAGATGGATGATAGGAACAATGAGAAAAATAATAGTAATGCAGACTTAGTAACTAGTTTGACAGTGTTGAGGGAATTATTTGTTTAGCAGAGTGATGGCATTCGAGAAAAAATTGTTCTTGTGTCTAATTGTTCTGGTGTGTAGTGCTCTATAGCGTTGTTTTGAGGGTAGGAGTTGAAACAGTTTGTGTCCAGGATGCGAGGGGTCTGTAAATATTTTCACAGCCCTCTTTTTGACTCGTGCAGTATACAGGTCTCAATGGAAGGCAGGTTGGTAGTAATTGTTTTTTTCTGCAGTTCTAATTATCCTCTGAAGTCTGTCTGTCTTGTTGGGTTGCAGAACCAAACCAGACAGTTATAGAGGTGCAGATGACAGACTCAATAATTCCTCTGTAGAACTGTATCAGCAGTTCCTTGGGCAGTTTGAGTTTTCTGAGTTGCTGCAGAAAGAAGATTCTTTGTTGTGCTTTTTTAATGACCTTTTTGATGTTGGGTGTCCATTTTAGGTTGTGAGATATGGTAGAAACTAGAAATTTGAAGGTCTCTACTGTTGATACTGTGTTGTTTAGTATTATAAGAGGTGGTAGTATGGGACGGTTTCTCTTAAAGTCCACCACCATTTCTATGGTGAAGTACCGGTAAGAACAATTTACCGGTACATATTTATATTCTATAAATATGTACCAGTAAATTGAGATAACACAGACTAGCTCGAAGTCAATCTGGATTTCCTTTACTCTAAGTTAAAATTAAAAGTAAACATACTTTAAGTCTGTGTATCAATCCTTTCCCCACTTCTTATTCATTTATTAGTGCATGCAAATTCTTCCCTCTTTAGCTTTCCAGTTGGAAGCTACAAGGTGCAATTCAGAAAGTGGAAGAATCAGCAGTTATGCTCAACAGCATCCATCCAACTCAGTCACCTTTGCAGAGGGACCAGATTTTGGCATTCATACTGGAAAATTAATCTAACAAAATGGTTTTTGTAACCAGACTCAGGCCTTTCCTTTCTTTCTCCCATTTTCTTCCACTTTGATCCACCCTGGCTACTTCATCTGCGGTGGTTACCAAGAATGCATTTTACTCACTCACCCTTATTTCCCATGTGGCATCATTTCCACTTGCTTCAGCTGTGTTGAAAAGCTTGCTATGCCACCCAGAGCCATAAACCCCCTTTGGCTAATGGATAAGGCCAGATGCACCACTTCAGCAATATGTTTAGTGGAGGTTCTCATTTGGGGGGCATTGCAAACAGCTTTCAAATTATTATTTGAAGATCATTCTCTTCCCTTTAAAGCCGGCTATCTCTTGAGCCAATGCCAACATCCTCTGAAGCTTTTCTGAATACTAGTACTTTCTCTTCATCTCTGTTCCTCGAAGGTTGCAAGCTGCAGGAAAGAAAGAAAACTGCAGTGCTTTCTTTTGCTTCACTGGTTTAATCATTAAAAGCAACGTTTTTGCCTAAAACAAATTAAAACGCTATAGTTGCATTGCCCTGACTGGGTGGGGTGGGGTGGGGGAGAGTGGAGAGAGAGGAATTATATTGTACCACATGCAGCTGCCTTGTACTAAGTCAGAACTTCAGTTCCCCTATTTCTGCATTGTCTACATATCAACAACAACTCTTCTGTCTTTGAAAGTGGAAGAAGGAAAGGGCTGAGCCTGGGATATTTTTCATGAATATAAAATTAGAAAGAGCTAGCCCTTTATGTCTTGGCACCTATAGGATGTCCTGCTCCATCCTTTGATGGCCTGATCTCTTAGATCATTAGATCATCATCTAAATATTCATTGATTGGGAAATAAAGAAACCAAAGCTAGCAGGCTCTGGAACAGCCTCCATGTAGAAATCAGACTGGTATCACCTTTAGAGCATGCAGGAAGATGTTGAAATGAATCCAGCAGCTGCAGTTAATTTCAGAAGTCAATTTGCCATGGTCTCTTACCCATTACAGGGAAGAGTTTTCAGAAAAGTATTCAAAAAGTATTTCTAGCAAGAACAATGTTTTAAGTAGAACAAAAGGAATTTCATAGTTTCCTGAGTATTTCAGGTCAAGTGTGTGTGTGTGTATGTGTGTGTGTGTGTGTGTGTGTGTGTGTGTTCCTTCTTACTTTAGCAGAATGAAGCAATCACCTGTGTCATATATTAAAAAATATTCCTCATATTGAATACAGCCCACCAGAGGTGGTATCCAGCCAGTTTGCACTGGTTTGTGCAAACCGCTGGCAGAAATTTGGCCAAGGTCACCAAACTGGTGGCGATGGCCGGCTGCCCATGCCCCCGAACCGGTCCCCCAGTCACCGCTCGCTCGCCCCACCTGCTATATTCGTTGCCACCATGTTCTTCATGCACGCGCATCCCATTGCCTTGCAAGTCTAATGGAATGTGCATACATGAAGAACATAGCGGCAACAGCAGCAGCTTTTTCCATGACCTCCGGTACTTTTCGGTGGCCTGCAGCCAGCCATCACCTCTTTGAGAGCCGCTTTGAGGCTGCAGCAGCTGACTGAGGGCCGCCAAAAACTCCAGTCAGCTTGCCTTCCAGACTTTGGACCAGCTGCCGTGGAAGGTAAGCAGCCCAAACAAAGAGGCGGTAGTGGGGGAGGAAGCGGGGATAGGGCTGGGGTCACTAAAGGAAGGGAAACAGGGGTGACTGGTGAAGGGAGGGCGGGGGTAGATAGGTGGAAATTCCAACAAATTTCCTACCTTTTTCTGTGGGCATGGCTAGGCTGGGGGGGGGTCAGGTGACTGAGTGGGTGTGGGTGTGATTGATGTCAAGTTGGCCTTGCCCACTCAGTCACATGTCCCTCACCTAGCCATGCCCCCCCCTGAACCACTAGCAAAATTTTTGAAACCTACCACTGTAGCCCACCAGACATATATGGTAACAACTGCTTGGCAAATCTCTTTTGTCATATGATAGACAAAACAAAAATGGATTTTCAGTCTCCATGGTTCATACTTCTCAGGTATTGTATTTTTTCCTTAATAGATTGCAATTTAGAAAGCATCAAAGGGGCATTTGAAGAAATCTGTTGCTTTTTTTTACTTTAGGTTTTTTTAAAAAAACTTCTTTAAATTTTTGAAACTGGAGAAATTCCATTTTTTGTTTTCTCCAGATGGAAGATACTCGATGCAATTTAAAAATTGGAGGAATCAGTAAATAAACTGAATTATAGCCATCCAATTTGGATACTTTTTTAGAGCAGCTGGATGTCAACAACTACGTTAAAAGAAAAAAGAAAAAAGAATCCAACATAAACATTTTATAGCCAGATAAACTGTGTTATCTCCTTGCATTCTCTCCCTCCTCTCTCCCTCCTTCTCTTTCTGGTCTACTTTGAATGTTATATCTGGTGAATCCATGAGCTTCTAGGACTTTTCAAAATAACTATTTTTTCATTTCTTAGAATGACCATATAGCTGACAAGACCTTCTACTCATTATAGGGATCTACTCTGTAGAAGCTGATGCTTTAAGAGTTGCTTACATTTTGGGCTTTTTAGAACATTTTTTTCAGTTTTATTCCTGACTATGGTCATTCCAGGAAGTGTGTGTAAGTAGAAATAGTTTCTGTGAAAAATCCACATTGCTGTTAGTGAGAGATTTTGGGTTGGTTGGGTGTGAAAGAAGAAAAAAATTCAAACGTGGCACCCACCTTATATATATTCAATTTTTCTGCTTATTCAAATTTCTATTGTTATGCTTCCATGCCTGAAATGGGAAGAATTTACACGCAAAATAAAACATGCTAACAGGTTTTCTCTACTTTCATTATTAATACCACTGATACTCCATCAGCCTAATAAATTATTAAAAATAAGAAATCTAATAATATTTTTTTAGATCATTAGATTTTATCATATGGCAAAAAAAAAATGTGATCTATAGAACATTTCTGATATTCCTTAGATGAAGTGGACAAATTTAATGTAGGATTTAAACAGGGATGAGGTGTGGGTAGAGGTGAGGAAGGGAAGATGATTTGGTTATACAGATACAGGTTAAATGTAAGACTAATTATATATAATTTGTAATTCAAAGATTGTAATAATCTATGTAACATTACCCTGAATGTTATTTCTTTTTATTAACTAAATAAATCTTATTGATCCTATGAAAATTCAAATTTGTTGAGAGTTTATTGGTTTGCATATTTGTCTTCAGATAATAGGATTTGTTTAAACCTTAATTTAGCTTGGAACATTTCTGTAAATTTAACTTTTTTCAGTATTTTATCACTGTTTTTTTGTAGTTGAAATTTTGATATAACTCCAGTAGATCTCTTGTATTCCAGTTTAAAAGGGTAACCCACAGTATTCTTTGGATATGTTACTTGTATGTCTTTTTAAATTTTAAAATGATCATCCAATTCCATTTGTAAATTCAATATTTTCATTCTTCTAGGTTATAATTTTTAACTTTACCTTAGAGTCCATTTTGATTATCTTCAAAGAGACTTATTCTTCTTCAATAGCAACTTTTGGTTCCAGTATAGAGTTACTAGTTCAAGCACATCCTGAACCCATAGAACAAGCATTTTCTTTAAAGAAGCCATCATTTCTAATGATCCACCCTCAAATCTTATAGATGGAAATGTAAATAAGAAAAATGCTTCCCATGCCAAGGGATATTTCTAATTAACTTCAAAGTCTTTCTTTAAATCAATTTCATCCAAACCCTTACCATTTAAAAACTTTCTAAAAAGAACACTATAATCACTCTTTGGTTGAACATTGCAAAAAATAAAAATCTTAGAAAGCTGGAAACATTTAATTTTCTTCCTTTTTAAAGAGACTGAAGATAGACTCACCAAGCAACTCCTAAACTTGCAGTTCCAAAGGCTTTTCAATCTTAAAGAAGCAATTTTAAAAATTAAATTTCCAAAGTGTTAAGGTTAATGCTCCAAAGCATTAATGACTCAGAGCATGATGGAATCCCCAACTGTTTCCAAGCAGCTGCTTAAACATCAGTTTCTGCCAGCTACTTAAAAAATAAGCTGTCCGGTCTAGATATGGAAAATCTCAAGATCTCTGTTTGATCCAGAGAGCATTCCAGGAGTCCAGAACTTTCATCTAGCTGCCTTTTTGGCTGTAATGCCACCAAAATCCGCAGAGATGAGAAAATGTAGGGTGCTAAGTCCCATTTGCCCAGTCACTTTGAAACAAGATGGGCAGCAAATAATTAAATTAAATTAAATTAAATTAAATTAAATTAAAAATTAAATAAATTAAATTAAATTAAATTAAATTAAATTAAATTAAATTAAATTAAATTAAATTATTAATTAAATTAAATTAAATTAAATTAAATTAAATTAAATTAAATTAAATTAAATTAAATTAAATTAAATTAAATTAAATTAAATTAAATTAAATTAAATTAAATTAAATTAAATTAAATTAAATTAAATTAAATTAAATTATTCCTCACTGCAAGTCCTAAATTACAACTTCTATAATTCAGCCATGCTACTTGGCAATTCAGAGGCATGATCTAAAATGTTTGCACATCTCATCCAATTGATTGGATGAGAATGAAGACTGGGGAAGGATGAAGGGAGAAGTTCAGGTACATTGGACATTATTCCTACTATAAAAAATATAGTTTAATCAAAGGATAACTGCCTGATATTTTAATAGACATTCACTATTTTATTGTATAGAACCATCTTAGGATAAAGTAAAGTTGACTGTTGCTTTGCTATTGTTTCTATCTTTTTTTTTTTATTTAACCAAATGGCATATTCATCACAATATGTAGTGTCCTTATTTAAAAAGAAAGCAGATGCATACTTTCACTTCTTGCAGACATCCACACTACTGCCTTGGGGGCTTATGATTATATAAATATATTTACTGCCTTAAAATAAACTCTTCCTTGTTACCTTTGCTTGAAGCAACATATTGTTTCCTATCATCCGCAACCCATTCCATTTCCATTCTCTTCCTGTTAACAGATACCAGCCAATACTTAATTGATAAAGTTAAAATACTGATGAGTGAGATTTGGTTCCATGTTAATGTGATCAAGAATGAATGATGGCAATTAATAGTTACGTATAAAAATGCTATAATCAGAATATTTTGTTAGTGATGAATTGTTGTAATTGATTGGATGAGAATGAAGACAGAAGAAATAACAAAAAGAAATAACATGGAAGGAATGACTGATGTATTAAATGTTTGTTTGTTTAAAAAATAAAAAAAACATTTTTAAAAAAAGAATGAATGATGGCCTTGGAACCATAGAAATTTCATTATCAAAATCAAGACAAGGAATAGCTAGAGGCTCCCCCATGCCAAGAAAATCTTTCAGTATGTATTTACATGCCTCTTTATCATTCTCAAATTTAAGATGTGTATCCAATACTATCTCTATCTACTCAATCTTGTAGAAGCAAGTTGCTTATAAAATTTCATTCAGATCACCAATCTCTGTATGATGAATTACAAAATAAATTGTATAACAGAATAACAAAGTTGGAAGGTACTTTGGAAGTCTTCTAGTCCAACCCCCTGCTCAAGCAGGAAACGTTATAGCATTCCAGGCAAATGATTGTCCATTTTTTTTCTTAAAAACTTCCAGTGTTGGAGCACCCACAACTTCTGGAGGCAAGTCATTCCATTGATTAATTGTTTTGTCAGGGAATTTCTCCTTAGTTCTAGGTTGCTTCTCTCCTTGATTAGTTTCCACCCATTGCTTCTTGTCCTACCTCAGGTGCTTTGAAGAATAGGTTGACACCACCCCCCTTCTTTGTGGCAGCCCTTTAGATATTGGAACATTACTATCATTTCACCCCAGTCCTTCTTTTCATTAAACTAGACATACTCAACTTTTGTAACTGTTCTTCATATGTTTTAGCCTCTAGTCCCTAAATCTTCTTTGTTGCTCTTCTCTGAACTCTTTCCAGAATTTTTACAATTTTTATATAGTAGTGACCAAAATTGGATTCAATATTCCAAGTTTGGTCTTGCCAGGCATTATAAAGTGGTCTCCACTCCATGTGATTTTGATCTGTTAATGCAGCCTCATAGCCTTCTGTTAATGCAGCCTCATAAGGCTTCATAATTCTTACACAAAAGACAGGAAGCTTCACCACCAAAAGGATTCATTTGCTATGATGCAGGCATAATCTCTGGTGGTCTTTTCACAGTATATTGTACTTGAAGTGACCTTATTGCAGCAAACAATGGAATAAATTTGGGTGCTTATGAGATTGCCTAAAAATCCTCATTGTTTGGGAAGCATAGTAAAGAATCTCATTTTTTTTCCTCCCTGTCATCTCCATATAATGTCCTCTTTTGGGTGCTCTGAGACTGGGAGTTTCTGATCTCAAAAATGAAAGCCAGAGGGAAGAGGGATTCTAATTTTTTTTTCAATATTTATATATTGAAATATTACACAATTTACACATTGGAATGCTAAAAGTATAACATATTAAACACACATTTTGAACTAATTGTATTATTTTAATCATAACACCTACATTGTGTTCAAATTTTAACAAAAAATAGAAATTAAACAGGTTTCACTAACCATAATTTTATCACTTAAAAGTTCATTTCTCCCACTGCCCTCCCCACCACATCCAAAAGAAAGCAATTTCATTTCTTCTACCAAATCTCATATTCTGCAGAAAAAAGAAAAAGAAAAATACATTTGAAAGGAAAAGACATAGGAAGTTTATACTTGCAATGAAATATTTTATTTGACAAAAATTGCACAGGATATGTACTATTGGATGCAAGACGCTTTGCAGATTGCATCTGTAAATTATCAACAGGAATGTTGCACAGTTAGTTCAGGTTACTGTGTAATTACTAGAGATGGTATAGGAAGTATAATAACAGCAACACCAAAGAACAAGAATAAAGGGGAATTAAGGAATTAGCCACCCACTAAACTGTGTTTTGAAAAGAAAAGGATCCTTCAAATCCTTCAAAGATTCAAAGTTCCTTCAGCACAAAGTGCTGAAATGTATTGTACATAATACACATTAAACTTCCATCATGCTGTTTTCTAAAAAAAAAAAAATATTTTACCAAATCTTACCATGACAATAGAAAATGGCTCTATTTGAGGTATCTTATCAGATGACATGAAATTATAGGCTTATAATAGAAAGAATAAAAGACTCTCAGATGTTGAGCCCAAAACATAATCCAGAAACCATTTGTTTTTATGTATTGCCTCTAAGTCATGGCACTTAAGAAGTTCTGAAAGCAAAATGAATTGTGGTTTCTCAGCAGGGTTTTGGTGGCCCACCTTGTTTTCCTCTAATAAATTCATCAGATTGTTACAAGATTACACCTGTGATTGAAAAGTCCTGGTGCCTGCTTTCCCCCTTTCTCTTAAGAACTATGGGAGATCAGGAGCATGAAATAAAGCAAGAGGCCTTGAATCTCCAAAGCTGGTGCCAGCCACAGATGAAAAAACTAATTGGAACAATTCTGTATACATTGGAGGAACCAGCCAGACTTCTCAACAGCATTAGATGATGGGCCTGTGGAGTGATCTGGACCCAATGATGCTCTTTGAGAACCTGTCAAAACCTCCTTACAGTAAGCAGCCCTTTTGCTGGGCTTGTTTCACTGGAATCGTCCCAAGAAAAGGCACTTTAGATTTCAAAAAGTTCTGACAGGAATTATGTCCATATTGATATGTGACTCTGAATCACATTTGCTGCCCAGCCATAGTAGCTACTTCACATGGTTCTTTAGGCTTTCTTTTCTTTGGGTAGGATGTCCCACAGCACAACTTCAGCTTTATCCAGGTCTCCTTTGCTCAGTCCTCTTTCCCAATCTTTTTTTTTTTCCCCAAAATAATTTTTATTGAAGAAATTGTCAAAAGAATTAAAAACAGTACATAATTTGAATGGAAGAATAAAGAAAAGCAGTAAGAGATTGGAAAAGAAATATAGAAAAAGAATTAAAAAGGAAAAGGGAAGTAAAGATTCTAAAGAGGCAACTGCCGTTCTTCTAGACAAAAGTTATAGACACATTTAAATTTTACCCTCCCTATCTAATCTGAGATAATACATTTTTGCTATTTGTCCATTTAACATACAAAAGATGTTTACAAATGGGGTTTTTCCTTGACATACTGAAGTATTTGTAATATATTGTTTTTGCTCTCACACAGACATTCATGCTTCCATTTTTTTTATTTGTTTGTTTGTTTATTTAATGTATGTATGTATGTATGTATATATGTATGTATGTGTTTGTTTGTTTATCCATGCATCCAGTGGTGGGATCCTCCCGGTTCGGTTCAGTTCGGCCGAGCCGGTAGCAGTGACGATATGATGTCACCGAACCAGTTCTCCCCCCCCCCCGCTCTCTCACCCACGTTATTCTTACCTTTTATTTGGTCCCACCCCCAATCTATTGCTGCCTCCTGAGTCCCAGATGATGACTAGAGGGGAAAAAAACTGTTTGAACTCTTGCCATGGGGCTTCAAAGGGCCGTCCTACAACTAATCAGTGTTAAAAGCAAACAAATTAGTCGGGTTGTAAGTGCGAGGACTGGTCGTAAGTGTGAGGACCTTCCAGAAATGACTCTGACCAGCTAGCCACGCCCACCTAGTCACATGACCTCCAAGCCACACCCACAAAATAAGCCACAGCCACAGAACCGGTAGTAAAATAATTTAGAACCCACCCCTGCATGCATCCATCCATTTTGCCACAAGCTGACTGTTAGAGTTCCAAGTAATAGTTCCATAGCAAGCAAAACTCTGAGGCAGGCAAAAGCTGACCTTAACTCTGAGTGGCTGTGTGTGTGTGTGTGTGTCTGTCTCTCTCTCTCTCTCTCTCTCTCTCTCTCTCTGTGTGTGTGTGTGTGTATTTATTTTTATTTTTATTAACAAGGAGAAGGAAAATATTTTTTTGTGATCACAAAATGAACAAGATATTAATACAGGATTATATCTACACATTTGGGGGAGGGAAGGTTGCTTCTTAATTTCAAATCCAGATTAATTGCACAGAGTTCCTAGAACCAACTAAAATAGTGGCCGATTACCATGACAAGAAAAGTAACTACTGTCTTCTTCAAAACACCCCATTTAACAGTAGATTTCACATAGCGTATCCTTGGGCAGAAACTCTGTTGGTACTTCATTAATATTTTCAAGAAATGTTTTTCAATGAACTCCAACACTTGAAGGCTTTAAAACTGTTAGCAAATGGGAAACTATTAAAATATAATTAAAGTTAGTTATACAATATGCTGGCAAGATCTTAGAATAGTCCAACAATGAACAATTATGGAAGTTACTTAGCAGTATGTAGGAACAGCAAATAGCTGTTATTTTACCCTTGCAGAAAGGTGACAGTGCAATGTCATTACATTGTTTACCAAGGAATATAGATTTATGGATCAGTATAGATCTGTTCTATGTTAGTTTTACATGCACTCATTCCTAAATCCATCCTGTTAAATTTTTGTATGCTTCCCAGAGTACAGCTTCTTCATGTGCAACATGCAAAATTTTGACTGCAATGTGTGAGCCAAGTATAACATGTCAAAATCTGGCGGGGGGCGGGGAGTAAGCTTCGATAAGTATATATGTTATGATCTGCTCACAATTTTGGCCCAATGAGGTAAGTAACATTTGCTCACAATTATACAGAAAGGTATCAAAGGGCAGGAAAAAAGAACCAAGTCACAATCCTATATCTGGTTAATTGGGAATAAATAATAATTGTTTCATTCTATGAAATTTGAATTGATTGGGTTGTTCTTTTAACCTTGGGGAGTAGCATAGAATGAATAAATTTACATCAACATCTAAATTTGGCAGAAGTGGAGGAAGTCCCAACTGAGGCCATGGTTTTTTTGGGTTTTTTTTGACATTTCTACACAAAAGGCCTTGTTTATTACCTCTTGTAGGACCAGTGTTTCTCAAACTTGGCAACTTCCAGATGTGTGGACTTCAGCATTTTCAACTGGCAATACTCAAGGAAGTAGTTTGGATGTCTGGAGTGGCGTGTTTCACTTATTCTCTGGATCCTTCTTATTCTCTGGATCCTTGACTAATTTAGCTTGTAACTTCTAAGTAGGAGATCGTGAAAGAAGCTTTATAAAGTGCTTGTTATCATGCTTATGGTTTGGTTTTACATTCATTGCTGGAGTAGGTAGAAGGATCTAATTGCATTTGGTCTAATACACAGAGTTCAGGCAGAAATGTTCCAGATAATAACAGCACTTGTGCTATTTTTCCAGTCTGGAAGCAATAGATAAAATGAAAAGAAATAAAACCAAAGAGATCTGGCAGCAAGAGAACTTTATGTCCTTTCAGCCACTGGGAAGAGAATGGATTCCTGGTGGGCATGGCCTGGGCCCGTGATGGCGAATCTATGGCACACGTGCCACAGGTGGCAGGCAAAGCCCGCTCTGTAGGCATGCGAGCCGTCTCCCCATGCATGAGTGCCTCACACCGGCCATCTGGTTTTCGGGTCTCTGCCGTGCATGCCCGGGGGGCAGGGCGCATGCAAGAGATGCACATGCATGCATAGGAGGTGGGGCACAAATGCATAGTGGGGTGCACATGGGGGGTCATGTGTGCTTGCGGGTGGGTCAAGGTGTGCGCGGGGAGGGGGTCACACATGCATTGCATTATGGATGTGCACACGTGTGCGCGCGCATGCTTTGGGCACTTGGTGCCTAAAAGGTTAGCCATTACTGGCCTAGGCTGAAGTTCAACCAGAGGCTTCTGTAGAAGAACAGCAGGCAAAGCCTGGTGGTGGTGGTGGCATTAAACTTGTCATAAGGTTAGAATCCTTGTATTGCCACAAAAGACCCAAGTCCCCTTGGATTCTGTTGACCCTTATATAGTGCCAGTTTAATCTTGACTGTTAGCTGACCAAATTTTTTTGTACAATTTGAATAAATTTTCTTTGCTGCAACTTTAGGCATGATCCTGATTCTTTGCATCTAAGAACTTTTTGGCTACATATATCTTTTCATTTTAGAAAATTCTTATACAGATAGTCCCCAATTACCAATCACAATTGAGACTGCCAACTCTGTCACCAAGCAACACAATCATAAAGACAAAAATTGCACCTGACTTATATCAGGTAATCAGTTCTGGTTGCACTTAAGTGAATTAGCATAACTGGCAACTTCCTGCCAGCTTCCACATTGTCTTTGTCAGAAGCCAGCTCTGAAGATCACAAATGATGATCACATGACTGTGGGCCACTGTAATTGTTGTAAATGCACACTGATTGCTCAGTGCCTGAATTGGAATCATGTAATCCTGAGGATGCAGCAACTTCAAGGACCATCAGTAAGTATCATAATGTTAAATAGTCACCAAATGAGTGGGCATTAAGCAAAGAACTCTTTATAAATGTTCAGCTCACAACAAGATACAATAGATCTCATAACACTGAGCCAAAAAGCAATGATAAAATTGATAAAAATTAGATATTGTATATACTAGAGCATGGGTGTCAAACTCAAGGCCCAGGGGCTGGATCCACTCTGCGGGGTGCTTAGATCTAGTCTGCGGGGCTGCCCTGGAAACAGCTGACCTGCAGTGCCTCTCCCAGCAAAAATGGAGATCACGAGGGCCATGGGCAGCTCTCCTGAGTTCCGTTTTTACTGGCAGAGGGTTGCAGGAGGCCATTGCAGCCAAAAATGGAGCTCAGGAGCCTGTTTTCTTTGGCAGAGCTCAGGCTGCCACAGGCGCCACCACTATGAGTGATGTTGAGTTGGCTACACCCATCCTGGCCACACCCACTCCGGCCCCCGGAGGTCAAACACAACCCTGATGTGGCCCTCAATAAAATCGAGTTTGACACCCCTGTAATAGAGGATAAGCCTATCCACAGATAAGCTGATCCTTGATATTTTCATGTTTTCACGAAGATACTTTTTCAACAAATTTCTTTTTTTATATACAGTATGGTTTTTCTTCATTCTCTGTAATGGTTCCAGCTCTTTGGAATATATTTCCTGCTATTCCAGGAGGCCTTTTTTAAAAAAGAGGTATGTTTTTTTTTTCAAAGGATCCCACCAACTGGTTGGTTTTAACCGTTCTTCATTTTTGTTTTTTGTGTTACCTTAGAGTTCAATTTGATTTATTCATTTTTATTATAAATTATCTGGATTTCAGCAAAAAAAATTAAACAGTAACAACATCTGTACAACAATTGGTTCCAAAATCTCTCTTGAAAGCAATGATCAATGAGCCATTCCTTGGCATAACATCTTCATGTCAATGCTTTGGAAATAGACATTTCTTGTTCATCTGTAAGTTTCCCACAATAGTGACTTTTGCAGGAGACAAGCCACACTGTTGCTATTTCAGGTGATAAAAGGTTACAGTTGACTGAATTGAGCAAATCTCAGACCTGACTATTTTCACAATTGATGGATATTTCCTAATGATTAGCTGAATTAGTACTGAGAACAATATTGATCGGCAGCTGTGGAAGAATACAAGAAAGCTTGAACAATGATCAACATTATTCCTATCTGGTTCTGGGGAGGCGAAGGGAGGAAGATTTCCACATCCTGGCTTTTTTAGCACCCCTTCAGGAGCCAGAAACTGTTCTTAGGCCCTGGGCAGAATCAAAGGAAGAATTTGTTGCTACAAGTCCAAACAGCAAGGCAGTAGAACAGGGCTGTCAAACTCATGGCCTGCAGACCTGATGCGTCACACACTGGACATGTCCACGCCTGGTTTAGCAAAGGGGGGAAAAGTTGCAATACACCACATGATGTCACTGTGATGACAGGAGTTTGACACCTGTGCAGTAGAAGATAGTGGAGAAAAAGGCAACAGCAGAAAGACAGGAATTATTTGTTAGCTAGACAAAGGCAAATTGTATAATTTTAAATTCCAAGTCAAGCACTCCAAACTCAAACCAAATATTTACAATGCCAAGGCAAGGAGAGAGAAAAAATTACTTAACAAGCTAGGGTCATAAATAACTGAATTCCACACAGCAATCATAGAATGTGAAGTCCGATGTTCAAGTTACTTCTACCAAGGAGAAGCTGTTACGCTGAGGTTTAAATTCCCTCCCTGCTAAACATGCACAGGTGTTACTAATCTTGCGTTAAGCTTTCCTGGTCACTTCAGCATCTTACTGCTGGCTTGCAAGTTGTGCACTTTGATTGGGTGCAGATATTTCAGG
The DNA here is from genome assembly GCA_022577455.1 of Arizona elegans. NCBI lineage: Eukaryota > Metazoa > Chordata > Lepidosauria > Squamata > Colubridae > Arizona > Arizona elegans. The sequence goes on along the minus strand of JAKOOJ010000001.1, from coordinate 146,231,689 downwards.
AGAAATAACTAGTGAGAGGGAAGTGGAGGTAAGCGAGTGCCTGAAGCAGCCCATGTTGCATCGGAAGGAAGGAAAGAAGGAAGCAGAGGTGGGTTTCAGCAGGTTCTAACCAATTCTGAAGAACCGGTAGCGGAAATTTTGATTAGTTTGAAGAACTGGTAGTAAAAATTCTGACTGGCCCTGCCCCCATCTATTCTGTGACCGAAGACCCAGCTGATTGGGAGGAAATGGGGATTTTGCAGTATCCTTCCCCTGCCACTCCCACCAAGCCACGTCCGCCAAGCCACACCCACCAAGCCACACCCACACAACCAGTAGTAAAAAAAATTTGAAACCCAACACAGGAAGGAAGGAAGGAATCTTTTTGTTAAGCTAGGAAGGCAATTTTAGCTTAAGTGACATCTTTCCCATCCACTGATTTAAGCTTTATTTTTGTAAATGAATGTGAATGGTGTAACTGAATTAAAATGAAGAGTAAACCACATGACGTTTGACATTACTGCAGGCACTCATGGAAATGAGGAATTTCTGTCTTATTCCTTTCTAAAAAAAAGACTTGAGGTGAAAACAAACTGGATGTTTGATGCTTAAATATTGATTTAATGATAAGTAGTATAATTAATGTAATGTACATTATTAACTTGTTAAATTGACTCATATTGGAGGGCCTATATTCAGGTTGCAGAAAGTGACATAGTTCCCCCCTCTTTTTTTTTTTTAAAGAACAATTTTGGTCTGTTCATTGACACACACACACCATGGATAGATTGACAACAATAAAAGGACAAGACAATAAAAGGACAAGACCAGGGGTGAAATGCTCCCGGTTCGGACCGGATCGCCTGATCCGGTAGCGATGGTGGCGAGTGGTTCGGAGAACCGGCAGCAAAAATCCCTGCCCCCTCCCACCATGCCCAGCTGAGCCGCACGATCATGAGGCTTTTTTTTTTTTACTTTTAAAAGCATTTTTTCTACCACTCTTCCGACAAAAAAATGCTTTTAAAAGTAAAAAAAAAAGCCTCTGCCGATCAGACAACTCAGCTGGAATCATCAGAGGCTTTTCAAAGCATTTTTTTCTACAACCTCTTGGCCGAAGAGATGGTAAAAAAAAATGCTTTGAAAAGTTAAAAAAAAAAAAGTTGGCCAGCCCACCCAGTCACATTACCCCACCACCACCAAGCCACGCCCACAGAACTGGTAGTAACAAATTTTACATTCAGCCCTGGACAAGACCCACATGTAGTGTGGGTAATCCTCAATTTACGACCAGTCATTTAGTGACTGTTCAAATTTATGTTGGACTCCCCCAAGGTACTTATTATCCAGTTCCAACAGCTAGGATCCTCCTATGTGGTGAGCCCACATTTGCAGCATTCTATGGTTACATGACTATGATTTATGATATTTTGCAGAAATTTGCTGTAATTTCCAAAAATGTCCTATACTGAACAGTGGATTTAATTAATGACTGCCAGATTCCAGTCATTTTGGGGGAGACTTATTTGGGTGATTTAAATGGTCTGACAATTTTGAAAGCCTGGCTCATTTTCTCTCTCTCTCTCCCTCCCTCCCTCTTGCACTCGATAAAGTTAAATTGCAGATAATTTAAGTTCTACAACACTGACGTGACTAACTTCACTTCTCCTATCTTGCAATGTGCTGAATTATAGGAATAACATGGTCATATTCTCCAAACATTTCTACAATGTTTACTTCTTCAATCATTTTTTCCTGTTAATAAGCCTTAAATTTAATTTAGCTGATTCTTAGGTTCCCCTCCCCCCACCTTTTGGATAATGAAACTGTCTGCAAATAATATCAAGAACCTACTGGTTCTCCCACTTGTTGCACAGTTTGATTCCCAGTTGATCCTTTAAAAAATTAATTAATACTTTTATATTGCATTCTGCAGTATACCTGGAAAAAAAGTAGACTATATTGTCTTGAGAAAATTATACCCACTAAAGCTCAATTAGGCTGAGAGGATTTCATTCAAAAGCAGGTTCTAAAATTTGGGATTTAATAACAGAATAACAGAGGTGAAAGGGACCTTGGAGATCTTCTAGTCCAACCCCCTACTCAAGTAGTAGACCCTATATCAGGGATGTCAAACTGGCAGCCCATGGGCTGGATGTGTCATGCACAGGCTAAGCTTACCCCAGCTCTGCAAAGGCAAAAAACGTGATATATCACGTGCCACAATCAAGTTTGACCCCTGTGCCCTATACCATTCCAGACAAATAGCTTTTCAATCTTTTCTTAAAAGCCTCCAGTGATGAGGCATCTACAACTTCTGAAGGCAAAACATTCCACTCGTTAATTGTTCCCACTGTTATTTCATCCCCTCTCTTAAAAAAACCACACATTTTTCTATCTATGGTTTTAGTCTAGAATTGCTATGAAAATAGCATACAAGTGAAAATTATATAGCTGTATAAATATACTTAGTGATTTAATGGAGGGAAATATCATTTTTTTTTCTTTTTAATGGCTAAAGACCTGAATTACTTTCCCCTTTCCATAGATTGTTTTGTTGGTATTGGTGTTGTTATTTTTTAATAGGCTATAAACATTTCCTAAGGTAACATGTCAGAAAATAGATTTCAGAAAAAAGGGTCCATTGATTAGGGAGTTATAAGGAATGGAAAACAGCATAGAAATATAGGCAAACATGTTGTTGTTCTACACTGTTTAATTTGGATGGTCATCATATTTATCAAGCCTGCACTGAAATGTTTATCCAAGTCTCTCTTAACTGGATGGATGTGTTTTAGCAGCATGTGGAAATGTATAATTTAGTATGATAGTGAAAATCTCTTTGGCAGTTATTTGGCCACTTTCATTCAATTTGATGGGAATTGTCCCCCACCCACCCAAAAATAAATATTTGGGGTGAAATTCTGATTGGTAAATATACCATTTTGCCCTTACTTTCACTGTAAGTTCACCAAGATGTGGCTAAGCATTTGAATCTCCTAACTTCCACTGTGAGATTAATTTTCTGTGGTGCATGGTTGTTCTGTTTTTCTTGACTTCAATTAAACTCCTTGGGAAAACATGTTGGGTTAACTCTTTTCCCTGAAGACCATAGGAGGAGCTTAGATTAAAAAGTATGAGCAACCAAGGAAACTGAAGAGTGATGGAGAGTTAGGTTAAACAATACCAGTATACTCTCTCTGTCACAGAAAAACCTAAAGCAGTGATGGCTAACCTTTTCTGGAACGAGTGCCCAAAGCGCAAGCATGGTCAAACCCCCAAAATGCAATGTGCATGTGGTCCCTGAGCATGCACCCCATCCCTCGTGCATGCATGCCCTGTGGGTATGCGTACATGGCCCCCCCCACATGCTCTCCATGCATGTCTGTGTGATTCCGCACGTGACCCCCCATACATGCGTAGCAGAGACCTGAAGACAAGTTGGCTGGCAGGAGGCGTGCGTGCATGTACAGCAGAGCTGAAATGGGGCTACAGCTCATGTGCCCACAGAGAGGTTCGCCATTATGGACCTAAAGCATTGATTGTACATCAGCACCACCTAATTTCCACTCCTATACTAAATTTCAGTGAGATTTTTACCGGGGGGGGGGGGGGGGGAAAGATGGTAAGGTTACATCAATGTTTTTAAAAAGGGCAAATGAGGTGGAGGCAATTTACTGCCCTCCAGGTGATTTGGAATAAATCTCAGTCATTAGATATTTGCCAACCTGGTTGAAACTAATGGAAGCTAAAGTTTAAAACATCTGGAGGACATCTGTTTGATTACTTTTATGTAAGTTTATATAATATCAGCTGCTACGGAGGAATTATTTCTCTCTGGAGCCCCCACCCACCCTATTTTTTTTTTTACACCGATAAATTATTTTCTCAATGTAAAGGGAAAGATATTATAGATATTTGGAAGTGTCAATGTCACCCATATAGAATATTTTAAAGTTTATATTTTAAACCTTACTTTCCTTGCTAATTTGCTCCATTCATGTGGTATAAAATTATGTTAGCATTTGTAAGCCCTGAATTTATAACTCCTTAGTGCTGAGAAATACCTTTTGTACATTTAGTAATTGATTCATATCAATTCTGTACCAAAATCTGTTTTGCACTGTTTCAAAAATGTTCTTCCCTTATGAAAAAGCTATTGCTTTCCTACCTTATTCTTATACCACTGCAAAAACTTAAGAATTTCTTTAGCTTCTTGGTGGCTAAAAATGCTCTTGTTGATGTCTGTGTTTTCCGATCTATAGATACCTGCTGTTCTGAAAACATCTTGGTTTCCCACAAATCCCAGTTTTAAAAAAAAAGTTGGGAAAAATTACCTCTCAATATTTTCTCCTGAAGTTTAATTGGAGAGTTTGAAGCAAGAAAGACTGTAGACTGGTGGGTTAGAGAGTGAGGAAAAGGACATTTATGCACCTACACTTATACCACACACAAACACACATTTCAGCCACCCCCAACTAACTAATTCAATTTCTCTAAAGTTCTTCTTTGAAAGCATTTTAAAAGCAAATTCCTTTTCATCAAAGTTAGTGTGATTTGTAGGGAAATGTGAGCTAGGGGGGTGGGGGAATTGCAGGAGTGCAATTTAAGGAGTGTTACTGCATTACATTAATTTATATACCAAGGCTTCAAGGATGTTAAAGCTTATAGAGAGGAGAGGAGGTGATGACAATGGGCCATGCTGACGTCTTCTGCATCATAGTCAAGTATGTATTGAAGAAAAGAAGACATGAGACTCCTGAAATAGCTCAAACTCAAACAAAGCTATCAAGCCCTTACAGCAGAGCTCAGCTCGGTTTGGATACAGAGGGTGTGTTGGAGACTCACTTACAACTCCGTTTGGGGGAGCCATAAGACCTAAAGGTGACATCTCCATAATGATGTGTCTTTGGGAACCTCACTGGTTTTGTTTCCATTTTGAAACAGTATAGAACACTGTTTAGCTGCTGGGTTTAAATTGTTATTCAGCACTAATGATGGATTTCTATAGCAAACAGTGCCCACATGGATGGAAAGACTCTCATTTTCTTGCCTGTGCAGGAAAAAGTATGTGTACTCTTTTGTTGATCTGAAAAGTAACATATAAACCTCTTGGTTCCTAGACACAGAACTAGATCAATTTCCCACTATTGAGCATTTACTCTCTGTATTTTCTGATATTTCTTTATATGTTTATATTTATACTGCACAATACAGGAAAGTGGTATTTCCTTTAATTCTGTTATCATAACCCTGTGAGGTAGACTGGATTGAGATAAATGATCAGTTTAGAGTCACAAACTACACACACACACATATACAAATATACATATTTATACACATATTGTTGTGGCCCCGCCCTCTGAGCCTGTCCCATCGGAGGAAGAAAGCTCCGAGCATGAGGAAGAGGAGTCAGCCAGGCCTCCCTCTCCAGGCCCCTCCCCTCTGGCATTGTCTCAGGTGCCGGCCGAGGGAGAGGAGATCAGTAGGGAGACAGGTGGCTCGGATCAGAGTGACGAAGAAACATCATTCCTGGACGCACGCCTCCGAAGGCATGATAAACGATTGCAGCAGCTTAGGAGGTGTGCTAGGGATTAGAACTGAGTCACTGGACCACACCCCAGAGACTATATAATAGAGGGTGGTGGTCAGTGATCCTTGTGATGAACAAAGCAAACCTTGGATAGTCACTAAAGCCTCATCCGGAATTGCTGAGAGAAAGATTTCTTGTTTTCGGACATTTGGACTCTTGAGTATTTATCTTTCTGTTTTACTGTGAAAATAAAGGCACTTGGCAGACGGTGTGTCTATCGCTGCCAAGTGGGAGATAAAGAAACTGGGTGCGTTCCAAAGTGTTTCCTTAACCCTCGGCTGGCTGTGTTTGTGTGTGTGTGGGTACGGGGACAGATCACATACACAGTATATACATATACACATACATAAATATATACACACCAGGGGTAGGTTCTACTTACCTTTACTACCGGTTCGCAATGGGATCACGCATGCACACTTCGCTCACACCTTGCTTCTGTGCATGCACAGATCGCTGATGATGACATCTGGGGTGGTGGGTGGAGCCTCCTGCTGGTTTTACTACTGGTTCTTGCGAACCTGTCCGAACCAGGGGCAACCCACCACTGATATACACATTCATATATATATATATATATATATATATATATATATATATATATATATATATATATATATATTATATGTGTGTGTGTGTGTACACACATACATATATATACACATATATACATACATATACATAAATATATACAAGCACACACACACACACACACACACACACAAATATCCATCTCAGTTTCATCTTCCTCCCACCTTTCGTTCCCTTCTCTGAGAGATATATAGGATCCAGAGTCTTACTCCACAACCTTTTTGTTCTATAAGTTCCCCCATCTAATAATCATCTTTTGAGAGTAGAACTATCATAATTAAGGATTTGGCTTAGCTATTAGAATACTTGTTTGATGCTTATGGAAATCCTCACTACTCAGACCACTGCATATTTTCAATCGTTAATAGATAAGCACAAGAATTCTCTTTCTTGCTGTTCATCCTGCCATTATTTAAGGGAAATCAATAGTTATATCTAGCCTCATCTCCAAATCTTAAACTTTTTCTGGTAGTTTTTACAAGAACAAAATCAGGATTATTGCATGACTTCATGATATTTCCATCATCTTTGTTCCCCTCTACCTGCATCTTCCCCATCTCCTTGTTTATGTTTTGGAAACATGTTCTTTCTTGCCTGGCAATTTAAAAAATAACAGCTAACGGTGTAGGAGACTATATATCCAATACTATCTGTATTGATTCTTTTGAAATGTCTTAATAGACTTCCTGAGATGACTTCTTATGTGTGAGACATTATGCTGTTTTCATAGACATTTGGCAAATATGCATTTTCCTCCTGTGAGAATTCTTAAAAATGTAATCAGAGGTTTTGAAAGTGTAATATAGATGTACTAAAGGAACATAAAAGTCTTTGCATAGAGAAGGTGGTTTTTAAAAATGTAAAATCAAATCAACTTAAGCACTTAGAAACATTGAAAGGTGAGAAGATGGAGTGTGCCAGTAAACAATAACAAACTATCTTGGGAGTGCACTTACATTGCTTTCATACTTCATTTTAAAACATTGTGTTATTATTTAAAACAATAACTACAATGAATATTTGGAAGTCATAAATAAAAGAAACGAGAGTGGCATGTTTTGGACTCATCTATTCATATAACTATTAATTGATACTTTAAGGTGGTGCTAGCCTGTTGACCATAGTTACTACATTGAAATCCAGAGAAAGCAGCTCTACTCCATATATGATGGGTTGATGGCTCCATATGCCATCATTCCATAGGAACTTCAAGTAGCATACACACAGCTTATCTTCTTCCAATATTTCCCAGTTTTGTAACATTGGTTAGGTTGAGAAAACTTAGCTGGCCCAATGTTATTTAGTGAACTGCTGAGGCTGAATTCCATCTTATTCCAGTATTTTAACCTTTATATCCTGCAGATTATGTAAATTGTGTGGGCATCTTAGGCAAATATCAGTAATTATAACAGTAATGCTGTTATAGTAATGCTATAGTAATGCTACTATAATACATACACGATGGCTTCCACATAAGCAGGTAGCATAAGGCTACCTTGTAGGTAATGTTGCAACTCGAAAGATCTTTGTCTTTCAATATTCCTGCTGCATGTGTGCAGACATCTGTTTGAGCTGCCTTTCCCAACCTGGGTTCCTGCTACATGTGTGGACTTCAATTGCCAGAATTGACAGTAAAGGGAGGGCTATATGGGAAATGCTTGGAGGTGATATCTGCATGTTGGGATGACAATGGATTTTTTTTGGTGGGGGGGCATAGAAGATGCCAAGTCCCTGAATGATGGGCTATTGGAGGTAAAGCCAATTCTGCTCATGAATTCTGTTGGCTTCTGCTGACGTCTGCTTAATATTTTGTTGTCTCAATGTGTTTTGTTCCATTTTCACATCAATGGAGTTCAGCAGAAGATTTCTGTTCATTTTTTGTGTGCAACTACCTAATATAAAGCACTACTATGTATATATACTCTTACTAATATTCCTGTGCTGAATAATGTGCTGAAATCTTTAATCCTGATCTATGTACGATATTTCTGTATACTTTTTCAAATTAGAAAACTGAAATATAAATTTCAGGAAAATGCAGTATTTTGAAGGGTGACTCGGTTCCATCCACACAGTTTAAAATTTAGGAAATTTGCATTAAAATGTAACACATACTTTCCCCTCACCTTAATCCATTAAAAAATTATCTTGGGATATTTTGGTCTAATCAAATACCTTGCTTCTTTTGCCCTGCTTGTCTCACTTAGAATCTCAGTAGTGCTGCCTTTTGGACCTAGAGCTCGGAAAGAAATGCCTGGTGCATTAACCTGCTGAACCAAGCAAGACCCTAACATGAGCCTTTGCTAATGCTTTCGCCATTAAATATATTGGCCATTTCTATTATTTCACCATTATGATTAATTGAATAGAATCTCCCTTCTGCTGTTGTTTGAACTCCTGTGTTGTTAATGCTGTTAATATAGTACTTCTGGCCAAATGTTAACTAATGGTGCACTAAGATCAGTTTAATCATCAATTAAGCTGGAAATTTATTATTACTCTTTTTTACAGGCTTCACAAGGACAAACAAAATCACAGAGAACTGAAGAACAGATCCTGCTGTTGTGAATGCAGGAAGGAGGGTTGCTATCAAGCATGCGTTCATTTGTGAATACACTTTATTAAATCAGTCATCAGTTTCCCTAAATGCATATAAACTGCTAAATTGACTGTGCCCACTAAGGAATACTTCTAATGGGCACTTTTCTTTCAAGCCCATAATTTTATATTGTCACTCACTCCTGCTGGGAGCAAGGTCATCATCCTCTGGACACTTCAGTGAATTCTGTTGACTGATCCCAAATGCCTCCTTACTGACATTTAATGTATATTCTTTTTAAAGTGGCGAAGGTGATAAACATGCATTTAGTCTCAGATGGATCCATCAACTGCTTTCACTGGAGTCAACAGGAACTGGCTTGAGCAACTAGAACGCAGTGCTTGGCAATTCTGAAGGACATTTTTAGCACTGTATCAAATGTAGAACCTATGCAGGGTTTTTAATTTTCTTTTTTTTTTTAGTATTATCAGTCCCTCCCCACTTCTTTCTAGCTTTCCTGAAGCAGCAATAAAGGAATATATACCCTAGCAGGCTATGCTTAGCATGTAAAAGGTCATTCTTAGTAAGTGAAAATTTATTTCCATGTCAAATCTTTCATGTTTGGAACAATCCAGATTGTGGGCTGAAAATCTTTTCATGTCATGCCTCTAATTAGGCCTGTGACTCACTCTCATGAATAATATATCTTGAGCCGCATATTAGCAACATCCCCCTAAATCATCAATTTACAGTAACCCTTGGCTGAAGCAACTATAATAATGAAAATGTCAAAGGGGCTGCAGTATTTTTCTAACAGATGGTGGAAGATCTCTGTATTGCGTCCCTTGATGCCAATCGTCCAAAGCTGCTTATCAAGACGAAAGGAATAAGTGTTTGTGTGCATTTGTGTGGGTGAGCAAGAGAACTGATGGGTGTGATATAACTGGCATATAGAAGCCTATGTTTTGTAACAAAAGCATTAGAAATACAATCCCTATGAACTCATCACAGAGTATAGAATTCCAGTTCATTATCAATGGAACAGTGAAAATACTCTTTTTTGAACTGTCTCAATCCTTGATAACATCATGGGCATCTCTATGTACAGGTAGTACTCAACTTATGACCAAGTTAAGTCCAAAATGTCTGTTACTAAGCGAGACATTTGTTAAGTGAGTTTTGCCCCATTTTACTTTTCTTGCCACTGTTATCAAGCAAATCATTGCAGTTGATAAGTTAGTAACACAGGTGTTTAGTGAATCTGGTTTGTCACCTGCTGTGCCTCCCCATCCTCCATTTCAATTCCATTTACATTGTAAGTCTTTCACATTTTAGGGGAATTTAGAAACGGCAGACAGGTATTTAATATTTCAGCACATGCATCATTGACATATTTTTTAACCCCCAATAGTAATAGCACTTAGACCTATATACTGCTTCATAGGTCTTTACAGCCCCCTCTAAGCAGTTTACAGAGTCAGCATATTGCCCCCAACAATCTGGATCCTCATTTTACCAACCTCTGAAGGATGGAAGGCTTAGTCAACCTTGAGCCAGACAGGATCGAACTCCTAGCAGTAGACAGAATTAGCCTGCAATACTACATTCTAACCAGTGCGCCACCACGACTCAGTACCAAACTCCAGCACTTTACTAGTATGTACAATCCTGTTTTCCTTTTCAAAAACCTGAGCAGAAAGCAGGTTGAGCATCAGGCTTATCCCTAATTTATCAAGTTTCTGTCAGATGAAACTTGAAACTTTCTGTCTCTTTAGTGTAGAAAGAGTCCTCATATAATCATGCAGATTAAATCATGGAGGTTGTTTTTTTTCCCTCTTCCCCTGTGCTGTAAAAACAGAAATGATGCAACTTCTAATGAAGGCAGGGAAAAAGAAGCAGATGCATTGAATGAACTAGAATTTGTAGAAAACCAATCATGTAGTTAGCCATGTGCAGTGTGCAGAAATAACTTGAAGCAATTTGATTGCTGGAGGATTTTAAATGCATTACCCAAATGCACTGGGCATTTAAGATATCCAAAACCCATGGCAGAATTCAGAATTCAGACTGACATGAGAAGCAACCTGACTCCTCCTGTGTTCCCACTTACAGCCGTACCTGCAATTGCAATTGTGAATAATACTGACAGGTATTGTTGAAACAGCTTTGCTCCATCATTTGATGTTTATCATCAATTAGCTTGTTTGACAGCTAATAGCTTCCAGATGTTCTGTGTCACTATGTTGTATCTGCAAATTATATACATCATAGACTTTTATGGAATCAGACCACTGGTCTGTCTAGCCTGGCCTTTGTCTTCTCTGAACATAAATGACACATCAAGTTTTCAGGCAAGTTCCTCCCTCCCGTTTATGATCCCTGATGCATCTTACCTGCATCTCCAAATGCGCCATTTCTGCCACTCCATTTTTTTTTTCTTTTGTAAAAAGAGATAGAAGCACTCAAAGCAATGGAAGGCTTTATTCTGGAATTTAGTGATGAATCCCCTTAGCATCATGGAGGAATGGAATATACAGAACATTAGAGTACTCTTAGGATTACTAAGTATTCCAAATAAATAAATGGAGGAAAGGTGATCATTCCAGTAAAAAGAAGCACATATGACAAAAAGTTAAAATTTGGGTTTCCTTGAATAAATCTCCATGGTTTTATGTTATTTCTGAAAACAAAAAGTCAACTGTAAATGGAATTCCATCCCTTCTAATCAGGCAATGAAAGTCCATTCAGATGAAGGAAATTTTAGCATTTCCCCCCTTCTCTCTATAACTCTTTTTGTCCTCAGGGTCATGCCTATGAAGCTTGCCAGCCATGAAGTAAAAATTGCCAGTTGTTTCAACATTTAGCAAGATTTCAGAGCTTAGTTCCACTTTACTAACTAAACTTGATCCTTCAGTCATTAAGCAGACAAAATTTCTCCTTGACTTCCAACACAAACTGCAGCAAGCCTGAATAATGAATGTTCACTGAACTTTTCATAAAGTTCCAGCATGCTAATCACAAAGGCACATAGATACTGTTGGCTTTGGTGATTTAAATAAATAAATGAATTATTTGCATTCCACATGGATTTTGAACTAAGATAAATAGCACTTTCAAGGTTAATAGTATTCTGTGCAAACAGCTGAAGTCCATGCTGATCAATGACAAACTCAACAGTGGATAATCTGACTTCAGTTCTCAAAGAAGCTATACATATTCAACATTAGTTGTTGGGAAAAAAAACTGTGGACAGTGAAGCCAGGGTTTTCCATAACTGCATGATCATGATGGATGCTAAGTCCTTTCTGGGAGCAGGATCAATTCTTAATAGGCCTTACTAAGCATGCAACTTCTTGTGCTGAGCAGTGGTGATGCAGTGGTTAGAATGCAGTACTGCAGGCTACTTCTGCTGGCTGCCGGCTGCTTGCAGTTCACAGTTCGATTCTCACTGGCTCAAGGTTGACTCAGCCTTCCACCCTTCTGAGGCTGGTAAAATGAGGACCCAGATTGCTGGGGGAAATATGCTTTAGGGATGTGAACCATTGTGAAGCAGTATATAAGTCTAAGTGCTATTGCTACTGTTTTGTGGCTCCTTTATTATACTCATAGTCTTAGGTAAAGTTGTGGACGAGGACAACAATGTCTACCCAATCTTGTTTTTCTCTGAAATCCTGATAGATGGAGAGATGGAGGAACAGAGGTGAGCCAGAGAAAATAAGAAGGAAAAAAAAAAAAAAACCAGAGCTGTTTGTTTTGATCTATAAACTATTGACTTGAATTCCACCTGCCAGCAACATTACTCCCATCTATTACTTGCCCCAAACTTGGCAGCCACTACCAAAATAAGATCTTCTATACTTCCCATCATTCTCTGGTTAAATGGGTGGAATTCTGAGAACAAAAGCCTGATGTTTCTGATCTATCAAGCAGTTTCTAAAGAAACAGACTGAAACAAGATGGGACTATCAGCAATTTGCCATCCCATACATTTTGCTTTTTGCAACTATCATGGAACACAAAATTCATCATACTGTATGCCTTAAGAAATGGCAAGATGTAAAACTGTTGTTACAAGCCACACAGCAGAAGAGAATATACAGGAAAAGGAAAGGGAAGAAAATGCACTGAGGTGCAAAGATTTCACCTGAACAGGACTTTGATTAATTGATTACTGCTAAAGAAAAGAAGGACAAGACAAAATGATCATTAAAACAGGCAGACTCTAAGTAATCCTTTTCAGGAAGAATCTAAAGAATAATTTGAAAGCCAACAAAGGCAAGAACTTAAAACCGGAGCCAAAGAAAATGAACAATGGGTGTGGATAAAGCAGGCATTTTTTTTTTGCAAAGGAGTCAATAAAGACTCACTGACTGACGTACACATTGCTAGTCTCATTTAGAATTGGTAGTGGGGGAGGATAATTCAAGCTACTATCAAGATTTATTATCTACTAGAATCATAAGACTCTTGATGTTTCCAGAAAAGAAACATGAAAAATAAAACATCTAAGGAAAAAAAAATGTGTTAGGTTAGAGTGAAGCTGGAGCCCAGCAAATATAAATGTTAATGTATAGAGGAGTGTTGGGACACTGCACATTTTTAATAGGGCTTTTCTGTAGGTTTTATAGTTATTTATGGAAGCCAACCAAGGTTATAGCACATAAGGTGGGAAGCCATAAACTGTAAGTCCTTTAAATAAATAAGTAAAACAAATAAAAACAAAACATTACAGTTAAAAAGACAAAAAGAAAAAGAAAAGAGTGGGGCCAGAGGTGGGTTTCAGCAGGTTCTGACCAGTTCTGGAGAACCGGTAGCAGACATTTTGAATAGTTTGGAGAATCGGTAGCAAAAATTCTGACTGGCCCTGCCCCCATCTATTTTCTGCCTCCTGAGTCCCAGCTGATCAGGAGGAAATGGGAATTTTGCAGTAACTTTCCCCTGGATTGGAGAGGGAATGGAGATTTTACAGTATCCTTCCCCTGCCATGGCCACCAAGCCACACCCACCAAGCCATGCCGTGGCCACCAAGCCACACCCACAGAACCAGTAGTAAAAAATTTTGAAACCTACCACTGGTGGGGATGTAGTAAAGACATCCTGGTTGGTACATATCACCCACAGGCTCTCCAAAACATCTGTTTTTTTAAATCATTTCTAGAAGGCACAGATATTTTAAGTATGGAGCTATTTCAAAGATTATTAGAAATGGAACACCTATCAGTCTCTATTGGGCTGGTGTGAAGGAGGCTACCAGCGGTTTCTCCTGGAACCCAGTGAGTTAGACTGAGTGATTGGTTGGAGAAGGTAGTCCTTGAAAGATGTTGGTGCTAAGCTATGTAGGATTTGGCAATAGAGTTACCAAACATCCAGCAAAATGAAAACATGTCCTTCTTTTTGTCCTGTATTCCAACAGACAGGCATAGCCTTGAAATCAAGTATTGTCTGGCTTTTTGAGGGTTTGTGGGTTATTTTTGTTTTAATTTGGACTGTTTTCACAAGAATAGTATTTCAACTTTTATTGCTGTGACCTTGTAAATTGACTGCTTCTTTCTTTTCGTTAACTGTTAATAGACTTGACAACCTCAGTTTACATAGTTTAAATTTATTCCCTGATTCCAGCACTTGGCTTCACTTCAGTCCCTTCAAATCTGTGATTTTCATAGTCCGTGGATCATACGATTCGTTATTGTTTCTATGGCAGGGTTTGAAAAGCGTGTTGTCGATTTTATATTCTCATTAGCATATGTTCTTGAAAATGAAGATACGTTGTGAAAATATTGCAATTTAAAAACCAGCCTTTCTGATGCTTGGAAAAAATAATTTCATAGACATGGAGGCCCAAGTACGTTCTTTGCAGTGTTTCTCGTAGTTTTTGTCATGGATGCCAAGAAAGTTAAACAGTTAGTGTGTCCTCCTTCTCTCTCTCCCTCGCCCCCCCCCCCCATCTTTCTTTCCATTTGTCTCTATCCTGTTTATCCTTTTCAGGTATCTGGTAATCCTACTTTATAGGTAACCCCCATTGTCTTGAATTGCATCAGAAGTAGAAATACAATATATAATGCATGATACCATTGAGTGCCAGCTAAGAAGAAGCTGCTGCATTCTAGACTAACTGAAGCTTCTCACGGGTCTCCACAATCAACCCATGTGAAGCATATTGCAGTATTCCAACCATGTAGTGATAAAGTCACCAGTTATTGTTGTGTGGTTACTGTGAGTTATTGTTATGGGTATTTGCTAATTAAATAAGTGGAAGCATCCTTGGAAGCCAGCTGCCATCTTTATACTGCAGATAAATATTTAAAAGGGACAACTCAAAAATAAAATTTTAGAGGGATTCATCTTGTTTGCAATGTGACCATCAAGGCAACTTGTTGGGATGTGGTTATTCCAACTGAAAAGAGAAGCAAATGCAGGTACAATTGAAGGGGAAAAAACATAAGAGCAGTGTTATGCAAAAACAGTGACAATCTCCATTTGCTGTAAGCAAGAAAACTGGAAAAAAATAAAACACCTTTTAATAATCAAGGTGTGTTTTGACAAAAAACAAACGAACAGACTAGATCTATTCAAAATCTATTTTCAAAGTCTATTGAAATATTTTCATATATAAATACCAATAAGTGCCCTATTGAAGAATTGTTTTGTGACAAATTAAGTTTTTTAAGGTTTGAAGAAGAGGAATTTGATCTATCTGAAAGGAGGGGAGAAATAATCAGCAGTATATACAGGAAAGCAATAAGACTTGTATACTGCTTCACAATGTTTTACAGCCCTCTCTAAACAGTTTACAGAATCAACATATTGCCCCCAACAATCTGGGTCCTCATTTTACCAACCTTGGAAGGATGAATACAGTAGCTGCACATGAATCTCTAAATGCCTGTCAAAAAATCAAAAGATTTTGGAGGCAATCGTGAAGTGCAGTCTAACACATAATGGATTTTGCTAAGACATGGTTTGTTTTCTCTGGCTGTGTTCCAATGTTACACTGAACAGTGTTTCAGTTATAGAAACAAGTGTCAGATCCCTTCTCTTTCAGTACATCTAAAAATTTTAGTAACTGTAGTTAGCAGGCAAACCGAAGATACCAAAGGCTAAGTTAATTCCTTTAGGAGAGAGCGATGTGGGAGGCAATCTTTGAACTTCCAAGAAAGAAAAAAATGGGAAGGCTTCAAGAAAAACGAGAAAAGTGGGGGAAAGCGGGAGGGAAAAGCAAATTTCAACAACAAAGGGTTACAAGTTGTAACAGCATGTAAAAAGGATTCAGCTTAAATTTATTTTTCAAAAGCATCACTGGGAAAAAATATTGTTTGGCATAAGTTGGGATCAGTATGAGACTTCTCTGCTTTTCTCTCCCTCTGGAGAATGTTCTGTTTCCTTCTTTCCTGTTGAGATTCCATAGATGCACTTCCTATATAATTCAATGCTATTTGGACCAGTTCCCCCATATTTTAGAACATCATCAACATCAACATCAACATCATCATTATCATAGTCATCGTCATCATCATCATCACAACAACAGCTGGATGACAGATTAAATAGATGGAAAATCAAAGCTTTGCATGGACAGCACTTGAAAAACATTGAAGGAAAGTGTGATAGCAACTTGACATGGGCATGGCTTAAGAGAGGGACCATCAAGAAAGAAACGGAAGGTTTAATACTTGCTGCTCAAGAACAAGCACTACAAACTAATGCCATGAAAGCGAAGATACAAAAATCCACTGACAATCCAAACTGCCGACTTTGCAATGACAAAGTTGAAACTGTTTTACACTTAATATGTGAGTGCAGCAAAATCAGGTAAACTGATTACAAAATTAGACATGATCGAGTTGCTAAATTAATCCATTGGTCATTATGTAAAAAATATTTATTTATTTATTTATTTGTTCAACTTGTATGCAGCCTTTCTCCGAAGACTCAAGGCGGCTTACAATGCATTTAAAAACCATATATAAAACATTAAAAGTTAAACCATTAAAAACAATTGAAACCCATTCACACCATTCATGGCCGGATCTCGCCAGATTGCAACAGCGAGATCAATGGCCCCAGGCCTGCCGGAAGAGCCAGATCTTCACCGCTTTTCGGAAGGCCAATAGGGTGGGGATAGTCCGGACCTCAGGAGGTAACTGGTTCCAGAGAGCTGGGGCAGCCACAGAGAAGGTCCTCTCCTGCGGGCCCACCAGCTGGCATTGTTTAGCTGACAGGACCCTGAGGAGACCAACTCTGTGGGATCTTACCGGTCGCTGGGAGCTATGCGGTAAAAGGCAGTCTCGAAGATACCCTGGCCCTGAGCCATGTAGGACTTTAAAGGTAATAACCAACACCTTGAATTGTTACTGGAAACCAATAGGAAGCCAGTGCAGCTCAAGGAGAATTGGTGTAATGTGTGTGTAGCTAGGTGCACCCACGACAGCTCTCGCGGCTGCGTTCTAGACCAACTGTAGTCTCTGAACACTTTTCAAGGGTAGCCCCATGTGGAGCGCATTGCAATAATCTAACCGTGAGGTGACAAGGGCATGAGTGACTGTGAGGAGAGCCTCCTGATCCAAGTAGGGTCGCAATTGGTGCACCAGGCGAACCTGTGAAAAGGTCCCCCTAGCCATAGCTGACAGATGCTGGTCTAATCTTAGCTGTGAGTCTAGGAGGACACCCAAATTGTGAGCCCGTTCGGAGGGGGACAGTTTCTCTCCCCCCCCCCCCGAACCAAGGATGGACAATCAGCATGGTCTTTAGGAGGCAATACCCACAGCCACTCGGTCTTGTCTGGGTTAAGTCTGAGCCTGTTGACTCCCATCCAGACCCTCACGGCCTCCAGGCACTGGCACATCACATCCACTGCCTCCTGAATTGACGCGGGGTAGAGATATACAGCTGGGTATCATCAGCATATTGCTGATACCTCACCCCGTATCGTCTGATGATCTCACCCAGCGGCTTCATGTAGATGTTAAATAAGAGGGGAGAGATGACCGAGCCCTGAGGCACCCCACAAACGAGGGGCCTAGGGGTCGACCTCTGTCCTCCTACCAACACTGACTGTGACCAACCAGAGAGATAGGAGGAGAACCACTGTAACACGGTGCCTCCCACTCTCAACTCCCTTAGTTGTCCCAGAAAGATACCATGATCAATGGTATTGAAAGCCACTGAGAGGTCAAGTAGCACTAAGATGGAGGAATGACCCCCATCTCGGGCTTGCCAGCGTGACCAAGGCAGTTTCCATGCTGTAGCCAGGCCTGAAGCCAGACTGAAAAGGATCTAGATAATCCATTTCCTCCAATGACCACAGGAGTTGAAGTGCCACCACTTTCTCTACAACCTTTCCCACAAAGGGTAGGTTGGAGACTGGACGAAAGTTCTTTAATTCTGCTGGATCCAGGGAAGGCTTCTTGAGGAGGGGCCTTACAACTGCTTCCTTTAATGGTTGTGGGAAGGGCCCTTCCCTCAAGGATGCATTAACTAAAGCCTGGAATCAGCCTCGTGTCACCTCCCACTGGCCAAAACCAGCCAGGAGGGGCACGGGTCCAACAAACAAGTGGAGGAACTCATCGCTCCTACAGCGTTGTCCACTTCCTCAGGAATCACAGGCTCAAATTCATCCCACACAATAGGACTAAGACCTGCCACTGTCATCTCATTTGTAATTGCCCAATCAGAGTCCAGGTCCATCCAAATCTGAGCAACTTTATCCAACAGAAACTGCACAAACTCCTCAGCTCTACCCTGCAAGGGCTCCTCCACTCCCCCTGCATTAAGGAAGGAGTGACTCACCCTAAATAGGGTGGCTGGGCGTGAATCAGTGGATGCAATAAGTGCGGGAAAATGTGAACATTTTGCCACCCGTATCGCCATTAAATAAGTCCTAATAAAGGCTCTTAAGAGTGTTCAGTCAGATTCGGAGTTACTGGTCCTCCAGCGTCACTCTAGACGTCTCTTCTGGTGCTTCATCTCCCAGAGCTCCTCGGTAAACCAGGGAGCTTTCCTGGATCCACCGCCATGGAGAGGTTGCAAAGGTGCAATCTGGTCCAGTGCCCCAGATGCCGCCCTATTCCAGGCAGCCACCAGGGACTCAGACGGACTGTGGACAACGGAGTCAGGTATCTCCCCAAGCTCCTTCTGGAACCCTTCAGGGTCCATTAGGTGCCTGGGGTGGAACCACTTAATCAGCTCCGCCTCCCTGCGATGGAGGAGTAGCATCCTGAAGTCTAACCTCAGCAGAAAATGATATGACCACGACAAGGGAGAAGCATCTATACCCCTTAATTCCAGATCATATCTCCACTGCCCCAAGAGAAACACCAGGTCAAGTGTGTGTCCCCCCCATGAGTCGGACCCTGAAATACTTGGGTCAGGTCCTTGGTTGTCATGGAAGCCATGAACTCCTGAGCCGCATCTGAGGATTCGCCAAGTGACGGCAAATTGAAAACCCCCAGTACCATAAGCCTGGGGAACTCCACCACCAGCCCAGGTACCGCCTCTAGCAGCACAGGCAGGGATGTTGTAATGCAGTTGGGAGGCAGGTACGTCAGCAACAAGCCCAAGTGAACCGCTGAGTCCAACCTCAAGAGAAGAGACTCACACCCAACAATCTCAGGGGCAGGGATCCTGCGAGGGCAAAGACTCTTCCAGACAATAGCTGCCACTCCTCCATCCCTTCCCTGAAGTCGCGGCTGATGCAAAATCTGGAACCCGTCTGGGCACATCTCTGAGAGGGGCACCCTCTCTCCTGGCCCAGCCAGGTCTCAGTTATGCATGCCAGGTCAGCCCCCTCCTCCAGGATTAAATCCCGAACGAGGGGGGCCTTGTTGACAACAGACCTGGCATTAAACAGCAGCAGCCTGAGGCCAGTGTCCTGACTTACCTGTATCCAAAAAATCATGGGAACATAAAGTGGAAAAAGGTATTGAAAATGAGAAGGTGAAGATCTTGTGGGACTTTTGGATACTGTCATTTGGAACACAACATGTCAGATATCACAGTTGTCGAAAACCAAAACGTACAATTTATTGATATCGCAGTATCAGGAGTAGCCAGAGTCGAAGAAAAAGAACTGGAAAAAATCATGAAATATCGCAACCTGGCCATCAAAACTATGTGATTATGGATGAAACATGTAACAGTGATACCCATTGTCATCGGGGCACTGGGTCCCATGTCCAAGAATTGTAAAAACACATCAAGAAATTACAGCTTCCTGCAATAACACCAGCAGAACTGCAAAAAACTGTGCTACTCAGAACATCGTACATCTTAAGAAGGTACTTGGTTGATACTTAGGATGCTGGCAGCAACCCATATCAACCATTACTACCGGTCAATCATATTTGTGACACATTTTTAAATGTTCAGTTGACTTCTATTCATGTTTAATGAATAAAAGAGATAATGATGATGATGATGATGATGATGGTGATGATACCATCAACATGCATATGCCACCTGATTCTCAGCAACTCTGGCCAATGTACAAATTGCTTAAAATATGAACATTAAAATGTGACATTAAAATGACAAGGAAAAAAAGATGGAACAGTAACAAACTGAGTTAAAAGGAGGCTTCAATTATACCAACACAAGTATAAGTGAAGACCTTGGTTCTTCAGGACCCTTTGAAACACCATCAAACACCAGCAAGATGAAGGATGTTCAGAGCCATGGTGGTGCAGTGGTTAGAATGCTATATTGGAGGCTAATTCTGTTGACTCCCAGCGGTTCAATTCTCACCAGCTCAAAGTTGACTCATCCTTCCGAGATTAGTAAAATGAAGATCCAGATTGTTGGGGGTAATATGCTGACTCTGTAAGCCACATAAAGAGGACCGAAAAGCACTATGAAGCAGTATAAGTCTAAGTGCTCTTTTCTATTCAGATCTTGGAGAACTTCATACCAGAGGGCAGATGCTGCAACAGAAAAGGCATTTTTCCAGGGTCACAATAGATGGCATTGCTTAATTGAAGGATCCCAAACAATGTCAAATCAAATTGTCCAAAGCTTGCTTGCTTTTAGGTTTTAAATACCCAAATGCATTCAGCTGATAATTTCAACTAAACATTTAGCTGCTAATTGCAAATTTTGGGAAGCTAGTATGCTTTGGAGTCTGCAAAATATTCTGGATTTTCATCATTGTAATGAAATTGTGGAGCAGAGAAAAAGGGAGACACAGTGGCCTGCTTCACACATCAGATTGTCTATTTTTGGCTTAGGAATAGGATTCCAGGTGTTTCAGCTGGAGAATTTGTGTTGTACAAATTCAGACTATGATTGATAGTAGGTGCCAGATAAGAACCTAGTAAGGGATTTGGGATTCATGGTTTTAACCAAACCAAGGCTGCAAGTGATGTATCCTCTAGTAGTGACACTGGAGAGTTCCTGCTGGACAGAAGAGCTCAGATGAATAGCCCACTTTGACTAAAGAAGCACCTTATGTTCTGTCACGAGTAAATGCCTTATTCTCAAATGGAGATAATATATGTTCATAGAACATCAGGGGTTAATCCACCCTTCCTTTCTTAATGTATTCATATGTAACCACTCCTACCTATAACTCCGCCTTATTGTTATAAAAAGGGGATGTACGCACCTCCTGCTAGCTTCTATCTGCAATTATTCAGAGAATATAGAATGCCTACTCTAAATAAATAGTACTTTGTTTTGAATACTTTGTTCCTGATCATTTATTGAGTCTGATCCTCAAATTTATGCCACAAAATGGTAGCAGAGGATGGTTAACTGACTCAATAAAAATAGACATGCCTAAGAAAGAAAACTCCAGAAACAAAAGAGAAAGACCCAACACCTGGGCACATAATAAAGAAATGGAAACAGATCAAGAAATGATCGATGAATCTACAACTATAATAACAAAAGAATCTGAAGACTGCACTACAGACAACGAAGAGGTAATCGATGAATCTGATGACCAAGAAGAGAACGAAATAGAAAACAATGATCTCAGATCAGAGATACTGAGACTGCTGAAAAGCCAAAAAGATGACAAAAACCTCATCGTGAACCTCCAAGACATCATAAAAGTCAGCGGAGCAGCGAGAGAAAATCACATCGTAGCAACTGAATCTAAAGACCTCAAAACGGTGAGCGAATTGCCTGTAGATGAAAATATAACAAAGAGAAAGACTAACGGTCCCGCGCGAAATTTTGAATGGCAGCTATCTTGGTTTCAACAAACCACTAAGATGAGCGAAGCAGAGCCAATCAGAAAACAGAATTCAAAATGTCTAGCGCGAAAAGCCCTGCACAGTGTGAAAAGTAAAAAAGAAAAATTCTACTCTTCAGAAGAATCTGATACAGACATCGAAGAAACTCCAATCGAGCTGCAAATAGAATCAGCCTTTTTGCAACCTTTGGCCCAAATCTGAAAATAACAAATAAATCAATGAAAGCTGCCGATCAAAAAATAAAGAAAAGGCAAGCAAGCAAGCAAACGTCTCAGAATCCACCCGCTTCTACCCGGACGGCAAGAACGCCAACTCCTGAACCCAGAGAACCTTGCAAATACTCGCCAACGCCACAGATGATTCCAAGTGCCAGAGACCTCAACCAGGACAACTTCGGTGAAAGGAAGCAAGCGCCAATCGTCACCTGGACACCCAAAGTCGAACCGGAGACCGAGTCATCAGAGGAAGAGCGCTACGAAAGAGCCACAGCGGCGAGAACCTCTCCCGACAGCTTAGGGACGAAATGAACAACGTGCATGCGCAAACACACGCAGACAACTACAGAGGCCATGAAGAACAGAGAGAACCGTTCAGACTGATTGCAAGCATTCCTACACCATTCTGCAACTTTCAACATTTACAAGATCATGGACAGCCTCCAGTTGTAAGTAATGCAATGAATAATATTGGGAACTTGCCTAATGATTTCCCAAAATTGAGAATAGATGGTATTAACTTACAAGAATGGTGTCAACAACTTCAGGTTGTTTTCCTAAAAGAGAATTTATTATTTTTTATAACTAACCCTCCCAAAAAACCTTGGACTCTAAAATTGGACTGCCTGGATCACAGAGCATTCTACTTATTAATATCTAGCATATCTCCTGCTATGTATCATAGTATTAAGCATAATCTGACTGTCTCAGAAATAATTCATTGCATGTTTAAATTGTTTCATAGTGAATGTAGCAACTACAACGAGAATGTCTAAAGATTTCTTCTCAGCCAGGATAAAACCTGGGACTACTGTAAGTGAACATTTAATATCACTAAACAAAATCAGAGCAGAACTTCATTTAAGGGGGGAAATAATATCAAACCAAACAATGAAAAGTGTTATCATTAACTCATTAGACTCATCATGGGATAACTACATATCACATTTAGACACAATTAATTTGGGATACCTATCCATAGAGAACTTATCGAATAGACTAATAGCTGAGGATAATTTAAGAAGAAGCCGCAGAAGTACATACATGGAACATAGACAGACTAAGAGAGTAGTATTTCAAGAAAAACATAGAGAATCAATTGAATGTTATAATTGTGGATCCAAAGAACATTGTAGAAGAGATTGTCCTAAGTTTCTTAGAGAAAGACAAAAACAAGACTATAGAAACAGATATCACAACAGACAATCATCTATTGATAGATACAGGTATAGACACTCACCAAATTTTAGAGAACATAGAGGGGGCAGAGATAACTCAACAGATAGGAAGTCTGGATCATTAAACGGATTAGATAAACATACCATAACCAACAAACAAAATTCAAAAGATAATGCTTGGCTCATTGATTCTGGGGCAACTAATCATACAACACATGACAAGAAAATACTATCTTCCTTCATAGAAGATAAATTTGTAATCAAGGTAGCCAATCAAGAAGAAGTCCAAGTTATTGGGAAAGGAAGTGTAAATTTACCCGGACTAGGGAAAATAGAGGGGGTATTATTAATACCCGAAATACCTCATAACATACTTAGTGTAATAAAGCTAAGCAGGGACTCTGACATAAATATAGTGTTCTCAAAGGGAAAAGCAACTCTAGAGAAAAACAAAACAAATTTAGGTAATGTGATTATCAAAGGAGGCCTACCATATTTAATTACAGAAGAAAAATGGCTACACAACATTGATTCAAACATGGAAAATGACATTAACATAGAGAATGAAAACATCAGTAATAGTGACAATGAGGAACATGAAACAAATCATAATCACGAAAATACATCTATTGGTGATATACTCAATAACAAAAAACCAACAATTGGAAAACCAATTCATGATGAATGTGCACATATATTACATAGAAAATTAGGACATGCTAGCTTTCCCGTAATACAGAAAATGATTGAACATGCTGAAGGTGTTAAAATAAAAAATTGTAAAAATTATTTGGAATGTTCAGTATGTAAATCCTCAAAACTCAGAACTAACCCCAGACCAAAAAAAGCAACAAGATCATCTAATCACACTTTTGACCTGGTACATATGGACCTAGTTGGCCCATTAACCCCATCAATCACATATAAAAAATGGTATTTTCTTACTATTGTAGATGACTATAGTCGTTATGGATTTGTCTATACTTTAAAACACAAAGATGAAACATTTCAAAGATTTAAAGAATTTTACAAACGTGTAGAAACACAACACAATATTAAAATAAAACAAATCATGACAGACAGGGGATCTGAATTCATGTCAAAAGAATTCTCCCAATGGCTAAAAGACAAAGGAATGTTACACTTTACATCTAGCCCATTTTCTGCATTCCAAAATGGAGTGGCAGAATGAAAAAACTCGACACTACAAACCATGATTAGATGTACATTAGAAGATGCTGGCTTAGGAAAACAATTCTGGTCAGAAGCCTTATTATATTCCAATTATACTCTAAACAGGACTTGGTCTAGTGTCATAAACAAAACACCATATGAATTAATGTATGATAAAAAACCTAAAATAACCCACATGCACATATTTGGAGTTACAGCGGATGTACACATACCAAAACAATTGAGACGTAAAGGAGATAACGTATCCAGAAGACTTAGATTCATGGGATATGAAACAGGTACAAAAGGATACAGATTTATTGATAATAATAACAAATTCATAGTTTCTAGAACAGCTGTATTTCATGAACAAGCCAATTGGTCTAAGATACATCTTAATGAAATATTTCCCATCACAAAGACAGACATTAAAAACCAAGATAAATAGAAAAGGAAGAGCATAATCACCCCAGAATAAAAACAGATTCATTAACTAAAAAGGAAGCAAGATATTTACACGATAACGATAGTAAACCAGAAAAAACAATTAGGAGTAACAGAAATCAAGTACCAAGCAAATATAAGGACTACGTAATGTATATAAATAATGAAGCATCAACACCCAACACATACGAGGAAGTATTAAAACTTCCCATTGAAGAAAGAAAAAAATGGGAATTAGCTATGGCCAAAGAAATGGACAGTTTACGAGAATTAAATGTATTCACACCAACACCTGCACCAAAGGACAAAACAATTATAGGCACCAGGTGGATATTCAAAATTAAAAATCTGGAAGAAGGCAACACATTATATAAAGCTAGATTAGTTGCACAGGGTTATGCTCAAAAGTATCCTGAGGATTATACAGATACATTTTCTCCCACTGTAAGGACTGAAAGTGTTAAGACAGCTTTAGTTATAGCCTCCGCACTTAATCTTGATGTCTTTCAATATGACATACAAACTGCATACTTACACGCAAAGCTTGATAAAGAGATATATGTAAGAGCCCCTCATAGTCAATATACAAATAGGAATGAAACTTGGTTATTGAACAAAAGTTTGTACGGACTAAAACAATCCGGCAAACGTTGGTATGAATGTTTGGTCAATGTACTCAAAACTATGAATTTCAATGCTACAACTGCAGACAATTGTTTCTTTGTCAGAAAGGATGGTGATTCACTAGAATTTGTGTTAATTTATGTGGATGACATTTTATATATTGGTAAACATAAAGAGAAAAGAGATACACTTGTAACGAAACTGAATGAACATTTTTCTTTGAAATCACTAGGAAAAGTAAATAAATACCTTGGAGTTCGAATCAGCAAGACAAAAACGGGATTTAAATTATCTCAAAAAGATAAAATTATAGAACTCCTGAATAAATGTAATTTAAATGATGCAAAGCCTTGTGATACTCCAATGCAAGCTGATTTTTTAAGAAACATGAATGAGTCATCCCCTGAATTTAAAGATAATACACTTTACAGATCAGTTATTGGTTCCCTTTTGTATATATCTAATTGGACTAGACCTGATATTGCTCTACCCCTTAATTTATTATCTAGATACGTTAGTAATCCCTTAATGTATCATTGGGAAGCCATTAAACGAATACTAAGATATCTGAAGCACAGCTTAGACTTCTGTCTACTGTTGGAACCCAACAATGTTAATGAACCCATTCTCACTTGTTACGCTGATGCAGATTGGGCAGGTGACACTAAGTGCAGAAAAAGCACTTCAGGCTATGTATTTTTTCTTAACAATTGTCCAGTTTACTGGTATACTGGGAAACAAGATCTAGTAGCCACATCAACTACTGAGGCAGAATATGTTTGTTTGTCTAAAGCCTCTAATAATCTTGTATGGTTTAATGATTTGTTATCAGATGTCTGGAAGAGCCCTTCATTACCTTTTATTATACATGAAGATAACAAAGCTGCTATAGAGATATCTAGGTCTGATGCTATTGGTCAAAGATCTAGACATATAGATATTAAATTCAAACATGTAAGACAATTATCTCAAGATGGATTCATTAAAGCTATTCATTGCGAAACCTCAGAACAAATAGCTGACATACTGACTAAGCCTTTGCAATCAAAACAACACAAATATTTAACTTCAAAACTACAAGTTTTATATTGTTCTGAATCTGAGTGTAATTACTGTTGTATGTCGAATCGGCATTTAGAGGGGGATTTGTCACGAGTAAATGCCTTATTCTCAAATGGAGATAATATATGTTCATAGAACATCAGGGGTTAATCCACCCTTCCTTTCTTAATGTATTCATATGTAACCACTCCTACCTATAACTCTGCCTTATTGTTATAAAAAGGGGATGTACGCACCTCCTGCTAGCTTCTATCTGCAATTATTCAGAGAATATAGAATGCCTACTGTAAATAAATAGTACTTTGTTTTGAATACTTTGTTCCTGATCATTTATTGAGTCTGATCCTCAAATTTATGCCACATATTCTTCCCAAAATGAGCTTCCCTGGCTCTCAAGTGGTGCTTTGTGACTGTTCTCCAAGACCTCTGAGATGCAAGAGAAAGAGCATCTGGTGAAAGCACAGAGGAAATCTTTTCATGAAAACCCTTTTGTCTTTTAGCCGTGGGATGTCAGAAGCATATTTGATTTTAAGGCACTGAGTAATATCGATAATTATATGGTGATAATTTCTTTGCATCCTGAAAAGGCCACAAGAACAAAAACAAAACGAGGGAGGGAGATGGGATGGGATGGGATAATAGGTGGGGAGGAGAGTGAAGCCTTTGCTAGGGTAAACCTGAAGGTAAAACATGGCTTTACTCTCCCTTGCCTTCTCCTTTTCTATACTGGCAACTGAAATGAAGAATTCAGGGATGTGCTGGAGGATTCAGAACAGACCCATTTATGTCATACTGTTGTTAATCTCACTGTTACTAATCTCACTGTTACTAAGGAAATCAGTGGTCAGCAGGGTAGAGAAGGAGTATACACTGTAGCCATCTTTAAATAATTTGCACAAAGTACAATAACATGCACTTAACTGAGAATTCGAAGAACCCTTCCCCTTGCTTAGGTTGTCCATTTTTGTTACACAAGTTGTGCAGATCCACAGGCCATAAATATGCTATACTAGCCTACAAGGCAGGGGAATATTGTTGTTAATTGCAAAGTTGTGTCCGACCCATCACAACCCCATGGACAATGTTCCTCCAGGCCTTCCTGTCCTCTACCATCCTCTGGAATCCATTTAAACTCACGCCGACTGTTTCAGTGACTCCATCCAGCAACCTTGTTCTCTGTCATCCCCTACTTCTTTTGCCCTCAATTATTCCCAGAATTAGGCTCTTCTCCAGTGAGTCCTTCCTTCTCATTAGGTGGCCAAAGTATTTGAGTTTCATCTTCAGGATCTGGCCTTCTAAAGGGGAATACTGCTTCATGTCATTTCTTATGAAAGGGGAAGCTGTAGAAACAGAAATGTCTCCGTATTTTATTATTCTGAGCTAAAAGGCAAGGTGTTTGATGCTACATTAAAGGTTGTTGAAATGTGTAATTTACTCCATCTGTTGTCCTCAGTTACAGCTGCAAACGCCTCCAATCAGTTGGCAGCTGTGTTGTGTTTGTGCCCTGGTCCTTGTTGAGTGCTGACAAATAGTAAATTCCATCCCATTTATTGTGAAGGCAGCTTTCTTCTTTGCCAGTTGCTAGTTAATGGGATGGGCCCAAGGCAGAAACAGGTGCACAACATGTCACCTCTGTTTAAGTGTGTATTCCACAAGAGAATGGTCTCCCTGCAGCAAAATATTTGTGACATGTGATGGCTTTCCCTGTGGATCAAGTCTTGCTGCTGCTGTTTTTAAGGACTATAGAAAATGGAAAGAGTTGCTTTCCATGAATAGTACATATCTTGAAAGCCAAGCCATGTAGAATGAGAATTGAAGCAGACGTAATGTATTACATTTACCTGAAAGGAAGATTTCTCCTAAATAGGAGAAGGGGAAACATTTTAATAGCAAAACTGAGTTACTAATAATTTTCCTGCAGGATGCTCACACATACACAAAACTAATTTTCTTGCAGGGACTGGTTGCTAGAATGCACCTGTTGGTTCAGTTTTACCACACCCATAAGCCATGCCCACCAAGCCATGCCACACCCACCAAGCCACATCGAGAGAACTGGTAATAAAAAGTTTTGAAACTCACCACTGCCCCAAAGCCTTAACGAGCAATGGTTTTCTTCTATGCCAACAAACTTCATTGTGATAGATGAAATAACCCGTCCATGGCATACCAAATCAGCTTCCTCAAGAGCTTATTGGAATAGAATGGAAGGGTCCAAGTGTGATTGGACACACAAGGAATTTGCCTCTGGTGCATATGTTTTCAGTGTACATACAAACAGGAAAGTAATATAATCATAAGATACCAGTAGGAGAAGTTAGTAGAAAAGATGAGAAGGATAATAGTAATACAGTCATATTACATAGGCAAATATACTGTGGGAATTAGGTGTTCAGCAAAATGATGGCATGAGGGAAAAACTATCTCTGTATCTAGTTGTTTTGGCATGCAATACCCTATAGTGGTGTCCTGAGGAGAGGAGTTGAAACAGTTTATGTCCAGAATGTGAGGGGCCTGTAGATATTTTCTCAGCTCTATTTCCGACCCATGCAGCATACAGTATGGAAGACAGGCTCCCAGCCCTGTAAGGTAGCAAAGCATGGTGTCCACCACTTACCCAGTGCTTACTTGCTTTTTTCTTTTAGTATGAACCAAGCAGAGGTGGGTTTCAGCAGGTTCGGACCAGTTCTGGAGAACCGATAGTGGAAATTTTTAGTAGTTCGGAGAACTGGTAGTAGAAATTCTGACTGGCTCTGCCCCCATCTATTCTCTGTCTCCCAAGTCCCAGCTGATTGGGAGGAAATGGAGATTTTGCAGTATCCTTCCCCTGGAATGGGGACAGAATGGAGATTTTACAGTATCCGTCCCCTGCCACGCCCACCAAGCCACACCCACAGAACTGGTAGTAAACATTTTTGAAACTCATCACTGGAATCAAGTGATTGCTGCATGTATGTGCAGACATAAAGCATAGACAGGGTCAGGAAAAGCCATTTTATCAGCAGAATGACCGACTTGGCTTTTAAATATTTAATAATGCCTACAGCCTCCTTGTAATGCTCAGGTTCAATTTCTCCAAGGGATCACTTTCCTTTGGATCCATCCATCTTCAAACCATTCTGTAAGGTCTCTTCAGCAAAGTTGTTCATTTTGATATTAGCCCTGGAATGTTTGTCACAAATGCTTGTCACAATATTATATTCTATATAATAGTATAAATATTTTAATATATATTGCATGCATATTGGAAAGGTTGGTAATAATACGTGTGAAATCAAATCTAGTGAGCTTTATGCTAATACACTCAATGCTGTTTTTTGTAAAATCTCAGCTGTTTAAAAGCTGTCTTGTGCCTTCTGAACCTATGGTTCATACCAGTATCTTTTTAAAAGATGTGAGCAATAGAAGCAGTTAAACTCACCAGCAAAAGAAGACTATCAAGCTTCTTCTCGTATTCAGAATTCTAGACATCTGAAGATATGGTATAATACAACACATGGAAAGCCCAAGATAATACAAAAATTTACAGCACACATACATAGGTTATTTCAGTCAGAGCTAGGAAACCTAGGCCCTACTGGATCCAGGTGCTACTGAAAATAGCTGCCCAGAATAGCTTAGCCAATTATAAAGTTGGAAGTCATAATTGAGCAACAATCATATGGTTATCATCTAACCAAGGGGTGTCAAACTCGTGACCCGCGGACCGGAAGTATTATGTGCTGTGCCACGCCTACCCCATTTTAGCGAAGGGGGAAAAAGTCACGATATGTCACATGATGACGTGTTGATGCGAGTTTGATACCCCTGATCTAACCTCAACTTCCTGACTGCTGAACTTTCTGTATGGAAAACAGATAAAAAACGTGTACAATGTATATTTTCCACGATTGCTTTGGATACTGCAAACAATATCTGGTGATTTTGGATGTACTGCAAGTCATTTCCACCTTATTAGAATGGCACCAGGATGGTACCCATTTGATGAGTTTCTTGTGTTGGTTAAAGCTGGATTATGGGCCTCAAGTGCAATTTTACATTTATAGTATTGTCCGCTGCTAAAATGATGTTTGCTCTATTTTTAATCCTATATTTTGTAAGTTCAGCAGCCATATAACTTGATTAGATAAAATGTCTCTTATAGCATTTTCATAGCATCATCCAGTATATAAACTCGGGCATTGCTGTTATGTTCTGCCAGTGATGGTTGGATCAGTCCAGAGAAAGCTTGTTTCTTTAGGGCAGATTGTTTCTTTAGGGCAGAAAGATTGTTTCTTTAGGGCAGAAACAATCCCAGCTCAAAGATCTTCAAGAAAAAGGGACAGTCAAACGGCTCATAAAAACATGATGACTGAACTATGTAGTTTACAATGTGAGCAACCTTTTTTGTATCTGTTTTATTTACAGTTTTTCTTTAACAACCAACATTTTTTTGTGGACAGTGTAATGACTCGGTTTACATATTTTTCACACAGTGCTCACAGTACTAATACAATTACATATACAGAATTTTTATCTTCCAACTTCTAGCCTTAATGTGCTCATTATAATTATAATATATTCTTTTATGTATCAATAAATATTATACTATTTTCCCAATTTATCACTCGGTGCTCCACCACATTTTCAAAGCTCAACTTTCTATAAATACCAATAAAACCAGTTGTCAATAAGATTTAATCAGTCCCAAGATTATATCTCTAAGTCCCCTGAATTTATAATCCTTGAAAACTATATTTTCCAGTATATTTTTTACATCCTGTTGATCATAATAATACCTTTTAATATACCTAATCCTAGTCTTCCACCTCCTAATCTTAATGTATCTGTATTTATAATAAATTCGTGTGTGTGTGTGTGTGTGTGTGTGTGTGTGTGTAGGTCTTTGGTTATTCGGGTTATTCGGGTTTTCTCCTGTGTAAAATTGGAAGTGTCTTGGTGACGTTTTGACGAAGTCTCATTAGTCATCTTCAGGCTGGTGTTTTCGGCTTCGTGCTTCTAGGAGCAATATGTGTGATCGCAGCTGTTTCTTCCTTTTAACTGCCAGTGGGGGTGTGAACTGATTGGGTGGGAGTTTGGCTGTGTTCTGATTGGGTGGAGGTGTGTCCTGATTGGTTGGGGGTTTGGCTGTGGTCTGATTGGATGGGGGTGTGTTCTGTTTAAGTGGGGGCTTGGTTGTGCTTGGGTTAGTCTGAGTAGCAGGGGCATTTGAGCTGGTGAGCTGCGTTGCTGTTGTTTGGCTTCGCATTTGTGGTCGTGCCACATCTTCATGGTGGGTGTCAGTTTGCTTCATGTCTGGATTGGAGGGGTTTAAAGTGGCTAATGATGCAGCTGTGGTCTGGCTTCTGGTTTGTGGTCATGCCTCATTGGTGTGGGTTTGCTTTTTGCATGGATGTGTGATGCTGACATCCTGTGTGGTTTTCGTGAGTGTGGGTCTGGTGTCATTCTAAGTGTTAGAGACTCGTTTGTCAATAAGGGCGGGTTTCCAAATGGCTGGTAGGCGGGAGGTATCATCTCGTTTATTCATGCTGTGTAGACATTTTTCTATTTCAATGGCTTCTCTGATTATTCTGTTGTTAAAGTGTTCAGTTTTGGCGATAGTTCTGGTCTTTTTAAAGTCAATATCATGTCCTGTGGCTTTGAGGTGTTGGACCAGGGAAGAAGTTGGTTCCTCTTTTCTGACTGAGTTCTTGTGTTCTTCAATGCGTGCACTTATTCTTCTGTTGGTTTGTCTGATGTATGTGGTGGGGCAGGCAGTGCATGGGATTTTATATACTCCTTGATTTACTAACTCAATTTTGTCTTTGGGGTTTCTTAGGATGGTGGATATTTTTTGGTTTGTGCAGAATGCTGTCTTGATGTTTTGTTTGTGGAGGATCTTGCTGATTCTGACTGTGGTGCCTTTTATGTATGGGAGGAGGGCTTTGCCGTTTTCTTGTTCTCTGTCTTGGATTTTAGTGGGGGTTTCTTTTTGGATTAGGTTGGTAATCTTATTTCTTTGGAATCCGTTGGATGTTAGTACGTTAGTGAGAGTGTGTAGTTTGGTTTTTAGGTATTGTTCGTCAGCTAAGCGTTTTGTTCTGGAGATGAGTGTCTTGGCTACGGAGTTAATCTGTGCTGGGCAGTGGTGTGAGAGTGTGTGCAGATAACGGTTTGTGTGTATTTTCTTCTGGTAGATGGTGTGTCCTAGGGAGCCATTGGATTTCTTGTAGACTAAGACATCCAGGAAGGGAAGTTGGTTGTTAGCTTCTGTTTCCATGGTGAACTGTATTTTGGGGTGTAGGCTGTTGAGGTTTGTGAGGAAGTTGTCCAGTTTTTCTTTCCCGTGTGGCCAGATTATGAAGGTGTCGTCTACGTATCTGAGCCAGAGTTTGGGTTTGTGATCAGATTTTTCTAGAGCTTGGGTTTCAAAGTGTTCCATGTAGAGGTTAGCAATGACAGGTGAGAGGGGTGATCCCATGGGTACTCCTTCTATTTGTTTGTATTTTTGTCCGTTATAGATGAAGTATGTGTTGGATAGGCAGTGGTTGGTCAGATCTAGGATGTGCTTGGGGGGGGGTGTTATATTTGTTTTGGATAGCTGTCAAGGCTTCTTTGATTGTCACTTGGGTGAAGAGGGATATGACATTGAAGCTCACTAGTAGGTCGCTGGGCTGTAAGTTTTGTTTCTTTATGATCTCTATGAACTGGAATGAGTTTTTTACATGTGAGTTGATGGATTCTGCATAGGGCTGTAGTTATTTGGCGAGAAATTTGGCTAGGTTTTGTAGAGGTGAGCCTATGGAGCTGACTATGGGTCTAAATGGGATTCCTTCTTTGTGTATCTTGGGGAGACCATAGAGCTTAGGGCATCTGGATGATTTCTCTCTGGGAATGATTCTTTGCTGGATCTCTTCGCTCATGGGGGAGGCTTTTATTTTGGATCTAGTGGTTTTTTCCAGGTAGGTGGTGGGATCTGTGTTTAGGGGTTTGCATGTGGAGTCTTGGAGTAGGTTGGTTAATTTGGTTTGGTAGTCAGATGTGTTCATAACCACCGTGGCGTTTCCCTTGTCTGCTGGTAGGATTATTATGCTAGTGTCTTCTTTCAGGTTAAAGTGCTGTCTGTTCCTCTTTGGGTAAGTTGCTTTGGGTGGCTTGCTGGTGCAGAGGATGTTGGTGATTTTGAGTCTGATTCTGTTAGCGTCATCGGGGTTGATTTTGGTCAGGCTGGTTTAAACTCCGCATATAATGGTTTCAGTGGGGATGTGTTTGGGACCGACTGCAAAGTTGAATCCTTTGGAAAGGACATTGGTTTCGGCTTTGGTGAGGATCCTATCTGAGATGTTATGCACTGTTTGTTTCATGTGTGGCTGTGAAGGGGGAGGGGTTTGTTTCTGGCGTTCTTGTAGTCTTCGGAGTTTGTTAGTGTGTGTGTCTGTCTTGAGGGTGGGCTGTGTTTCGGCTCTCCAGACAGTGAGTTGTTTGGATTTGTCCCAAAGTGCAGGGTGGATCTTGTTGCTGAGTTTGAGGTGAAGTGTGAGGAGATCTTTGTTGATTCAGTCTAGGAGGAATCTTTTTGTGTGAAGTTCATTTCTGATTAGGGCCAATTCTGTTCTTTTCAGGATGTTTGGTGGCTGCAGAGTTGGAGTGGTATTTCAATTGGAAGCATGTGGGGATTAAATTTTGATCACAGCAGTTGCGTAGGAATGCGAGGTCACATAAAATGGATTCTTTTATGTTTCTCTCTTGGAATCCTATATGGCTTTCTAGGATTTTTGCACAAACTAATTTTCCCTCTGTCTTACCCTTTACCTCCTTCTGCTGCATCTTTTGAATATCCATCCATGACCCTTTCATTATTTTTGAAAGAGCTTCCTTTTTCCCCCTCTATTCTGTTATAAGCTCTTAGGGTATTGTCTATTTGATTTTTAATATTTATTATAGCTGTCTTTTCAGTATCTTTATCTGATTTTAACATTTTTTTTATTTTTTTATCTTTTATTTTGCTTTGTCCCTTCCACCACTCCTTCTACTTTCTCAGCTGTCTTCTGTATGTTATATTAATCTTTTCCCACCATATGTTGAGAGCCTTCTACGTTCAATATCTTTAAACATTCCCATCAACTTCTTATAATTCTTTGTTGCTATTTCTAGAATTTCTTCATAGAATTTACTGTCTCCTGCTGGGTCATTTTGTAACAAGTTAATATACCTCTAATGTCCCATTATTTCAATATCTGAAAACTCCAGAAAAAAAAAAAAATCACTTGTTAATAAGATTTGGTCAACCCCAAATTTATTCCTCCAAGTCCCCAAATTTTCTATTAGTTTTGCTTTTCAGTTTTTATAATTTTCAATTTACACCTTCCCAGTTGTCCAGATTTTAAAGTCTTATTTATCTTTTCTTCTTTTGTTCTTTCAAATCTTTCAAAACCGCTTTTCAGTGTACATTCCAATAGAGTTTCAGTGTTTAATTTAATTCACCTTCTGAATCTTCAAAAAGCTCAGTAAATATTTCCCAGCATCCAAATCACCTACTAAGATAAAGTCAAGGTCAAGCAGCTTTCCAGATGTTGTTTACTTCTCTCCCCATTTTCTTTTAAATTATACACGTTGCAGTAATCTTCTTCTTCCAGTAGATGGCTCCCCTGCTCCCAATTCCAGAATTTCACAGAATGTAAAAATCAGAATCAGCTGATTGTCATCCAGTCAGGGGAGTTAGAAATAGAGTTTAGGAAAAACAATTTCTCCCAATAGTCATTTTTCACAATGTTGTTTCCAGGCTTTCTATGTTTCAAATCATCCTTTAGGTTTTTTTTTTTCTTTTACTTCTGAATCGTTAATCTTCCTCTTTAGTTTTTAGCCTTTAATCTTTCTCCATAAATCCAATCACTGCTTTTTTAACATTTGGAGATCATTTTTTTGAAACTTTTAACTTAGGTTAACCCTCTAAAGTAACAGTTGGAAATTTTCTGATCCAGTTTCATTGCTCTGTCCACACACTGCTCCAGAGCAGTGGATCTTAGTGTTCCAGTTGTCTCAGCTTGTGACTGACCAAAAATGGCCTTCATCCCTGCTGCCATTCAGGAGAGCTTTCTTTGGATCAACGAGGAAATTGCAGTTTCCTTGCAATCAATGAAACACCTCTCCCTTCTCCCCTCCCCTCCAGGGAGGCTTAACCCTGTAGGGTCTCCCAGCAAGCAGTTGCCAGCTGCATTTCACAGAGCCCAGCGGAGTTCTGCTATTTTCCAACCGTTCTCGCCATGATATCAACCGGAAGTCCAAAAATGTGAGCAATGTTGATACATCCTTATTCCTGCAGTTCTGTCTCTGGGGTTGGGGTTTATTTCAATGCTACTTCAGAAAAGACAACAGATTTCCATCTTGTGCTTTCAAGGTCAGTTTGTGCTTTCTATGAACAAATTCTTCGTTCACATTTCCATCTTGCTCTTAAGCTTAGAAGCCCATTGCAGGAGTATGCTTGGATTCCACAAAGAAATGCAAGCCCAGAACAGGAATATTTAAAGTAATAAATATGTTCTACCAAAATCAATACAGACATCTCAGACACATAACACAGACACTAAAGAGAATACATTCTCTTTTATTTTTGATAAGCAAGATGTGTCTTTAGGCAAAGGCCAAGGGATGAAATCAACCACTGGCCAATAAATAAGCAATCATTGACCTCTGTGCTCAACTAGTGTCTGTACTAACACATCTGGCTTTTTCTTTGCAAACTTTATGAGTTAAACATATAAACAAGTCCATATTCATAGCATCATAGTGTCAAAATACTCAGAAGAATTCATATCAATTTCAGATTTATTTTATGCTTAGGAGGGAATAGATAGAACGTTGGTCATCAAGAAGTAGCTTTGGTCCAATCTCCTGCTCTGCTCTAAGGACACAGATGTCGTACATTCAATATATATTATATCCTGCCAGTGTTTTTGTTTTCTTTTTCCTCTAATAAAAAAGCTTTGAGAGTTCGAACAGTTCATCTGCAATGAAAAGATTATCTTAAACTTTCCTACTCTTTTATTTTGCTGTCCAATCTCCCTGCCAGACACAGTTTGGCCTTTGGAATGCACAGTAATATTAATGAACTTTATGCTAGTCCATAAAATGAGATGTGGTGAACCTGATAACCAGCCTCTTCTTTCCTTTCTATTATGTTGTGAACTTAGGCAATAATTAACCCAGACATTTATGTGAATGGGAAGGAAGCTGAGATACTGCCAATAATATCCCCAGCTTCCAAGATGTCTGATACTTTGCTTTCCCATTAGTATAACTGTACATACATGTAATATCATTAAGTAAACATGCAATTTTGCTTCATGAATTTGATTTACAAATAATGGAATGCCACAGATTGACTTTTTTCTGTGCATTTTATCAGGAATATCTTAAAATTACTGGATTTATATATGCCACTACCATCATTTCTTTTCTTTTCTTTTCTTTTCTTTCCTTTTTTTTTTTTTTTTTTTGCTCAATTATGTCTAAAATGACTTTTTATAGCAGCTTTTCCCATTTATTACATGTTTTATGTTTTAAAGTTTCTGTGTTGTCTGTTTAAACACCAACATTTGTTATTGCTAACAAAATTGCCTTGGAAGAAAACCAAAAATGACACTTAGGTACTAAAAGTGTTCAATTTCTAAGTAATTTGGTAACTAACTATGCAATCACTTTGATTTGAATGATTGGCAGAAGGAAGATATTGACAATATTTAAATTAGTTTAGTTTATAATTGGATCAAGGACAGTATTACTTGCCTTTAAATACTTTCTTAGATATTTGTCTTTAGAGACCAGGCTTGTTCAATATTGTATTACTTTATTTAAAATGTGTCATTAGAAATCTTAAGGGAGCAGTACTTGCATTGTTAGCACCAATATAAGTTGGTATAACTCAGGTAGCCAGTTTGCCCAAGGTAATTTTAATAGAACTTATGTTCTAAAGCAATAACTTTTCTGAGATGAAGAACATTGATGGAATTTTCAAAGCATGTCATGCAATAACTGACATGGAAGGTGTTCTCAATGAAAAAAAAAAAAACCATTTACCAAAATTTATTTTTGCCTTTGCTCCCCAACACCCTTTTTAGCCCCTTAAGACACTCAGTATCTTCCTTCCTTCCTTCCTTCCTTCCTTCCTTCCTTCCTTCCTTCCTTCCTTCCTTCCTTCCTCCCTCCCTCCCTCCCTCCCTCCCTCTCTCTGAAAGTAGACAGGCTTTCTTCTAAAGTAAAAGAGTATTTTTTATTTTGCCTATGGGCAAATTATGTATGTCAGTAGTAAGGCAAGGGTCATGTTGAAGCTGACAAGAACCAGGCAGTCCAATTTGCAAATTTGTACTGAGTATGAATATACATATGTAATTATGTCTATATCCATATCTGTATAGCAACTAACAGGTATATTAACAAAACTAAACGATTTATAGCATGAGCTGTGGAATATTATTGGAAGGGATAGTTGGAAGGGATCATGGAAGTCTTCTAGTCCAATCTCCCACTCAAGCAGGAAGCCCAAGCATCAACAAATTGTATTGATGAAAATAACTTGTTTATATTAACAAGTTATTTTCATCAATACAATTTGTTATTGATGTTTGGCTTCCTTCCCTCCATTTTTTTTCTGTCTCTTGCATTAATGGCAGTTAAATCAGCAAAAAAGTAAGAAGGATGCCTTTTGCCCAGCTGTTCTTAGAGAAGAATGTGATTCACTTAACATGTCACCAACTGCACAGTGCATGGTTGCTTCCCATTTTTGCCAACTATTCTTAAAATACATGCACACAGATTGTGATGTGTTCCATGTGTAATGTTCTTTAATCCATATGCATTTCTCACAAACCTCCCTCTTTCCCCTTCTTTTCCTTTCTCTTCCCCTCTTATAGCTTTCTGCCTTCTGCCTTTTTTTAGTTAACAAGCCTTAGACTCTGATCCTGAATGTGCTCGCTGAATCTATAAATTGTTCATTGTGTAGAAAATACATTTTTTTTCCATAAAAATGATGGAAAGGAAAAAATACAATGGCTCGTTCCAGTTATAGCTGCATTTCCTTTTGAAAATATTGAATTCTGTATTGCTTAAAAGCAGGTCCTGTGTCTGCAAGTTATTCAGCCTTGCAAACCCCAACAATACATTCATCTATAAAAAATACCAAAAGCCACATAGCCCCTAGGAAAGGAGAACAAAAGGAAAGCTGACTTGGGTTAGTAATTGCAAAATAATAATACTAATAAAAAAATAAAAATGTTTAATATTATGAAACATTTTCATGCAGATGGTGATAAAAGCAGATTAGGCTCCTCTTGTCCCATTTATGGCTGAATATCTTTCTGCTTTTTATTTTGCTCCTCACACTAAAGGCATTTTTTCACTTTATTTATGTAAAGTGTTCATAACTCTTTCCTTACTTTAGTTGCCTTGTTCATCAAAAACATTCATGTTTTCTGTTCCTGATTGTTAACAAATCACTATTTTGTATATATTTAATGATGATCTAGTTTTTAATGTCCAGATTTGTCATTTTTGAGGGTTATTTTTTTTTTTACTTTTTTTTTTTTTTACCAATGTCAATGTTAGGTCAATAACATGCTGATTTTTACTCTGGTAAAATAAAAATTCCCTCTAGCCACCTGCCCTCCTTCTCCAAGGTATTACTGCTTGCTCACTTTCTTCTCTGAATAAGCAAACATCTTTTCACTTTTTTCTCCCTCTATGGATGGATATGAAGTGAAAGACACACAAGTGGGTAAAAGTTGCTGGGGAGGAGGTGAGGTCTTTGACAATCAGGAATTCATTAATAATGTTGCTCTACTCCCTCTAAACCTTAAAACTAGTAATGATGTAGTTCCTACAATAAATTGAAATTGTGGGAGCTATGGCAGTAGCTTAATCTGGTTCTTATATTGTTATGGCTGCTCACACAGGAAGGAAGGAAGGAAGGAAGGAAGGAAGGAAGGAAGGAAGGAAGGAAGGAAGGAAGGAAGTCAGAGGTTAAATTAAATATTTTCTAAAATATTGTTCTTTAGGATTTGGTTTTAAAGAAGAAAGAAAGAGGTCTGTAACTTGTGGATTGATTCATTGATTGATGGATGGATACAACCAAGCTGAACAAGTAGAAATGGCTTGGAATATGGAACTTTGAAATGAGATACTTTATTTCAGTTGAACATTTAGAGTAGAGCTAGGAAGACATTTTTGAAAATATTGTCTTAAAAAGAGGTTCAGTGATAATTGCCACAAAGCAAACTTATATTTGAAGAAGAGTTATCACTGTTACTATGACAATAAATGTTCTAAAATATTAGGGCACATCCCCCCTCACTCCATAAATGAATAGTTGTTCCACTGTATATAAATATGATGATGAATTGAGAAAAGGTTAAAATTCATCTGAAACATTAGTTTCTGAATTGCACCCTTGAATAGAGATAAAAAAAAAAAAGGCTCACACCCACATACAGTAAAACTTTTGTCACTGGGCAGACTAGGGGAATTAATATCAGGTGTCCTGAACAGACAGCAATGTAAATTATTTAGTTCATAGTTATTGTGTTTTACTGCCAAAGAGAATAAGTATTTGGAAATGCTCTGCCTCTGGTTAGCTTCAATACTCCTGTGTACTATAACCAGAAAACCAGGAAAAATGCTTGGATTAGCTCTTAGAAAATCAAATACAGGTAGTCCTTTACTTACAGCCATATCTGAACCTGAAATTTTACTCACTGTGATTCTTAAGCAAGTCACCAGGTGACCTGACTATTTTATGACTGTTTATATTATGGTTGTTAATTGAATCACATGATCAGTAAGTGAATCACAAGCTGGAAATGATTTTTAAAAATAACAAAACGTAGTTACTTGACCACAGGACACTACAACCAGTTGTAAATGAGAACCAACTGCCAAGTAACCAAAATGCGATAGTGTAACCATGGGAGAAGGGTGCGGCAATTGTAACTCTGAGGACATGTCATAAGTATTTTTTTTTTTAGTGTATTGTGCCTTTGAATGTTCAATAAGCAACTAGTCATTAAGCGAAGACTACAGATAATCTTTCTAAGACAAGGGTGTCAAACTCAAGGCCCAGGGGCTGGATCTGTCCTGCGGGATGCTTAGATCTGGCCCATGGGGCTGCCCTGGAAACAGCAAATGACAGGTCTGCAGTGCTTCTGCCAGCAAAAAGTGGAGCTCAGGAGGGAGCTCGTTTTCGCTAGCAGAGGGTTGCAGGAGGCTGTGG
The DNA here is from genome assembly GCA_022577455.1 of Arizona elegans. Taxonomy (NCBI): domain Eukaryota; kingdom Metazoa; phylum Chordata; class Lepidosauria; order Squamata; family Colubridae; genus Arizona; species Arizona elegans. The sequence continues at coordinate 146,190,865 of JAKOOJ010000001.1, read as the reverse complement.
CAGCTGAAAACGGAGCTTGGGATCCCGTTTTCACTGGTAGAATGCTCGGGCCACCATAGGTGCCCCGACATGAGTGACATCAAGCTGGCCACCCCCCCTGCCCATGCCCCAAAGTCAAGCACAACCATGATGCAGCCCTCAATGAAATCGAGTTTGACACCCCAATGTCAATGAGAAGAGTTTAGTTATCCTTTTTCTTCCTTTCCTCCAGTTTTCTAGTTTTCTACAGCTGCCATCTTACTGCAGAGGCAAGAGATACTATTTTCTCTTTTAGAATCCTAGCTGTGTATTAAGGAGCATCACAGCATGTAAACCCCTAAGAACACTCTGAGGTGGTACAGTTTGGAAACAGAGATCTGTTATCTGAGGAGAAAATGACTTTTTCTGCTGGAACTGATATCAACAAAACCACCCAGAATCTCAAACCAAGCCCTCAACCAGTTCCTGAGGTACGATAATTGTAAAGTATGAGAATGATCTTAGAAGTGGGGTTTTGTTTGTTTTAGCATCATTTAATGTCATTAAAGAAAGATGGGTGAACACATCTGAAAACTATAATATGATTGTTTAATTTCTACCCCCATATCTCATTATAGGTCTGTCCAATTTTTTAACCAGAGAACAAGTGGATATTTTCTCTTTTCCTCAAGGCACCATTCACTGTGGATAAGGCTAGTCAGCCTTAAAAGTAAATCAATATATATCATGCCATCAGGAAAGAAGCTTACAAATGAAATGGATAAACAGAGCCTGAAGAAGATGGAAATTTTTCCTCACGATTTATGTCCCTCAATTCAAATATCAAATCTGTACTACCTGCATTGTGCCTTCGCAAACGGCAATGTGGCTGATTTAGAAAATTAAGCAGAATGAGCCTATTTGGAGGGAAATCATAACTTTAGTATCAGCTAAAAAGATGTCAAAGTACGTGCATGTAAATTACTAGGAGTAGAAGTCAAAGTCAACTCGAAAGCAACTTTAGTTATCTACAACTTGCATTAGCATTTCTAGACAGTCATTATTTTTTCCAGAGTTTTGCTAATTGTCAGTTAAGGCTACCCTGAATAGAGGTTAATAATTATTTATCTCTCTCCCTCCTGCCTTTGGAGTTGAATTCATTAAGGTTAGGTGAGCAGAAGTAACTTTCAAAAAAGTTCTTCAGTATTTCCATACACAATAGCTGCAATACTTCTGTCTGCAAAATTGAAATGTCTTCATCATTTTCATTTCCAGTCTGTAGAAACATGATCACCAGCACTGGAAAGTTTGCACAGTTGTCCTCTTCCAATCTTTTCTTTCAAAGTGGTGACTATAGTACTTGGAATAAAAAAATAACAAGTGTTATTCATATGGACCCAAACTCTTGCCAAGTAAGTAAGGCTATGAATGAAACTCTCTGTCAAATCGTTGTGAGAGTTGCTTTTTTCTCAAAAAATATTAAGAGGTTTGTCTTCCAGAAAATGAGCAAACGTCTGTGTAGTAGAGAAGAGCTTCATATTCTGTTCCCATTTCTTGACAATGCTGTCAAAGAGGCAGTGATTTAAAGCCCTGATGACTTTCATGGCTCTACTGTAGGAAAGATGTCTTTCAGGATTTTTGGCAGAGCCTTTGATACCAAACATGTTGATTTTGAAAGCAGTGACTCACAATGATGCGTAGAACTTCTTTCTTCACCAAAGCAGCAAAACCAGATGCATTGCCAAGCATCACAGGTGCTCCATCTGTGTAGAGTACCATTTTTTCCCCCTTCCAGACAAAGTTTTGTTTGGCAAGGAAACTTTCCCCCATTTCAGAGATGCTGATGGCCTTTATAGTTTCCAAAAGGGATTCACAAAATAAGAATTCTTTGACGGCATCAGCATACGCATAATGGAGAAAAACCAGAGGCTTGGTGGCATGGAAAGATGTAAATGGTTTTATCCTTTTGACTGCTGAAAAAGTCATGACATTCCTGTCAATTCCTCCATGACCTGTGCAAAATATGAGAAGAAATGTCAGGGATTCTGAAAGAGTTGATGTTATTTGAGAGATGGCCCACTTAGTTTTATTCCTCTGCTTTCAGCCACAACATTTCAAACATTTCAGGGTACATGACTTCCTCACGTTTGCCCCAATCAAGCACTGTTGCTTTTGCTTGGGACTGTGATAGTAGGAAGCTTCAGGCAAGGCTTTTATGTTGAGATAAATCCAGCCCTTTCAAATTGATCCTCCATTCACTGCAAAGATCCCCAAAGTCTATAAATGTATTTTAGGATGGACAGGCAGTGACCTAATGTGAACAGAGGCAGATATTTCTAATCAAAATAGCTGGATATATATTTTTGTTTGTTTATTTTAATTCTTACTAATAGGAAACTTCTATATTCTAGATGTCATGCCGTGTCCTGGAGGCCCAGGACATGGCATATCACCCTAAACGTATTTGAAGTGGGGAATGAAAACCTGTCCTAATAACATTTGACTTTTTTTTAAAAAAATGTGACATTTCTTTTTCCTACCACAGTCCTGAAAGTAAAGGAAGGAATGTCTCTGTCTCTCTTTGTCTCCTCTAGCTATGTAACTCACTCTGTTCGTGAGCTCTGTTCAGCTTTGCTGGCTGGGGAATTCTGGGAGTTGAAGTCCGCCAGACTTAAAGTTGCCAAGGTTGGAGACCCCTGTTCTAAGGACCATCTGAGAACCAGGGACCATGGACACATATGAATTCCAGTAGAGATGCATCACACCTCCCTATGACATCCAGCATGACCTGCTACTTCATAGTTATGCACATAACAGTTAAGACCTTTAGTTGTATTTATTTATTTATTTATGTCATTTATTTTCTTCTCTGTGTCACTATTAGTTAAAGGACTGAAACTTGAATGTTATCTTTCTATTGCACCAGGTGCATGAAAAGAATTGCAAAGATGCTTAGCACAAATACTTCATAAATAGATGCACATAACAGAAACATACACATGCACTGAGATGGATCAACTGATTTACTATTTTTTTTTCAAAAAAAGAGATTTGCATACAAGAAGAGTGAAAACAGTGTACAAAACCCAAACATTTACTGAAGTAAGAAAGCATATAAGACGTAGGATGAAATATGTATACTGCCTAACCTCTTAGCTCTTATAACCTTTTCTTAATCCCACTTCTAGGATCTCCTTGTCTCCATTAATGGGATTTAAAACTGCAAGTAGCAACCTTGTGTCACATTATCTTGTTTTCCTTACCCATAATACATGTATTATGCTTGATCACTATAAGACATTGGTAGTTGGGTGGAGGAATGAGCTCTTAATGACACTAAGTAAAGGACATTCTATGTTATAGGAGATCACTTCTGCCATTGCAATTGTAAAGAGAAAAGCAAGCATCACCTCCTTGTTTCCTTCAGATTAATCCAAATTATATCCCTGCAGGCACTAAAACATGTACTTTCCACTTCATATTTTGGTGAACACTTTAGTAGCAGCAGTACAGTTATTTTAAAATACAAGTCTACCACATACTTAAGGTAAAGGTAAAGGATCCCCTCGCACATATGTGCTAGTCATTCTCGACTCTAGGGGGTGGTGCTCATCTCTGTTTCAAAGCCGAAGAGCCAGCGCTGTCCGAAGACATCTCCGTGGTCATATGGCCGTCATGACTAAATGCCAAAGGCACATGGAACACTGTTACCTTCCCACCAAAAGTGGTCCCTATTTTTCTACTTGCATTTTTTACGTGCTTTCAAACTGCTGGGTTGGCAAAAGCTGGGACAAATAATGGGAGTTCACCCCGTTATGTGGCACTAGGGATTTAAACTGACAAACTGCTGACCCTTTCAATTAACAAGTTCAGCATCTTAGCCACTGAGCCACTGCTTCCCTTACCACATACTTAGAGATAGTGTATATTGCAACCTAATCTTTTGTTATTGTTTTTCTGCAAAACTCATAAATAACTGTGTAACTTACACTCCAAATTCCACATTAGTCTTCTATGATTAAGAATAAATCAAAATTGGATGGAGGCTTTTCCTTAATACAGTGGATTGTATCAGCCTCAGGTATATGAATTTCCACTGGATTATCTTCCGATTAACATATTCACTGGCAAGAAATGAGGCAGTCCTGGTGATGCTTGATTTAACATACACTAAAGAAATAAATGGATTTTTTCAAGGCAGTTCTAGACACACTAGAGTCTTGGGAAACCTACTGTTTTAAACTGTAATTACATTTTCAGTTGTAATTCACGTCCCACTGAAAGATGCTAATTTGCAGTTGAGAAACTGGTCACAGTTGGTAACTAGAGCATATCATCTTTCTTCCTTGATTGCAGAGCCTAACCTATGCTCGAAGTTCAATCTAGCTAGCATTTTGTAGAAGTGGGGCTCAAGAGCTTAGGCTGTGGGGAGGGGCTTAATGAACATAGTGGCCATGACCTAGCAACATAATTAGGGACAAAACCATATCTATCAGACAGACATTTCCAGTTGCTCAGACTACTCCAAAACCAACTTTCATTTTGTGCTGAAGTGTTTGAAACAGCCCTTTTGTTATATGGAGATAACACAAAGACTCTTTGGTGTAGAAGGTACCTTCCTGTTGCCTTTTGGGAGCTGCCTTTTTATGAAAATTATCTCACATTTTAAATAATGGTCTGACACTTTTATGTGGGATTCAAGTGAGGTTGGATAGGTAGACAAGAATATCTCCCCTTTTCTTACGCCTGTACGAGCCTTATCTTCTTGCTCACATTTTTGCTCTCTTTTATATGACAACTGAAGGACTGACCATTTGCTCAGACATTTGTAGGATGACAATCTGTTTTAGAAACAGACAGTCTTTATAACCCATTCTATCCATTTTAGCTGTTATTATACTTTGAAAATCAGTCTTCTTGAATGTTATGATACACTGATCTTTATCTTCTTTGATACATTGACTTTTTGATCTACATTAATCTTCTTGAATGTTATGATGCATTGTTATGATACATTGATGTTATGTTGATCTATGTTTGCAGACTGTGTGATAGGTGGGAATACTTGCTCACAAGTAGCTTAATAATTTGAAGATGATAAAGGGGAAATATAGTAGCATGTGTACCAGATTCAACTTTGGGATCTCAGCACCTGTAGGGAATATTACCTATCATTTGTCACTACTGAGGGAAAGGCAGGATAAAATATCTACAGTAGGTGTAACTTAAAGAAGCACTTGCAGATAAACAGCAAAGATACAAACTTTTCGAACTATCTTTTTACACATACAGTAGATCCAAAACACTCTGCTTGAACTTTATCATGACTTTATCTAGACCAACCAGCATACAGCTAAGTGAGATAGACCACAACACAAAAAATTAGTATTATTTTTAAGGAACAAAATGCAAGTATATGACAGTAATTCTAGAACTAAGATCAAGTTTATGTTTGTGTGTGTGTGTGTGTTTGTGTATAATATATGGGCCTGCATAGCTGTTGGATTTCTATTATCATTTTCAATTCAATACCAAGAGAAAATACTTAACTTTTCAGAGATGCATTTTATTTCTCAATGAAATGAGAAATTTAGCAAATCTATTTAAGGATTTAAAAGGGACATGGTGGCTCAGTGACTAAGACGCTGAGCTTTTTGATTGAAACGTATGCAGTTCAGCGGTTTGAATCCCTAGTGCTGCGTAGTGGGGTGAGCTCCCATTACTTGTCCCAGCTTCTGCCAACCTAGCAGTTTGAATGCAAGTAGAAAAATAGGGACCACCTTTGGTGGGAAGGTAACAGCGTTCCATGCACCTTTGGTGCTTAGTCATGCAGGCCACATGACCAAGAAGATGTCTTCGGACAGCGCTGGCTCTTCGTCTTTGAAACGGAGATGAGCACCGTCCCCTAGAGTCAGGAACGACTAGCACAGGGGTCTGCAATCTTAAACACTCAAAGAGCTATTTGGACCCATTTCTCACAGAAAAAAAACCCACCAGGAGCCACAAAACCTAGCTGGGCGTGGTCAACTCCACATCACTCACTCCCACCCAGTCACATTATATACATACCCTAGCTACACCTACCCAGCAGGTCCTTAGGGCAGAAAACCGGTTGTTAAAAAACACCAGGAACCACAAAACCCTTTTTTCTCTTTCTCTCTCTCTCTCCCCACCTCTCTCTGTATCTCTCTATGTCTCTCTCTCTTCCCCCTCTCTGTGCCCACTCTCCCTTTCCCCCCGCTCTCTGTATCTCTCTCTGTGTGTATCTATGTCTCTCTCTCCCTCTCTCTTCCCCTCTCTCTGTACCTCTTGGATTTCCAAGGCCAGGCGAGAGTGACTGGGAGGGGAGGGGTGGGGCCAGCCAGTGATGGGGCAGGGAGCTGCAGCAGAGGGCCCAAAGAGCCTCATGCGGCTCCAGAGCCGTGGGTTGCTGACACCCAGACTAGCACATATGTGCGAGGGGAACCTTTACCTTTATTTAAAGATTTACTGTATAAATGGAAAGTTCTTTCATTTCATGTAATAATTACTATATACTTTGTTCTCCTTGCCTAATGCTTTAAAGTATCATATCCAACCGGTCTCAGAAGATCATAGGATGAGGTACAGCTATATGTAGATCGATCTATCTATCTATCTATCTATCTATCTATCTATCTATCTATCTATCTGAAATTCTTAACACTTCAATTAAAAATATTTTGTTAAAATATCAAACATACCTAAGAATAAAGTTGATGTGATATTTATTTCTTTCCCCAAGGAAAATTTTCAAAAATCAGACAAAGATTTGCTTGCTGCACTGCAGTTAATAAAAAAATAATAATCCTGGTATAAAGTATCCAAAATGCATTCACCTTGGTGGCAGTAAGATCAGATCAGATCTGATCTGATTAGGAGTATTAAGAATTTACAGGGTTATGGACTAGATTGAGACATAAATAAGAAAAGATCAGGGAAGAATGCAAGAAAGAGACTCCTCTGCATTGTTGCTAAAAAAAACGCTGCAGGAATGTATCTATGAAGTAACTAGGAGTTGAGCTCAACTCAAACAAGATGATCCAAACTGCAAATTCCAGCTATTGGGCAACTACAGTTTGCAATTCACATAATGAATAATGTGTGCATTGTATGAACACCCTAATTAATTTATTCATCTCATAGAGATGCTTTCTGTGAAGCATTTGCAGCACAGTTAGATCAAATGTAATTTAATGTATACAGTAGGTTCATTATGGAAATCTGGACAAGGATGTACTATATTCGAAACATCTATGCAGTTATGCCTTCAAACTCAATATGTTCAAGAAACTGAACTGTACTGAGTGATACAACAGCTTCTTTGAGCATTTGGGTGGACAGATCAATGAGAAGTTCTGTTTCACTCCCTGCTAAATCTCCTACATTACTGGGATGTGTTTCTTCATTTGTGCTTTTAGAAGCTGGTTACTAATACTTGTTTTATAGGCTCTAATCTTTTTGGCATCCAGAAACAGCTTACATGCTGAGGGAGAGAAAAAAAGGGAAAAAAGTAAGACCCACATACCTATTTTTGATCCTCATATGCTGGCAAATGTGGGCTCACAGGATTCTTACACAAGAGGATTCTGCACAAGTTGGAAAGCTGTTTCAGGCCTCTGATATATCATGACACTAGCAGATTTTGTGGGGTTAAGCTCAGGGATGAAATCCTACTGATTCGGACTGGTTAGGGCGTACCGCTAGGAATTATGGGCATCAGGTCACCGAACCGGTAGTAATTACCCCTCCTTGGCCCCATCCACGCCTGGCTGGTCGCCACTCACCTCTTCCGGCCACTTGATATTCCACAGAATTCAATGTTAAATGCAGCAGAGAGAATGCTGACTTTTCTCCCTCCGTTCAGAATGGAGCTGCTGCAGCCTGTCTCTTTAAGGTAGTCCCCAGGAGGAAGGGGGCCAGGAGGGAACCATAAAGGGAACAGCAGCTCTGTTCTGAATGGAGGGAGAAAAGTTAGCATTCTCTCTGCCACAGAATTCAATGTTAAATGCAGCAAAGAGAATGCTAACTTTTCTCCCTCCATTGACCACGGAGCTGATGCAGCCTGTCCCTTTTAAGGTAGCCCCCAGGAGGGAGAGGGACGGGGGGGAGCAGCTGGAATGGAGCCATTTTTGTGAAAGGCAGGAAAATGGGGAAGGGGATTTTCCTGCTTGTCATCCATTCCTCAATCTTAGCACAGACCAAGGGAAGGATGTTAGGCAGGAATATTCCCCTCCCCATTTTCCTGCCATTCGCAACAAGGAGTGGCTGGGAGGGGAGGAGTTGATGAGAAGCCCCTAGATGTGAGTGATGTCGAATTGGCCACGCCCACCCAGTCACATGACCTCCCCCCAACAAGCCACACCCACAGAACCAGTAGGGGAATTTTTTTAAATTTCACCCCTAGTTAAACTGATGTATTTCTGACTTTGCAAAATGAATTTGAAATTGTAACAAAATTGGCATATTGTCTGAACGTTTACAGATAGCTGCCTTCCCATTTAGATGAATGCTTATCCTCATCCTTCTCCAAGTTCTTGTCTTTATTCATCCTAGCATGTATTTCAAGGCAAAAAAAAAAAAAAAAGGAACAATCCTTGACACTTTTGTAGCTTGTCAGAAGAACCACTCATATTAACTTGCATATGACCAGACAAATGCACATGTGAATTAGAGGAAGATGGAATTGCAAGGGTATTTCTTTTTGGAATTTCATTTCTTTAAGCACATTGCATTTTCATGTAGAACATGACAAGATCTCTCCAAGCACTTGGCCAATGAGACTGTTGGAGAAACATTTATGTGTCTACCTGTGTCATCTTCTCTGTTCCTCACAAGGTTTAACTCTAATTATGACTGAGGGATAGAAGGAAAAAAGAAGACTGTTGGAAGAGCTGAAGGACCTGATTGGGGATAGATATATTTATTTATGTAGTTGCTAAGAGTCACCACAGATTTGATAACACATGATCATAAATCATGATCAAAGGAATCCATGCATGGGGGTATAATTGCAACAATATCATCTGACTTAGATAAATTGATCTTTGCATCTTTTCAATATTTTATATAACTTTTATAACATCTCAGGGAAGGGCAGTCTTAAACTTCATAGTGATGAATCTTTTCTAATGTTGGGACTGGAGTAGTGCACACTAATGCTGGTTTCACTGAACAACTTGGATGATAATGGTAGGAAAGGAACAGCTTTGATAAATCTCCAGATCTGTGGGAGACGGTAGGTAAAACTTTATCACAATGCACTGAAGATATTTCTAATAATTCAAATGGATTTCAGAAGATAATAAAGAATCTGATCGAGCAGAATAATGAAGGTTCATGTTATGCTCCATGAAAACAAATGTAAGGTTAAGATTTCAGTCCTCTATCTATTATCTATTAACCTTTGCTTTATCTTTAGATATAATAGCTGTTACTTCTAGTGTCAGACATTAAACATTGTTTCACTTCGTAGTTCTATATCACTATATGTAATGGAATTATTCCCATGTCTTGTTCATCTTTAATCTCAATGAGAATTTACTCTCTAGGAATTCTTCAACCATTACCATCACTAATCTTTATGTCTATTCATAAAAGACTCTTACTCTTCCCATAGAAGCATAGAATGATATAGTTGAAAGAAGATGTTTAGGTCACTGAGTACAACACCTTGCTCAATGCCGGAATTCCTATAAATGCAGTCTTTAATCTTAAAGAAAAATATTAAAATAAAACAAACTAAAAATATAAAGAAAGAAAAGGAACAAGAAAAGACACTCCTCCATTTTATATTTTACTCTTATCATTAGTAACTGGTGTAGTAAGGAATTCACTATTATAGCATGAGCAGTACAAATAAAATATCACAAAATTTCTGGCATGGTAATCAACCTTTGATTAGTAGAAAATATTACCTTTTCCAAAACAGGTAGATCACAATTATTCCTTGAAATCTGGAATAAATTATCCAACTTTTCAGTACTATTCTTTTTAGCAACCTCTCATTCTTGATAGAAACATAATTCATAATAAGCAGTCAGATTCCAAAGCTTTGGTATATAGTTCAACATTACATTACATCATATACCTAATGGACAGAATCTTGCCAAACTAAAGCTATAGCCTTCTAAGCTCTTAGATATACCTTGACAGATTCTAGGGTGTGGCTATCATGAACCTCAGCCTTCTTCCTCTACCCAGTTTGGGCTTGTGCAGTTTCTTAATCTGGGCCTCTTTTTGAGAAAACTGTGTTGCCAAAACTCTCCCTCCACTGCTCCTAACAGTGCACATTCAATCACGATTCAATCTTTGTCTCATTGTGACCCAAAGATTTGTCACTGCTTGCACTCCTGGAAATAAAGGACCTTTTCTATTATATGTTATCCCAAGCACATTCTATGTTTGCAAAGGAACTAAATAGTAACTTTCCGACTTAATGCATAAGGAGTAACATTCAATTATATTTTCATTCCAGAAGCAGATGGTTGATAAAATATTGGTCCAATGATGTTTTTGCAAGCTAAATAAATGAAAGACACCTTCCTCAAATGGTAATCTCAATTTAGCTAAGGAAAATCTCTTTTGTCCAGAATATCAAAGCATGCTCGATAAATACTTCTTCAGCCTCTATTTAAACATATTCAGTGAAAGTGTATTATGGATATTTGCTTCTATTGTCCAACTATTGCTTTTTATAAGATTTATTCAGAATTGCACTTTCATTCTATGTCCTGCCGATTCTTTCATTTCTACCTTACCCCTTTGTGATGGTTTGAATTTTTAAAATGTGGTGCCAAAAATTATGCATAATTGGTTTTATTTTCTATTGAAGTCTAAAAATGTATTTGCCTTTTGTGAAGCAACATCATACTTCTGATTCATAGTCAGTTTGCAATTTCCATGATTGTTTCTTCAAGTACTATTGCCAAACCTGGAATGCCACTTGCATTGTATGTTTGATTTCTACTCCCAAAATAAACATATGTGCTTTAGTCTCTCTTGAAATTTGTTTGGTTATTTCCAATCCATCTCTCAAACCTGTCCAGTTTCTCTTTCTATGTTATTTCTGTTCATAAGCAATATCAATCCTATCAAATTTTGGATCAGCTGCAAATTTGGTAAGCATTTACCAAATGAGGGTGAGGGCTGTTTAATCAGTACTGTGGGTGGGAGGGCCAGATATGGCGGTAGCAGGGGGCCATATCATGTTTCAGGAATGCGCACTTGCTGTTTGCGAGCGATTGCGCACTCCAGTCCCCAATGCGTCTCTCGTTCCCTGGGTTGCACAGAGCCTCAGGGCCTGGGTCTCCGGCTGATGCTGTGCAATGCCAGGTCCATGATAAACAAAGCCCCCCTCATTTAGGATCTTGTTCAAGAGGGAGGAGTTGACCTGGCGGGTACTACGGAGACCTGGTTGGGCTGGGAGGGGGGTTCCCCTCGTTGAAATGTGCCCACCAGGCTTCCATGCATTCCATCAGCCTAGGGCTCAGGGTAGCGACGGGGGGGGTGGCGGCTATTATAAAGGAAAGCCTTTGTCCAAGGGAGGCCACTGTACCTCAGATAGTCGGATGTGAGTCCCTCCTTGTGAAGTGGGGTTGTGGGGTGCAGATGGGCTTGCTGATTGCGTACCTAGCTCCCTGCCACGTAGCGGTAGCCCGGGCCGAGCTGCTCAACATAATAACTGGGGTAGCGGTGGATATCCCCACACTTATGGTCATGGGGGATTTCAACCTGCCATCTGTCGGTGAAATGTCAGAGGCAGCTCGGGAGTTCATGGCTTCCCTGACGGCCATGGTCCTGACCCAGTTAGTTCAAGGCCCTACTCACACGGGGGGACACACTCTGAACTTGATTTTTGTCTCTGGTCAGTGGCTGAATGATCTAGAAACAGGGGATATAGCCATCAAGCCCTTGTCATGGTCAGATCATTCATTCCTTCGACTAGACTTTCGAGCCGCTACCCTATGCAGCAGGGAGTTGGAACCGACTAGGTGGTTCCGTCCCAGGCTCCTGATGGATCCGGATAGGTTCCTGACTGAGCTTGGGCCATTCCCTGAGGCTCTGCCTCACAACTCGACTGAAGAACTGGTGGCTGCCTGGGATAGGGCAGCCACTGGAGCTTTAGACTGCGTCGTGCCTTTGTGGCCTCTGACCCGGTGCCAATCCCAATTGGCTCCCTGGTTTTCCAAGGAGCTGAGGGAGATGAAGCGCTGGAAAAGATGCCTGGAGAGTGATTGGAGGGCCAGCCGTTCCAAATCTGACTGAACACTGGTGAGGTCTCATATTAAAATCTACCTAGTGGCGATAACAGCGGCAAAATCTAATTATTTTTCCACTCTTGTTGCATCTGCAGATAACTGCCCAGCTGCCCTGTTTAGGGTAACCCACTCCCTACTTTATTTGGGAGCGTGGGAAGACCCCTTGCAGGGTAGGGCTGAGGATTTTGTGCAATACCTGCATGATAAAATTGCTCAGATTTGGGAAGGCTTGGACTCCGATTGGATAGATTCAGATGGGGTGATGGAGGTGGGTCTTGAGAGTGTTATCTGGGAGGAGTTTGACCATGTGACTCCCAAGGATGTGGACAGGATTCTGGGTAGACTTAGCGCTGCCACATGTTTATTGGACCCGTATCCCTCCTGGTTGGTGCTGGCCTCCCGGCGGTCACAGGAGGCTGGCTCCAGGTGATTATTCACGGTTCTTTGAGTGAGGGTTTCTTCCCCTCTGCCTTGAAAGAGGCGGTGGTGAGGCCCCTCCTCAAGAAGCCTTCCCTGGACCTGGCTGTATTAGCAAACTATTGTCCAGTCTCCAACCTTCGCTTTGTGGCGAAGGTTGTTGAGAGTGTGGTGGCGCGACAACTTCCCCAGTACCTGGATGAAGCTGTCTATCTAGATCCGTACCAGTTGGGCTTCAGGCCGGGTTACAGCACGGAAACGGCATTGGTCGCATTGGTTGATGATCTCTGGAGGGCTCAGGACAGGGGTTCTTCCTCTGTCCTGGTCCTATTAGATCTCTCAGTGGTTTTTGATACCATCGACCATGGTATCATGCTGCGCCGGTTGGGGGGTTAGGAGTGGGGGGCACTGTGTTGTGGTGGTTCTCCTTCCTCTCTGACCGTACACAGTCTGTGTTGGCAGGGGGACCGAGGTCGACCTCGAGGTGCCTTGTTTGTGGGGTGCCACAAGGGTCGGTCCTCTCACCCCTCCTGTTCAACATTTATGTGAAGCTGCTGGGTGAGATCATCTGTGGTTTTGGGGTGAAGTTCCATCAGTACGCTGATGATACTCAGATGTACATCTCCACCCCAGACCACCCCAATGATGCCCTTGATGTGATGTCTCGGTGCCTTAAGTGTGGATATGGATGGGGAGAAACAAGCTCAGATTCAACCCCTCCAAGACCGAGTGGCTGTGGTTTCCGGCATCCCGTTATAGCCAGCTGGTTCCATCGCTGACTATTGGGGGTAAGATTTTGGTCCCCAGGGAGAGGGCTCGCAACTTGGGTGTCCTCCTGGATGCACGGCTGTCTCTAGAAGATCATGTGATGGCTGTGGCCCGGGGGGCTTTTTATCAGGTTTGCCTGAGCCATCAGTTGCGTCCCTTTCTGGACCGGGACTCCTTGCGCACGGTCACTCATGCCCTCGTCATTTCCCATCTGGACTACTGTAATGCTCTCTACATGGGTCTCCCCTTGAAGAGCACTCAGAGGTTCCAACTGGTCAAGAATGCAGCTATGCAGGTGATTATGGGAGCGACACGGCACATCCATGTAACATCTCTCCTGCGTGAGCTGCACTGGCTCCCGGTGGTCTTCCGGGTACGATTCAAGGTGCTGGTTACCATCTTTAAAGTGCTCATGGCTTAGGACCTGGGTACTTGCGAGATCGCCTTCTGCCACCGATAGCCTCCCACCAGCCAATATACTCCCACAGAGAGGGACTCCTCAGGGTGCCATCGGTCAAACAATGTCGACTGGCAACCCCTGGGGGGAAAGCCTTCTCTGTGGGGGCATCTGCTCTGGAATGAATTGCCCCCGGAGATACATATGATCCCTGACCTACGCACCTTTTGCCGTGCCCTCAAGACATTATTGTTTCAACAAGCTGGGCTGGCTTACACATGAATTTTAATGGTTTGTTTTAGTTTTTAATAATATTGGGGCCAAATTATTTAATATGTTTTTAAATTGTTTTTTAAATTTTATGGATATATGTATTTTATAGTTGGCTGTGCACTGCCCTGAGTCCCTCGGGAGAAGGGCGGTATAAAAAGTTAAATAAATAAATAAACAAATAAATAAATAAATAAATAAATAAATTTTCTCAATTTCTTCATCCAAATTATTAACAATCCTGTTGAACAATCAGAATCCAGGACTGAACCCACATGCTAACTTTCTTTGATGAAGAAAGAATTATTGATAAGAACTCTATGGTTTTTCATCTAGCAATATATCCATTTAACTATCCTGACATCCAGTCTACACTTTGCCTTGCTAATTAGAATGCCATGAGTTATTTTGTCAAGGGCTTAGCTGAAATCAAGATATATTACATATGAAGGTTTCTTATAATCTATCAGGAAAGTTACTGATTCAAAATTAGATAAGATTAGTCTGACAAGTTTGGTTCTTGAGAAATCCATGCTGACTTCTGATAATTATCACACCGTTTTCAGAGCATCTACAGATTGATCTTTGTAAAAGCTAAGATAGGCAAAGCAGGAATGGCTGTTATGGAAATGTTCAATTATTACTTGGCTTTCTTATCACAAGTAAACTAATTATTGTCCCAATTGTGTGTTAATTCAGAAGAGTGGGAAGAAGGACACTTAACCTTAAAACCTTAAGAATGTAAGAAATTTCCATCTTGGTACCTGCAGGGAGGTAATCAATTGATGTGTTAGTTCCATTCTTTTCTATACTGAAGTTACTAATATGGCTTAGCTAATGCTAAATTACTAAAATGGCCAAGTCTTCAGCCACTAAGCCTTCAGCCAAGCCAAGTGAAGAGCTGAGGAGATCTGTGATTTTCTGCTGAATTCTGACCAAGAATACCTGACAATCTCTTCCAGAATTTTCCTAGCCTAACTGATCTGTGGTTCCCTGGATATTACACCATCCCCTCTTTCAAAACAACAACAACAACACACACACACACACACACACATTGCACAAACTGTCTTCCTTTTAAATATTTGATACTTCATCTAGTCTCCAGGATTTCTAAATATCAGCATGAATTCCTGCCACAGAATGTTACTTATTATCGCTTTCAGTTTATCAAAAATTACTTTTTTTATTCTAAGCAACCCATTTGATTATGCTCAATTGTAGTTTCCCTTAAAATCAAGAACTTCAATACCGCACAATCATTTTCACTTAATGCCTCTGCTACTTCCACTTACTCAATTAAATGTATTTTGTTCAGCAAGACTTCCTTGAATTTTCATAGCAATTATATGAAGAGACTATTAAACTTCACCTATACAGTAGAAGGATTTTATGCAGCTTATTCATACTAATGCTGCCATGTTATTTTGGGTGCACAGAAGTGTGACAGAAAGCCTCCCCCGAAAGATTTTTCATGAACTCATTTTAAATAGTTCTCTCTATTAAACAGTATTACGAAATCAACAAAAATTTAAAAGCATTTACTAGATAATGTACGATATTAAAAATGCTATTCAGTTAATGACATACGCTATAGTTTAATGACTTAATATTATGTAAGAGGATTATTTTTAAAAACTTTAATTCTTTTTCATTTTTAAAAGTAATTTTATTAAAGATTATAATTGCAATAGTTAAAACTAATACAATCTAAAAGAAAAAAAATGGAAAAATAGAGAGTAAAATGTGCTAAGGCAAGAGAGAGAAAAAGAAAATAAAGAATAGAAAGAAAAAAGAAAAGTAAGAATACCATCAAGAAAAAGAAAAATATATAAACAAATGACTCACCTCTTTTATCCAAATATAAACAATTTTGATAACTTTTCAATTCCTCTTAATTGCAAAGCTTAAATTATAACAAGTGATCTCTTCTTCCCCTAACCCTTCTCTTATCTATAAATACTGTATATCCATTAAGCTTCTTCACTTCAGTCCTGGAATTAACCAAAGTCCATTAAGGATTACCAGAAATAAGAACATATCTATTTTAAACCAACTTTATATTCCCCCCCACTTTTGCTTCTAAAATCTTAATCTCTAGTCCATTCAAATAATGTCACAGAATTTAATTTCTTTTCATTTCTTTTTTCTTTTTTATTCCTTCTCTAAAGATTCTTCAAAGCTTTAACCACTCTCTTTTGTAAGTCCAATAGAGAGAAATTACGCAGGTTACTTTCTTGGTTTATTATCTTTATGTCTTCTAATTATTAAAAGATCAGCCAGTTTGAATGTCCACTTTTTCCATGACAACTTGTCTCTAACATGATCTTTCAGGTCTTCCAGTGCCATATCCGTTGCTACTGGAACAAAGTTCATAAAGTTTCCTATCTTTCTTCACTGCTTTCATGAAATGGGAACTGATGCTTCTTTCTCTCACTGTCTTGATAGTCCAGAGGCTTCTAAACAGATAGCATGATAGCTACATAATACATCTATTCTCTGCCTCCCAAGTCTCAGCTGATTGGGAGGAAATGGATTGGGGTGGGAATGGAGGTTTTACAGTATCCTTCCCCTGCCACGCCCACCAAGCCATGCCCACCAAGCCAAGCCCACAGAACCGGTATTCAAATCCAAATATTCAATATTCAGATAAGAATGAGATTATTATTTTGGAAAGGTATTCTCAACAGCTCCTTATGAGGCTACAGAACTCTGATTCTCTTGCTGGAATTAAGCATCAGTTTGGATGCTGATGCTTAATCTTCTTTTGCCCAAAATGCTTTTCTTTCTCTACTTTGTGAAACTTTAGTAGATGTCATCCATCAGCCTGCAACTTGCATGCATCTTCATTCTTCCCCATTTAGGGACTGGGATAAATCTTTTCACATTAACAGACCTTTGGGGACAGACTTTCAATCCAGCAAATTTAAGTTCTTTTTTAAACAATCTTTTAAAAGTTCGGTCCTTTTTAAACTATGCAAAATAGTTGTTGTTTTTAATACCTCAAATCTAAAATAGCTTCTTTCTCACCTTTTCCTAGAATGTCCATGGAATCAGCAATATCTGTGCAGATGGAGAATTAGAAGGACAAAGCATTCATCAAAAGTAAAAAACCCTATTAATTGTTGAATAAAGCCATCAGCAGAGAACGTAATAGGCTGAAATGGATGAATGCAACAAGGGCTACAGATATCCTGTCTGGATTGAAGGAACTAATTTATTCACTCCACTTCAAAGCTGTTGCTGGGATCTGTATAGATGTAAATAAATATTGATATGATTTATCTGAAGCATCTTACTGTGATCCAGCGGTGAAATGCTAGCCTTCAGGCTCTTAAATCCAGAACTGTTGAACTAAAGTAAGTAAACAATTACCAATTTTATTTAACACAGCAGCAAATGCACAACTGTCACGAGGGTGCCTAATTCTGAATCAATTTCGTAAGTTCTGGATATTTATCATATTCTTTGTAAAATAGTTTTCATCATGCTCAGTTTGCAAAATGAACATGACAACTTCAGAACAGCATAACATGGGCAATGAGAGTAATAAAAAGTAGCAAAAAAGTTATGACGAAAGATTTTCCCAATTGCTGTTAATTTACTCATAGTACAATTATGTAGGGTATAATATAATTATAGTCTGTTCTGGAACATTAAATTAAACCAGATCTTTTAAACAAGTATTTAAGAGGTGCTTCTTTGTAGCAATTTTTTTAAAAAAAAACATATTAGTAGACATCTGACAACAACTGCTACTTGTTCAGATATGTTGCCTATATTGAAAAATGTGATCAGTAACAGATAATGGAGACAGGATATTTTGTACTGCATGATGATCTAAATTTAGTATATAATCTGAAACAAGCTGTTTCAAGAGGAAGTTGCTATTTAAGATAATTCCTGTCCTGCCCCAAGCTTTCTGAACAGTAATTCCAAGGCCAGCACAAAGAAACCACAAACAATCATTTTGATTTCAAGTACCATGATAGCTTCTCTACACTTCGTGCTGATCAGATGTAGCAGCCCATCTTATAAACCCTTTTATACACAAGACACCACCACAATGAGTTTTAAGTAGTTTTTAGTGTGGTGGGCAAAAACTTGATGGCAAAAGAATATTCAGGTGACAAACCTCTGCCCAACAATGGTGTAACACAGGTGGAGCCCTCTTTATATGGCTAGGATTTCAAAAGGCTACCATCTAGATAATGTAAATTATAGATCAAAATGAAAAGATTCACACACACACACACATGCACACACACAAAAAAGTCAGCAATCAAGAAAAATAAACTTTGGAATTCAGTCAAAGCACTCGAGACAATTAAAAAAAGGTAAATGTGCAGAGTTAAAAGATTCTAGTTCTCATTGTATCAATATCATAGTACTTGGCTATTGTTGGTATTCCACAGTGCAATGAAGCAATTATTTAAAAAAGGAAATACAGTGAACACAAGATGAGCCACAGTTCAACAACTGAACTCTTTGAGCAAATTTTTTAAGAGTCTTCAATTGTCTTCCCTTACCAGAAAATATTTCACCAGCAGAACAATTTAGTTCAGCATAACTATCAGTGTTTACAGAATCACTTTCTTTTTACTAAATACTCTATTTTCTTTTTAAATTTATTTTTAAATATCTTTTTATTTATTTTTTCTATTCACTAAATAGTCTAGAGTGTATACCCTCATTCTACCTTTAAAACTGCAGGGTTGTGCTGAGGATTTTGTTCAGTATCTGCAAGATAAAATCACTCAGATTCGGGAAGGCCTGGTCTCCGACTGGGTAGGTACAGACGGGATGATGGAGGCCGGTCTTGAGACTGTCATTTGGGAGGAGTTCGATCCTGTTGCTCCTGAGGACATGGACAGGATACTGGGGCAGCTGAATGCGACCACATGTTTATTGGACCCGTGTCCCTCCTGGCTGGTACTGGCCTCCCGGGAAGTTACGCGAGACTGGCTCCAGGGTATTATCAACGCTTCCTTGGGTGAGGGTGTCTTGCCATCAGCCTTGAAAGAGGCGGTGGTGAGGTCCCTCCTCAAGAAGCCTGCTCTGGATCCGGCTGTTTTGGCTAACTATCGTCCGGTCTCCAACCTTCCCTTCGTGGCAAAGGTTGTTGAGAGTGTGGTGGCACAGCAGCTGCCTGGGTACTGGATGAAGCTGTCTATCTGGATCCAAGCCAGTCTGGCTTCAGGCCTTTGCACAGCACGGAAACGGCATTGGTCGTGTTGGTGAATGATCTCTGGAGGGCTCGGGATAGGGGTTGCTCCTCTATCCTGGTCCTATTAGATCTCTCAGCGGCTTTTGATACCATCGACCATGGTATCATGCTGCGCCGGTTGGAGGGGCTAGGAGTGGGGGGCACCGTTCTATGGTGGTTCTCCTCCTATCTCTCCGACCGGATGCAGTCAGTTTTGGCAGGGGGGCAGAGGTCGATCCCAAGGCGCCTTATGTGTGGGGTGCCGCAGGGATCGGTCCTCTCACCCCTTCTGTTCAACATTTATGTGAAGCCGCTGGGCGAGATCATCCGTGGCTTCGGGGTGGAATTCCATCAGTACGCTGATGATACTCAGCTGTACATCTCCACCCCAGGCCATCCCAACGATGCCCTTGAAGTGATGTCCCGGTGCTTGGAGGCCGTGCGGATCTGGATGGGGAGTAACAGGCTTCGACTCAACCCCTCCAAGACCGAGTGGCTGTGGCTTCCGGCGTCCTGATATAGCCAGCTGGTGCCATCGCTGGCTATCGGGGGCGAGTTATTGGCCCCCATGGAGAGGGCTCGCAACTTGGGTGTCCTCCTGGACGCACAGCTGTCTTTAGAAGAGCATATGACGGCTGTGGCCAGGCGGGCTTTTCATCAGGTTCGCCTGATTCGCCAGTTGCGTCCCTTTCTGGATCGGGACTCCTTACACACAGTCACTCAGGCACTCGTCATTTCCCGCCTGGACTACTGCAATGCTCTCTACATGCCCCCCCCCTTGAGGTGCACCCAGAGGCTCCAACTGGTGCAGAATGTGGCTGGGCGGGCGATTATGGGAGCGAGAGGGCGCTCCCATGTGACACCTCTCCTGCACGAGCTGCATTGGCTCCCGGTGGACTTCCGGGTGTGCTTCAAGGTACTGGTTACCACCTTTAAAGCGCTCCATGGCATCGGACCTGGGTATTTGCGGGACCACCTTCTGCCGCCAATAGCCTCCCACCGGCCAGTACAGTCCCACAGAGAGGGACTCCTCAGGGTGCCGTCAGCCAGGCAGTGTCGGCTGGCGACCCCCAGGGGGAGGGCCTTCTCTGTGGCAGCACCTGCCCTCTGGAATGATTTGCCCCCAGAGATACGGAGGATATCAGATCTCTGGGCCTTTCGCCGTGCCCTAAAAACTTTTTTCTTCCATCAAGCAGGGCTGGCGTGAACCCCCCCACCCCGTTTTTGAGATATTAGATTTTTTAATTGTTTAATGGGTTTTAGTCGTAAGGTTCTTAATTTTCGGCCAAAAGGTATAATTCTTTTAAATTTTTAAATTTTGTATTGGATGTTTTTTACTTGACTGTGCATCGCCCTGAGTCCACCAGGAGAAGGGTGGTATACAAATTTAAATAAAATAAATAAATAAAATAAAACTTCTTGTAAGGTTACTTAGAAATTCTGCCTGAGCACGATGTGACTATCATTACCAATTGTTCTTGTTGTTAGTCGCGAAGTCGTGTCCGATCCATCGCGACCCCATGGACAATGTTCTTCCAGGCCTTCCTGTCCTCTACCATCCCCCAGAGTCCATTTAAGCTCACACCGATTCTTCAGTGACTCCATCCAGCCACCTCATTCTCTGTCGTCCCCTTCTTCTTTTGCCCTCAATATTTCCCAGCATTAGGCTCTTCTCCTTCCTTCTCATTAGGTGGCCAAAGTATTTGAGTTTCATCTTCAGGGTCTGGCCTTCTAAAGAGCAGTCAGGGTTGATCTCTTCTAGGACTAACTGGTTTGATCACCTTGCAGTCCAAGGGACTCACAGGAGTCTTCTCCAGCACCATAGTTCAAAGGCCTCAAATTTTTGGCGCTCAGCCTTCCTTCTGGTCCAACTTTCACAATCATACAATTGGGAAAACCATAGCCTTGACTATACACACTTTTGTTGGCATGGTGATGTCTCTGCTTTTTAGTATGCTGTCTAGATTTG
The DNA here is from genome assembly GCA_022577455.1 of Arizona elegans. NCBI lineage: Eukaryota > Metazoa > Chordata > Lepidosauria > Squamata > Colubridae > Arizona > Arizona elegans. Next base: position 146,169,602 of record JAKOOJ010000001.1, on the reverse strand, counting down.
CCATAGCTTTCCTCCCCAGGAGCAAGCAACTTTTAATTTCTTGGCTGTAGTCCCCACCTGCAGTGATCCTGGAGCCCAGGAAAATAAAATCTGTCACTACCTCCATTTCTTCCCCATCTATTTCCAGGAATTGAGGAGACTGGATGCCATGATCTTAGTTTTCTTAATGTTGAGTTTCAAGCCAACTTTTTGCACTCTCCTTCACTTGCATCAAGACACTCTTTAGTTCCTCTTCACTTTCTGCCATTAGAGTGGTATCATCTGCATATCTGAGGTTGTTGATATTTCTCCCAGCAGCGGTAATTCCAAGTTGTGATTCATCTGGCCCCGCCTTTCTCATGATATGCTCTGCATATAAGTTAAATAGTCAGGGCGACAGTATACAGCCTTACCGAACTCCTTTCTCAAATTTGAACCAATCAGTGGTTCCATGTCCAATTCTCACTGTTGCTTCTTGACCTGCATATAGGTTTCTCAAGAGACAAATAAGATGGTCTGGTACTCCTATCTCTTTAACAACTTGCCACAATTTGTTGTGATTCACACAATCAAAGGCTTTAGCATAGTCAATGAAGCAGAAGTAGATGTTTTTCTGGAATTCCTTAGCTTTCTCCATGATATGTTCGCAATTTGATCTATAGTTCCTCTGCCTCTTCAAAATCCTGCCTGTACTTCTGGTAGTTCTTGGTCCACATACTGCTGGAGCCTAGCTTGTAGGATTTTGAGTACAACTTTGCTAGCATGTGAAATAAATGCAATGGTGCGGTAGTATGAATGTTCTTTGGCATTGCTCGTCTTTGAAATTGGAATGTAAACTGACCTTTTCCAATCCTGTGGCCACTGTTGAGTTTTCCAAATTTGCTGGCAAATTGAGTGTAGCACTTTTACTGCATCGTCTTTTAAGATTTTGAAAAGCTCAGCTGGAATACTGTCCCCTCCACTAGCTTTGTTGTTGCTCAGACTTCCTAAGGCCCATTTGACTTCACATTCTAGGATGTCTGGCTCAAGGTCAGTGACCACCCCATCATGGTTATCATTCTTGTATAGTTCTTCTGTGTAATTTTGCCATCTCTTCTTAATCTCTTTTGCCTTTGTTAGGTCCCTGCCATTTTGGTCCTTTATCATGCCCATCTTTGCATGAAATGTTCCCTTCATATCTCCAATTTTCTTGAAGAGATTTCTGGTCTTCCTTATTCTATTGTTTTCTTCTATTTCTTTGCACTGTTCATTTAAGAAGGTATACTTATCTCTTCTTGCTATTCTCTAGTATTCTGCATTCAATTGGGTGTATCTTTCTCTTTCTCCCTTGCCTTTTGCTTCTTTCTTTCCTCAGGTATTTGTAAAGCTTCCTCAGGCAGCCATTTTGCTTTCTTGCATTTCTTTTTCTTTGGGATGGTTTTAACTGCTACCTCTTTTACAATGTTGTGAACCTCCATACATAGTTCTTCAGGCACTCACATTTCCTTCTCCAGTGGGTCACGTTTTGTAAGAGCTCTCTGCTATGACCTGTCCATCTTGGGTGGCCCTGCACAGTATAGCTCATAGCTTAATTGAGCTACACAAGCCTATTCAGCACAACAAGGCAGTGATCTATGAAGGGGTCATTACCAATAATCAGTGGCAATTATAGTACAGCATAATGAATGCACTGTTGAAATTGAGATGACTAAAATATAAGGAGCAAAATCCTTTAAAATAGAGCATGAAGTTCTTCTCTTATGCATGTTGAAATGGATTAATATCTTAGGCATCTTGCCTTCAGATCTCCATTCACTATAAAGCTCACAATGTTAGCATGACCAGATCTGAAGAAAATCAGCATGAGAAGATTATTGATTGGATTCAAAAATTGTTGTGCTTAGAGGAGACCTACTGAAATCAATAAGACTTCAATTAGGCATGAGAGATTTTCTTTATCGGTTCACTAAACAGGATTAAGTTTGATTGAATCCAATGTCTGTTTGTGGATGGGACCAGAGAATTGTGTATATTGATCCAGGTTAATTTGCAGAAGAATCAGAATGAAGCATCAGAAATACTTGAGGAAGGTTCTGTCCTTTCTTCCCTGATATGGGAGTATTCTGTAGACAAGACTATTTCTTTTTGTTCCTTGTAGCAGCATTCAGATATGCTCTCAAAAGGCTATAAATTTACCATAAGTAAAGGTAAAGGTTCCCCTCGCACATATGTGCTAGTTGTTCCTGACTCTAGGGGGCAGTGCTCATTTCCGTTTCAAAGCCGAAGAGCCAGAGCTGTCCGAAGACGTCTCCGTGGTCATGTGGCTGGCATGACTAAATGCCAAAGGCGCACAGAACACTGTTACCTTCCCAGCAAAGGTGGTCCCTATTTTTCTACTTGCATTTTTTATGTGATTTTGAACTGCTAGGTTGGCAGAAGCTGGGACAAGCAACGGGAGCTCATCCCATTATGCAGCACTAGGGATTCGAGCCTCTGAACTGCTGACCCTTTCGCTCTACAAGCTCAGCATCTTAATCACTGAGCCACCATATCCCTTTTAAATAATTGAATAATTAAATAAATATTAAATAAATAAATAATTTATTTAAATAAATAATAATTGAAACCTGTTATTTGATCTGATTTTATCTGAACTTCCACATATTCGTGTTTTGTTTAAATAGGTCCAAATTTACCACACAAGAACCTATTTAAACAAAGCACGAATATGTGGAAGTTCAGATAATATCAGATCAAATAACAGATGTCAATTATTCAATGCACCGGTTGAATATTTCCACAAATTCAAATATTTATTGTCAGTGCACAACTGAGATTGGTTGAGCTCCCTCAATATACAGTGAGATTGGTTGAGCTCCCTCAGTGCACCCCGCCAACACAATACAACTCACAGTGAAGACAGAAAATTCCTAACCCAATAAATCATATTAACAAAACATCACATATGCAATCTTGGGCTTTTGTGAACTTAATTATACATGTGGGAAGGGTATATCCATCCATACATTCACACATGTTTTCTAGATCTTTTTAGGGGATCTTCATCTCCATATTCCCTCTGTTTGAATTCCTTGATTTTCTAGATATGGTGGGGTGTGGTTTTTTTCAGTGAAAAGGTTATATTGAGGTAGGTAATTATGCTGCCAACACCTGTTCTTGACCAGAGACATGTCTTCACCCAGTTGGAATCTAGATGAGGCAGAAAATCTTTCTTCCTCAGAATAAATGGTTCCAGATTACCGGTACCCTTTTTATCAGAATCTCCAGACCCAAGTGATTTTAGAGTGCAGTGTGTTGATACAGACTGAACGCTGATTTCATGCCAATTTTATTTTACTAATTCCAGTTCTCTGGAGCTTTTCTGGCATTGGACCTGAAAGCCAGCCCTGATGAGGAAAATCTGTTTCTATTTTTCTTTGGCAATTCAGCCTCTCAACCTCTCTGCAGACTAAGAAAATTTCCAGCTTCCTTCTGAATCTTACTCTCAACCTGTCTTTGAAAAAGAATAGTAGCAATACTGTATATATGCCAGTTATGCTATTTCTTTTCTGAACTATACAAATATACAAAAGGAAATAAAAATAAGAATTTATAATAAAACAAAATTAAATGTCTGAAGTCACAATTTGGTACACATCTTTATATTTTTCTGTGTTTACAGACCATCACGTCCACATATTGCTTTATGCATTAAGAACAGACAAAGGAAAGCCATGCTCTGCTAGATTGGACCACTGACCAACCAATTGCTAGTCTAGCAACAGATGGCATTCAGTGGTAGTCACATTGCTATCAGGGCTAATAGTCAGTGGTGGGCTACAACTGGTTTAACAACTGGCTCTGTGAGCCCACACTTTGCGCATGTGTGCACCTAACACGCTTGTGTGCAGTGTTCAAAATACAGCAATTTAAAGCTTAGCTGCTTACCTTCTAAGGCAGCCCCTGGTAAGAAGATCAGTGGAAGCGCAGAAATCAGCTGTGCCGCACGAATCATCTGAGACAGAAAGAAGGAAATGTAGGACAGGATAGGGCGAGGGCAGGTGGGAGGGGCGAGCTGATCATCAGAACTACCAATTTGCCCGAACCAGTCTGAACCAGCAGCAGCCCACCACTGCTAATAGCCATCGCCTTTTTTTCTTTACTTTTTTCTTTTTTAGGATTTCATCAATTCCGTCCATACACGATTTCTTTTTCTCCCTCTTGATCTATTCTCTTTTCCTTTATATATCTGTTCGCAATATAATCTATCAATGCAACACATCTTTTTTTCCATACTGGTTTCTCACTTTTCATTCACATTTGTTCACCACCTGTTTATTACTGATCCTGTCATTCTTGTTTTACCACACAGACATCCACTGACTTCAATGTTTACACTTTTTGGGATATACACTTTGATAGAACAAAGTGGTCAGAAGTATGCTCTTATGTACAGTATTGCATATTCCTTGCCATATATTGCATATGATCAAGGATCTTTCTAGCAGAATTTGCATGTCTTGAAATTTCTCCATCCATTATCCTTAGAAAATAGTCCACCAAACTCATCTATATGTTCTACTTGTTCACAATTTACAAGCAGCTTGCCATTATTTGCTCCATTTTCCCTGTCAACTATCTTGGTCTTCAATACATTAGTTTTCAGATACCTACTCCTTATTTCATTCTGTAGTCCGTCTAACCTTCCTTGCAAAATCATTTGAGTTCTCAGCCAGCAACACAGCATCATCTGCATATAAATCAACAAACGTGTACATCATAACAAGCATATTTTATACATTTGCCCATAAATACAGTAAACCACCAAGGAGACATCACATATCCTTGCTTATCCCCTGCTCAACAGTGAGCTATTCACTAAGCATTCCATTTATTCTTACACATGCTTTATTTCCATCATGTATCATTCTTACTGCATTCAGCAAAGGACCTTCAACTGCATATTGTGCAAAACATTCCGTAATTCAAATCTATTCACTTTATCATATCTTTTTTTTTCTAAATCAATAGAGAGAAATCAATTTTCTCTCCCACATTCATACACTTCTCAATGACGTTTGGAAGAACAAACATCTGGCCTGTACAACTTCTCTGGCATAAAGCCACTTCACATTTCTCATTGTTTAAAGTGGTTAATTGAAAACTGAATAACTATAGTGCTTGTAGTCATATTAGACTGTGACACCATTCAATATCCTGGTATCCTGGTAGACCACCTATTAACTTTGGAACTTGTGGGGGGGGTACTATTATTCAGTGCTCCCCTTTATTCAGTCCTAATCAGTCACCTTCTCATGTCTTGGTTAGACAATTATAATATACTAAACTCTTTTTGGATTGTAAACTTGTAGTGTTGAAATAGTTTGCACAATGAAATAGTATTACACAATGATACTATTAACTATATTGTTGAAAAAAATATTTTTATTTCTTATACACATATTGTAAATGTACATTCTCTTATCTATAATTGATCATACATATACATGTTTTTTTCTAAAGAAGGCATAACAATAAAGCATTTTAATTATATTTGGGGTTGCTCTTCTACCCTTTCTTTCCATTCATTTTACAACAAATCTTCTCCTTCTCCTTTCTTTCTCCTCTCCTTCCTCTTCCCTACTTCCTTTCCCCCACTCCTCCCCTCTTTTCCCCCTTTCTGACCTTCTCTCCTACTCTTTTCCCTTCTCTTTTCTTTCTCTCCTTTCCCCTTTCTTCCATTCCTCTCTTTCCCTCTCCTCTTCTATCTTACCCTCCTCTCTTCTTTCTTTCTCCTTTGTTGTCCAATATTTCCCCTATTTGGTATCCGAGCATCCTCAATTTTATATTAAATATATACTTTCTTTCCAATTTCCTTTCCTTTCAAAAAAAATAAAAAACTATTAACTATACTATTGATATTATACACTCTTAGGAGGCTGACTCATCATGGATAAGTCATAGAAGAAGAATCAGGGTAAATATAACTCAACAGAGAGGGCAATGGCAAACCATTCCAGTATTCTGTCTATAGAGATTCTCAGTCATGGCAGTCCCAAAGGTGCTTTTTCAAGAGGCAACTGGACTTTTTGTTTTTTTCTTTGAAGACATTTCATTTCTCATCCAAGAAGCTTTTTCAGTTCTGACTGGATGGTGGGGAATGGAAGGATTTATATTCCTGACAGTCAGCTGGTCATTTGCATTCTTTTAGTGAGTTGTTAAGGTCACCTGGAGATTTATCTGTGTCATCAAATTCATGTGAGTGGTGCAAATGGGTGTGGAGCCTTCTTGGAACTGTTGAAAGGACTGTGTTGTAGACTGGAGATAGATGATGCCATATTCCTCCTCCTCTGTTGAGAGAGGGCTGTTCAGTTTTGACATCAATGGCCTCTTTGACCCCTCTTTCAAACCAGTGGTCCTCTCTGTCCAAAATGTGGACTTTGCTGTCTTCAAAGAGTGGCCTTTGTCTTTTAAATGCAGATGGACTGCTGAATCTAATCCTGATGTGTTTGTTCTCCTATGATTGTTGGTGGCATTATCTTTGAATGGGAGATCATTTGAAGTCTTTTATTAGATTTTAATGTTAACTACATTAATAAGACTCATTGGTTATATTTAGAAAAGAAGTAACAGTTCCAAAGCAAACTGATTTATTTGGAGCATGCGGGCATTGGTCCATATTTCCAGCCTCTGAGTACTGTAGACACTAGAAACCATGCCATGTGTATATCTCATCTAACCAACTTATTTCATCCAGTTGACAAACCCTCTGTAAAGTTGACTTATTTTCCCCTTTTAAATCCTTGAATGAAATGCTTCATTATAGTTCCACTTAAAGATTGGCATGGGAGCTTATTGTTGTCATTGGCTACTAGCTAATTAATTGGTTCCTGGGCATCTTTTGATCAATGCAGTAGGCTAGATCCATTTCTCCTACGATCACTTATGACAGATTTTCAATTACATTGCAAATGATTTGCCCCACATGTGCTTATCAGAGTATACACATTCAAATACTTTCTCTTCTCCTTTTGTCATCCCTCCAAATTTTAAAGAAAAAAAAAAATCCAGAGTCAGCAACATGCTTAAGGATTGTAAACTCCCAATGTCACAAGGTAATGATTTTTGCAATGGTCTTCAAATAAATAAATAATCAATCTGGTCAGTTTCTAGAAGTATTGTAGCACAGTAAGAGCTATGAATATTCATTTGCCAAGATATGTCAGCTCATGTTGATGTCCAGCATCTTGTACCTTGAACTCTCAAGCTGTTTTACAGCAGATAACTAATGATTTACCATATTTTTCAGAGTATAAGATGCACCGCAGTATAAGACGCAGCTTAGTTTCTGGGGAGGAAAATAGGAAAAAAAAACTGCCTACCAGGTATTCATCTGACTAGCGTCCTTAGTCTGGTCAGCTTCAGTACATTAGTTTGCTGGTTTTTAAATCCCCTGCTTGGGGATAAAAAACAGCTTCTAAGGCATAGCTGAGAGGAAGCAGAAATGAAAAAAGCAGGCAAAGCACGGGGGGGGGGGGGAGAGATCGCTTCACTCGGCTAGCGTTTAGTTAGGGCTGAAAAAAAGCTTCTAAAGAACAGCTGAGAATCGGAGCAAAGCATGGAGATTATTTCACTCACTAGCGCCTCATTAAAGCACAGCGGAGAGGCAAGGGAGCAGGCAAAGCTGGGAAGATCGCTCGCTAGTGCCTCGTTAGTGTCTTGTTAGGGCTGAAAAAAAGCTTCCAAAAAGCTACATTCTGAGTATAAGATGCACCCAAATTTTCAGCCTCTTTTAGGGGGGAAAACAGTCCATCTTATACTCCGAAAAATACGGTATTTAAACATCTGCCTTAGTTTCCAAAACATCTTCTGAAAATCCACCCTGCTCCTTCCTGGAGAGGGTGAAAGTAGAATGATGGACAGGTTCAATTTTTTAGTGAACCATTTAATTTCTGCTTCCTAGGTTATTGGGATGATCATAGTGCAATTACTCTTAAGACTGAACATTTCTCCAGATTCAAAGGCTGAATGCATAAAATGTTCACTAAGGAAGGTTGCATACGAAAATGTACTAGGGAAAGTTTTATTTTAAAAAGTCAATTTTAAATGCCAATCTTTTAAGCTCTCAATCTAAAACAGAATTTGAATGGACCATATTAGTGATTTCATATATATATTAAATTGACCAAATCTAGAGATAGATTACTATGTCAACCTCCTTTCTTAAGACCAAACTCTACAATTGCTGCTCCTCAGAAAGAGAAGTGTTATGTCACTTATTCAGTATATAAACTGCAACTGTATTCTTTTAGCTTTCCATTTTTTCACAAACCCATTTGCAAGTTAAGGCAAATAGGCTTTTCAATACAGAATAGTGGTTATAATATGTATAACTGTAGGTATCGTACAGGAGGAAAACATGGTTGTTTTGCTTATCTTCCACTTGAAATGCAACCAACTTAGCAAGTTAGGTAATTGGCCATACATATCAATATTTTCCTTTGGTGGTTTACAAATAAATAAATGGAAAAAATGTTCTTTGTAATTTCTTTGTGGTTTACAATTTATCCAGCTGCTTTTAACTATAAGATCTCCAACTGACATAGTATTTACAGGTGAATTTCCCCAGGATTTTTTTATATGAAGAAGGTTGCATGGTAAGCTGAAAGAAACCTTTAGCCCATATGTTTTATCAGCCAGTAGAAAATTTTAATGGAAGACTGACATGTCAGACTTGATACAGAATCAGAGCCTGAGGAATTAAAGACTTATAGAAATGGAAATGAGGAAAAACAGATAAGATTGCTTGTCATCTGTCAAAACTTGTAGACTAAAAATTAAAAAGGAAAAGAAATGAGATTCTGTGTCTGAAATGAGATTCAGACTGAAATGAATGAGAATTGCGGTGAAAATGAATTTGAGTAAAATACTTCCTTTATTAGTATGATCATGATCATTGCTGTTACTACTACTATTTTGAATTGTAAAACTCCCAAAGTTTTCATTTAACATATCTGTTTGGGAGATATTCCAGTTTTAACTGAGTATATGATTAAGGATAGTGAATTCTAGCCAATGATATTTAGAGGCAATGTTTTGCAAAAATCTGAATGAATTATGATATTAATTCACATCTTAGGCTTCAAAGTTAGATCTCAAATTATTTATGTTTCAAGAGTACAGTCTATAGCTAGTATAAAATTATTCATAATACCTTAACTCCTGCTTAGAAAAATATTTAATTTGCATCAAATACTGATTTTTATAACTAAGCTGTCAAGCTTTTGCTTTCATATGAGAGGTGCTGATTTCAATTCTCAATAACCTTTCAAAGTACAGGTTAACTGAGAATAGGCATCTTTGAAAATGTCTATATAGAAGTGACCTCATTTACACATCTTGGACTATTGCGTGGAATGAATAGAAATGTGGAGATGGCTAGCTACAACATAAGCATAAATAATGACTCCATGGAAAGTTTAAAGGTAGCTCTTTATGCATGCACAAAGGGTTCCTGCCATTTTGCACATGGGTTAAATAATAAAACAAAACCTTTCCAATGAAACCCTTTGGTAATGAAATTCTTCAGTCTTTGGGAGAAGACTTTAACTCTTTGATAGAGTACTGATGCTTTTAAACATTGATATTAGAAGACTCTTGAGGAAACTGGGCACCAGCTTCCCTGAGAAGTCTATTAGGCTGGAAAGGTTGGAGGAAAGAGAAGGAAAGGACAATCAAGAGGAAGGTGAATGTATGTGAAGGATGAGGTTGGAAACACAACACCCTGAGAAGATCTAGCTAAATGAGTGCTAAGAGCCAACACTGACTTGATCATTCCTAATAAATATCTGCACCAGTCTGTTGGTACATTGATGAGCATTGCAGAGGTACATATTATAATGCTCTAATGCTCACTTAAATCAAAATGTCTAAAATGCATCTCCCTTGCTATTCTAAACTGATACCCGTGCAGTGACAATTGACATTGAGGTCAACTGCAGAATCACCAAGGCAAGCTCTGCATTTGGCAGACTACTAATCAACGTGTGGGACCACCATGGAATAAGCCTTGCTACAAAGCTCAAAGTTTACCAAGCAGTAGTGCTAACTACCCTGATGTATGCCAGTGAGACTTGGACTGTATACAGGAAGCACGCTAGGCAATTGAACCACTTCCACACAACCTGCCTCCACAGACTTCTGAGGATCCAGTGGCAGGACAGGGTGCCAGACACAGAAGTCCTCTCCAGAGCAGGCCTGCCATCAGTTTGCACCCTGCTGAATTAAAGCTCAGACCCACTGGGCAGGCCATGTTGCAAGGATGCCAGACCACATCCCCAAACAGCTCTTCTATGGTGAGTTGTCTCAAGGAAAGCGATCACACGGGGACAAAGAAGCAATATAACGACATGTTGAAAGCCTCTCTCAAATTCCTGGATATCAACACCACCTCCTGGGAAACCCTGGCACAAGAACTATCGACATGGTACACGTTGATCCACCAAAGCTGCCAGACATTTGAAGACAGAAGGACAATCATAGCACAAGAGAAGCGAGCACTCCCCAAAGCCAGAGCTGCAAATGCAATAGTGATGCCCACACATTTGCCTGACATGTGGCAGAACATTCCATTCTTGTTTAGGTGTTACCAACCACCTGCAGACACACTGTGGACAGCCCACAACCCATTAGATGTCGAGGTCCTCTTCAAAAACGATGGACGAACATCATCAGACTGAAAGCACTGAGTTCCTAATCTGCCATTTTGTAATGGTACAGTTAATAGCAACCATTTGTATACAGATAGTTTTTCATTTAGGACAATTCATTTAACAATGGTTAGAAGTCACAATGGTTTTGGAAAAAGTCACTTACAGCCCATTACAATTGTCATACTATCTCCAAGGTCATGTAATTACAATATGGCAATAAGCTTACATTTTGACAGTTGCAGTGTCTTATGGTGAGGTTTGTGACATTTGTGACTTCTCAGCCAGGTTCCAGCAAGCAAAGGCAATTGGGGGAGCCAAATTCACTTAATGATCATGTGATTCACTTAATGACTATAGTACAAATGATCATAAATTTGGATCTAGACATATGATAATTCCCTTAATGACCACATCACTTAGCAACTGAAATTAGAGTCCCACTTTATGTTTGTAAGTTAAATATTACTTGTATATTTTAACATACTGAGCAGTTGAATGTTTCTTTAAAAAAATAGTATACAGATTCAGAATAATTAATCATATAATTTGCTTTCTGTCTCTGAAGTGCCATTATATCTTTTCTAGCTTCATTTCTTCTATTTTCTTAAAGAATGATGCCCCTTATAAACGGCAAAAATATTCTTTGCAACACAAAACAGAAAACTAGAAGCAAAATTAAAAATAATATTTTGTTGGTCAGGATTTTTGGTGCTTCAGAATAAAAACTACCATATAGTGACAGGTTAAATGTACCAAGGACCATCCTGTCCTTTTAAAGACAGGAATTCACCAACTACACTTTGTCCTTTGACAGAATCACTATACCATAGGAACTATTGTTTAAATTTTCTTTATATATATCTAAGACAAAGGTGTCAAACTTGATTGCCTTGAGGGCACATCAGTGTTGTGTTTGACTTCGGGGGGGGGCAGGGAGGGCATGTCCAGGTTGGATGTGGCCAGGGGGGCATGGCCAGCTCGATGTCACTCATATCGGGGGCACCTGTGGTGGCTCTGGCAGGCTTGGGGGATCTTCCTGCAGCCCTCTGCCACTGAAAATTAGCTCCATTTTCAGTGGCAGAGACACCGCGGGCCGGTCCTTCGCTATTTCCAGGGCAGCCTGCAGGCCACATCTAAGTACCCCGCAGGCCAAATCTGGCCTGCAGGCCTTGAGTTTGACACCCCTGATCTAGGAGAAGATCAGGGATGTCTGGTGATCCAGGAAGAGTCCTCTCTTCCTGGACCACCAGACATCACGTGGGATCAGGCCAGGCAGCAGGAACTGCCACTGTTATTTTGTTATTCTGGCCAAACAAAAGAAGATTGTCCATAATTACACACCAGACAATCGGCCTCATAAGTTATGTCTTTTTAAAAATATTATTTGCTGTGATAAGATTCGAGTTCATGTAGATGAATGGGCTGCAATTAAATGTGTTGTGCAGATAATGCAAAAGTATGCGAGGCACCTGCCCCAAAATATTTATCCCAAAGATATTGTTAATGAAATTGAAGTTGTATAAGTGCAAACTCTCCTGTACAATGTTGACATGACTAGTTTGATGTATTTTGGTATGTATTATATGCCCACTATCTTTTCGTGTCTTGTTTTGGAAATGTTAATCTTATTTAGGCAGTAAAGAAGCACCAAAAGTCACAGATATTTCTCCAAGGTACTTGGTACACAGACTGCAAAAATACATACCAGATTTGTACTTCAGTTTTCTTTGACAGAAAAAAAAGACACTTCCTATGTTAAGAATTATATGGACCAATATGTACATCAGACTTTGTCAATAGTGTTATATTTACCCTCATATTAGTCTACTCCATAATTTTTACTCCTCAAAAATCACTATGTTTAAAAAAGGTAAACGATGTGAGATAGATCACAAAGATTTGGGACTATGTTTTCTCAATACAACTTACATAGTTACCCATTTTTTTTATATACTACCAACTCTAGCATAGACATGGCAGGCCTATTCCTTGGTGGCCAGTTAGAAAGAAATTTTGAACAAGAGGTCTTTTTTTTTTTTTTTTTTGGCAGCTTAACAGTGTTTCATCTTTTTTTTTAATTCTGCAATTTATTTATTTTTGTTTGAGATGTTGTCAGTGTGTTTAACTGTTCTCATTCCATTTTTTTATTGCAACTCTTAACTACCTTGCAAATCAGTGAAATTAAGGGGTAGGATATAAATATTTTAAATTCATTTTGAGATATAAATGAGGAAATCAATAAGTTTGTTCTACTGAAAGATCATGAGAAGCATATGAATCTGAGTTACAGCTTTTCTTGTAAAGGTACAGCCTTTAATTTCTACAAGCATAAAATCTTAGAAAAAAACATAGCAAAATATTAAATCAAAACATGATTGATTCTGAAAGTAATACATTATAAAAGACATACTTTAAATGTGTCAGAATAACCAAATGTATCTGGAGGCATAATAAACATTAAACAAATCTTCTGAAACACTTTTATCAATGATCCATACAGATCTGTGCTGAAGAAAACTTGAAAACATGTTGCTCAGAAATAGCCTTGTTACATATGTAAGAATATTAAAAATAGTGCTGGATAGTGTGAAAAGCTGACTGTGAGAAAATAAGGAGGCTATTCTGTGGTAACACTTCATCTCTGGAATGTTTTCCCCATTAAAGTTGGAGCAGTGTTAAAACTATTATCATTTTGAGGGCAGATTAAAAGATACTAGATTGTTCAAGCATTTTTAAGTGGTGTTCTGATGTATAGCAAGAAGTTTCATGTTGAATCAGCCCAAAGGCACACTGAATATCTGGTAAGTGTAGAAGTGATGCTGAAAGTGGTAAACAGTTTTCAAGTTACATGAAACAAGCTACTGCAAATACCACCTATATTTGTTCTTTAAGTAATACTAATGGCTAATCAAAACAATTAAAAACTGAAAACAATACTAACATAATTTCACCAGTGGTGAAATCCAATTTTTTTTACTACTGGTTCGGTGGGTGTGGCTTGGTGGGCGTGGCATGGCTTGGTGGGCGGGACTTGGTGGTTGTGACAGGGGAAGGATGCTGCAAAATCTCCATTCCCACCCCACTTTGGAGCCAGCCAGAGGTGGCATTTGCCGGTTCTCCGAAATGCTCAAAATTTCCTCTACTGGTTCTCCAGAATCTGTCAGAACCTGCTGGATTTCATCCCTGATAATTACTCTTACAAATAGAGGCTAATTGTTCCATACACGAGCACAGTCAACAAATTTTCAGTAATATCTCTCCATGTTTTGGTTGATAGTGCTGACCTAACTTTTATTTACTTTTAAAGTTATTTTGTGGTAAAACAGGCTACACATTCTGAAGCCCCTATGCCCTATATCAGGCTCTCAAGCTTGCGGCTTGTGGGCTGGATGCGTCATGCTCTAGCCCTGCCCACACCCATTTTAGCGAAGGGGGAAAAAGTTGTGATACATCATGTGACGTCATCGTGACAACACGAGTTTGACACCCCTGCCCTATATGATTATCTTCAAAGCTTTGCCTGTGGCTCCAAAGTCTCTCAGATTTTGCCACCAAACTTTAATTCTTATTATACAGAAGAAAAAAAATAGAGATTTATAATATTACATGATTTAAAGTAATCATATTACCTATTAACCGTATGCAATAAATGTGGTGGAATGTTGTCTGAATTCTCAGGAGGGAAGGGCTGTACTCTAGAGGGCAAAGAGACATTGAAACTTAGATAACTTAGTCAGGACAAACAGAGTTAAGAAGGCTCCCCCCTAAGAATTCTCAGAGTATATTAAATACTAAAGTAGTTGCTTCAGTAGTTGCTTTAGTTTGACACGATTTCTGTCTATAGATGATGAACAATAAAGGAAATTGCTCAATTCCACATGTCTTTCTTGGTTCTTGACATCTGACAATGTTGCATAACAACATTACAATTTAAATGCATATTAAATCAGGTACATCTCCTGATCTAATTTGTTTCTTCATCCTAGTCCATCCTATTCGTTGGACTGCTGACTGCAACATAACTCATATAGTCAATGTGTCTCCCACCCTTTCCAAAGCATTAAAGTTTTTAAAATGCACACACATACGCATGCACACACACAGAGATATAAACACAGTTAGCAAGATCTGATTAAAGTTAAGCACAATTAAGTCCTGCCTTTTTCCTGAAAAGGTTTAAAATATGCACTGAAGTTTCACCTGCAGAAAATCAATAGGTCTTGAAAATGCATAAAGTAAAAAGATTGCCCTTTTACTTTCCTCTAGTGGTAACATCATGTCCATTTTAATTCAGGAAGACCTCTAACTTCATGATGGTTGCCGATATTGATATATAAAAATTATGTATACATTTATAGCTGTATAATTTCTAAACCCTTCCAGTGAAAAAGATGTCAAAGGGCCATTCTACCTATGTAATACAAAGTATTGCAGGTCAGTGAAATTTCTCCCAAAATAAGCTAAGAATAACAGATAACTATTGTTCTACTACAACCGGCAAGCTTTCCCGATAACACAAGTGGGAAAGACACCATTGTTTGAAACATTAAGGAATCTATTACACCATTTAAATATTATTTTAGCTTTTGTTTTGTCACAAATGCCGAAACCAATTTACCAAAATGCCAATCAAATTTTGCCATGTAAGTAACCTGCTTAGGAACATGGTGTACTTCTTCTTTTTTTTTTTTTTTTTAGAAAAGTGATCATTATTTCAATTCGTGTTGCAGTGAAAATCTTTCCAGGGTAAATCTCAGTTGTTCACTTTGGGGCATCATTAGAACGAATTGACATGTCCAGTACAATCAGAGATGTCACATTGTTCTACATCCACCAGTGAATATAACAAATCCAAATATAGTGCTCACCTAGTAACACCAGGAAATAAAGCGTGTGTATTAGAAGCAGTGTCACAAAAGATCATGGTGCATGAATAATTGAGAGTTTAGGTCATAAAACTGTCACAGTTAAAGTTGCCCAAGGACATTAATACATCCTATCACAGATAGATTAAGAAGATACACTAAGTGAGCAGAACTGTATTGCCTCTCTCAAACAAAAGAAGAAAGGAGCAACCTTTCAACCGAAGCATATGCATGAAATTAAATTGAATGCCATCTAGTGACTAAGCTATATAATGACACTATCCACAGGAATTCTGTGATGTGTGGTCATTAAAAAGAGAAAGTGCATCACTATTAATCTAGGACGATAATTGAGAAGGAAGGAAGAAGAATAAAACTTAATGCCCATCTACAGTATGTTTAAAAAAAGAAAAGAAAGTAGTGCTCATACAAAATCCATCTATGAGAAATCTAGTCAACCTAGATGGCATTTTCTGGTTTATCAAAAATAAGTAAAAAATTGAAATATTGAGAACTCGTGGAAAATATTCCTCACCATGGTCTTGATGTGCTGAGAACGCTAAGATTAAATACATACATACATACATACATACATACATACATACATTTCCTGACAGTTAGAACAATTAATAAGTGGAACAACTGCCTCCAGAAGTTGTGGTTGCTCCAACACTGGAAGTTTTTAAGAAGATATTGCATAACCATTTGTCTGAAATGGTGTAAGGTTTCCTGCCTAAGGAGGGGGTTGGACTAGAAGACCTCCAAGGTCCCTTCCAACTCTGTTATTCTGTTTCCAAATAAAAAAGAAAGAAAGAAAGAAAGAAAGAAAATATTATTAAGAAACAAACTTTTTTTTAAAAAAAAAAGAATTTGGTTCTGCTGTACAATATGCATTGCCTTTGTACAAAACCTTTGAAGAGAGACAAACAACACAGCCAGTGTTGTAGCGTGGGAATAATGAGAGGCACAAGCAGGCTAGTAACAACAGCTCTTTAATTCAGGGTGAGACTTCAGCAAAGGAACACAGGCAACAGCCC
This sequence comes from Arizona elegans, assembly GCA_022577455.1. Lineage (NCBI taxonomy): Eukaryota > Metazoa > Chordata > Lepidosauria > Squamata > Colubridae > Arizona > Arizona elegans. Next base: position 146,153,030 of record JAKOOJ010000001.1, on the reverse strand, counting down.
TCTTTATATACTTTTCAGGGACGACCAAGAACCAATCAGAATTCACTGTACATTTGAATTGCCCGCACAAAATAGATACATACATAACACCCCTCCACTCCCAGAAGGCACTTATTCTATCGATTTACATATTTACATACAAAATCATGCAGGTGACCAGGGTGTGTCTTAATCCTGGTTGACCTGCGCAGTTCAGTTGTTGGCGAGGCGTCGAGCCGGTCGGAGGGACCTCCTGTCTCTCCCGGCTCCGCCATGGAACCTCCTGGATTTCTCCGGAGGTGTGGCTATCTCCGGCTGGGAGTGTCGGCTCGCTGGGGCGGCGCTGGAACTCAGGGTTGCCAGATAAGTATTCCAGCTTACTCGGGCTTGAGGTAGCTGTGTCAGGAAGACCTTGGAAGTTAGGACATGAGTTTTCATTTTGTAAACATTTACGCAATTGATCTATATGCCTCCTCCAGATTTTACCATGCCCTATATCGACTGTATATGACTTTGGGCCGGTAATTCCTACGATGGTTCCCTCTACCCATAAGGGCCCATTGGTGTAACTTCTAGCAAAAACTGGTGTTCCTACTTGGAATTGTCTTAGTCCTCCCCCTTCCCCCTTGAAGCTATTGGGGGAGTAATTGGGATGCAGTGGGTCGAGAACACATCTTAGCTTTCGGCCCATTAAGAGCTCGGCTGGGCTGCGGCCCAAGGTGGGGCATGGGGTGGCGTGCTGTACCACTAAGAACTCATCTATTCTAGCCTGCCAGTCCCCGGCATCAAGCCGGGACAGAGCTTCTTTGGCCGTTCTTACAAATCTCTCTACAAGGCCATTAGAAGCCGGATGAAAAGGAGCAGATAATGCATGTCTTATGCCTAATTCAGCTAGGTAGCCTTCAAATTGAGTTGCTGTGAATTGGGGCCCATTGTCGGATACCAGGGTGTCCGGCAACCCGTGTGTTGCGAATAATTTTCTGAGTACTTTGATTATGGCCTCAGAAGTGGTAGATGGCATTAGGGCAATTTCGAGCCACTTAGAATATGCATCTACAATAATTAGAAAGTTCTGGCCATGGAATGGGCCAGCGAAATCAATGTGAATCCTCCCCCATGGCCCTTTTGGTTTTTCCCATTCATGAACAGGAGCTATGGGCGGATCTGGGTGGAACTCCTGGCAGGGCCTGCACTTCCCCACCCACTCACTGACATCTTGGTCGAGATGTGGCCACCAAACATAACTATGAGCAAGGCCTTTCATGCGAATGATACCAGGGTGTCCCTCATGCCACATTTCCAGAACTCTGTGCCTTAACCGCGAAGGAATGACCACCCTGTCTCCCCACAACAAGCAATCCCCCAACATTGACAGTTCATTTTTTTTTGTTAAAGTACAATTGGAAATTACCACCGCCCACCTTGGTAGGCCAACCCCTCGTTACCCAGCCCATTACAGTGCACAAAACAGAGTCTCTGGCAGAAACACTCACCACCTCGTTTGAAGAAATGGGGCCTGGGGAAACAATGTTAAGCAGTAGAACCGGGGCTTCCGGGGTTGGGTTGTCCAACAATTCAGGCAAGGGGCATCGGCTGAGGGTGTCAGCATGGTCTAAAGTTTTTCCCGGCCGGTGGAGCAGTCTGTACGAGTACGCAGCTAAGAAAATAGACCATCTGGTCATCCGGGGGGAAAGAGCAGCCGGGGTCGGTTTATCTCCAGCCAAAAGCCCCAAGAGAGGCTGGTGGTCCGTAATAAGTTCAAAAGTGCGGCCAAACAAATTGTTATGTATTGATACATTTCAGCGGGAAATTCAAACCTGCCTAAGTTGCTGATTGGCTGACAGCCTCTCCAGGATTGTATATAAGGAGGGCTGCAGCCTCAGAGTTTTTGCTGAAGTCTCACTGTATATTAAAGAGCTGTTGTCACTTGCTTGCTTGTGCCTCTCGTTATTCCCAAACCACTTCACAAATACTCGTGAAACTTCTTGACCCCAGCTACAGTCGCTAGTGCCTCCCTATCTAGCTGGCTATAGTTTCTTTCAGCACTAGACAAAGTGTGAGAGTAATAGGCGATGGGCGCCTCTAACCCGTTCGGCAGTCTATGGCTTAAAACCGCACCTACACCAAAGGGGGAAGCGTCACAGACCAACACTAGAGGTAGTTTGGAATTGTATTGAATGAGGAAACTGTCCTCAGACAAAAGTCTTTTTACAGCGTTGAATGCGGCTGCTTCTCGCTTGCCCCAAACCCACGGAACGTTTTTTCCAAGGAGTCTGTGCAGAGGCTCCGCAACGGTGGCTTTGTGTTTCAGAAACATCGTATAGAAATTGAGAAGGCCCAGGAAAGCCTGCAGTTCGGATTTTGACTTGGGGGTGGGCACGCTTTGGATGGCCCTAACTTTGCTTTCTGTGGGGTGAATGCCCGTGCCGTCGATTCTGTAGCCTAAGAATTCCACTGATGGAACAGCTATCTTGCATTTTGTTCGCTTGAGTTTAAGTCCCGCTTCTCTGAACCTCGTTAGGACTTGTCTAACCCTCTGGCCTAACTGAATCTTGTCTTGGCCACTAATCAAAATGTCGTCGAAATACGGGACGACACCTGGGAGGCCTTGTAGAAGGCGCTTCATTGTGCTTTGAAAGAGTCCTGGGGCGATGCTGACCCCAAACTGAAGCTTGGTGCATTTAAAGGCACCTCTGTGAGTTACTATTGTTTGTGATTCTGCCGTAGCGTCATCTACTGGCAGTTGCTGGTACGCCTGCGCAAGGTCTAGTTTTGCGAATAACTTGCCAGGCCCCAGGGAATGTAGCAGATGGTGGACTATCGATAGGCGCTCTGCTGCAACGCCTTGTTAATCGAACATTTATAGTCGGCGCAAATTCTGTTTGAGCCATCTGATTTGACGGGCGTGACTATTGGGGTTTCCCACTTAGCGTGATCTATGGGAACTAGCACCCCTTGCTTAATGAGCTTGTTGAGCTCCGCATCAATTTTGGGCTTTAAAGCAAATGGAACTCGTCTTGCTTTCAGTCTGATTGGCGCTACGTTGGGGTCTAAATTAAAGGATATAGGGGTCCCCACGTATTTGCCTAGAGTCTCTTCGAAAATGTCCCAAAACTCGTGGAGCAGGGTTTCTTTAAGTGATGATCCGTTGATGCTGTGAACGCCCGTGAAGCCCATACCGAGGGCCCAGAACCATTTCATGCCCAGTAGACTTGGCAGGGGCTTGCTAATGACGGTCAGGGGCAGCTCTTTCTGGAACTCGCCGTAGGTGACCCGGAACGTGCCCATGCCTTCAATGGGAACTCGGTTTCCCTGGTAGTCGAGTAGGCGGATTTTCTGATGGGACAGCTGGTTCTTCTGAAGCTTGGGCAGGAGTGCCTTGAGTGTTGACCAGGACATGATTGATAACGTAGACCCGGTATCGATTTCCATTTCGCACGATTTGCCATCGATTTCTACTTTCGTGTAGACTTTCTCATCGTCGGTTGTGCTGGCTTGGCCGATTCTCATGCTGTAGGTCTCCCGCTTTTGAGGTTCGCGCCGTTTTCTCGCGCCGTCATCTTTGATTGGCTGTTTTGAACGAGCCGGTTCTGGTTGGTCGCGGTAGTCACGTGGCTTTCGACTACGCGGAAATTGAGCTCTGCAAACTCGTGCTAGGTGGCCTTTCCTGTCGCAACGCTGCAAATGGCTTCTCTGTATTTACACAAATTTTTCTCGTGCTCCCCGCCACAGCTAAGACAGTTCTCATGGCAGCGGCTTTGTTCGCTCAATTTCTTCTGTATGGAAGACGTCCTCGTCCGACTCTTCCTCTGTGCTGGTTCGCACCTCTTCTCTGTGTACGGGGGCTGTTTTCGGCCCATCTTTGCTTGAACTGGGTCGCTGCAGTGCTTCTGAAGCTTTCGTTGATGCCTCATGTGCTTGGGCTTCGTCTAGCGCGCCGGCTAGCGTTAGGTCTGGCTTGGCTAGAAGACGCCTTTGTAACCGGGTATCTCGAACCCCACAAATCAGTTGTTCAAGCAACGCGTCATCTAAGTCTCTGTAGTCACAATGCGTTGCAGCTTTTCGAAGCGCGGCCACATAAGCACTGACCGGCTCTCCTTCTTTCTGAACTCGTTGCCGGAGTTCGTAGCGCTGAATGAACTTAGACGGAACAGGAGCGTAGTGGGCTCTCAGGTTGGCCTGAAGGACATCCCAGGGAACCGTCTGGACTGGGGTTGGCTCGCAGAGGGATTCGGCCATCTCGAATACGTCTGGCCCGCAGTGGCTTAAGAACAGAGCCCTTTTTCTGTTCGCCGAGAGCCCTTGCATTTCGCTCGCTTCCAGGGAGCACTCAAACCTGGTCAGATACGATCCCCATTTCTCTCGGGACGGGTCGAAGGGTTTGGCGGAATGTAGGCAGACATGCCGTGTCTCCGTGTTCGCTAGTCACCCTGGCTGAATCTCCAAGCTCTTTTTGAATTGCCTCTTGTGGCCTCTATCCCACCTTCGTCGCCAATGTTGTAGCGTGGGAATAACGAGAGGCACAAGCAGGCTAGTAACAACAGCTCTTTAATTCAGGGTGAGACTTCAACAAAGGAACACAGGCAACAGCCCTCTTTATATACTTTTCAGGGGCGACCAAGAACCAATCAGAATTCACTGTACATTTGAATTTCCTGCACAAAATAGATACATACATAACAGGCAGGGTCATGCTGAGAACTGAGCAAAAGACCATCACATAACCTTCTGTTCCAAACCAGACAGTATAGCCAACTATTTTCCACAATATGTTTTTGGGTGTATACCAAACATTTAGAAGAAGATCAGGAAATGCTTTGAGGTCCTGAACCCCACTGATAGGGAGCTAGAGGAACTATGGAATGAAATCAAGGAGATGGTTAAGAATCAATGTGAAGAGACACTGACAAAGACCAAGAACCAGAGGAAGGCTACTGGATGTCAGAAAAGACTCTTTCAGTCCTGACTGAGAGTGCTGCCTGCTTCCTGGAACACTACTTATCTTATTGGCACATCCCTATGAAATAGTTTCATGATTTCCAGTTGTGTTGGAGATTTCTCCTTCCATCGTCCCCTTAGGTAATGTTCCTCTCCAGTTTCTATAGTATCTGGGATACATTTTTGGACAATCCCCTCATTTGCTGGTAAGTGCAAAGACTTGACTGCCTTTTGATATGTCTGGGCATGCAGAAATGGAAGCTTAGTTAAGACTGCATTCTTCTCTCAGCATCTTTTGTGACCTGTCTTTCCAAAGGTTTAGTTGGGACTTTTATAAATTATGAGTGAGATTTTTTTCCCCTGTAAAACATTGATTCCATTGTTTCCTCAGAAATGGAAAAGGTTTTGTTTCAAGTTGTTTCTTCTGCTTTAATGAGCAAAAACATTTTTTAAAAAGTAAAAACATACTGGTCCTGGAGAATCATGCTTAAATAAGAATAATAAGTGGGGATTTGTATGTCTGTGTATGTGTGTGTGTGCATGTACTTTCAAATCATTGTTGACTCTTGGTGGCTGCATGGATAAATTCCTGAAGAGGTTCTTTTTTTGAGGGGGGGGATTTTGGAGGTGGTTTGTCTTTGTTTCCTTACTAGAGTCAAGTGGGTGTGACCAGCCCAAGATCACCCAGCTGCCTTTGTGGCAAAGGCAGGACTAGAACTCATAGTCCCCTGATCTGTAGCCAAGTTCTTTGAATAAACAACTAGCTCAATAACAAGTAAGACCATTATTAATTCTACTACAGCAATTGAAACATTTCTTTTTTCTTTTTATTATCCTATAATCCTTTACTTTGGGGTGGGGTCAGGACAACTGAATGGTTTACTGGCTGGATGTCCTTCCTGATGCCTATGCAGAGTTTGCAGCAGATATTTTCTCTTTGTGCCTTAATAGAGAAACACCTGTTGCTGCCTAGGATTTCAACCTTCTGAGTGGGAGGCAGGTGGCTTCACCTCTAGGCCACAACACAATAATTGAAACACTAATGCAACATTATGATTTTTCCAAATGTTCAGAGTATTTTACTTGCATTGTTTAGTTCTCATTAAGATAAATGTCCCACATAGCAGGAAAACAGAATATGAACAGGCTGGGAGAGAAACTGAGACTTGTCTGAGGCCATTTATGAAACAAGGAAAAAGTTTCATTCAAACTGGGTAGTTTCTAATTTACAGCTTGAGGCCATAGCTACTACATTATACCAATGGATTATCAGATCTACAGAAACAGTGTTCTCCTCCTCCTCCTCCTCCTCCTCCTCCTCCTCCTCCCCCCTTGATATCAATTTGCCAGAATGTTTAATTTTACAGCAATTACTTAAATAATGGGACAGAATGGTTCAATATCATGCTAAATAAGAAAGGCCACCAGGGGAGAGACATTGTTCTTGGTATAAAAACCTGCTAATATGTGAAGGTCCCCTTAATGTAATGAAGCGGGCTCTGATAGATGACCACTGGATAACTTTCTATTCACTCTATTCTAAAAAGCAATGCATCTGGTTGGAAAAAGTACAAACTCAGCCAAAATCCTTTTGGTTCCTCTAGGAGGCCTCTAAGTTGTCAGAAGAAAGGAACTATTCTAATGACATACAGCATAAAGGTTGGTTAGGTCAAGGGGATCCACATGAGTTAAAATTTGTCTATTGTCAAAAGCTGATTTGAATCTATGCTTCAGTAACTGTTTGCAAAGAAACTCTGTAATAAGGAAATGTCAATTAAAAATGATAAATGTATATGACCATATGAATTGCTGAGTTAACAGAATCCTTTGTCTAGAAGGGTATAAAACCATTGTACCTAATTTCTGTCTTTGTTCAACGCTTCATGTACAGAGCCTTGAACCTATTGCGCAATATATAAAATCTGTCTCTGATTAATCTAAAAGTTGTGTTTGTCTTATTAAATCCACAACATTTATGGCACCCCAGATGGGACTACAAGGCAGAGAACTTTTGTTCTACCAGACAGCCTGCCTCGGCGGGAATCGACGCCTCCCCAAGGAAAATCCACTGGCCGGCCATTAGGACTCCTTTGAAGTCCACGGAGATTCAGTGAGGAGGTGCCGTAAACCCGCTGACGAAAACAGGCCAGTCAAGAATCCTTGAAGGTTGATCAGACACAGAGACTCAACATAAATACAAAAAAGAAAGAAAGAAAAAGAAAACAGGTAAGTATAAATCAGAGAGTTAAAGTCTCTCTGTTTAGAGGTACCTACCCTTTAAAGGGGTGGAAGAGTGGGATTTGATCAATCCCCTGGGAGACCAGGTGGCATCCTGAAGTCTCTGGAATTGGAATTAAGGAACTAAGTATTGTGTGTAATCTTATGTGTGGTAAGAGAAGAACTAATTGCAGTGTTATAAATTTTCTGATAAACTGACATTCTTAAACAGCCAGAGTTTACTGTTCTTCCCTCCCGGGGTTTAGCAGGCAGTTAAAAAGGTGAAGCCTGTCTAAATGGGAAAACAGATATGACTTGATCAATTTGGTATGATTTCTGTTAAATATATATATATAATGATAGTGTGTAAATTTGAATGGAATTTAATTGATTGTGATATGTGTGGCTGCCAGCAAAGTAGATTTGTGCTTGAGGCTGTGGGAGATATTTGAGATTATTGTAATGGTTGGATTGTATGAAGTGGGATTTTTTGTATGTGAAATTGGTTTAAACAAGAAGTTGATTTCAGTGCAAATGTGAATGCCGGTGTGTTGAGAATGTGAGAAATTAGAAAGAAATGCAGAGGGTTGTGTTGTTGAAAGGAGAGGCGAAAGGAAGATGAGAATTCTATGTACTTTAAATATTTTTTTCCCTGTATTTTCCCCCCACCCCCTTCCTTTGGAAGAAAGAAGCAGGAAAAGGGTGGGCTGCGGACAGCATGTCTCTCTGCTGAGCAGAGAAAGGAGGGGGAAGTGGGTGATCGGCTAATGCTGTTGCTGCTAGGTCTCTTTAATTTGCATATGAAAACTTTTCTGCTCTGAATACAATTTTGATTTTATTTTTTCTGGAAATTTTTGGAGGTTTAAAAACGCTTCATTAAACCTGTACTCAGAATCCAGTTATTTCGCCAGGCTGGGTTAGCAACATAATTTTAAATCGGATGTTTTAAATTTCTGGGGTTTTAAATTGAGCCGAATCCATTTAATATTTTTAATTATTTTAAATAGGTGTTTGTCTTAAACAAAATAGGCTGTACACCGCCTTGAGTCCTTCAGGAGAAGGGTGATATAGAAATAAACTTATTTTTATTCTTTTTTTTATTCTATGTCTGCGTGCATTCTGCATACTTAACAGATGGCACGTTTGTTCGTTTGTATGTTTGTTTGTTGTTTATTTTTTTGTTTGTCAGTAGCATAAACTGCTGCCCTTTTTGGGAATTGTCACAGAGATGAGTTGGAAATTGCGATGTGTGGTGGGAGAGATTCAGTGGCATTTTTGTCTAAAATGATTGGATTCTGCCTCAAGAATATGCTTGTTTTTGTTCACTTCAGTTTGCGGGGAGATTAGATAATTGGTGCTGAGGAGCTAATTTGTTTATAGAAAAGATATACGGTAGTTGAAAGGTGAGAGGAAGTTTTAAGGGAAGTCAGAAAGTTGCCTTTAAGTTTGTCTACACAGACTTGTGCTGGCTTGGAAATCAGGATGGCAGTGGTAGGAGGAATTGAATGTTATAATAAGAAGGAGTTAGAGAAAGTAGAATTGATGGAAAGGAGAAGGTATGTGATTTGTTTTTGGAAAGTTATGGAAGTTGGCAGAATGAAATGTGGAAGTGCTAAGAAGTAGAAGTGGTGATATGGGCAGGGAAGACAGCGTTAAAGATTGCCCGATCCAAAGAAGAGAAGTGGTGTTTTTTCGTTGACAGAGATCAGATTAAGTGAACAAAGCATTTGAATACACTTAATCAGTGAAGGGAGTGTTGGAAGATTTGAGAAGCTCAATATTAAAAGCACAAGAAAATTCCCCTAAAGAAAATAGGCAGAAACTCAGGCAGAGTTCAGCCCCCACCTTTACCAATGGGCCATTAAGAAACTGCCACCTTATTTCCACAACAAAAGGAAGAATAAAAGATGTGTTTGTTTGTTTCTTGCTTGCCTTACTAGGAACAATAAAACTGATTCCAGGAGTTTTGAATTCAGGAAGGGAAAGCTCTGCCTTTCAGCAATCTTTAAAGGGAAAGACTCCCCCCCCCCAGGAGAAAAAACAAAAATCACTCCTGATAGAAAGGAGGGGTGGCATCTCCGCCTCCATCTATAAACAAGCAAGAATTAAGATAATTCTATGCAAAATTAATTGAATCTGGACCTTGGAGTTTGAAATGGGAGGGACATGAAAGAGGAAGCCTTGAAAATTTGAAACAGGCTTTAACCAGGGCTCCTGTATTGGGTTTGCCAAATTTGGAAAAGCCATTCGGTCTCTCTGTAGACACACACACACACACACACACACACACACATACAAATTGAATTGCACGAGGGGTGTTGGCTCAGAAAGTAGGAAATTGACCTTTGAGGGAGCCCTCATTGTAAGCACCCCACATCAAGTCAGAACTATCCTTCAGTGGTGGTTATCTGATTCAAAATTCTAAACAAAAATAAAACAATTTTAATGCAGCACAGATTTGATTTTACCTACAGTTCTCAATTTGAATCAAGCACAATTCTTAACCAACACCAGATCAATGGATCACCTTGGATGAGAACATTATGGTGTTGAAATAATTGGCTTCCATACAAAAATAAGACCAGATTTGGAGGGACACCCCCTGGAGACAAATTGCCTCGAAATTGGTCTGCTCAAACCTTTGAATTGTATTCATTAAATTAAGCTCTATGGACAGGGAGCCTGGATAGCTCAGTGGATAAATGCATTGTAATTTAACACCAGCTGTCTGCAATTACTGTAAATTCGAATCTCACCAGGCTCAAGGTTGACTCAGCCTTCCATCCTTTCTAAGGTAGGTGAATTGAGGACCCAGTTTGTGGGGGGCAATAAGCTGACTTTATGATGGCTATTGCTTAATGCATTGTAACCCTTAGTCTCTGGACATCATTTGGCAAAATATGGGTGGAGTCATTGGGGACTTCAAGCTATTGTACATGAACTTTTAAACTAAGCTATGGTTGTATTGGGATATATCCTTTAGTAACATCAATTATAAACAAATGTTTGGTTTGTAAGAAGGTGAATGAACATGCTGTCAGAAAACAACAGATGGGTAAGATGTATCACCAGCTTTAAGATCATTTCAATGTATTCATGTGGATTTTACAGAATTACCAAAAGTGGGGATTGTAAAATATTTATTTGTCATAGTGAACCACCTCATAGGGTGGGTTGCAGCTTTTATCTGCAGTAATTCTACAGCAACAGTAGTGTCAAGAGTTTTACCCAACCTAGACAGATTATCATCATATGAACTATTGTTTGGAGTAGTTTTCACTACAGGAAGCATATGCATTACTTCCTTGGAAACCAGAGACTAAGTAATGAAACAATATGTGTATAACCTGTCCAGATATTTTGAAGTTTTTAGGAAACAAGGACTATTAGCCCAAACGCCACCTTTGAAGTTTCCAGTCCACAAATTCCACCACGATGATTGGATGTTAATCCAAACTGGACGGAAGTTAGACCCCAAGTGAACGGGTCCAATCTCATCAAGGAAATCCAGTAAAGTTGATGATCCAAAGGATCCAGCCACCAGTGGAAATAGCATTCTTCATCATCTGGACTATTTTTGTATTTCTTAGGATTCAGTGGTTGCCTATGCTGTTTCCCAACTGAAAAGGACTACAACTGCTCACATTCCTTTGCGCACTCGCCCAGATGTATTGGTTTTGTAATTGTGTTTTTAAGATCTTAGAAGGACGATCCTGGATCCACTGGATGAGACTGATACCAGGTGACCATCAGCCCTGCTGAATCACTCCAGAAGCTGATTCTCTACGCACGGCGGAAGATTTGTAAAGAGGACAACTGCCTTCACATTGTACATATACATATTATTAGCTGTAATATAACTCTTTCTTACACATGCTAATGTTATTAGAAGTTTAGGAGTACGTTTTGTGGGTACTTGTTTTTCTAATCTTGCTAGTAATTTTGTTTTATATATATAAGGAACGGTTTTTGTGGTAGACCTAGGATTTTTATTGCTACTCCTGTTTCCCAAACCACATGCACCACTAACCCTTTCCCTGACGTAGTGAGCTTTACACCATAGTTGATTATGATTTGTTTATGGCTTTGGACATTATTCGCACTAGGACTCTCAGGTGAACGTAAGATGAACATTGATTCCCCAAATAGAGACACTTTAGGTCAAGTTCGCTCCCGCCAAAAACGCATTGTCTATGCACGGAGTTCTTACTTTAGACCTAAGTCAACTCCACCACCTAAGGTTGCACTATTGACATTCCCAGCTGAGGGGGGAATAGATAAGGAAAATGGGCCTCTACAACAATTGCATAGAGGAGACTATATATCACGGATTTTGGAATAAAGTCAAGATCTTGTTAAACAGTATGACCCTACTCTAGGTCAGAAATGCTGCTTATGTTTATCTGCTAGCCCTGCATCTTATCATGCTGTTCCTGTCAAACCACAACTCTGGGTTAGAACAAAGGCTACCAGAAATAAACTTTAAGAAGGGAAAGTGGGGTGGATGGAATCTGTCCAAGACCATTTCAACCTCCAGAATTTCCGCTCTGGTTCAACTTAAAGTCCAAATCAGATTTGTGTTTCCTTTTTCCACCTGGAAATACTACCTCTCGATATGTTTTTGAAGGACCAATTCTCAGAGATAAACAGAAGGACCCCTCACTGGAAGTCCCATTGCAACCACTGGCAGGAATGTTTGTGGCAGGGACTTAGGGATCTGGACTAATGCAAGGAACTACTGAGTGCATGCCTTTTCCATAAATCTTCTTATGTGGAAAGGATGCATATTTGTGTTTACCAACAAATTGGACAGGAACATGTAACAAATCAGGTGTGGTCAGAGAAATTGCCAAGGAATTGCAGGATAGGGCTTCCAAGATAGGTCAGAGGTTATAAACAACTGACATGTGGTTTTCTTGGTTGCCTGGATCCGGGTGAATTAATATGGCTGTGGTAGGCCTAGCTTTTATTCCTTATGCAATCCCTATGCTGAAACATCTATCAATAAGAGCAGTAAAGGAGATTCAAGTTGAAAAGGAACTAGCTTTGATAGAACATTTTCTTAATCAACTTGGTCCCTATCCTATGGAAGAACACAAAGATTCTGAGGCAGACCCATATGAGGAAATGGAACCTGTAGAAAGAGGTAGAGAATCTCCCCAAGAATCAAGAGAGTAGAAAAACAATCAAGAACTACCTATCCTTTACTTTTATTAATTATCTTTTGTTAGACCCTATATATGGTAGATTTGTTTATTGGAACCTTGTATACTCAGAAGTTAAACTTATATGAGAATAGTGAAAGTTTCTGCATTGAAAAACTTTCAGAGGGGGGAATAATGTAATGAAGCGGGCTCTGATAGATGACCACTGGATAACTTTCTATTCACTCTATTCTAAAAAGCAATGCATCTGGTTGGAAAAAGTACAAACTCAGCCAAAATCCTCTTGGTTCCTCTAGGAGGCCTCTAAGTTGTCAGAAGAAAGGAACATTCTAATGACATACAGCATAAAGGTTGGTTAGGTCAAGGGGATCCACATGAGTTAAAATTTGTCTATCGTCAAAAGCTGATTTGAATCTATGCTTCAGTAACTGTTTGCAAAGAAACTCTGTAATAAGGAAATGTCAATTAAAAATGATAAATGTATATGACCATATGAATTGCTGAGTTAACAGAATCCTTTGTCTAGAAGGGTATAAAACCATTGTACCTAATTTCTGTCTTTGTTCAACGCTTCATGTACAGAGCCTTGAACCTATTGCGCAATATATAAAATCTGTCTCTGATTAATCTAAAAGTTGTGTTTGTCTTATTAAATCCACAACACCCTAACATTCCATGTGTTGGTATAGATTAGAATAAAATGATAAACACACTTTTATCATTTATGATTTATTTAGACCTGCCACCGCTCAGTGAATTAGTTCATGCCAAGATACATGAATAGAAATGTCAATTCCTTCACTTCCCAGCAGAAATGGGAGAACCTTGGTGGCGCAGTTGACTAAGTGCTGTTAAAGTAGCACCAGCTGCCTGCAATTATTGCGAGTTCAAATCTCACCAGGCTCAAGGTTGACTCAGCCTTCCTTTCGAGGTGGGTAAAATGAGGACCCGGATTGTGGGGGCAATAAGCTGACTGAATAAAAAAGAACACCGCTTGGGGGGGCCCGAAAGCCCTACTAAGCAGGTATATACAAAAGTATGAAGGCTATTGCTTAATGCATTGTAAGCCACCCTGAGTCTCCGGAAAAGGGCAGCATATAAATCGAATCAATCAATCAATCAATCAATCAATCAATCAATAAATTGGTTTCAGCTGGGAACTGTGAGCATTCTAGATCAAGCCAAGTCCAAAAATGCTAGAGAATTCTTGGAAGCCTGCCACTCAGACAAATCAGCCATCAAGAGGCATATAGACAGAAACATCTATGTTCCATTCAAAAGTGACAATAAAAAACCAAAAAGGAAACAAAAAGACCTAAACACCTCCTGATGATGATGGTGTTACCTAGTTTGGTAATTAAATGTCTGCAAGAAAACAACCAAGTTCAGAGAGCACTAAGGCCCCCATAGAAATGGCAGCTTTATGAGGTGTTTTCCTCTTTCTAAATACACCAATTAAGTCAAAATGGATATGCGTAGGATGTCTTGATGCTTAGATCACACAGGTTTGTTTCCTTCTTTGTTAACTGCAGTTTTTAATTCTTCCGCATGTTCATCTAAGGGAAAGAATTGCCCTGTGCCCTAGCATACAAGCTTCATCATTTCTGTTTGCATTTGAAGCAAGTGCAAGTAATTTATTCCATTTAGCCATACCCTGAAAACATAAATGCTTTAAAAAAAAAAAGACAAGAAAGGGGAAAAAGAGAGAAACTCTGCTGAAAGCAATTATAAAACTTGAAACTCTGAACTATTGAACTGCATGCACCAGCACCATCAGCAATGCTAAATTTGAGCAAATTGGATTAAACGTTTTCATGCAGAAAGTTCTAATAATTTGGGCAATAGTGTTCATTAACTCCCAGTTACACCATTTTAATTTGGATACACTTTGTGTATAGGCTTTGTTTGATTTGGTATATTTTCCAAAAGGGGGGGGGGATGAAAAATTAGAAACATAGATCATAGGTAGGGAGAAACATTTATTTTAGCATTATTTTAGCAAAATTACACTCAAACATTTCACATCTCCCATTCTACTGCAATATTTGAGGCTACACATTTATTAACTGTGAATTTGATTATTTGTAATGAATGATTATCAAAATAACTCAATAACTGTTGAGACAAATGCTTTGAGGAAGAAAAAAATTAGAAGAATAACTTGCACGATTAAGCCCTAATCATTCATTCAGATTTTGGTACGAAGAAAATAAAACACTTGCTTAATTCTTTTCAGTTGAAACCACTGAGGATTAAAACTGTTTCTTTTTTTTTTTTTAATTGCAAAAGTTTTACAATTACATTTTCACCCCTTTCCCCCCCCCTCAACCCACCCCAAACTTCCCAACCTCCCTAACCCACCCTAACCCTCCCCTCCCCCCGGACTGAGTCTGTAACTGTTGAGCAGGGGGAAACTGCATTTCATGTTTATGTGTGGGGGATCCCCCCCCTGCTGCCTTCCCTTCCTGTTTCTTTGAGGCCATCCTGCCACGTAAGCTAGTTTTTCTGAAGAGGGAAGTTCCTTTTCCTCTCCCACCTCCACAGAGACTTCTAAAAAAGTCCCCCAGATTTAATCAAATAGAAACTGAGGTAAAGCAAAATCAAGTATTAAAAAGGGAGAAATTTTTCTCTTGTTTCTCTTGTTACAAGCAAAGCAACTTTATGGCAACTTAGTAACTTTGTAACAAAGCAAGATGACTTCACCAATCCACACTCGCTGGCTCGTTCACTCTAATGCTGAGCGCCATATTTTTTCAAGTCACTTTCACTCATTTGCATTTTTTCTCAAGTTAAAGAATCAACAAAGCGCTAATACTTGCAATTCCGAGTTTCAGGGTTCAAGTGGATTTCCGCTGCTTATTTAGGTTAATTCCTTTCTCTTTAAGTGTTTCCTGCAGCCCGGAGTCTCAGCAGGTTGGGAGGGAGCCGCGCCTGTTTCCTCCCCAGAAACAATTCCTGGGGGGTTACAGGGGCTCGACCTGTGCCCTGCTATCTCTCCTCCAAGAATCCTTAGGATTTTGAAGTTTTCAAGCCGCTTCTCGATCGCGAAGCGGCTCTACAAGCGGCGGGGCTGGCGGTCCTTCAAAAGGCACCGTCGTCGCCGAAGATAGGGAAACCGGAAGTCCTGGATTAAAACTGTTTCATTTGGCTGGCTGTATTTCCTTATTTTGCAAAAAAACAAAAAAAAAACAAAACAAAAAAAAAAACAAACAGTTGACTGCCATTGTAATCATCAGTAAAAACACTATTTACATAGGAGTTATTAGAAACAGTTTTGCATAAGCTTCTAAGAGCATTTCACCAAGTTTTCAAACAGAAATATTTTAGAATATTCCTTCTGTGAACTTTTCATTTAGTAGTGGCAAGCATTAAATCTAAAAGCTTCTCCATGCAAAGCTGTTCAATGCTATAGATGGACTTGTCCTTCAAGGTAGACCAGGCTAGGAAGCCAATGCTATGTAGGTCAGTACAATTTTTACTGCAAAGCTACAGTAAGAAGATATTGCAAATCTAAATGCTTCTCTCCTTCCCTTCCTTTAACTTTGTGTAAACTAGGGAGTAAACTGGCTCAATGGCTAAGATGCTGAGCTTGTCGATCGAAAGGTCGGCAGTTCAGCGGTTCGAATCCCTAGTGTCACATAATGGGGTTAGCTCCAGTCCCAGCTTCTGCCAATCTAGCAGTTTGAAAGCAAGTAAAAAATGCAAGTAGAAAAATAGGGACCAGCTTTGGTGGGAAGGTAACAGTGTTCTGTGCACCTTTGGCATTTAGTCATGCCGGCCACATGACCATGGAGACGTCTTCGGACAATGATGGCTCTTTGGCTTTGAAATGGAGATGAGCACCGCCCCCTAGAGTCGGGAATGACTAGCATATATGTGCAAGGTGAACCTTTACCTTTTTAAACTGGGCTTGTCAGAAAGGTTTACTCACATTACTTCCTTGGCCTGGACTCAGAGCCCCTTTTACCTGACTGTTGCCTTGGCAGCAACTCTTCCTTTTGTCCTTCAAGGCCATTCCCTTTAACCTCTACAAACCTTCAGCATATGATCTGCCTTTATATATGACTATCTTCATCATTTATAGGATGACTCTTCCCAAACCTCTAACATGCAATGGTCAAGTGGAACAACTATAGTCTCTGGCAAGCCGCACCCCTTATATAAACCCTAACTTCAAATCATGTATAAGATTATGTTTGCTGTGTTGGAAAAAGGACCATTTATGGGCAGTGTGTCTTTTAGCATTTTTCATTAAATTGAAATCCTTTTTAAAAAACCTGATCCTCCCATCCTCCCAAACAGGCCCAAGGTTTGGTCTTGCATCTCTAGACATACATCTGCAACTCTCAGAGGCCAGAATAATCATTTAATGAAGATAGTCTCCTTTCTACCAAAAAAAAACCCCACCCCTCGTTGGTGGGCTGGTTTTTAATGTGATGGAAATGTGATTGATTTGATGTCTCCATTGAAACATGCAAGTCATTTCTTGATGTTATAATCATTAGCTGACAAACAAACTTGCTTCAAAAATTATATAAACATGCAATTTACAAGTTATTCCTTTTAACTCACTACCTCCTCCCTTCTAAGATAAATAAATAACAGTTTCTGAGGAATCAAATAAAAGCCTACCGGCGTGTTGTCTTGGATTATACAAACTTCACATGTTTTGCTAGCATAAGCACAAACCCGTCAGAGTTGCCTCTGAAGGCCAAACAGTTGAGTGATCCAGCATTAGGGCTTTGATGATTCTTTCATGGCTCATTGACACCTAATTAATTCAAACTCCCGTAGATTTGGGGAAAATCAAAAATCTCATTTTTTGTTAAATGGTAAATTTCAGTCCTTTTTTTTAAAAAAAAAAGCAAATAAAACTTTAAAATAACAGATTTTGAAACCTCTCTGGGCAAAATTGTACCTTAGGAGGGACTTATAGCATCTCAGTCCCATTTTTCCTTTCCTAAACATTTGAATCTCATATTTGAAAGAAGCTAGCATTACCAATTGATTATAAAACAAGTCTAATCCCTAATACAGGTCTCCTGCGTGAGCAGGGGGTTGGACTAGATGACCTCCAAGATCCCTTCCAACTCTGTTACTGTTGTCTTTTAATATCCAAATTCTGAGTATTCCAACTAAATTCTCACTGAGAAATTACAACTCACAGGAATTCTCAGCATGTACATTTAGAGGAAGCCCGGTGTTTAAATCCTACAACAGGGTAATGAAACTAGTCTCTCCCAAATGTTGCTCAACTATATATTCCATCAGAATACAACCAATGGAAAGAAAGCTAGTTTTTTTCCTCCCATTTTTCCATTTTAGGTAGGAGAGGTACCAGGACTGAAACTGTACAACAGCCAGATTAAGCTAACATGTGGATGAGTAGTTTGTGTGGTGGGAATCCAGCCCTATTATGAGAATATTGTGTGAATCAGGCCATCATGTTGAGCAGTAATGTTTGGGCTTAATATGTTATATGAACACAAATGTGTTTTCTTAATGTTAAGGATGGGAAATTTAACTGCAATGTACACAAGGTGGCAGAAGGTTTCTTCTACTTTTCCTTAAAAAGACTTCAAAGCTGGAATGGAGAACTATTTGTGGGTCAGGGGCTGCTCTTTTTTTAAAAAAAAAAAATCTGTTTTATGGACAGAACACATAAGAAATTGTATCATAGGTGGTGACAGAATTTTTTGTTCCATTTTAACTGTGTTCAGAGTAATTTTATAATTCCCCTTTTTGATGTTTTCATGCCCATTTTTCTTTAAAAAATCTATTATATTTCCCACAAAATCTTTAAATCACTTGGCTACTGTTTTTCAATTTGCTGCTAGATTATAAAATTTGGGAAGAGGGATCACATATGGACTAGTCATCATCCCATTTTAAAGGATTATGCTACAAAGTACTTTTATCTATTCATTCATTCATTCAGTTTCCACATCACCCATCTCAGTCAATAACTCACTTTTCCTCCTAGCAAATGCACCACATGATGATATCAGGCAAACACCTCTGTCTTTTACTATCTCCAGCAATGCTACAGAAAATAAGTTAATCACCTGTCACCCTTCCAAAACACTCTTGATTCTATGGTTTGGTATGGAGACTTAGTCCTTGTTTTAGGAACACGACGAAAAGAGTTTTTTCCCCTCATAGCTATCTCACCAGCATTTTAGATACATCAACCATTCTCTTCAAATGCTTGATATTCTCTTTCCAATAACTTTACAGAAGACAAAAGCCTGGCAAAAACCTTGGGAGAAAGCCAATTTGCTTATTCTTTTTTCTTCTTCTTTTACTGGCAACTTCTAGGGCTCCACTTTGAGGGGATGGGGGACAAGGGTAGGACAATCTATCAAAAAAGAGAGCCCTGCTCTCTGGCAAAATTCACCTCTCACTCCTATTTATTCAACTGGTCTCCTTTACTCAAGGTTGAGCTCACCTTATACTACCCTGAGGGTTAAGTCAATGGAAACAACAATTTCTATGATCTGAGAGGGATAAACTAACAACAGATTTATTGCCTACTTTAGATAGTAAGATGGGCAGCATATAAATTTAATAAATAACAAGCAGAAGGGCCAGGAGACTTTGGGGAAATGCAATGGTGGTACCAATGGTTTCTACAGCTTTGAGACTACAACTCTGATAAGACTCACAGTATTATACTTTGTTTCCGTGTTCCTGTTTCTTTACTCCAAGAACCTCTCATTCCAATACTGTTTTCTCAGCATCCTCATTAAAAAAAATAGTGCCTGGATGATGCTAAAAAGGTATTCCTAAAACTAAAAATTTGATGGCACTGTCCTAAATATTTCAAGACTTCATTTATAGTTCTCTGGAGAATTTTGGCATGCCATTAATCTTGGAATATTTTGGCAACACTTTTACAACACAGTGGTTAAATAACATCTTTTTTTCAAATCACCACTTTAATAAACTTCAGTGAGCTTTGTTGCTCTCAAGAAATCTACAAACTGTATCATCTTTTCAACACAGGTATCTATTTATTTCAGCCTCCAAAGTCACCACTGAATCTAAAGGATTAATGTTTGAAGCTTTAATGGTCTCCGGTATAGCTGAAGTCAATAAATCTGTCCCTAAGGCTAACAAAGTGCTTCTATGCAAACTATTTCAAGATGAATTTGGGAATAGCCAATTTCTACTTCTCCAAAACACAAGATTCACAAGGGGCTTGAGAAGCCCAAGGGGATTCTGGGGATTTATAATAGGGTTGGCTGCAGAGAATAGAAATTGGGTTCCTTCTGAAAGAAATCTTATTAGAAGGAAGAGTATATGTTTATGGCAACAAAGCATTTGAAATGGTTATCACTACAAAGGCAAGATAAATCAGATTAGAGAGAAGTCAGATTTTTTCAACAATTTTTATACTTCTAATTCTTGCAAAAGAGAACAGAATTGAAATCAGGCAGCAGTATACAGTGTAATATACATATGTGGGCCAAAAATCTTTCATTCTTAAATAAAGAATATGCATTGTAATTGAGCTAAATTGAAATGGGAAGCTGATTGTTATGAATATCTATGCCTCTCTGAAAAGCACTCCAGTATGCTCAATATTTGGTACTCTACTGCCTTCCTTCCATGCAAGATCTTGAAATGGTTCAAGTGAAGGACAGCAAAGAGTTGAACAAAGTGACTAGGACAGTTGGGATAGCAAGCCGGGAATCTCCCAGAAATTTCAAATATCCTGCTCAGTTTTAGAGTCCAGTGCATCAGAAGGATGTAACACCCTATAGATTTCTGCAAACTTATCATCAATGGTGTGATGGATCCAGCCCACCTGGCTTGTGAGAGCCAATTGTTACATACTCTGGAATTTCACAAACTAGTTAAGAGCACAGCTAAGCCAGGACAACCGGTGTGTGAATCAGCTCTGCAGTGGCTAGTGCAGGAGTGAAATCCAGCAGGTTCTGACAGGTTCTGGAGAAAATGTACGGATGCATTTTAATAGACATACCAATATCAGATAGATACTACCTGTTCCATTATGTTGTTTCAAATAGATAATATTATATATTATTAGATAATATAATATATAGACCAGATAATTTATTCCTGGTCATGTGTCGCAATATGAGTCCTATCAAAAACCAGAGTGGATTACTGACATTCTCACTTAAGAACATATTTCGCTTAAATCCAAATTGTTTTGTTTTGTTTCTTTCTCAAGTAATTGGAATAACAAAGTGTTATTCTGCACATTGCTCCTTTTAAATGTGTCTTTCCTACTATATTTAAAGCATGTTCTAATTCTACTTTCCCATACTGAAAATTTGCTGCCCCCAATTCAAGGGAGTATCTCATTTTAATAGTTTAAAGTTATGAGAGATACATCTTATTATTTACTACCCAGAAATGGCAAAGGTAACAAAAATGAGAGAATTAAATTTGAGGATGTTCATACTTGAAAGTCTTTAATCACTTAGTTATCTATTTCTCCCCTCCAGAAGCAGTTTTCTTCCTTTTCAGATAGATGGAGGATGGACGGGAGAGCAGATAGCCAGATAGACACAGAGAAAACATTACCAGGAAAAAAGACCCTTGACCTCAAAATAAATTTGCACTGTCGTCAGAAGATAAGATATCAAACTTCATGGAACAGATCTATTAAAAGTCACAAAAGTATGTTGTACTTTTATGTGTAATTTTTTTGAACATATATTTTATTTCACCAAGCAGATGTGTGTGCAATTCCAGGGGAAATGATGAAAGCATTATTTACTTAAATTGAGAAGTGAAATAAGAAGATGGCCACCTCGGGTTTTTTTTTCTGATAACTCAAAAACAACACAGTTGAAATATCATTATGAGATGTATGCGATCCCATACTTATTCTTTTTAGACTTCAGATTAAATCATAAATGCATAATAGCACAATTTTATTGGAAATATAAAAGAAAAAGACAGATTAAGGGGACATTCTAAAATATAGACATCTCCAGTCTGATTATTCTTATATTCTAATGGTGAAGAAGCTTTTAATGCAGTCCACAAAGCTGAAAAGACTTTTGATGAAAGTCCCTATTGAATTTTCACTGAGAATGTGGAGGTGTCCAGAAAGGATGATGTTTTAGTATGATCAAGAACATTTCTAAAATAATTTCCACATATTCAGTATCACAACTTCATGAGATTCTTTTTCTTTTTCTTTTCTTTTTTGAAGTGGATGTGCAGACTCCATATTACACATTCAGTTGAATTGCACCTAGATCAGTGCTTCTTGGTATACATATGGCAAACAGTACAGCCAAAGATAAGCACTTATTCTGTCCAACAGAACACCTATTTATCTGAAAGTATATGCTGTTGGATTCAGTAGTATATTCATTCAGCAGCATAGTCCAAAATACACTGAATGCACAGAAGATGTGTATTGATACATTTCAGGGCATACTTTCATATACAGATGTTATTGGGAAAGTAAATATCAGATATGAGAATTTGGACAAATTATGGTTGCTATGGCAGTTATTTATTACATATTTCTCATAAATATTTATGTACTATCTTTCATGACAACTTCTGCCCATCCCCAAAGATTAGCAATGCTTAAAAATCATTATGAATCTGCCGGTGGAATGCAATAGGTGGTTGGAATGAAGCTAGGTGGTTGCCAAGTAAATGTGTAATTGTACACTTTTTTATGTAAGTCCAATTAAAGTAAATGAAGCTTATTTTTGAATGTGGGCAAGTCAAAAATTGCTCTTGCAATTTGTAATAATTTCTGACAGCATTAAAAAACAACTCTGTTTCTGCTATTGTTCAGGAACTGCCTTGATACTGTCTACTTTTCCAGAATTAATACATTATTTTAAAAAAAAAACTGGCTAATGCCCTATGTACATATACTCGAAGACATATTCCATCCATATATAATACTGTCCATGCAAAAAATGGACTTCTCTTATCATTTAATTAAAGATTAGATTAATTTGATGATTAATAAAGTTAATTATACTTAATGCACTGGAAAACCTATTTCTGATCTTTTTACTTTCCCAGAGTAATTAAAAAATACTTTAATGTACCTCAGGCATCTTACATCATGCAGAAGAGGAATAAAAATATAATACACCATATAAATAATCTAAAACTGCCACATAGTTAACAGATACAATTTTAGCAACCTAAACTTAACTTTAAAAAAAGATATATAGCCATGCACACTAGTATCCTTTTTATAAGATTGGTAATTGTTGATCATTCAACCAATTAATTAAGATAATGTTGCCTGGATTTGTTTCAGTCATTGAATTTTGTTTCCTTAACCTGACCCCTTCCCTACAGTATACATGGGTATATATTTATACACCTGCATACATATACACACATACTCCAAAATATTTTTCCAAAGATATAAGGTCCAATCTATCTCCAGTGTGAAATAAAGGGACACAAAAATAAATCCCTTTTAAAAGCTAGCCTCACATCATTTCTATGGTTTTCTTCATGAGGGTAACCAGCCCAAGACTTTATCAAGACTTCCTTATATTGAGTTAGATTGCTGGCCCATATAATCATAACAAACTAGCAGTAACTCACTTATTATTACTAGGTTATTATTACAGCCTATAGAACAAGAAATTACAGCTTCCAGTTCTTTAGCTGATGGCTTTTATAAGCATTGATTTCTTTTATAAGCATAGGTTGTTCTTGATTTGAACCTAGGGCTGAAATGACAGCACTGTTCCAATAGCTGAGGGGCTCCTACAAAGGTGAGGGGTCAAACTATTTTCCAAAGCACCAAAGGGCAAGCTAAGAAAAATTGTTGGAAACTAACCAAGAAGAGAATCAACCTAGAATTAAGGACAAATTTCCTAATGGTGAGAGAAATCAACCAATGGAATAGATTGCCTTCAGAAGTTGTGGGTGCTCCATCACTGGAGGCTTTCAAAAAGAGACTGGACAACTATTTGTTTGAAATGGTATAGGGTCTCCTGCTCGAGCAGGGGGTTGGACTAGAAGACCTTCAAGGTCCCTTCAAACTCTGTTATTCTATGATCTATGTTCTAAGTTATAGTGTATCAACATAGTGTATGTGTGGATCCAAAGCCTATGACCTTTTGCAACTGACAGGTGGAAATTTTGTCAATGCACAAATCCAAGTGTCATCCAAAGTTTTTTGCTATGGCACCCAGCATGCCAATAACCACTGGGACCACCACTATCAGTGCCATAATTTTTCAACTTTGATTTTCAGGTCTTGAAACTTTGTGATCTTCTCCAATATTTTGTCTTCTATTCTATTTTTATTATTATGGTTTGTTGCAGCCAGATGTTTACATTGTATTTGGCATTTTTAACCCCCTTCTCAATGGTTAGCTGTCCCAAGTAAAAGCTGCCTTTTGCAATTAATTGACTGATGGAGATTTTGTCAATGGCAATGACATTCAAGTGGTGCTCCAGATATTTTAGGAATGAACCCAAAACACTTATCATTATTGATACCTTTTTTTATTACATGAAATAATAGAATCATTCTATCTCTGGCTGCCCAAATAAAGGGCCACTAAACCCTAATACTTAATTTAAGGGTTTGAAACAATAACTTTCATTAATCTGACAATCTTCTACATTTATTAGGAGAGAGTCCTTATAATTCCAGGATTTCAGATCTAAGCAATATCTGAGGTTTTCCATTTTATCCCACTGTCTGTTTTGAATACCAAGTGCCATTATTAATTCTTTTGATGGTAACTATATGATTAAAACTATGCCACTTAGAATTCCAGGACTGATCATGTAATAATATGGAGACTTCTTCCTCACACTTACAAATGGTCATACCTGTCCATTATTAATAGAAATAAAGCAATGTTATGTTGTTCTAGTAACACCAGGCAGAATGGAAATTGCTTAGGCAGAAGAGAAGTTGATTTCTCAGTAGGGCAAATAGAACAGTCCTGTTTCTCATCTCCTTCTGCTTTGGCTCAATAAAATGGTTGCTATCCAGTGTTCATTCTTCTATTCCAAGAGAAGAAGAAAAAAATGTTGCCCATTTCTGTTCTACAGCAAAAGTGGGCAATACATAGCCATTCACATGATGTAACACCATCATTTCACTGCACTAGCCCTATTGAACTGATGGAATTCAGAAATAAATCATACCTGCCTATCCCTGACACAGAATTAGAGCAGAGTGAGGTATTTAATTTTTCCTCCTCCAATTACATTTTGACTCCTGAAGAGGTCATTTGTGTGGTTGCCAATTCCCTAACTGCGTCTTGCACACAAACCTTCACAGTAAGGCCTGTCATTTTGAAGAGAACTATATTGTCCGCAGAGAAATCTGCTGTCTATAAAATGTTGTTCAGTGCCTCCTGACTGCCTCCCATCATCAGTTCTAGAACAGACACTTGGACTATGGGTGGATAGCAATACAAAGGAACAAATTATTCTTTTAACATTAGGGCTGACATAAAATGTTGTGTTAAGCCCAGAGATTCCTAAGCAGGGAAGTAATTTAGCACAATGGGAAAAAAATACCTGTGAAGCAAAATAATGAATGTAGAGGAGAATGTGTTAAATTAGGAACTTTCAACATCAAATTTTGTAGAAAGAATTCTGAAGATGGTGCAGGTGAGAAAGAAAACAAAGCAAAAAAAAAATAATCTACATCTGAGAAATAGCATTGTAGTAGCAAAGCATGTGTCACTTAGTCAATCTACAGCTTAAACCCTACATAATGCATCTTCCATGAGAGGTGAGAAAGAGTTCAGTCCATGAAGTTGGAAGAAGTGAAAAAGCTGGCAATCCTTAATACGTATTCTCTAACCAGTTTCTTTTTCCAAATTCAATTCTAAGGAATTCTGTAGGTCTGCAAGAATTGGAATGGATTTCATGGGATTTGTCAGGCCCAAGTCCAAAAACGAGGCAGTGAAATCCCATCAAGCCAAGTCCTTTACTTGCTTTTACCTAATAACAGATAAGTAACCAAATAACCAAACAAATAATCAAATTAGGTCTACAACTTTCTAAGATACTGGATATATCCGGGAGATTCTTGGGTATGGCTACCCTGAACCTCTCCTCCTCACCAATCCATTTGGGATTGTGCAGTCTCTTAATCCAGGTCTCTTACTGGGAGAGCTTTGAGTTAGTACAATTCTCTCCCTCTGCTATGGCAAGTGCATATTCTATCACAGGATGAAGGGGAAAGCAGGAAGATCTTTCTTCACCCTCTTTGCCTCTTTCAAAGAGTTTTATTCCCTGCTGGTCCCTGGTTTAGAGGGACTTTATCTTCAGTCACCAAAAAAAAAAAAAAAAAAAAAAATGGAACTAAGGGGAAAAAAATAGAAATTGAATGCACTTAGCCCTCCACTTCTGCCTTGACATGATCCATAGAAGTATCCATATCATTCCCCCCCCCCCCAAGGTACAGTGGAAAGAATGGGACTTGTCAGGTGATATTCAGGGCCCCACCACTCCTCATTTTTGAGAAGACAGAAATGAGCTTCACAACTCAGAAAATAGTCCATCCTTCCCCTCTTTAACTCTCCATGCTTTTACTGCCTAATGCTTTTAAGTGCAAAATCTGATACTGGAAAGCTGACTCTTCCAACAATAAAATGGTGGACAATGTTGTTTCCAGTAAAATAAATTACACTTTCTTCTATCAATTCTGCTTTTCTAAAAAAAAAAAAAAAAGTATCTGCTTACAGTTATATTACAAATCTTCTTCTTCTTTTTTTTTTTTTTTTTTTTGGACAAATGATGTTAATTAACTTTTTTTTTTTTTTTTTGCACAGAAGTAATAAATCAATGAATAATTCAGATCTGTACTTAATCAGTTTTGGTTATGTCTTTAACTTTTAGCTGGAAAGCATCTGAAATGTCCGCTAAGAATTGCTCTAAAAAACAAAGACACACTTAACGGAGAATACCATCTGAGAAGCAGGATCCCGGGGAGGGCAGATTTAGCAGGTAAGATTTGTGCGAGCAGAGACTAATAATGCACATAATGTCAGTGCAATCAAAAGCAGTGAGTTGGAGAAATGATTTTAATTATAGTTTGGGGTTTTTTAGCACGGGATGACAAGCAACTTACAAATGAAACTAGACATTCTTTGTAATTCTGAAAGAACAGCCAAACCCAGCAGGGGATTCACAGCCAGGGAGAGGCTTTAACTGGCAGGGAATACTGAGAGTTGTAGTCCCCACACCCTTGGAGGTATCAGCTGGGAGAAGGCTGGTCTTCAGCAACACCCCCAGGATTCTGAATCAGTAAAATCCTGCAACATTCAGCAGTCCTTAGGAGTACATTTTAAAACATTTCCATTTCTCTGCTAAATGCACGAAAAGCATAATTATGCCTTACGCAAATTATACGGTAGAGACAGCAGAGAATGTCAAACTGAGACCTCAGAATGCTTTCTGATTAAGACGTGTTTTATTCCTTATTACTCTGATTGATCTTCCTTCGCTGATAAACTGGAGGTTTCAGTTGTTTAAATCACACAATTTGATAACTTAGTTAGGTTTCTCATTTCTGTATCCATGCCGTGGAAATTGTTGGAATGACATTCAAAAGAAAGCCTAGGCACATGGGGACAATGAAAAAACAGGTTCTCGAGACTACTGGATCACACCTTTTTTTTTTTAATCCAAGCAGGATGGAGTGAGATAGCCTTACACTGCAAACCTGCTAGCTTTCAATAAAACCCTGAGGGTTGGTTTTATAGCCCCCTGTTTAATTTCAGAAGCCTTCTGTTACACAACAGTTGTGACCTGTGGCAAGAGTGAGCTGGTTCTTCTTGCACAACATGCTAAGACATGGGTGACAAAAAGTCCTCTATGGAAAGGTGACCCACCATTGACTTTGGTCTTTTGGGTGCACAACCTTACAAAAGCAAAGATAACTGGTTTCAACCTTCACTCTGCAGCTGACCTTCCTCAGACAAAACTCTATTTGGTCAGGAATAAATTTAAATCAAAAGGGACATGGTGGCTCAGTGGCTAAGATGCTGAGCTTGTTGATCGAAAGGTCGGCAGTTCAGTGGTTTGAATCCCTAGTGCCGAGTAATGGGGTGAGCTCCCATTACTTGTCCCAGCTTCTGCCAACCCAGCAGTTTAAAAGCACATAAAAATGCAAGTAGAAAAATAGGGACCACCTTTGGTGGGAAGGTAACAGTGTTCCATGTTCCTTTGGCATTTAGTCAAGCCAGCCACATGACCACGGAGATGTCTTCGGACAGTGCTGGCCTCTTCAGCTTTGAAAAAGAGATGAGCATCACCCGCTAGAGTCGGGAACGACTAGCACATATGTGCGAGGGGAACCTTTACCTTTACCTAAATTTAAATCACCAGAGTTGTCTGGTTCATTCATGGATGGTTATAACCTTATGTGTACTTTTCAGGTAATGAACCCCTCTGAGAATTATGTCTGACTAAACATGCATCATGGAACATGGAACCATTTTCAAAAATGATGTTTATCTATTCAGGCAATGCAGTTCTACATGTCTGCTGAGAACATCCCATTCAGTGGAATGCTTTGACTTATACATGGCTTTGCAATTCCAAGAATGAATTTTAAAATACTTTAAAAGCTTTCTATATTATATATAGCACAGTCATAAATTAACAAGTTTTTTTTATAAAAAAGCATTTAATTAAGGACCCCTGAGGCAGTAGAAAATAATAATTATAATGCAGACATGAGGCTTAATTGCCAGGGTAAACTTAAAACAGTCACAACATACCCTTAGGGTGTTAATCTTTTCATGTTTTTCAATTGGTTAAAATGCTAGCAGTCCCCCGGGCAGCTTCTGAATGCTGCTTGGGTCAAAGTGACATTGGGCCTCCAAGCAAAGCTGGCTTGCAAAAAACACGGTGAATCTCAGGTTGAAGCAACTAGAAATAGATTTTCCTGATGTTTTTGACTCACCTTAATTGATTCTGCAAATGAATCAAAGCTCTCTGAAAATTCCTTCCATTGTCTGGAGTTTAGATATCCACAAAAAATTGTGTGTCAATTCTTTTTTAAATTAGAATATGGAATGTATCTGTGTGGATTCAAACCCAGTCAGGATTGAGGGGATTCTGAAACCACCTGGTGTCGTGGACTTCTGTGATTCCTTTGGAGTCAGAAGCTGAAGGGACTGAGCCATCATGTTGCCAATCTCCAGAGTTAGCAAGCAATCAACTACCTTAAGATGACTCAGCAACTAATCAGCAGGATCAGGTGAAAAAGGACCCAAGGAATGAGGAGCCACATCTCTCAGCAGCTTCAGAGAGCCGAGCAAAGGCAATTCACTGAATTGAACTGCTGGGCAGCAGCTTGCCTTCTTAACAGAATAGCTGCCAGCAACTGGCTACCATTAGGGGGAAAAAAACCCTCTCATAGATTTGCATAGATTTGCTTTCTGCTCTGCTTTTGGTTCTTAGCCTGGACTGTTAGGAATCATCCTTGCTTCTTGGTCACTACTTTGACTTGTTTCCCTGAATGTGTCCTATACTTTGTCTTTTTGATACAATTCTAGACTGAAATCTGGATTTCTGCACAGGTTAGGCAATATCTTCTCTTGTACATACTTGGAACACATGTGAATCTGCAAAGTGAAGTCAATGCCTGCCTTTGTAAGTGCCTGAAGTACTATTTGTCAATAAACTAGCTATAATTTGCTCAACCAAGAAATGGGACATTTGGTTTTTCAGCCCTTTCCATTTTGCCCATCATACATATCCACAGAACACATCTCTTTTTGGTCAATTTAATAACTCCCCTCCTTTGGTTATTGTTTCCTGCCCTCTATAGAGCAGATGATGATTGCCTATTGCCTACCTTTCAAAATGGCCTCCTATTTTATTATGTCTTCCCTACAATCATAGCCATGTCACATACACTCCTCTGTTTTCTTTGCATAGGTTTTAAGCCACAAAACTAAGAATCAACCCATTCATTTGTTCTTAGTTCTTAATTAAAAGATGACAAAACCTAGAATTTTAGAGTTGATAAGCAACTATGACCATCAATGTCTGAATCGAAAGACAGAATGGGTAGGAAGAAAGAAGTGAATGAGGGAAGTAGAGCAGGATAATTGTTTTCCCAATTTTAACACATATTTAATGAATGTTTTCTTTTCACTAATCCTTCCTTTGGTCCTTCTTATCCTAATACATCCAAGCCTTTTCCATGAAAAAAAAATCGTTTAGCAGTGCTTGATTGATATCAAGATCATATGAAATGTTAATACCATTTTATAATGTCTTAGTAAGACCACACTTGGAATACTGAATCCAGTTTTGGTCGCTGCGATGTAAAAAAGATGTTGAGATGCTAGAAAGAGTGCAGAGAAGAGCAACAAAGATGATTAGGGGACTGGAGACTAAAACATATAAAGAATGGTTGCTGGAATTGGGTGTGTCTAGTTTAATGAAAAGAAGGACTATAGGGGTGACATGATAGCAGTGTTCCAATATCTCAGGGGCTGCCACAAAGAAGAGGGAGTCAAGCTATTCTCCAAAGCAACCGAGGGCAGGACAAGAAGTGATGGATGGAAACTAATCAAGGAGAGAAGCAACCTCCTTGAGAAGCAACTAAGAAGAAATTTCCTGACAGTTAGAACAATTAATCAGTGGAACAACTTGCTTCCAGACATTGTGGGTGCTCTAACACTGGAAATTTTTAAAATGAGATTAGACAAACATTTGTCTGAAATGGTATAGGGTTTCCTGCCTGAGCAAGGGGCTGGACTAGAAGACCTCCAGGGTCCTTTCCAACTCTGTTATTCTAATTCTCTTCAGGGAAACACAACAGTCTTTGTCAGAAGATAGACCTGTATTGTACAACCAGAATCTCTCACAGTAACTCAGCAGTCAAGGTGATCCTTTTCTTTGTCAACTGCATTTTCATCAGTGAGAACACCCAGTGTATATTTATGTTATCAATGTCACCCCTCCCGCATTTACTGCAGTCTTTAACTGTTCTGAGTGACACTCAATATGTTTGGACTTTTCAAAATATTTGGTCTATTCTTGGAATGGAATATTGACCAAAAAAAAAAAAAGCCATATTCTTTATCATGACTCCTTTTGCAGTTTTGGGTCAGTGGTCCTTTGATTTTCAGACACATACACTTTTTTAAAAATGGTGTGATTGAATGCTAGCTTTGCAAACATTTCTAGCATTCTTTTTCCTTTCAGGAACTAAACACATGAATAAATACATGAATTTTATTTTTTGAAAAATGTCTTAATAATGGTGGGAAGTTTGCACAGTGACCAAAAAGAATGATGTTAAGATAAGAATCAGCACTGTATTTTTGGAAATAATGACAGTGATCCCAGGTTTTTTGCGTTTAATTTTAACCGATTTACAGTATTTTTTAGCAGCTCAGTTACAACAGTGTGAAGTTATTCAAGTACTTTTTTTTTCAAAGTCATTGTCAATATCCATTGTTTCTACTGCCTACTAGGCAAAGCTTTTTTTTAAAAAAAAATGTGTGCTAGGTAATCAACACAATTAATCTGTTTTTCGGCTACTGTTTACAAACATGTTATTTCCTCTTAGAACTTGTCAGAATCCTCCGAATACTAAATTATGTGTATCACTCTGCTCAGTACAGTCCTCAGATTAAGTCTTTTTTCTTCAAGAATGTCCTTTATGTATTGAGCAATTGCATCAGCAGTCTCATTAGATTATTCTAAACTTAATTTAATGCCAACCACGATTCTTCCAACTGAAATATTGAAGGACCATTGGGAATAATTTCATTGACCTCTGCCATAAGCTATTTTCTTCAAACACTTCCAAAGCATCATCAACAGAATGTAACGCACATCCAATTAGTAACCGTTCTTAGCTGGAGCACTTGAAATTCTTGGCTGACTAAGAATTAGGAGATACCTTCTTCAGCAAGGCATAGTTGCAATCCATTAAAAAAGAATTACTGTGATGCTCACTGTACAAAATACAAAAGCATCTTCCGCTACAATCATTCCAACTCTTGATTTGTTTCCAGAAAGGGGCGGGGGTCAAAGTTCTTTCCCACACACCCCAAATCATTACATTTAAATTAAGGGTTTAATCTTATATTGCCCGATAAGAATAAAAATAATTTTATTCTTTTAGAACAGGGGTGTCAAACTCGTGACCTGTGGGCTGGATGCGACACGTGCTGGCCACACCCACACTCAATTTAGCAAAGGGGAAAAAAGTCCCAATACATCATGTGACGATGACGCAACACTGCAAGTTTGACACCCTGAACTAGAAGATCTCTACTTCTAGAAGAGTGAGAGAGGTTGTCAGAAAAATTTAACCTGTGGAAAGAAATAAAGGCCCTTCTTCATTGTCTCTAAATGGGCAGTGCCCTACACTCCCCCCCCCCAAAAAAAGCAAGGTAATAAATTAGTATGCAGGTCAGGCTATGAGAGGTCCTTGGTGTACTTGGTTGTTTTCCTGCAGCTGTTTCATTACCCAAACTAGGTAACATCATCAGTGCTAGTAAGGAGTGAGGTTTGCTCTTAGTTTATATTCTAGTGGCTTGTTCTGTCAATGTTGGTGGGGGTAGTTTTAGAATTTCTTTGGTTGGACTGTTTACTGTTGGCTTGTTTAGCAGTTCCTTGATTGGGGTACTGTGTTTGATTATGATCTGATGTTAAACTTGGGGTTAAATTTAGGGTTAATCTATGCTCTTCTGAGTGCCGAGCTACAAATATTCTCCTTTTTTGGTAGATCAGGCTTTTCCAGAATGGGGAAGTGATCAGCCAGTGTTTTAAAGAGAGCACATAGGGTTACCAGGCTAGATAACATCTTCAGCAGAGTTTCTTTGTATGGTCTTACATTCAAGTTCTTTGTATGGTCTTACATTCAAGGTCTTTTTCCCTTTGAAAATACTTAGAAATATAAATCCTGCAAAATTCTAAAATTGTTTTATAACCTAGGATAGTTTGTAACTCTTTCCTTAAATAGAATTTGTATCCATATGGATCTTCTCCCCATCAACCTTTCCATTGATTTCTGGAACTTTAATAACATTATTAAAGTTCCACAAAGAGATATTTTCACCATTACAGATGTTCTTTTCTATTGTTGCCACTATCCTCCTTGCTATTGCTGATATGTTTGGAAGGTGGTAAAAGCTGCTATAGGTCTTGGGAATAAAGATACTAATGTAGAATGGCATGATTATCAGAATGATATAGGGATGGAGGGTATAAGAAAACCATCATGTAGATGTGCCATCTGGATTCTTCCATATTATCATTGTTCTTCTTCATTGTTCAAGGCATGTGGATAAAGGTATAGACTAAATATAGCTGTCCAGCCCCTATCAGTCTCAATCACAGAGCTTAACTGTTAAGGAATCATGGAAACTAAACATTGCCTATTTCTGCTTTTGTAGAAAATTAACTGTGGCAGCACAGTCATAGGTAAGGCATCTTATACTGTCCAAGGGTTTTGGACTACAAGCACTGTTATTTCCAGAATTCCATGACTGAAATTCTAGTTGCTGTGATTCATAAACATTTGGACAGTTTTCAGGATAAAGGCAGATATCCCACACTGATAGATCAAACTCTTGGCAACAAAGGTTGAATGGTCATAGATCATCTCTTGGTAACAAATGATGAATGGATTGCAGGATTCTCTCCATCAGTTCACCTGGGAGATTATGGTATTTGTAATATAGGTCTCTCTCTGTTTTGTAATAGTTTCCAAGGTTCCTTAACTTTTCTATTTAGTTTCATTATTGTAAGAACAACCATGCAGCTTTTCTGTATTATGTACTATTGTACTTTATTCCATTTATCTGGTTCCCCAATTTCCAAGACAATTCTGAGCAGTGAACACAGTTGAAAACATCAGTATAATAATAATTGAGCATAACATAAGCAGGAAAGCAAAACAGAATGACAGCCAAGCCAAAACCCATGCATAATATATTAAAAATATCTCAGTGGCTCAGCTCACCTTCTGGTCTCCATGCCCAGAAAAAGAGGCAGAAGGTCAGGGCCAATCTAATCTCAGATAGGATGGTGTTCCAAAGGACAGAGCAGCAATAAACTGGTTTTTCTGTTCTTTCCTATTTCTCTCTACTGTCATTTTCTGTTAAACTTTTGGATTGTAAAACTGAATTATACAAAGCATTTTGTAATCCTCTGACATTTTAAACATCTCCTTTCAGTTTGATCCATCCAATTTGTTGGGGAAACATACAAACACACACAAATACAGCTTCGATGGTAGTGTTCCAAAAGTGCTGTCTGCAGCCCAAAATTTTGGACTCCTCCAAATTTACTCCCTTTGTCACAATCTCAAACTGTTTCCATGAGAAAATCTTAGCTAGGAAACTGCTACATTTCTTCAATCTCAAAGCAAGAAGGTGGACAGAAAAGGGCTCAGGGTTGCAGCTCCAGAAAAGTGGTTAGGATAACTGTTCTTTCTGTAGCATCTCCCTGTGAAAGTTCTCACATATTTCTGTGGCAATGTTTGCAGCAAACACTCCAGTGCTGATTGCTTCATATCCTTCTCACCATGATGAAATGGCAGCATTCAAAAATGCCAGCATGACCTCATTTTGCTTGTATTCACAGCAACTGAACAAATATTATTTGCCTTTTTCTTATTCATTATTGATACAATTGGCTTTACGAGACTTAATTAAAGTGTGCTGCCTTGCCGCCGAACAAAAGGCAGAAAAAGACTGCAAAATCAATGCATTGAATTAGCAAATAACAGAGAATTACTAAGTTTTGTGATTTAATTAACACATCTTTATCGTAGCACTGAGCCACCTAATCCCATTTTTAAAAAGGCAAGGACTGACTTGCCCCACTTCCCCACTCTCTTGTACATTATGTAGTTGAGTCCTTTTCTTCTGTCTTTTTCACTTGAACTGGGAAAGTATATAAAAAGGGTGTTTGAAGATGAAAATAGCAATATAAATGGTAGGGATTTTATTGGTTATGTTGTTGTCATTCTGTACCCTGTTTTTAAGCTATTCTGTTTTTTAATAAAGCTATATATTATTAAAACTCTTGTGACTGCTTGATACTTTGCAACTTTGAATTGGGTGAAATGCATCATCATAGGCAGTGGTGGGATTCAGCCAGTTCACACCGGTTCAGATGAACCGGTTGTTAAATTACCCCCCACCCCCACTATCAAAGAGGATCGTGAATGCTATGCTGCAATGGAGAAATGGGCAACATGGTGGCCAGTGTGAGGGAAGGAAAAGAGCACTTTCCTTCTTTCTTTTTCCTGCTCCTCCTCCTTCCCTCGTGCTGGCTGCTTCATTGCCCATTTCTCCATGGTCCCAGGGTCAGGTTTGCCATCATGGGAGGCTTGTCCCACATGTGTGGTGGAGCTGGAGGATGGGGATGGGCCGTGCCTCCCACGATAGCCAACCTGACCCTGGGCGAACCAGTTGTTAAATTATTTGAATCCCACCACTGATCATAGGGCAAAACTTTGACAACAAAAGTATCTCAAATGGGCTAAGTTATAGCGTTACTCCCAAGGGAATAAAATTTGGGGATTTTTTTTTTTGTTGTTGTTTCAGTGCCAATGCGCTACTGCTGTTCAGTGTCACTGCTGCAGTCAACTATAATCCCATTTCAATGTTCCCTTACAGACTTCAAGAGTTGATGGGAAAGAAGAGTTGATCAGTTCCAGAAGGAACTGATATGATTGCCAATGGGAAGCTTGCAGGAAGAAAGTCAATGAAGAAATAGAGCACCTCTGCCACTCCCCCTATGCTTGCACAGCCAGCCAATCAAACATTTCCTTGCTACTTCCCCTAGCTGGCAGCAGGCACTAACCTGCCTGCTGGGGAGGGGAGGGGAGGGAAGGACAGGGAAAGGGAGAGGAATAACTTGACTTCAATGACACTTATTCCTTTCCCTTTTAGTATTAAACTGACTACGGGATTCACCGTTTATGGACTGTAATTTTAGTATAGTTAGACCATGTGTAATTGACAGATTTTATGGATTTTATCATAGATTTTATCTGTTATTTATTATTTTATTCTAGAAGTTTTACAGACCCCTCACATCCTGGACATAAATTGTTTCAACTCCTACCCTCAAAACAACATTATAGAGCACTGCACACCAGAACAACTAGAGACAAGAACAGTTTTTTCCCAAACGCCATCACTCTGCTAAACAAATAATTCCCTCAACACTATTAAACTATTTATTAAGTCTGCACTACTATTAATCTTCTCATCTTCTAATTGTTTCCATCACCCATCTCCTCCCACTTATGACTGTATGACTGTAACTTTGTTACTTGTATCCTTACGATTTATATTGATACTGTTTCCTGATTGCTTATTTGTACCCTATGACTATCATTAAGTGTGGTACCTTATGATTCTTGATGAACATACCTTTTCTTTTATGTACACTGAGAGCATATGCACCAAGACAAATTCCTTGTGTGCCCAATCACGCTTGGCCAATAAAACTTTTATTCTATTCTAATTGGATATTCACTGTTTTTATTTGTTCTGGTCTCTGGTCTACGACTGTAATAAACTTCAATGATACATACTATGGAAACTTCAGAATTGGACTACTAAGTATAAAGCTTTGAGGGTGGAAAAACAGTATAGAAAATCACAGGATATTCTCATCCATTCCTTGTCTTGTTTGAAAACATTTTTTTTCCACTTATAAAACTCTTACACCACTTGTAAGCTCAAATCTTAATAGATTGCCTCCTTGCCTGTACATCCACAAGAGAGACCTTTCTTCAGCCGTCAATTCCATGAGATTTTGCATAAACCATGGGTTGATTCCCCGTCTGCCCCCCATCCACTTCTCATTCAGTTCTTGAAATTAATGTATTTTTAATACAGGGCCAAGATACATTTCCCCCACCCCTCCCAGGGTTTAAAGGTAAAAGTAAAGGTTCACCTTGCACATGTGTGCTAGTCGTTCCCGACTCTAGGGGGCCATGCTAATCTCCGTTTCAAAGCCGAAGAGCCAGCGCTGTCTGAAGACGACTCCGTGATCATGGGGCCGGCATGACTAAATGCCAAAGGCGCAAGGAATGCTGTTACCTTCCCACCAAAGGTGGTCCCTATTTTTCTATTTGCATTTTTTTATGTGCTTTTGAACTGCTAGGTTGGCAAAAGCTGGAACAAGTAATGGGAGCTCAACCTGTTACGCGGCAGTAGGGATTCAAACTGCTGAACTGTCCGACCTTTCGATTGACAAGCTCAGCATCTTAGCCACTGAGCCACTGCGTCCCTTCAGGCTTTAAAACATTTCCCCAAATCAATGTTTTTAATACACCTGAAGTATTGACCAACATTAGGATTGTTCATATTCACATTTTAGCCTTTAGGATTCTCTTCATGCTTGCTATATCTCTCAACCTGAATTTTGGCTGTGTGGGTTTTTTCATTTGTCTGTTTTGTTATAAATCTATTACAGTTCTTGATTTTAGGGTCTGCCACCATATTATAAGTGCTTCTTTTATTATAATTATTGCTTATCACTCTGACAGTACTTCTTGCTTTAGATGTGCGCATAGATGTGATTGATTTAGGATTTTATGTTTTCAGATGATATATTCCCTAAGATACAGTCTATATTTATTCTCTTCCTCCTTAAAGGAATCAAAATAATATGAGATAATTTAGGGAATGAATGAATATTGAGTAAACACATGTGTGTTAATATGTTGCGTTGGTCATTTTGCTTTTCCATTTGTTGTGGTGCATTTTTCTTTTCCCGAATGAAGACATGGGGTTATTATAGGGGAGCATTTGGGAGCTTGAGTAATAATCGTATATACGTAACCGCTCTCCTTGATTGAAAGCAGGATGGGGAACTCTTCCTTTTAAGAAGCTGAGGCTTCTCCTTTGCCTCCTCAAGGGACTGTGAAAATTGGACAACTGCTCAGATGGCCCAATGCAGAGGTCAATAGGAGGTACTGCTTGCAGCTACCTTTCACTTCAATGTTACTCATTTAACAGCTCTAGCAATTTTCGTACAGCTAAGTGATATTGATTCTTCCATCCCCCACCTTTTCTGATGATTCCTATTGGCAATCAAACTCTTTGCCTATCATGAGGATCAATAAGCTTTTAGCATATCTGCAGAGAAATTTCAAGGAAGTATTAGACATTGAGAAGCACTGCTGGAAATGTACATGGAACAAGCAGGCCCTCATTAATTAAAAGCCCTGAGCTGCATCTACTGTTTATATGTGAGTTCTAAATACATACTTTGAGTAGTTTTTTATTTGTTTTATACTCCATTTTTCAGTCAAGCTACTTCCTAAAGTTAATTAACAATAAAATATCTTTTATACCCCACATTTCAGCCAAGTTCCTGAAATAGCTCAACAATAAAATTTGTCCTAATGACACAGTCTTAACATAATAAAGTGGATAGATGAGTAGTGTTCCTTGCTCTAGTTTCATGTTGATCTTTGATTTTTTTTCTTCTTGCAGTCTGCATAATTCCTGAAGTCACTTGCCTAGTTGACATATTCCTCCTGTGTTTTTATGTAAAGCCAATTGCTGACCTTTCACATAGTATTTTAGTGGTTACAGACATTACCTTATTTTATTGTTCCTATTTACAGCATGAATTTCACTGATGTTTCCAAAGCTATGTTAAGGCCTAGAGGAATTCTGAGAAACTGGTACCATAAGGTTCTTTTCATCTAGCCTCTGTAAGTTTCTGAAATCCATGCCTGATGATGAGATCTTTCCTCTAAGATTCATATCTAAAAATAGTTAATGCCGCCCCCCACAAAGCTTCTTCCTTGTCCAAGCAAATATACAGATTTTTAATAAAAGTCCATATCTGCTGCTCAGAAGATTGCAATGGGGGAATCTACCACCCAGGAGAGCCAAGATGACATTGTGGTGTGGTGTAAAGATCCAGCATCCACACACTACCTTTGGGAGCTGGGTGGGAAGTCTTAGCTAAAGGCTTTGCAGATGGTGATTATAACTTCTAATGGTGACAGAAACAAATCAGATCTTCCCTATCTTCTCTAAAGCATTAGAGTCAGTGAAACATGAACTTTATAAAACTTCTTCATAGGCAGAAGCATATTATAATATAATTGTGTGAGGGCAGAGATCTAAATAATGTAGTGTGAATCAGAAACACACTCACTCACTTGGGGGACAAAAAAATAACCCCACCCCCCCAAAAAATAGCCACTTGTCATCTAATATTACTTTGGACCAGTGGTGGGTTCCCCCCAGTTCAGCCCAGTTTGGCTGAGCCAGTAGCAGTGACGATATGATGTCACCGAACCGGTTCTCTTTGTTTGAGAGCTATCCCCCCCACGTTATTCTTACCTTTTATTTGGCCCCACCCCAAATCTATTCGCTGCCTCCTGAATCCCAGCTGATCTCCTAGAAGGAAAAAACCTGTTTAAATTCTTGCCGTGGGGCTTCAAAGGGCTGCCCTACAGCTGATCAGTGTTAAAAGGCAGTGTGGTGGTAGACCAGTGTGCTCGAAAGACAAATGGATAGACCGGTGCCTCCAAAAACAAATGGGTAGACCGGTGCCTCCAAAAATAAATGGGTAGACCAGAATGCTCCAAGAACAAATGGGTAGACCTGTACAGCTCTGCAAGCAGTTAAAAGCCTGGTAGACCAGTACCTCTGCTAAATTCTAAATAATTATCATGTGACCATTAAACCATGCCCACAAAATAAGCCACGCCCACAGAACTGGTAGTAAAAAAATTTAGAACCCACCCCTGCTTTGGTTGTCCAAGAATGACAAGCTGCTACATTTCTGTAAAAAGCACATTACAATGAAGATTTCAGAACTAGGATGACTATCAGGAGTGGGTATACTGAGCTGTTTTTACAGTACTATAGAGTCATTTGTCAGGTATGGAAAATCTCAGCTCATGGAAGGGAAGCAGGAACATACATTCTGTTGACCCTCTCCCCTCCCTAACTTGTTGGGAAAGGCCATTGTCATGATCACTGAATTAGGTTACCAATGGTTAGCTGACCAATGGAGGATGCTGGCCTACTTGGGATGCTCCTCTATACAACACTATGAATATGAATATATATGAATATGAATTCCACTAAATGGAAATCCTGCTTCCTTACATAGCAGGGATATACCACATGTCCCTGTTTATTTCATTTTTTT
The DNA here is from genome assembly GCA_022577455.1 of Arizona elegans. NCBI lineage: Eukaryota > Metazoa > Chordata > Lepidosauria > Squamata > Colubridae > Arizona > Arizona elegans. Next base: position 146,113,602 of record JAKOOJ010000001.1, on the reverse strand, counting down.
AAATAAAAATTTTATCAGAGTTTTGAAGACAGAATAAAAACTAACCAGAACTACTGTGTTTCCCCCAAAATAAGATGTTATCTTATATTTTTTTGAACCCTGAAATAAGTGCTTGGCCTTATTGCCATGCACTCAAAAACCAGATTGGGTTTATTATCAGGGGATGTCTTATTTGGGGGGAAACAGGGTACTATAAAAAAAAGAAAGAAAAATAAAGTATTTCCAACAATAGACTTTTAAACATCTTCCTAAAAGGCAGGATCTTAAATATGTGGGAGAAGAATCATGGCCAATGATGAAATGTAAAATTAGTTACTACCCGTTCTGTGGGCGTGGCTTGGTGGTGGTGGTGGGGTAATGTGACTGGGTGGGCATGGTCAACTTTTTTTTTTTTTTTTTACTTTTAAAAACATTTTTTCTACAACCTTAAGAAAAAAAATGCTTTTAAACGCCTCTGACAATCAGGCAACTCAGCTGGGATTGTCAGAGGCTTTAAAAAGCATTTTTTTCTACTACATCTTAGGTTGTAGAAAAAATGCTTTTAAAAGCCCCTGATGATCCCAGCTGAGCCACATGATCATCAGAGGCTTTTTTTTTTTTTTTTACTTTTAAAAGCATTTTTTTGGCCAAAGAGGTTGTAGAAAAAATGCTTTTAAAAGTAAAATGGGGCGGGGGGGCAGGGATTTTTGCTACCAGTTCTCCGAACTACCCGCTGCCATCGCTACTGCATCAGGTGATCTGGTCCGAACTAGGAGCATTTCACCCCTAGTCATGGCCCAAAGAAAAAGAATACCAGAAAACTTCCTGCGAGATGAGCCAGATGAGAAGATTGTCTCTCTTGTTCTCATTAGTTTAAGTTCATTTAGCTGCTTTGAAAAGCATTTTAAAGGTCTGAATAAATCTATTTAAGGATGAACACTAGGGCTACCATATTCAATTGCAAAGAACTGGAAAGCCAATAGAGAGCAGCAAAGTTTCCCCCTTGGGAATGGAGGGGTGTGTGTGTCTTGTATTCTTTTGAATTTTGCAGCTTTACATGAATTTTAATGGGCTTAGAAACTCACGGTGTACTTTGTCAACTGCCAGTCAAATTGAGTAGCCCTATTAATTTTAGGTAAATTTAAGCTTTCTTCTGTTATTAAATCTAGTCATCCATAGAACACATTTCAGTAATACAATAATTACAGTACTGTATTATGAAGAAAAGAGATGTAAAAAATTGCCCTGAAAAATGAAGTGATAATGCTAGCAAGAGAAAAATCCTGTTAATATGCATGGGAATGGTTATTCTCTTCCTTTGGCTGAACAATTATTGTGGAATTCTTCTAATTAAACAAAAAGGGGGGGGGAACCCTTGTATTCACTTTCAACACTACCTCTTTTTCAATACAGTAGACTGTATTACATTGCCATTAAAGATAGTCTATCTTTATTTGTAGCTCTTCCCTGACCTATTAATTTATCTCTCTCCTTCCTTCTTCCTGCCCTCTTCAATCTCCTATTGTAGACTGTTCTGAAGCTCAGCTAGCCTTCCTTGCATTCTTATGGCTTGTTGTCCTAGAAGATGAGATAGTATTTTATAGAAACATAAAAGTGAAATATTGTAACTGTGAATGATAAGTATTTGAGAGTGCAATTTTTACTGCAACCTGGAAGCACTGGATTTGGTTAGGCTTCATAAGTGGAGATAACTTAACAATGGCATTTTTCAGTGCTGCTGTCATCCAAGAGTTTAAATCTTTTTCTAAGATCTAATCTAATCTATAGGCGAACAAAGCAAAGAAGCACCTTAATTGTAGGTGGGATCTGATTTACTCTGTATGGCTTTCTAATTCTTGTTCCAAAGTATTTCTACACCAATTTTTCGTTATCTTCAAAATTAGATACAAACATTTACACAGTCTCTGTACACTCCTAATGATTACCTCTATATTGGAATGAATTTTTCTCTTTGTTTTGTGCAAGGATTTCTTAATACAAAAATTAAAAAGAACACTGTATTTCAGAATCCAATTCAAATCATGGAAACTGAAGGATAATTTCATTCAAACCCAAGTCTTAGCTCTGCTTGTAGACTAGGTATTGAAAGCCAAATCTGGCCCTAGGTTCTGTCTCAGCTTATTTTACCAATAAGCAACTGAGTCGGAAGATAATTTAAAAGCAGTTTATTAGGTACCCTGATAAAACGGGATCTCTCAATGAAAAAGGAAGTGAAAGAACCCCGAACTCCATGTTTCCCTCCTTTTTATAGTTAACACAATAAAGAAAATGCAAGAGGAAAGTTGATTGGACAGGGTAAAAGCAAGGATGAAATCTACTTACCTTCCCAACCGGTTCCGTACCGCCCTCGGATGCACTGCGCATGCGCAAACCCTTCTGCGCATGTGCAGAAGGTAAAAAATGGGTTACTTCCTGGTTAAAACCAGGAAGTAATGACAACCAGGGGATGGGCAGAGCCTCATCCACCATCATTACTGGTTCTCTGAACTACCAGCTGCCATCACTACTGGTTCGTCTGAACTGGTCTGAACCGGGAGCATTTCACCCCTGGGTAACCTCCCCTTTATATAGGCAATCAGTTACACGTAGTCAAATATGTTACATATTTGCATCCCATAATATCACACATGTTCATTAAAATTAGTTCTGATATGAGAAGGGGCATAATTGTAAGGAAAAAGGTTGTTTGGATTTCAAAAAGAGATAAATCGGAACTATCAAACTTTTTCTTATCTAGAGCTGGTTTCCAGCTTATTTATCAGTTTAATAGGAATGTTAAAAGCTAATAAACCTGAACGTCATTTTAAAAAAGAGAAAATAAATCAAATTAAAATACAAAGAAATTATGTTAGTTAACAAATTACAAAACCCATGTCATTTGCCTCTCATTATGTTCATTTAAACCAGATACTTTTCTTTCTGAACCATAACACATTCTCCATTAGAAGCTCTCCCACTTAATCAATACAGGAATCTGAATTGGCTTGTCCTGCCCTTTCTTTTTCTTTGTGTATGATGTACCGTAACCTGTTAATTATTGTTGCAGGGATAATTCTCCTTCTAGTAGAATTCTCTCCGATCCACAGTTCTCTTCATTATTGACCATTGGCCCTCCTGCAAGAGGATAATGACAATTATAATCCAATATCCTTTGAGGGAACCAAAGCTAAAACAGATTAATTCTATATCCTAATGCAATAATAGAGAGATTACAATTTCTTACAATTTCATTGAGATTTACCTCTATGCATCAAAAAAATATGAGCAATCCTTTGCTATGGTTATTTATTTAGTTAATTAGTTTACTACTCTCTAAAGTTTAGTCACATTGTCTATTTTCATTAGATTATTTTGCAGTATTAAATTCCTTTCCCCATCTTCACATAGTTGTAATAAATTCCTTATTTTGCTTCATATTATAAACATGTAAATATACGTTGATGCATGTGGGGAGAAGTGTTTCTTTAAAACTGCCCAGGGCTATAAAAATTCGGGCTATGTCTAGGGAATAGTGATGGAAACCTTGACATTCTCTAAAGCCAGGAAATGCCATGTAACCTGAATAACCTGAGTCTTAAATAAATTATTTGTAGGTTATATTAATAAAATAAGGATAGGATGGAAAAAACAGGAGGGAATATTTCTCTTGCTGGTTTAATCAATTGAAAGATAGCATTAACAGAAAAAAAAACTGGGTGCAATCTTTTTTTTATCCTTTATGACCTATTGCTTTTATATTTCCATCCTCCTATTTCATAAATTATTTTGATTTATCATATTTCACAAATTATCAGGAGGAACTGCTGTAACGATACAGGAAATGTTAACTAACTATAATGAGAAGTGTAAGTTGTCTGTGTCCTCTTTCCCCAGTTTCACATTAGAAAGCAAATTTATTACACTGTATCTAGGTCAAGTTTATATATCCCCAAAATCCATTGCTTTTCCTCCCCTCTCCCCTCCCCCCCATTCCAAACAATTTTTAGCTCTTGCATATCCAACTTGTACTCCGGATGGTGACAAATATTTATTTGAACATATAGTCTAGAATAATTACCTTGTTCAGGATATTACCTGGATAGAATAAGGTGTTTTAAACTTTACTCTTAGTCCCAACAAAAATGGATGGCTTTGGAAATTGCAATCTGAAATCTAAAGGACACCAGGTAGCCAATCCAAACTCTAATGGATTGGAGACTCTTCTGTAGGAAAGGCCATTATAATAGAAATATAAAAGAGCAGCAAAGAAGTCACCACAGGAAAAGAAAGAGACAGATTGAACCAGTGAATGATTATTTATTTATTTATCTATGTATTTATTTATTTATAAAATTTATTGGCCGTCCATCTTACCATAGGGTAACTCTGGCTAACTTTGTTTATAATTACATCTAAGCTAAAACATAAAAAAATTAAAATCAAACATTAAAACCAACGACAAATGGGGAGGGCAGGGGCAGAGTAGGTGAGATTTGTTATTACTCAATCAACCACCCTGATTGAGCTGTTCCCCCACTGAGGCTCCAAGCTGACTGGCAAAGCCACAACTTTAGGCCCTTATGAAAAAATAGGAGGGTGGTAGCCAACCTCACATCAAGGAACAAGATGTTCCAGAGGGCAGGAGCAACAGCACTGAAAGCCTCCTGGACCCCGCCCACTGGAATAATTGTGCTGACAGGACCCACAGCATGTCTCCTCAGCCTGGCATGAGCAGTATGGGCCAATCCCAGTGGGATGAGATGGTTATCTCAAGTAACCTGGATCCGTTCCATGATGGGCTTTAAAGATGACTGATCGCTAACACGTTGAATTGCACCCGGAAGCAGACTGGTAACTAATGCAGCTCACAGAGCAGTGGTGTTGCAGGATCCATTCTTGCCCCCCCCCCCCAAAACTACCTGTGCTGCTGCACTCTGTAGCAGCTGTAGCTTCTGAATGCTCTTCAAGGGTAGCTCCATGTAGAGTGCATTACAATAGTCCAGCTGTGAGATGACTAGGGACTGAACAACTAAGTGCAGGGAATCCTGGTCCAGGTAAGACCGCAACTGGCACACAACCCAACTCAGCTACAGCTACTGTTCCTTGAACAGGAGTCACAAGTCCAGAAGAACCCCCAAGTTGCAGACTGGGTCTTTTGGGACCAGAGCAGAAATTCATTACGTAGTGAAATCTGTTAGTTCCTATCACTTTCACCAGGAAAAATGGCTGGCCCTTTGTAACAAGTGGCATCCCATGGGACCCTTTTGTACATTTGCTTGGCTGGAAATCATGCCTTCAACAAAAAAATATTGATGCCAAAAAAATTACTCCTCATTGAACTATATGACAAACTTTCTTTCTTCTGGATAAATACAATAGCTGAACAATAGTTTCTATTTTTTTTTTAGTAGACCATATATGAAACTCTCTTAGTCTTAGCTGTGTTTCAGATTTATTAGTTTAAATCTAGAGGACCAACAATCCAAATAAGTTGCATGCAGAGATAGCATCAGGAGCTGATTATGCTGAAAAAATAATAAGTAAAAAAAGACAAATATATATATATATATAAATAGGCCTTTGGGTATTCAAGCTTCTTTGAATTTGGATCCAGATATCAGATATGGACTATTTTCACAACCTATGTTCCTCTAATTAATTTAATAAAATAGTATGCATCTTTGTGCATACTGAGATTCTCAGTCATCCCGGTCATAATTGTCCCAAAGGTGCTTTTTGAAGAAGCAACTGGACTTTCTTTGTTTTTCTTTGAAGACATTTCACTTCTCATCCAAGGAGCTTCTTCAGTTCTGACTGAATGATGGAAAATATAAATCCGTCCCTTCTCCATTCTAAGACGTGCCCTTTTAAGAGTTTGGAATAAATATAAAACAAGGTTTTCTATGAAGATGCCTCTTTGTATTGTAAAAGTACAAAATCTTTGTATTTCTTTTGTATTGTATTTTATATTATAAACTAATTTTTAAAAAAAGAACTGAAGAAACTTCTTGGATGAAAAGCAACATATCTTCAAGGAAAAACAAATGAAGTCCAGTTGCCTCTTGAAAAAGCACCTTTAGGATTATGTGTTTTTGTGATTTTATGCAGCTAACCAACTATGTCATTCCACGCTGCTTTTGAACATGTATGGTACGTAGTACTAATTTATTATAAGACGGTAGATGTGTTCTTTATGTGAAAGTTCTATGGCTCATATAAAATTTGAAGCAATGATGTGAATATCATAATATTTAGGATACATGAAATAAGCAGTAATTTCCATCATGTCAGTTTGGAGGAAAGCAGATACAAGCTGGCAGAGATCAAGCAATTTAAGAGGTACTGAAATGTCAGAGGGTGGCAGGATTTTCTGTAATTCTCCTTTACTTTTAGTAGCTTTTTAAAATGAAGCCTTCAGGTTTCTCCTCTTTTTAAAGAAGTCTTTGTTAGTGTTAAATTCCTATTAATAGGAAGACCTATTTGTTTTTGACTTTTCCATTTTTTTATTCAAAAGTACATTTTAAGTAAACACAGACAAAGGCATTAATACATAGAGTATGAGAAAATTTAAGAAATTGTTAGAGGAAGTATATTAAATTTTTTCTCTGCTACTGTCACTCACTTTACATGCTCTAAAAGAATGACATATAATCTCTCTCTATTAGTTATCAAAATTATTAAATAAAGTAGATGACAGTGGTAATGATTATAAAAACAATAGCAACCACATCCAAGATTTTTATATCACTGGGAAGAAAAATAGGATTCTTATCTTTTTGGAGGGCAAGAGTGAATTATAAACCAATTAAGGTTGTGCATGTGTATGCCTTGTGTAAAATTGGAATGTTTTTTTAAAAAATATTTTTTATTAAACAGTTTTAAAAAACAAACATACAAACAAACAAACAAACAATGAAATGTGCACAAATCACCAGTCTTTAAGTCAGGGAGCATCTTTAAATCAGAAGTTCTTATTAGCAGCTGTATCAGCTTGAACATTCTGGACAATGTAGTTTTCCCAAAGACATTTTTTTAATGGCAACATCCCCCATGATTCACAGATCTTGCAATTTGGTTACTATACAAGTCTCCGATTGAACTGAGGCAGCAGGAAATGAAGTCAACACAGAAGGAGAAGAATTTGTCCCTTCACCACTGCTAACAATTTTTTGGGAAAGAGTTAAAACCTGATTAAAACAAATAATAAAATCACGATTACCTAATTATAATTGAAAAGACCCAGGTAAAGAAAAAGTCTTAAGGAAGTGTAGTTTACTACTTGGAAAGTAACTGATGAAAACTTCCCATCTAGACAATGGCTTTGGAAAGTAAGGATATTTTTAAGGACTGGACTTCAAAGGGGTAGACAGGAAAATCCTTTGGATTTTCAATAAATCTTTTGGATCTCTTTGACATTTAGGTGGAACATTACAATTGCTTTACCATTCATCTGGAGGTTATCAATCATCAGCCTAAAATTGATTAGACTATCACAAGCTAGTTACATAGTCCAGCTTCACCAAATCAGAACATAGGTTTTGTTTCACTCATTAAAAAAAAAAAAGGAAATGAAATGCATTCATATGTAAATGGATAAAGAGAAAATGTTATTTCATTTCTCCAAATACATTCCTTGTTCGCTGCCCCATATATATATATATATATACATATATATATATATATATATACATATATATATATATATATATATATATATATATATATATATATATATATATATATATATATATGCAGGAACTCTACTATTACTGTTTAAGTCATAGAAGCAATAAAGCTGCTTGCTGCTTATACCAGTAATATTAGCACAAACAAACAGGTTTCAATTTTCAGATTTAGGATTTCTGTTACAAATAATATGTAGGGGTTAAAGTTGACTAGTAATTTGAGGTAAGAAGTGTGATGGGTAATGCTGAAACAGGAGCTGCCAGTGGTCTTTTCATAACAAAATGTAAACATAAAGAATATTTGTGATAATAGATTATTCTTGTGGCATAGTATGTTTTCCAAGTTTTATAAGTAAAGCCAAGGTACAGATGCACTTGCAAGCTTATAAGACTCTGTTTTCTAGGTTATATACTCCCAGATAAAGTTGTTGTACATATTATTATGTTTAAGATTTAAATTCTGAAAATATAACCCAGTGCCCCCACACAGAAAGGAATGTTTTTCCCATCGGGGACTAGAAGAGAAAGATAATGTGTTGCAGATTATAAATTTCCAAAGGGCTCAGTGTGAGCTTTTTTTCACCTTCTTCTTTTCTCCCCAAAAGACCTCTACATTTCTTTCTGATACAGGCATCCTTTTGTGATAAGACAGTATAGGAACCTCAGTTACTACATATGTTAATATAAATGATGAATATGTATGATGTTTAGGAAGGGAAATGTACTTTTAATTTTCTACCTTCCAGCCTTGGAATCAGAGGTGAATTTTTTTCAAAAAAGTGCATGCAGGATAGGATTATGATCATGCTTAATGCATTTAGCCCTCTCTTCTCTTTCTTTGAAAACATCAATGATAAAGAAACAAATTATCATCAACAACCTATTTTCTAAGTACCAGAGCTCATGAGGCTGGACTGTGGTGGGCAATAATAGACTAGACTGAAGTTGCTAGGAACTCCCAGTGGGGTAAGCACAAAGGCAATGAGGTCAAAAGCTAGGAATCTTGTTAAAAAGATGCCTTCAGGAGGTGGATCTGAAGGAACTAACTTATTAAGGATCAAAGGAGAAATTTCACCAGAAGACAGAAAGGACGATATTGAGCATATGGAGAACCTCTCCCTCCAATTCCTTCATCAGCTGCCAGACTTCCGAATCCACAAGGCAAGGGCTTTGGGGATAAAGGGGTCCTGAAGTTAACTGACACTTGGCGTCATCCTGGATCCACACTTGGTGGCTTCCTTCCTTCCAGCTAATGCCTAATTGAGAATGACATGGGTAAGTCTGAGAAAGAGCAAACATACATAGCAAATGTACATAAAGCTGTGGTGGCACAGTGGTTAGAATGCAGCACTGCACGGCTAATTTACTGTTCACTCCAGGAGTTTGATCCTGACCAGCTCAAGGTTGACTCAACTTTCCATCCTTCTGAGATTGGTAAAATGAGGACCCAGAATGTTGGGGGCAACATGCTGATTCTGTAAATCGCTTAGAGAAGGCTATAAAGCGCAGTGAAGCGGTATATAAGTCTAAATGCTATTGCTATTGCAACCAGTACAGTTTTACTGTCCCTTTAAATTCATTGGGTCTTCATGGATTCCATCAGAACCTGAAAGCCTCAGGGTTTCTGATTTGCATGCTTTCCTAAATAAGTTTTGCAGTTCTTTTCTATTAAGCAGGACATCTTGTGTATGTTCTAGGTTCCCCTATCTGGAAAATCTAGAAAGTGAAGGGGACCGCAAGATCCATGTCCCTCAACACTATAAGTCGATCCTAGAAGTATGTGTAACATACACTTCAAAAAAAAAAATCTTTTCCACATGGACCCAAATAATGAAATTTTGATGCAATGCCTCAATAGCCAATATAATAGAGAAAACAGAGGGAAAAACAGGAGTATTCAGAAGAATATTCAGAAGAAAGAACCTAATATAATATAATGTTTAAAAGATATTTAAAAGAGGTTGTCTCTTTTTTATTTTGAGAAGTAAGCCTTGCCTTTTTTCTCCTTTCTTATGCACCAATTGACTTAGAAGGGCTTAGAGATCAAAAGAGACATCCTCAGCCTCTTGGCCTGAAGGATATAAACCAGAGAAAAATGGCTGATCTCATCTCTCAATTATCTTCTTTGAACACCCTGAGAAGGGTTGGTACCTAGAGGCAGCATAGCAGGTTGGTGAAAGGAAGATCATTCACCTCAACACCTCATTCACTCTCTATATTGTTCTTTTGAAGGATGTCTGTGTGAAAATTGGCTCTATTTAGACTAATCTTCCAGTCCATTTCAGGGAAAAAGGACAAATGAGTAGGGAGAAATCTTGCCTTTTTCTCCAATAAGCAACATATTTTTTTTTATTTTTTTTGCTTCTAGTTCAACCTTGCTAATTTTGCACTGTTCAGAAAAATAGTAACTGCACAATTTTATGGGCAGTCACCTGATTGAGTTGTCTAGTTAGAAATGGGGGAGCTGAGAACCAAAGTTTCTCAGGGCAGAGAGGCCAGTTGCCAAGTGCAGGAAATCAGGAGTCCAGGCAGTTCAAATGAATATAGATTTATTATATGCTAATACTCTCTTCAAGAATCTGAAATACTAATGATAAAGCAAATTGGCAGATAAGAGTCAATGGAATTCAAGGTGGGCTGGTCTTAGATCTCTAGTGGGTACGAAAAGTCTCAAGACTCATGATGTGTTTAACCCCACCCTCGGGCTTAGCCTGGTAATCTTCTATACCAGTTTTTCAGGACAAAGAAACCTGTCACTCAACTTTAAGAAAAATGTCCATTAAACTTTGGCATGATTGGGAAAAACAAATGCTACTGGAATTAAGCTACATTTGATAAAAAAGATTGTACCTTCGCATTGAAAAAGGGGAATAAGGATCCTTCCAATATGCAATTAAGATTCTTCTCTGGCAGGTATCTTATCTCAGACAGGCCATCTCATACTTCAGAGTTCGAAGTCTAAGTGTAGCCAAACCATGCCAAGTCTAGGGTCAAGGAATGTCTGCCAAGTTCTTGCCAGTAAAGTTAGGAGAGTGCAGGAAGTGACTGAAGACACATTGTGGACCTTTCTGCTTCTTTTTCACAGTTACTATAATAGCTAGAACTTTGGGCACACATATACCATGTTCAGATGATTCAAACAAAACTTCAGCAGGGATATCTAACAAGTTTCCGGAGAAAAGACTGCTATGAATTTCTGTCTGGAATCATCTCTTCCCACCTCACCATTGACCTGAAAACCCAGTAAAATTTTGGTTATATTGACCTGTTTTATAAACCATCATACTGTGCAAGGTGAAAGTCTTTGAAAAAACACTATATAGCAACTTCAGAGTTTTTTAAAGCATGAGTGGTAATTGCCACTCTTGCTTAAATGCTTAAATGTTGATGATGGTTAAATGTTAATTCCTGTTGCTATTGGTTTGTAGTTGTCATGGTAAAATGTACTGGTGGATATTGTTTTACTCCTGTGTTGAATGCTGCTGCTAATCTAATCTTAGTATTTATCTACATGAAGTAGATATGTTTAGTACATGTTAATATTTTGATAAATATTTATTTATTAAATATTTAAGCTATCTAGAAGCTGTGAAGGATTATAACGAGGACTAGATCTGTGGCCACACCATCTGAAAGGGCTGTATGTTCCATACTCTAGATTCAGCATTGCCTACCCAACAGATGAACTCCTAATCTCCCCACCCTCTCTGGTTTTATCTCCATTTTCTTGCTCTTTTCCTCAGGAAGGGAGAGAAACTTAAATTATATTTGTTGAAAACTCTAAAGGTGTTCATACCCAAGGCCCTCTCACTTCTGGCAGCTTCATTAAGTTGTTTCTTCCATAACTGCATTTATTGTTATTTGAATAATACATTCAAGATTAGATATCATTTTAAGTGCATTAAAGAAATAACTGAGACACTGTTACAAAGACAAATCTCATCAGTGAAATTAAATATGTCAGGCAAAGGGAGCTGCATTGCAAAATTATCAGCAATACAAGATTTGTTATGTGCACATTGATAACTTTCTATACTGGAAAGATTGAAAGAGGGATATTTCAGGATAATCTTGAAGAAGATTTTAATGTTTACATTAACTCATTTTAAGTCAATGTGGACTGAGATAAAATCAGAGTACTGTGCTGAATGGAAGCAATTAAAATCTAGTAAAAATGTATGATGCAAAGTTCTAAACATTCCATTGTTCCATAAGTTTATATTTTGTTGTCTACATTTTTTAATTCCAATGTTATTCCTGTTGCCTCAAAGTAATCACTTAAGTGTTTGGTGGGATATATTATAATCAAAGTGTGCATTGGATTTATACAGGAGATATATACAGGAGATATATATATATATATATATATATATATATATATATATATATATATACCCTCTCCTGAGCTTTAAAAGCCAAAACTAATATATGCTATTAAATGTATTGCACTGACTATTTGTAGTTTTTAAAGAAACCAGTCAAATATTGAAATAAAGCAACAAAAATTGTCACACAAATGATGCACATTTTTGTCATAATCTTACTGCTGTTGAGGGAAGTGACATTAAATGTTTAGTACAAAGATCTGAAAGAGATTTCATTTAGTTTCTTATTAATTTTTATTTCATGTAGAACAATGTTGTCTTTTCTGTGATTGTTCTCTACCATTTGTCTTTAATGCAAAGGTAGTAACAGAAACATGCTTGATAAACAGATTTATGCATCCACAAATAACACATCATCATCTTAATATACGTGGTTACATTAATATGAATGTAATCACATCATTCTAAATGAACTAATGCAGTATCTCACGTATATCTAAAGCCAACTATCACTTGGATTCCTCTTTCTGTGAAAATGTATTCAAAGAAATGCATTCTTGTACATTTTTTAATGAAGTACAAAGTGATGCAAAACTGGGAGAGAAGAGACTTTTGACTCGATCTATGTAAAAGTGATGTGGATCAGAAATAGCCTGAATCTCAAGTGTTGTGTCTCCTGCAAATTTCTAATGCTTACCGATTTCCTCTCTAGATGAGCTATATTTTTATTTATTTTCAAGGTTATTCTTTTTGTATCATTAAAACTTAGTGATCACATATGCAGCAGTTGTTCTTTGGAAAGATGTCCTATTTAAAAGTCTATCTCACATTCTTATTACCTGTGACAGAGGAAACAAAAATATATTGCTCCTTGGTTTCTTAAGTAGCAGAGTAGAAGCAGTATCCACTAAGGAAAACATCAGGAGAAAATAATAATACATAGACCATGCATTAATGAGGTATTTTATATGCTCCAGAGAAGCAAAATGTCTCACTCATTGTCCTTTTCATAATACCCATTGGTCCTGTGCAATATAAGTACCATTATTTGGGGTTATAAAGGCTGTCTAGGTTAGCTTCGTATCCTGAATGCCAAAAGATGATTATAGAGTAGCATTATTAATAAGAATATTTGGTAATAAATGCCTTTCTCTCCAACAAGAATGAGGCTGAGGATGGGGGCAAATTTGATGCGGTCTAATTGTCTAGATGCTTCCTCTGAGATAGGCACATTATTATACAGTGAGTTATAATTTAGACAATTCTTTATATATTGGAAATTTCAATTTCAGCTGGATTCATGTAGCTCTCCTCATTCAGTCAAGTTAAGGCTGAATATGGTTAATTTGCTTGCCCTGAATATTTGATTTTTATTTCATTCTTCTAGGGACTGAATTTTGATGAGATGCTTGTCATGCCTGGTTATTTATTTATTTATTCACTTATTTTACTATTGTGCTTTTCACTATTTTTGATGGCTTCTTCAGCCAAAAAGCACCCTGAGAATATTTTTGTTTAATATTTATCATTTGATTAAGGTGAGTTAAAATGTACAGCAGAGACTACTGTGGGTCTTGGAGCAGATTCTTGCCCCAGACATATGGACCTTTGATTGAAAAACTGCAGAGTCTTATCTTGAAAAATCAGGCTTCTGAATCATATGGAAAAGCCAGAGCATACACAATGGTAGCTTATATGTACATGTCCTCCCTTTAATTGATGAAAAGTGAGGGAAAGAGACAAAACGAATGAATATAACAGGGGTGAGTTCTACTTACCTTTACTACCAGTTCACAATGGGAGCACTCGTGCGCATGCACAGAAGCTTCTGCACATGCACAGATCACCCGTGATGATGTTGTGGCGGGTGGGCGAAGCATCCCCACCGGTTTTACTACTGGTTCTATAGAAACGGACCGAACTGGGGGCAACCCACCACTGGAATATAATATGCTCAAAAACAAATGTGAAATCTATGTAACCTCTTTTCTGAAATGTCACAGATGTACTTTACTTAAATGTGTAGTTTTCCATGATGATGACAGTGATGATGGTGATGGCAGCAATAATGATAATTCCATAAGGTAATCATTAAAGATATAATAATAAGAAAAACAAAAGCAAAGATCTTTGTTTACCTCAGCCAGTGAACAATTCCAAATTACCCAAACCCCTTCTCCATGATTTGCTCACCTTCTTTATTGGCATTGATTTTCTATTCTGTCATGTTGTAAACATATTTTCAGTGCCAATTTGAGGCAATATACAATTTTATTAATTTGCCTCAGACAATCCTCTATATTCAGTGGGGCTTCTGCAGATTCAATAAAACCCAGGTTAAGTGGTGTTCAGAACAGGTGGATTTCAAATTCCTAATTTTCTTAATAACGATTATCTGGGCATTGCGGGGGATTAAGTTTCAAAGAGTATTTAAGAAACAGAACAATTTCTTCTCTTACCAAGTCTTTCTCACTTCCTTTTCCTTTATTTATCCCTATCCCAGACAGGAAATAAAATAAAATCTCTGTGTCAAGGGAAAAGTTGCTACTATGGTAGGAGTAGACACTGGCCAGGAATAGGAATAGGTAATTTCCTTACAAGACCATACCATACAAATAATACCAGTATTTTATCTACTGGATTTCATTTAATTTGAGCCAGTAAATTGGCTTTGGAAATCCTTTCAAAGGAAAAGATGTGCACAGCATGACGTCGCTGTAGTTCTTTAGTTACAGGAGGTTGAGGGGTATATGTATGAATACCCTCATTTTCATTTTGCAATTATCTCTCCAATGGTCTGCAGCTTCTTTTCCTTCTCAAAAATTATATCCAAGGAAAGAGATCATGTGGGAACAATCTTACTGTCACAGTTAAGGGGTAACCCATCCCTTGAGAAATTCAGTTTGTCCTTCTAAGAAAATAATCCATTCGATTTTTCTGCCTACAGATCTGGTGAAGAATTTTGAAAGACCTTTTGGGTCCCACTCTATTTATACATTCTGTTGGGCGACAGAGGTTTTATTTGCCATTAAAAAAGTGAGCTCGCATTTTTCCATTTTGATTATAGGAAGCTAGCATTAATTAGAAAATTGTAATTTCCTACAGCAGTGCAAATCTTAACTTGTATTTGAAATAGTTCTGCAGAGCAACATTGTCCCCTGTTTTCTTAGACTGAAGTGAAATAACTATGTTGTTCGATGTTGTTAACGTTTGCAACTCTCTCTCTTCCTTGGTGAATGCTGCAGGTGAAGGTTAACAGTGGTCTTCCCCCACAGTAGACATGGTGGAAGCAAGAATGTTTGCAAAGATAGAAGGGCATGATGAGTGATGTTGGTATAAACAGAATTTATCTATACTTCCTATAGTGAGCTGTGGTGGCACAGTGGTTAGACTGCAGTATCACTGGCTAATTCTGCCAACTGCCAGCAGTTCGATTCTCACTGGCTCAAGGTTGATTCACCCTTCCATCTGGCCAAGGTTGGTAAATGAGCAGCCAGATTGTTGGGCGCAATATGCTGACTTTGTAAACCACTTAGAGAGGGTAAAGTACTGTGAAGCAGTATATAAGTCTAAGTGCTATTATTATTGCTACTGCCTTTTTTTTTTTATCTCATGCCTTTAATTTCTTTGACTGTGAAGAATTTAGAACTAACACTGAGAAAGGTATGAAATAGCCATTAAGGTGGGGGGCAGGACTTGAAGAAGCAATTCCAAAATTCAGAGATTGAAGGAAGTATGAGAAAGCTTCAAAATAATTGGACTTTGATTAAGATGGGGCAGAGAGAAACTGATCAGTTTTTTAAAAAGCTATTATTTTGCAAAAAATAAAACAATCCTACTATCTCAGGAGAGTCTAGTTCTTCATCTCACCTAGACCAGATTTCTGTCATTGGTTAACTATTACTTATTTCCTTTCTGCATTTACCATTGCATTACTTATCTTGAATGGTAATATAATGGTTAAAATATGATTATATGCCACTTGCAAAGTAGCAATATCATAACCACAAAGAAAGCAAGTTTGTTTTGGAATTTTAATCCAAAACAATTATACTCTATTTATAAATGTGTGTAGTGAAGCACTTTCTAGTTACCAGATAAGATTATTTTATTAAGCCAGATTTTGTTGATCTCAATTATATCCTTTAAAAACTAACTGTTGACATGTTCAGGGACCTCTTTTCATCCTACTCACACTTTACTGGTAGGCTTTTCTGATTGTTGCCTGCTCTTTTGGTTCAGATCTAAAATAGCAGGGTTCATATTTAGGTCCTCAGCCTCTTCCAAAGCTTAACAGCTCCTTATCTATCTGTTCCCAGGCTGAGACTGGCAGTCTGAGGAGATTCCTACACAATACATAGAATATAATAGTGATCTCGAACCTTAAACGTGTAAGCCTGGTTACTTGTGCCTGACAAGAGAAGGGTTATGGGATGAAGAATTTTATATTTGTTAGCTAAGAGAAGATAAAGAGATCTTGGAATTGTTTATGCTTGCCATGATAGCAATAGCAATAGCACTTAGACTTATATACCGCTTTACAGTGCTTTACAGCCCTCTCTAAGCAGTTTACAGGGTCAGCATATTGCCCCCAATAATTTGGGTCCTCATTTTACCCACCTCAGAAGGATGGAAGGCTGAGTCAACTTTGAGCCTGATTAGATTCGATCTGCCAAACTTCTGGCAGCCATCAGTCAGCAAAAGTAGCCTGCAGTTCTGCATTCTAACCGCTGCGCCATGTGGCTCATGATGAAGGTCAGATGGGGAGATGGCTATTCTTTTTATATTTATATTTTGTTTCTTTTTATCGTTTTTTTCTCTTCTGATTTGTATGATGTTATATGGTTCTATTTAAAACTTTTAATGAATTAAAAAAAAAGAATGGCAACTTTGAAGAACTACTCTGAGTTGGTAGAATGCATGTATTAAAGGACATTTTAGTTCAAAAATTGAATTGTGGAAGTTGTAAACCAGTTTTGGTTTCTATATACAATGAGTTTCTGGATAAAAACAAAAAAAGAACAAGTAGCATTAGAGGTTCCATAAATACCTTCTGTAAAACCATCAGGATGATAATATTATGCTATACATTTTACAAATTTATGATTATATATTAACTTCCAAGACAGCCTGCATAAAATATAATGGTGAAGGTTGTGATGGTAATGGAAGAAGAGTTCTCATGGGACAGAGATATGTGAAGAGAATTCTGCTTTAACAAATTTAAAAATGAGATTTCAGATTAAAATGAATTTTGTGACTAAACAAAGTGATTAATAACTTTCCAACCACAAAGATCAAGATTTCAAGTGAAGTCTTCAAATCATCATTGGCACCTGATGACCATGTAAATTTTTTGGCAGCTATATTATAGTAGTTTGTGATTGCTTGTGTTTTTGACCTTCCAGATGTATTCAGGGAAGGTCTCCTATTTAAATACTAGCCAAGCCTAATCCCATTTTTTTTCTTTCTTTTTAAGATCAGACAAGTTGGCCACATGCAAGCATCTGCTTAATCATAATCTTCTACAATTATTCTTTTGGATGTGAATTATATATTGTTCCTGGAACTTAGTCAAAGTATACTCCTGCTCATTAATACACTATTCTAACATCTCTCAATATTCAGACTTATATTACAACAGTTAGTGTCAATATATTTTTTAATTGATGGACTTAATTTCTGATTAATAGAACATTCTTAAAGGATGCTTAGATTGCTGCGAATGTTGCAAGAAAATTCTGGGCAACCAAGTCTGTGTGGCTCAATCATGACAGCATTCAGTTGAATTCTCAAATGAACAGCAGGAAATTAGAGTTAATTCACAGCTTATTCTCCTAAATAAGAATTCCATGGATAGGAGCTTCCACTGGCCATTTGTTCTGACAGCCACTGCTGACACTTGTGGCTGAAGAACTTCATTCCAGTCCTATGTTTGTAAAATGAGGCAGCTGCTGCTGCATTTACAAATCTTTTTTTTTCTGAACAGAAATGTAAAAGAAATGTCTCACCCAATCATTGTTTTTTTTTTAAGAGTGGCTACTTTCTGCCAGCTTTTCTTCTCCAAATTCAGAAATATGCAGCCAAAGCTGATGATAGCAAAGAAAACAAAACAGCCAGGGTAGTATGTGGCTGGGACAGAGATTCAAAAAAAAAAAAAAAAAAGTGGGGGAAAGTTTAGTTTAGATTTAGTTTTATTAAATTTGTATACTGCCCTACTCCCGAAGGACTCAGGGCGGTGAACAGGCACAAGATAAAATACAAGAATACAAAAGTTAAGAACAATTTAAAACCAAATTAAATAATATTGGCCCACGACAATTAGAATCCCAATAAATTTAAAGCATGAGTAATGTGAACTTTACCTTGTGGATCAATAATACATGTCAGTGTTATGGTAGGGGAAAAATAGGACAAACATCATCTGAATTGCATACATCGAGAATAAAGCCCCAGATGGAATCAAAGAGTTAGGTTTGGTGTATTTTTTTCTTTTTTGCTGCCATCTAATGGTCATTTGGATTTCTGCAGCTCAGGTGCAAAAGTTCTACCAAAAGAACCATAATATATAGGATTTACAATATGCAATAATGTCAGCTAGAAATATATGTAAGTGGCAGGGAGTGATTCAGAGATGCACTAAAAAAATTCAGCAGCAGATCTTAAAGGCAAGTATTTCAAGTAAGGTCAGGATGTATGAAGACAGAAACCTTGGCTAAGTGAAATGGGGGGAGAGGGGAGGGTATCCTCACATGACATTATTTTGAAGCAGTTGTAGCAGAAACATGTAAATTAGAGCACAATATACCTGGCCTGATAACAACGACAGTTAAAATCTATTTTGCTGGGAGTTAAGGAAGACGATCTGGAAGATACATGCTTGGAAAAACTTTTCAAGAACTTTATAGTTGTGAAATCCAGGAATACATAGGAAAATAACATTTTCTTGCTTCCAATAGAACTCTAAATATAATTCTAAATAGAATTTAGAGTGCTGCTCTATAACAAGGGTTTCAAACTCATGGCTCACAGGCCGGATGCGTCATCCCCCCCCACCATTTTAGGAAAGGGGAAGAAGTTTATTTATTATTTATTTATTGGTTCGATTTATATGCCGCCCTTCTCCGGAGACTCAGGGCGGCTTACAATGCGTTAAGCAATAGCCTTCATACTTTTGTATATATCTGCTTAGTAGGGCTTTCGGGCCCCGCTAAGCAATGTTCTTTTTTATACAAAGTCACCTTATTGCCCCCACAATCCGGGTCCTCATTTTACCTATCTCGGAAGGATGGAAGGCTGAGTCAACCTTGAGCCTGGTGAGATTTGAACTCGCAGTAATTGCAAGCAGCTGGCAGCTAAGTGCTACTTAACAGCACTTTTGTCCACTGCACTACCAATTTGTAATATGTCATGTGATGACAATGTATCATTGCGAGTTTGACACCCCTGTTCTACATTGAAGGATGCAAAATGATATGATTCAGAACAGATGCCAGGAGAATGGATTACTCTTTGTCAAGACATTATCATGGTGGACTCTATATGTGGTGTCTCCAGCCACATATGCTCAAAATCCCCACTTCTAGAGTCAACTTATTTTTTCTAAAGCTTATTTTAAATAGAAATCTAAAATTTACAGTACCATAGAACTTTCAAATGAAGTAGGATTTATCGCATGCTAATTTCATTTCATGAAAGAGGAGCAAATGTGGACTAGTCTAGTTTAAGATCCTGAAATTAGCTTCCTGGCTTCCTAAAACTAGTCGGCAAATAAACAGAAATCATTCTGAAATTAGTAGTCCATGGGATAGAAAGCAATTATCTTCACTTCCATTAAAAAGAGATAGGTATGTCTTCAATTCCAATCTACGTCTCCATAATTGTTAAAATTATACAAGCATAATCTCAATAGCTATGCTATTCTTCCAAAAATAAAACCAAGATAGAAGAGATCTAGCTTAGTAATAGAGCACATTTGCCTGCATTTTAAAGGCTTTGGTTTCAGTCTGGTATTCTGAAATGAGGCTAGGAAAGAACCCTGCCAGAAATAATGATGTACTGCCAAGGTAGACTCCTGACATCCCTTTTCTCCAAAACCATTTGGGGACCTGTTGCTTAATTTTAACTCCACATGTGCAGTCCACCTGAGGTCAAATGGTGACATAATTAATGGATACCATTATAGATTGTATACTAGGTTTGACAGATCAATGCATTGAAGAAATATGAGATCATTGCTTCTATGAGATCATTGCTTCAGTTAATACTATAATACAACACCTTCACAAGCTGGACGGATGGATGGAGGGAGGGAGGGAGGGAGGGAGGGATATGTTGCTAGACTGCAATGTTTACCTAGACTGTTAATATTTCAGTCCAGGGGTGAGTTCTACTTACTTTTACTGCCGGTTCGCAATAGGAGCGCATGCGCAGATCGTCAATATGATGTCCGGGTGGGTGGGAACTACCCGGTTCTATAGAACCGGACAGAACAGGGAGCAACCCACCACTTTTTCAGTCACAATATAAAGCAAGGTGGACAAGGTAGCAAGAAATCCACGACATTTTTCAACTATAACAAATGTATATCTCCTTACACAAACTAAATAGAAGTATTCAAACAAAGGGATGCATTTCAGAACAGCCAGGACAGCCTCAAAAATTCAAAGTGGGGGAGCCAATAATCAGTCCCCTTGTTTGAACAATGATCCAGAATACTTTGTAAAAAAAAATAAATAATAACCCCAAACCCTTTGATAAAAGAAGAAAACTATGCCATTCTCATTTTCTGTGAAATGCTAAACCTATCATCCCTTGAAACATTTATGCTAGGATATCAACTAATAACTCAGAAATTCATATTTTTACAAAATTTACACATTCACTTATGAAGATAAATGTTACGTGCATTTAGGGATACTTGAGGGCTTCAATCTCTATAACTTTCCTTATGAACAGATCTGATTCTTACCTCTCAGAATAATGTGAAGATCACTTATGGAATGTTTTAATACAGTTCCCCAAATAGATTTAAAAATGAGTAGTTAGAATTTTGTGCAAAGTAAAAAAAAAGCAAAAAGCAAATTAATACAGAAATAGGATAGAATAAATTTATATGGAGATAAGTCTGGATACATAGTTCAGAAATAGACTGGCTGCAGGAAATCTATAAAATCAAGATATTTTTTCCAATGGTGCATTGATATGGGTGCTTGCTTTGTTTCTAATGTTCATTTTGACTATTTTCATATATGGTGTGGCTAATGTTTTTTATGAGTTGGGATTGTTGTTTGTGACCTTGGGCATTATGGTTGTGATTTGTTAAATTCTGTTGAATCCTTGTACATTGGCCAGAATATATTGTGGCCATTGAAGTGACCACAACAGTGCAGAGATCAAAAGCAACAAACAAAATGATTTTTAGTGTATTATCTGAATATGGGAATAGTCACTCAGTCTTCACTAATATCTAAAGGAACCCTATCCTGCCTACATTATTTGCATGTTTAGTAAAGTAACAATCTTTTTCTCAAATGAAAGTTGTAGCACTTTTTGATACATAAATTACATGCACATACATAAAGCAATCATCTTTGCATCCTTACAGAACAGAAATAAACATAGTTATATAAAATAGTCTTTTGATTGATTAGTACATTATGGTTTGGAATCTTCTACTTTCTTAGAAGACTTTGAGCAACCGTGATTCCAGGTTTCTCTTTACTTTTCTTGGGGGTGGAAGGTTGATTTCATTTTATGATTATTGATGATTCTACTTTGTTGTCTAAGATACAAAATTATTATAGAACTTATTGTATTTTAAACAATATAAGATTGAAGTCAGACCACCCTTTCCCTCCTCCCCCTCCTCCTCCCTCTCCCCCTCATCCTCCTTTATTTTCCTGCAAGAACAGGGTCCACTGTTTGAATAAAAAAACATGTAGCAACTGCAAGTCTGCATTAATTGTGTCCTGTTAGTTTTGGTCTTCTATATAGACATTTGCCATTGATCTTGAAGTGATAGACAGTGTAGTCAATGGTGTGGGATGCTACTCAAAAATTGATGCCATTCCACTATAGGCATTTTCCTTCATTTTCTTTGCTGATGTGGTCTAGAAGGAAAACACCTAATAACCAAAAGAACATGCACATGTCTATACCTCTAAAGGGCATTGAGCAATTTTGGTGGTTGTGCAGCACTCAGCACCCCACGATGCAACAGGGTGGACCATCATTTTATACACTTCTGATTTTAGGTGCATTGGCATTATCCTATCACAGGCTTTTCCACTGAACTCTTTCCATTGCATTGACTCTTGCAAGCACTACCACATTATTACCGCCATTGCTTTGCAGATGGGATCCTAAATAACAAAGGAGTCTATCCTCACTAGATCTTCACCACTGAGTTGGATGATGGAGGTGCTCAAGATATTCTGTTCTCTTGATATTGAGGCCCAGACCAAACTGACTAATATGGGAAGAATGTCTGATATTCTTAAATCAGCTTTGAGTTAAAGTCTCATATTAGAATAAGGGAGAAAACTAAATATAGTTTTATATCATGTTTTCATTATATTCTAACAAGACATGGACATGGCGACAATCTAGAAGATAATATTAAATCAGCAAAGCCCTGTAAGTTAATTAAGAATGATGAATCTTGGAAGTTACTGAAGAATAATGAAGAATTACTGTTGTTTGGCTGCATAAGAAAATGATAGACAATAAACCATTCAGAGGAAAAAAGCAAACTCACTGCTGCTATTTTAATACTAGCAATGTATTTGGTGAATATGTGCTAATATGTTTGTTTGTAGAGTTTGAGTATTAAATCTTTTTAATGCTTTAGATAATCAGATAAATGCAAATATGAGGTTCATTACCAAGTCCCTGATAAATTCAGATAATGAAAGAAAAATGCTGAGGATGGATATATATATATATATATATATATATATATATATATATATATATATATATATATATATACGTTTTCTCAGGTTTTCGCGGGTGTTTGTATGTAGGTCTTTGGTTATTCGGGTCTTCTCCCACGTAAAATTGGAAGTGTCTTGGCGACGTTTCGACGAAGTCTCATTCGTCATCTTCAGGCTGGTGTTCTCGGCTTCGTGCTTCCAGGAGCAATGTGAGATCACAGCTGTCTCTTCCTTTTAACTGCTAGTGGGGGTGTGAGCTGATTGGGTGGGAACTTGGCTGTGTTCTGATTGGGTGGAGGTGTGTTCTGATTGGTTAGGGGCTCAGCTGTGCTCTGATTGGATGGGGGGTTGGTTGTGCTCTGATTGGCTGGGGGTGTGTTCTGTTTGGGTGGGGGCTTGGTTGTGCTCAGCTTAGTCTGAGTTGCAGGGGGATTTGAGCTGGTGAGCTGCGTTGTTGTTGTTTGGCTTCGTTTTTGTGGCCGTGCGAGCTCTTCATGGTGGGTGTCAGTCTGCTTCATGTATGGATTGGAGAGGTTTAAAGTGGCTAATGATGCAGCTGCAGTCTGGCTTCTGGTCCTTGGTCGTGGCTCATTATCAGTGTGGGTTTGAGTCTGCTTTCTGCGTGGATGTGTGGTGGTGACATCCTGTGTGGCTCTCGTGAGTGTGGGTCTGGTGTCATTCGTCGTGTTAGGGACCCGTTTGTCAATAAGGGCGGGTTTCCAAATGGCTGGTAGGCGGGAGGTATCGTCTCGTTTGTTCATGCTGTGTGGGCGTTTTTCTATCTCGATGGCTTCTCTGATTATTCTGTTGTTAAAGTGTTCAGTTTTGGCGATAGTTCTGGTCTTTTTAAAGTCAATATCATGTCCTGTGGCTTTAAGGTGTTGGACCAGGGAAGAAGTTGGTTCTTCTTTTCTGACTGAGTTCTTGTGTTCTTCTATGCGTGCACTTATTCGTCTGTTGGTTTGTCCGATGTATGTGGTGGGGCAGGCGGTGCATGGGATTTCACATACTCCTTGATTTTCTAACTCAATTTTGTCTTTGGGGTTCCTTAGGATGGTGGATATTTTTCGGTTTGTGCAGAATGCTGTCTTGATGTTATGTTTGTGGAGGATTTTGCTTATTCTGTCTGTGGTGCCTTTTATGTATGGGAGGAGGGCTTTGCCGTTTTCTTGTTCTGTGTCTTGGATTTTAGTGGGGGTTTCTTTTTGGATTAGGTTGGTGATCTTATTTCTTTGGAATCCA
This sequence comes from Arizona elegans, assembly GCA_022577455.1. Classification (NCBI taxonomy): domain Eukaryota; kingdom Metazoa; phylum Chordata; class Lepidosauria; order Squamata; family Colubridae; genus Arizona; species Arizona elegans. The sequence continues at coordinate 146,089,434 of JAKOOJ010000001.1, read as the reverse complement.
TTGGATGTTAGTACGTTAGTGAGGGTGTGTAGTTCGGTTTTTAGGTGTTGTTCGTCAGCTAAGCGTTTTGTTCTGGAAATGAGTGTCTTGGCTACAGAGTTGATCTGGGCAGGGTGGTGGTGTGAGAGTGCGTGCAGATAGCGGTTTGTGTGTGTTTTCTTCTGGTAGATAGTGTGTCCTAGGGAGCCATTGGATTTTCTGTAGACTAAGACATCCAGGAAGGGAAGTTGGTTGTTCGCTTCTGTTTCCATGGTGAACTGTATTTTGGGGTGTAGGCTGTTGAGGTGTGTGAGGAAGTTGTCCAGTTTTTCTTTCCCATGTGGCCAGATTATGAAGGTGTCGTCCACATATCTGAGCCAGAGTTTGGGTTTATGATCAGATTTTTCTAGAGCTTGGGTTTCAAAATATTCCATATAGAGTTTGGCAATGACAGGTGAGAGGGGTGATCCCATGGGTGCTCCTTCTGTTTGTTTGTATTTCTGTCCATTATAGATGAAGTATGTGTTGGATAGGCAGTGGTTGGTCAGATCTAAGATGTGCTTGGGGGGGTTATATTTGTTTTGGATAACTGTCAAGGCTTCTTTGATTGGTACTTGGGTGAAGAGGGATATGACATCAAAGCTCACGAGTAGGTCACTGGGCTGTAAGTTTTGTTGCTTTATGATGTCTATGAACTGGAATGAGTTTTTTACGTATGAGGTGATGGATTCTGCATAGGGCTGTAGTTGTTTGGCGAGAAATTTGGCTAGGTTTTGTAGAGGTGAGCCTATGGAGCTGACTATGGGTCTAAGTGGGGTTCCTTCTTTGTGTATCTTGGGGAGACCATAAAGCTTAGGGCATCTGGATGATTTCTCTCTGGGTATGATTCTTTGCTGAATCTCTTCGCTGATGGGGGAGGCTTTTATTTTGGATCTGGTGGTTTTTTCCAGGTAGGTGGTGGGGTCTGTGTTTAGGGGTTTGTATATGGAGTCTTGGAGTAGGTTGGTTAATTTGGTTTGGTAGTCAGATGTGTTCATAACCACCGTGGCATTGCCCTTGTCTGCTGGTAGGATTATTATGCTGGTGTCTTCTTTCAGGTTAAGTAGTGCTGTCTGTTCCTCTTTGGGTAAGTTACTTTTGGGTGGCTTGCTGGTGCAGAGGATGTTGGTGATTTCGAGTCTGATTCTGTTTGCATCGTCGGGGTTGATTTTGGTCAGGCTGGTTTCAACTCCGCATATAATGGTTTCAGTGGGGATGCTTTTGGGAGCGACTGCAAAGTTGAATCCTTTGGAAAGGACATTGGTTTCGGCTTTGGTGAGGATCCTATCTGAGATGTTATGCACTGTTTGTTTCATGTGTGGCTGTGAGGGTGGAGGGGATTGTTTCTGGTGTTCTTGTAGTCTTCGGAATTTGTTGGTGTGTGTGTCTGTCTTGAGGGTGGTCTGTGTTTCGGCTCTCCAGACGGCAAGTTGTTTGGATTTGTCCCAAAGTGCGGGGTGGATCTTGTTGCTGAGTTTGAGGTGAAGTGTGAGGAGATCCTTGTTGATTCGGTCTAGGAGGAATCTTTTTCTGTGGAGTTCATTTCTGATTAGGGCTAGTTCTGTTCTTTTCAGAATGCGTTTGGTGGCTGCAGAGTTGGAGTGGAATTTCAGTTGGAAGCCTGTGGGGATTAAATTTTGATCTCGGCAGTTGCGTAGGAATGCAAGGTCACATAAAATGGAAGCTCTTTGGACTTCGAGTTTTTCATAGGTCCTGGTCAGATGGTGGATATCCTCCCCGTAGAGGTGCGATATTTGTTTTCTCAGGTTTTCGCGGGTGTTTGTATGTAGGTCTTTGGTTATTCGGGTCTTCTCCCACGTAAAATTGGAAGTGTCTTGGCGATGACACCACATACATCGGACAAACCAACAGACGAATAAGTGCACGCATAGAAGAACACAAGAACTCAGTCAGAAAAGAAGAACCAACTTCTTCCCTGGTCCAACACCTTAAAGCCACAGGACATGATATTGACTTTAAAAAGACCAGAACTATCGCCAAAACTGAACACTTTAACAACAGAATAATCAGAGAAGCCATCGAGATAGAAAAACGCCCACACAGCATGAACAAACGAGACGATACCTCCCGCCTACCAGCCATTTGGAAACCCGCCCTTATTGACAAACGGGTCCCTAACACGACGAATGACACCAGACCCACACTCACGAGAGCCACACAGGATGTCACCACCACACATCCACGCAGAAAGCAGACTCAAACCCACACTGATAATGAGCCACGACCAAGGACCAGAAGCCAGACTGCAGCTGCATCATTAGCCACTTTAAACCTCTCCAATCCATACATGAAGCAGACTGACACCCACCATGAAGAGCTCGCACGGCCACAAACACGAAGCCAAACAACAACAATGCAGCTCACCAGCTCAAATCCCCCTGCAACTCAGACTAAGCTGAGCACAACCAAGCCCCCACCCAAACAGAACACACCCCCAGCCAATCAGAGCACAACCAACCCCCCATCCAATCAGAGCACAGCCGAGCCCCTAACCAATCAGAACACACCTCCACCCAATCAGAACACAGCCAAGTTCCCACCCAATCAGCTCACACCCCCACTAGCAGTTAAAAGGAAGAGACAGCTGTGATCTCACATTGCTCCTGGAAGCACGAAGCCGAGAACACCAGCCTGAAGATGACGAATGAGACTTTGTCGAAACGTCGCCAAGACACTTCCAATTTTATGTGGGAGAAGACCCGAATAACCAAAGACCTACATATATATATATATATATATATATATATATATATATATATATATATATATATATATATATATATATATATATATTCTTACTTCTTCGTAGGGTTTATGTGTGTTTTTCTTCTAGCCAGGTTTTCCCTACGTAGCCAAGGTTTTTTTGTAGCTCCAGCTCAGTAGAATCTCATCTACTCGGTTCTGGGCTTTTTTCCTTTCTAACACCTAGCAAGCTCTAACTGCTAGGTGGGAGACCTAAATAGATCCATTTCTAGCTCGTTAGCTGTCATCAGTAGGCCACACCCTACTGATCTATTTAGGTCTCCCACCTAGCAGTTAGAGCTTGCTAGGTGTTAGAAAGGAAAAAAGCCCAGAACCGAGTAGATGAGATTCTACTGAGCTGGAGCTACTAAAAAACCTTGGCTACGTAGGGAAAACCTGGCTAGAAGAAACACACACACACACACACATATCTATCTATCTATCTATCTATATATATATATATTTATACTTTTTAATATATATATATATATATATATATATATATATATATATATATATACATACATATACATATATATATGTATGTATGTATGTATGTATGTATGTATGTATATCTCAAAGGACAAAATATAATAGGAATGTTATTTGGAGTACAGGACAAGCAAAGCGAAGAAACTGGGTTCTTCTATCTAAATAGCCATTGTAATTGATTAATTGACTAAATATTACAGATTATATGATTAATCTATAATTTCTTGAGCCTTTTATTTCAAGTAGTACAAAGCAGAGCATACAATTAGAAACAGACCACAGAGTGTTGAAAAACAGAGTGTGCAAAAATTGAATTCAGCGCATCTTACTAATGAATTAAGAAACTGCATAAGTAAATGTTTCCCTTCCTTTGTCCAAAGCAAAGCACTTCAACTTCTTTGAGTGTCCAGACAGCACATAGGCAGACAATTACATCTCTCTATAACTTTAAACTGCTCCTCTATCACATTTGTCCGGCATATATTGGTAAACTCAAATTTTCAATTACCTTAAGTACCTCTTTTTAAATTAAATTTTAATAGCTTTTATTAGCTCACTCAGAAGATCATTTTTCTCTGATGTATGACACGAAAAGTGCTTTCTCTTTTCCCCCAATGCATGTTGTAAATGGCTGGTGATGGAGAAGTCAGCTTTCTTTCAGTGTCAGCACTGTTAAGTGGGCCTTTGCCTGTGTAGAAACGCTTGACGAATCCAATCTTGAAGAATTCCCACGTGAAACACCCAACTGCACCTTTTGCATTAATGTGCAGGTATTCACAGGACTCTTTTTTCTTTTTTTCATCCTGAAGGTTATGTTGCAGAAAATATAAATTCAAGAGAACGTTCACCTTTTAAAATATGCAAATTGCTATAGAAACAAAACACGGCCCCTTTCTCTCTCAACTGAACTTTACTTTTCTATAAAGAGGAATCAATGATGGATTAATAAAACACAAAGAAGATCCTTTTTTTTAAGGAGTTCTAATGTTTATAGTTCTAATTTCTAGATGAGCTGAAGGCTTCCTAATTGTTTTAAAACCACTGGAATTTAAAACCACTACCATGACTCAGCAGAGATCTGGCAGAAGGAAACTCATACTACATGACATCGGTTACTGTGAGGTCAAAAAGGGTGGGAGCATATGGATCCAATTATATGTGGAAAAATATTTTGAACATCTCTCTTTCTAGCTTCCCATATCTAATGTTAGGATACCTGGAGGAGGTACTTCAAATTGTTGGGATTAAATCAACTGGGATGTTTCAAGTATTTCTGAAAAAAGCACTTGCCAGGATAAATGAATGCCCATACAAAGGGCTTAATTTCAAGTATTATTCACTTCTAACTACAATCAGGACCACCCTAAGACAGATGAAGAGCTAGCTATTCAGCACCTTCTTCTCATCCATATGCTAAACTGACTATATTGACAGTTGAAGGTCAATGTCCCAAGTTGAGTTGAACTGGCGATAGAAGAGAATATTGAACTGGCAATGTTCAATTGTCATGAATTGTTGGTAATGAAATGCTTTTCATTTTGTAAGTCACCCAGAATTGCTTCAACGGCAAGATGGGCAGCATATAAATGTGTATGATAAATAAATAATTAATAAACTCATCCCTACATCTGGGACAGTAATGTGTGCTTAATAAACCCAATGGTATGAACTTATCTCCTTGATTTAAGATATTACTACTTCTTCCTAGAATTTTACACCTGAAATTCTCATCCCAGAGTGCTTAACAATGTGGCCACCCCAGTTTGAATGTAGATTCAACTATTAAATGATTAATAATAATGCTAACAAGCTAATAATAAATATGTTAACTGTAATGTATGAGGATTCATTAAAAAGGTCAGAGTACAAAGAATAAATTCAGACAAAAAGGTATTCAAGTATTCTCAATAGACAGCTTTAGATAAGGGATGGAATAATATTATGTTACTTCCATCAATTCAATGGTTGATGAACAATGATCCATGACTTAGTTTCCCATGTAAATTGATGTGGGAACTGTCCAAAGATCCTTCCTTTCAAGAACAAAGTATGTTGCTATTAATGTCTACTCAATTTATAGCATTTCTAGAAGCAGTACCCACCCACTAAGTCTTGATTTAAAAATGATCTCTTGATTTATTTTGCTGTCATTCTGGGTTTCCTTTCTGAAACTAAAACTACTAATGTTTAAAATAGCCTTTATTGAACTCAAAGCATCTGCTCTTAACTGGCTGCACATTGAAAGTGAAACACTATTAGAAGAGTTTGGCTGGATGATAGAAGATTGGCCCAAAAGAAAAACTGACCTATATTTCACTGCCACCACCACCACCCTCTGGCTCTCCACGAGGGTCTGCAACAAAGGTGGGTTTCAGCAGGTTCTGACCAGTTCTGGAGAACCGGTAGTGGAAATTTTAAGTAGTTCAGAGAGCCGGTAGTAAAAATTCTGATTGGCCCCACCCCCATCTATTCTTGCCTCCCAAGTCCTAGCTGATTAGGAGGAAATGGGGATTTTGCAGTAAACTTCCCTTGGATTGGGGTGGGAATGGAGATTTTGCAGTATTCTTCCCCTGCCACGCCCACAAAGCCATACCCAGCAAGCCATGCCATGCCCACCAAGCCACACCTACAGAACCGGTAGTAAAAAAATTTGAAACCCACTACTGGTCTGCAAGCTCTCAAGGGGAGGTAGCACTGGTGCCCGAGACTTCCTCTTCTCATTTCTCCATCTCTGCAATCTTCCCTGAGTCTTCTCTGCTCCCTCGGTAGATTGGGTGAACAGCTGGGGCTCAGAACCCCAGAGATTGGCTCCAGTTAGCCCAGAGCATTAAGGCAAAGTTGGTTTAATGTCAGAATTCCAAGTAATACACCCATAGAAAACAGAACTCCGAGGCAGGTAGATTCCTCAAAGACCAATTTATTGGATACCCTGAGTCTTTGGAGAGGGGCGGCATACAAATCGAATAAATAAATAAATAAATAAATACATCATATTGCCACAACTGGTGAAAACTGACTCTGAAAGTTCCCGTGGTTTTCACCTAATTAAAAAGTGAAAGTTCCCCCTTCCCCCAAGTCATCAGTCACATTGTCCAATAGACATTTGATGGCCAGATATTCCACAAGAACTCACTGCCTAGATGGGGAAACATCCTTCAAGAACATTTAGGAAAAGAGAAAGCAAGAGCAAGCTACTTACTTTCAGGTCCTTTTGAAAGTAAACATACCTATTAAAACTTACAACTGCTGCATTCTATACATGTTGCAAAGAATGTGTCAGCTAATCTCCTGGATTGTGTACCAGCTTGTGGCTGAAGGTGGACAAAGGCTTATATTAACTACATTTGTTAATCTGCTTACTGCTTACTGATGCAAACTCTTTGTAAATGGCCATGGATAAAAATTCAATTAACACAGCCTGAACTTTTTCTTTTCATTCTACTTCCCTCTGATTTACAGTTGTTCTGCTCACAATTGTGAAAATATGTATATGTATATTAAAAGATAACTCTCTATGAAGCTTACATATTTCATACTATAATGATGGATATACATGGGAAATGTGTGTGTTATATTGTTATTATATGAATGCAGAAATTCCATTGTAATGAAGGAGTTCTTAAATTAGGGGTTATGATCTCAGTGGGAATCACAACCACTTAGAGAGGATAGTCATTTTTAAAAATAATAATAATAATAATAATAATAATAATAATAATAATAATAATATAATAATAATAATATTTCAGGCACAATAGTCAGGCTCAGACTTTTGAATACTGTATCATTAAGCTAAAGAATCTATCTGCTGTTTGCTGCTTTTCCCAACAGAGGAACTAGGCTTTTATAAATGACCAACAACATTGCATTTTTTAAGATTATAACTTATCTTCTAGAACTTTATTTTGCTTAACTTCTTTTGGGAATATTTTTGGGGGTCTTTAACGTAACAAATGTTTAATGTTTTATACATTATTTCACATTTCTAGCCTTTCAAATGGAAATGCTTTGATTTGATCATAAGATGACCAACATTTTGGCAGAATCAGTAAATGGACATAACATCCTGTTTGGGTGATTTGTGTGAATCAATGTGTTATGACAAGGATGGGATTTTGAGGCCAGAAGCCACGGAAAGAGCTGAAGCCATGAGCCGATGAGAGAGCTACAAACCCGAATCCAGCCAGGCGAACAAGCGGAGCACTTGGAGAATCTACCGATGATGCCGCCAGTGTCTTTCAACTCAGCGGAAGAGAAGTGGGGATCCTATATGTCCTGCTTCGAATGCTGGTGGCCAGCGACCTACAGGGGCTACCCGACATATAGAAGAAAGCCCTGTTCCTGAGCCATTGTGGACCTAAGGTGTTCGATATGGCTGAGGCCTTATTGGAACTGAACTTGGTCCACACCATCTCGTGGCAGATGCTTCAGACACTGCTGAAGGACCACTATGCCCCAACGCCATCGAAGTATGTCCAACGGTTCGACTTCCGGCAACGGCTGCAGCATGAGGGAGAATCAATCAGCGAGTACATCGCTGCCCTGCACAAGGCCACAAACCAGTGTGAGTACAGAGACCTTGATGAGATGCTGCTAGAGCAACTAATCTGTGGAGTGAGAGATATTCATTTGCAGAGGAGGTTGCTCGCAAAGATAAATCTCATACCACACATTGCACTGGACAAGGCGAGGGCTCAAGAATACTCATCCAAGGCAGCCGAGAGACTACAGAGGATGATGCAGAGCAGAACGGCACAGAAGTCAGCCCTGAACAGGAAGCTGTTGGAACGGGGAGCGAGGGAGAGTCAGACAAAGAGGTCTTCAGGACCGAACACTACCGGCAGGACCGGCGAGGTCAGCAAGATGCCTGTGCGACCCCATCCGCGTCAGACCTGCAAGTTCCGAGACGCCATTTGCCGGCAATGCGAGCGGAAGGGGCACATGGCCAGAGTCTGCAGAGCCAAGCAGAACCCCCATTACAAGCCGTGGAGCAACGGTAGCCAATCAGAAGTAGCACAGCGAATGAGAACCAATCCAAAGGGCAGCTACAGGAAGAGCGCGAAATCTGAGGATCTCGAGGCCTGCACCATCAGAATCAGCCGGACCTGCACATCCCCTGGGGAGAAGACCTACACAACGGTCGACATTGAGGGGCAGGAGTGTGTAATGTAGATCAACACCGGATCCCCAATTACCATCATGTCCTGGGACAAGCTAAAGAAGGCCGTCCCCAGCATCCAGAGATGGCAACTGTGGCACCAGTGGCTGGGACTACGCGATTACCAGGGGAACCGCATCCCCGTGGAAGGAATCAGCGAGTTCCAGGTAGAGTACGGGGAATTCTGGGAGAAGCTTCCCCTCACCATAGTCAGCGGAAAGCTCCCAAGCCTCCTGGGCATGGACTGGTTCAGAGTCCTGGGCATGGGATTCACCGGAGTCCACAACATGTGAAGCACCCTGAAGGACGACCTAATGCAGGAGTTCCAGGACGTGTTTGACAAGCAGCTCGGCAAGTATGTGGGGACCCCTATCTCATTCAATCTCGACCCTAATATTGCCCCCATCTGGCTGAAACCCAGGAGGGTACCCTTCGCCCTAAAGCCCAAGATCGACGTGGAATTGGACAAATTGATAAAGCAGGGGGTGTTCGTGCCAGTCGATCATGCTTGGTGGGAGACCCCAATTGTGACCCCCATTAAGCGTGACGGGTCTGTGCGCATCTGCGCAGACTATAAGTGTACGATCGACAAGGCCCTGCAGCAGAGCGCCTACCGGGTTCCGATCGTACATCACCTGCTGCATTCCCTAGGGCCAGCCAAGATCTTTGCTAAACTCAATCTTGCGCAGGCGTACCAGCAGCTGCCAGTAGATGGCGCTACCGGAGAGGCACAAACTATAGTAACGCATAGAGGTGCCTTCAAGTGTACCAGACTCCAATTCGGAGTCAACATAGCTCCAGGACTATTCCAGAGCACCATGGAGTGACTGTTACAAGGGATCCCTGGGGTGGTCCCGTATTTTGATAACATGCTCGTCACCGCAGAAGACAAACAGCAGCTAGGGAAGAGACTGAGACAAGTCCTAGGGAAGTTCAGGAGTGCCAGACTCAGAGTCAAACGCAACAAGTGCATGAAAGCAGTCCCTTTCATAGAATTCTTGGGGTACTGGGTAGACGGAACCAGCATACACCCCACCAAAAGCAAGATTAGGGTGATTCGAGAGGCTCCCACTCCCAAAGATAAGGCAAAACTACAAGCATTCCTGGGACTATTGAACTTTTATGCAATATTTCTAAGGGACAAGGCAACAGTAGTGGAGCCCCTGCACAGACTGTTGGCCAAAAAGTCCAAATGGGTTTGGGGGAAGGCTGAAGCTACCGCATTTGCTGCTGTAAAGAAACTCCTGTCGGCCGAGAATTTCCTAATCTAGTACAATTCTACACTTCCCTTAGTGCTAGTCTGTGACGCATCCCCTTTCGGCGTGGGGGCCATCCTGAGCCATAGACTTCCGAATGGTCTAGAGGCACCCATCGCCTACTACTCCTGGACTTTTTCAAGCGCCGAACGGAACTACAGTCAACTTGACAAAGAGGCCCTGGCAGCTGTCTCAGGAGTCAAGAAGTTTCACGTATACCTGTTCGTCAGAGACTTCGGCCTCATCGCAGGGGACTGACCCACCCCGGCAGCCCTATCTCCCAGGATGACACGCTGGGCCATCTTCCTGATAGCATACTCCAATCGCCTGATACATCGACCAGGGTTGAGCATGGGCAACGCCGATGCCCTCAGCTGTTGCCTGTTACCGGACAGGATAGAGGACCCCACACCCGGAGTTCCAGTCCTGCTGATTGACGTCTTGGACTCGGGGCCCATCACTTCAGCAGAGGTGGCAAGGGCCTCAACCAGAGACCACATGATTAGGAAAGTCATGAGTTGGGTCACCAGGGGGTGGCTGGAAAAGACTGAGGGCGGGGAATTCAAACACAAAAAGGATGAGCTGACAATGCAAGGGGGTTGTCTTTTGTGGGGCGATCGGGTTATTGTTCCCTTGTGTCTAAGGGAAAAAGTTTTAAACCTATTACATGAGGGGCACCCTGGGATTGTGAGGATGAAGGGGTTAGCTAGGAGTTACGTGTGGTGGCCCCTAATGGATAAAGACATCACTGAGTGGGTGGGGAAGTGCCAACCCTGCCAGGAGTCTAGGCCAGACCCCCCCACAGCACCGGTTAGGGAATGGGAACAGCCCCAGGGTCCCTGGTCTAGGATCCGCATAGACTTTGCTGGCCCATTCCATGAGCAGGTATTTATGGTAATTGTGGATGCTTTCTTGAAGTGGTTGGAGATCAGACTCATGAAAACCACTACCACCGATGCCGTCATTAGGGAGCTAAGGCAGTTGTTCACCACCCATGGCCAACTGAACACCTTAGTCTCAGATAACAGGCCCCAGTTCATGCCCACACAGTTTGAGGGGTACCAGCAGAATTGGGGATCAGACATGTGCTATCCGCTCCATTTCATCCGGCTAGCAATGGATTGGCGGAGCAGGGAGAAACAGGGAGTTCCTCTGACCTACTCAACGCTACACCTCCGACTGAACTGCGCAGGTCAACTAGGGTGCGGACACGCCCTGGTCATCTGAGAGACTTTGTATGCTAATGTCCACCCCAAATGACTTCTGGGAGGGGAGGAGTGTTATGTATGTAGATTTGGGCAGGCAGTTTGAATTAACTGACCATCAGCTGATTGGCTGACCACCACAGCTGCAAGGTATATAAAGGGAGCTGTTTCCCCTGGTCAGTTGCTGGATTCTCACCCTACAATAAAGAGCTGTTGTCACTCATTGCCTGGCTTGCTGGGTCCTCATTTACCCAACCTAACACAATGTTGTCTATGGTTTCTGCTATAAAAAGCAATATCAATAAAAAAGATCAAGAGGTTTAGAGGGAATAGAGAATGACCTTGAAGAACAGAAGGAAGATCTGCCATTAAGGCAACAGTCAGATAAGCAGGGCATGAGCTAGGGGTTAAGAAACTAATCTGAGGGGGAAAAATCTGAGACAAGCCCCTCCTTAGTTCATACAATGAAAAAGTGTGGGAGGACAAAGCACATACACACTTGCAAGGTTCTCTTCGATGTCATAATAAAACTAGTCCTAACCTATATGACCTTCATTTCTTAGTCTGGTCTATCTTGTGAGATATATGACAAAGGACATATTTTTTTGTTGTCTATCTGTAACTTTAATGAAACAATCAATTTTATTAAAAGGGAGAATCACATTTAGGGAGTTTCAGTTTCATATAGTTCACAAGTTCTTGAAGTAGTGATTTTAATAAACCAAAGATAAGCCACTTGAAGTCCCACTATTTTTAATTAAAATTAAGATTGGTCGTGAATGGAACTGGAAAATAATTGCTTTGACCAGATTTTTTTTAAAAAGCCTTCATATTTAAGTCAAATTAAATGTTACCTTCCAATATGCAGAAGAAAGACATGCATATTTTTCTAGTCAGCTGAAGACAGTGAACTGACTGGTATTCTCTTTTGGGAGACATCTAGGGAAGCCCATTACTTCATCAGGAAATATTTAAAAGCAATCAACTTGATCAAATTGTTTAAACCACTAAAAAGAAGGTTTGATAGAGGAAGAACAGCATTAAAGCTCACATATTTTGGTTCCTAATTTTTGTACTTCAAGAGACAATGACATTTTGGTACTGGAGAGGAATGCTAAATGTTCCCTAGATACAAGGCCTAGAGCCAGCAGAGTTCTTATGCATTCAGAAAAACAAATTACCAGTAAAATTACCCAAAAAGAATTAGGAACAGAACAGCCTTTTATGAAATCCACTGATTCTGAAAGCAGAGGGACCATACCTATCTTCATTCCAGGACATCTTTCAGAGCATTTCCCTGCCTGATTCCTATCATGAAGCATTAAGGCAGACAACTAGCCAAAGTGTCTTGCACTTGGTGGACCTATCTCTTGACAATGCTAACTGCTGATTATTTACAGTTTAGGATAAAATTGTAGGCCATCAAAAATGGAATGTAAACAATGCCATGGTAAGGGAACATTTGGCTTTCCCATATGCAAAAACCACTGGGACCATGTGCCTAAATGCAATACTGCAGGCTAACTCTGCTCACATTGCCAGGAGTTCGATTCCTTCGATCCTGACCAGCTTAAGGTTGACACAACCTTCCATCCTTCTGAGGTCAGTAAAATGAGGACCCAGATTGTTGGGGGCAATATGCTGAGTCTGTAAACCACTTTCAGAGGGCTATCAAGCACTAGGAAGCAGTATATAAGTCTAAGTGCTATTGCTAGTGCTAAATATAGATTGCAAAATAATAGCACTTAGAATAGAATGCACGAGACGTTACTGATATAGGAAAAAAAAGGAAAGGCTTATTGATGTGGCAATACCTGGAAACAGTTGAAAGCAACTGGAAAAAATTTCAACATATTGCAATTTACAAATGGAAGGAGAAAAATTACTGAGGAAAACTATGATTGCTGTGCCTCTATAACTGGAGCTTTAGGTGCAATACTAACAAGATTCACTAAATGTTTAGGAATGTTAAATTTACCCAACTTGACACCACTCATTTTGCAAAAAGCTACCCTACCAGGGGTGAAATGTAAAATTTGTTACTACCGGTTCTGTAGGCATGGCTTGGTGTGTGTGGGGGTAATGTGACAGGGTGGGCGAGGCCAACTTTTTCTTTTTTTAAAAACTTTTCAAAGCATTTTTTCTAATGCTTTGAAAAGCCTCTGCCGATCAGACAACTCAGCTGGGATCGTCAGAGACTTTTGAAAGTGTTTTTTTTTACCATCTCTTCAGCCAAGAGGTTGCAGAAAAAAATGCTTTGAAAAGCCTCTAATGATTCCAGCTGAGCCGCACGATCATCAGAGGCTTTTGTTGTTGTTGTTGTTTACTTTTAAAAGCATTTTTTCGTCAGAAGAGATTGTAGAAAAAATGTTTTTAAAAGTAAAAAAAAAAAGCCTCTGATGATCATGCAGCTCAGCTGGACATGTTGGGGGGGGGGCAGGGATTTTTGTTGCCAGTTCTCCAAACCACCCACCGCCATCGCTACTGGATCAGGCAATCCAATCCGAACCGGGAGCATTTCACCCCTGTACCCTACCCAACATATCTGCATGCAATCAGCTATGACATTCATTTAGGTGAGTAGAATACCAAATTTGTAGCAATAAAAATTCTTTCAGAAATTAAGGAATACTTATGCTTTTGTTGTTGTTGTTGTTGTTGCTTTTTTTCCTGATGGGGAAGAAATGCAACGTTCTGATAAAAGTTAGTGGACAAAATATGAGAACTGTAACTATGAAGCCATCCTGGACTTTCAGAATAACACTTTTTGCTCCCTGAAGGATTCAGCTTACTCGTTGACTTTTCTTGGTCTATATTTTTGGAGCATTTTTATTTAATCAAGTGTTCCTTTCGCCTACCACGATAACATGAAAATCTCCCTCTCCCCATCACCCTTGCCTTAACACTTTTTGTCCAGTTCTATAACTTTGGCTGTATTGACATTTCCTCCTGAACTGACATTTCAGACTAAACCAAGCAATAGATGAGATCTCCCAAGCCCTGTCAATCTGTTCACCCTTTATTGCTAGTAAGGGTTTTTATCCACCCATCTCTTATAATCAATTCAATTTTCCAGCAAATACACAGAAAGTGAAAGTTCTTCACCATCTCCTCAGCTAAAGTGGCTCAAGAGCCTCTTGCAAGAGAGAGGCAAGAAGCTGATGTACGTGGGTGCAAGGCAATGTTGATCTTGGCCCTTCCTAAATTTCAGTTTAGCCAGCTAAAGGGGGAAAAAAGAAGTTACCACACATTCATAGAAGACTTAAATGAGCAAATCAGTCTTTATACAGTATGTTATTCAACATGTTACTCAAAGAGAATCTATTAAATATAGATGAGATGATTGATTCTTCTTAAGGTCGCATGATACTTGGGGTGGGGGGTAGAAAGCTTCAGAATCTTTCTGAATCACTCATGTGGTAGCCATGGAGTGCCATTTCTTTGCTTTTTACCTTGGTATAAGCAATAGTACATATAAATCTATATTATCCAGGTTGTACCTGCCAAGCAAAATAGGGGGCAGAGGACTATTGCAAATCCATCAAACTGTAGAAGAAGAAAAACGAAGTTTGAATGATTATGTGAACCAAAGTACAGAAAAAATGCTGCAGGCTGTGAAAACAGAGAATATTATAAAAGCAACAGATACAAAAGCAGAATACAAGGAAAAACAGCTGGATGACAGATTAAATAGATGGAAAACCAAAGCTTTGCATGGACAGCACTTGAAAAACATTGAAGGAAAATGTGATGACAACTTTACATGGGCATGGCTTAAGATGGGAACCATCAAGAAAGAAACGGAAGATTTAATACTCGCTGCTCAAGAATAAGCACTACAAACTAATGCCATGAAAGCAAAGATACAAAAATCCACCAACAATCCAAACTGCCGACTTTGCAACAACAAAGTTGAAACTGTTTCACATTTAATATGTAAATGCAGCAAAATAGCACAAACTGATTACAAGGCTAGACATGACCAAGTTGCTAAATTAATCCACTGGTCATTATGTAAAAAATACGACTTACCTGTATCCAAAAAGTCATGGGAACATAAAGTGGAAAAAGTTATAGAAAATGAGAAGGTGAAGATCTTGTGGGACTTTCAAATACAGACAGATCGTCACTTGGAACACAACACGCCAGATATCACAGTTGTCGAAAACCAAAACATACAATTTATTGACATCGCGGTACCAGGAGATGCCAGAGTTGAAGAAAAAGAACTCGAAAAAATCATGAAATATCACGACCTGGCCATCGAAACTACATGGCTATGGATGAAACATGTAACAGTGATACCCATTGTCATTGGGGCACTTGGTATCATGTCCAAGAATTTTATAAGATACATCAGCAAATTGCAGCTTCCTGCAATAACACCAGCAGAATTAATGTAGTCAAGGCCAGAATTGTCAAACTGCAGATTGTACAAAGGGGCAGAAGAAATAGTAGATCATATACTCAGCTCATACAAGAAGATTGTACAAACTGGTTATAAACAATGATATAACACAGTCACCAAAATGATTCACTGGAACATCTGAAAAAAATTAATGTGCTAATAATGAAAAATTGGTGGGAAAATAGAGTTTAAAAAGTAGTCAAAACGAACCATTTAAAAAATGGTGATATTTCCAGATCTCCAAATTGTGATTTTCCCAACTGAAAAATCTTGGCTCAGAATCCACCAGATTTAACTGTGTTTGAAAAAAATAAAGTATGGCTGATTGATGTGGCAATAGCAGGAACAATAGAAGAAAAGATAAAGAATTAAAGATCATAAAGTATCAAGATCAGCAAATTAAAATTTGAAAGACTGTGGCATAATCCAGTCATGGTAGTCTCAGTGGTTGTCAGCACACTTGGTCCTATACCAAAACACTCAGAAAACATGAACAGTGACAAAATTTTCATTTTTTTTAATTGCAAAAGAATAAGACACTGTAAAATAAGGCACAGACAAGCCATCCCTTTATCAATGTCAGGAAAATATTCTGACATATTCAGGAAATCATCAGTAAATTGCCTCAACTTGAAGTAAATGTTACATGTACATTTTGGTTCCATATCAACTTTTTTCTCTCACCTGCTGAGATTGGGTCTCATAATAATATCAAAATACAATGCTACACTGGTGGCCAAAATTGTGGAAACCTTTTGGGAAAAGTATATTTTTGAGGTTTGATGGCTAATAACACCACTTTTTTTTTTTTTGGAGTAGTACCATAAAATTATATATCAGAGCTTTGGTGGCACAGCAGACTAAAGTGCTGTTAAATAGCACCAGCTGCCTGCAATTACTGCAAGTTCAAATCTCACCAGGCTCCAGATTGACTCAGCCTTCCATCCTTTTGAGGTAGGTAAAATGAGGACCCAGTTTGTGGGAGCAATAAGCTGACTTTGTATAAAAAAGAACACCGCTTAGTGGGGGCCAAAAGCCCTACTAAGCCGGTAAATACAAAAGTATGAAGGCTATTGCTTAACGCATTGTAAGCCACCCTGAGTCTCCGGAGAAGGGCGGCATATAAATCGAACCAATAAATAAATACAATAAATAAATATCAATGGAAAGATAATTTAATCAAGAATGTAATGCTTTTCAACCTTTGTTTGAGAGATAGAAGTGGCTTTTTTTGTGAAATTCTAGTTTTTAGGCTAAATTCCTACAGTCTGCACTGAACAGTCCTTGCACTCAACTTCACATTGCATTGCACCATTTCATCTTGTATATACCAAGACGATTTTCTTCTGTCCTGTAGGCACAGTCTCTTAATTCTTCTATCATCACTTGCTGGTGTGCAACTTTTCCTGCCTTTACCAGTGTGGTTTTGTAGTGACTGAGTCTCCTTATACCTTTTCAAAAACTTAGAAATGCCATCTTTGGTTAAGTTTCCACCAATTTTTCTTCTAATTCCTTTATAACTGTAGCCTTGTTAACTTAATAATACTGTTTTACTTCGCTTTCTGGGCGACCAGTCAACTCTTTGCACCATTACTTTAATTTTATTACGTTTTACAAGCTCACTAAATGAAAGAACACAAAAAAATCCAACCAACTTGATAGTGATCACATAACACACTGACAATTGTCCTCCTCTCAGTTTCAATACATGACATCAATAACTGAATCCTACTGTGATCTGATTGGCTCATTGCCAAAACAAGATGACACCTGATTGGCTCTCTAAAAATTCATGCTCATTGGCTACAATCAGATGAAGGAAAGCTACTTGATATCAATCTAAGCAAGTTGTGCTTCCTTTTTTCTGATTATTTGGCTATAACTTTTCATAGAATACAGATAATTGAACAAACTTTGTTGCATTACATTCTTGATTAAATTATCTTTCCATTGATATATAATTTTATGGTACTACTCCAAAAAAAAGTGGTGTTATTAACCATCAAACCTCAAAAATACACTTTTCCCAAAAGGTTTCCACAATTTTGGCCACTCCTGTATTTGTTTCCCAAAATGGCTTCATAGAGCAGGAAAAAAATATAACCAAACATTTTAAATAATCAAATGTGTACATTTTGATTAAATGATAGATAATGAAATAGGAGTTAAGTGAACTCCTTTATATTTATTTTACAGTAAATGAAACTATGCCATGAAAATAACAAGGGAAAAGGCTAAAAAGGCTTATGATTGTAGAAAGGGACTGCAAGTTAAAAGGTATTTTCTGTACTATAAGAGTTTTATTATATTAATAATAATAAAAATTGTCCATCTGTTCAGATTACAGACTTTCAGTAATTTATTTTCTTCATTAAATTAATGAATATAGCAGATTTAATTCAGCACTAATGATCCAAAATATATCTATGGATATATTCTTTATTTTTTAAAAAAGACAAGAGGTATGTTTAGGCATATATACAATATCATCTAACAGTTTATTGTATTATCACATATTTTGGCTTCCTACTTTAGCATTCCAATCCCCCATGATGATAAGGACATCCTTTTTTGAAGGTTATATGAACATTAAGATTGACATTAAAAGCAGTAATCCTAGGTTGAATGTTTTCCTGAAGCATGCAAGAAGAAGCATGCTGTCATACAGCTTTCTTACCCCATAATTACCAATCAGATACTTATGAAAAAGCAGCAGGCAAGGTGCATTCATGGTAGAATAGAATATATGTAACATTTGCAATATGCTGTGATATCATGACTCTGTGTATGTCTCTCTTTTTCTACATGTTTTTTTTTAAATCCCCTTTTTATGTCCTTGTAATCCCTTAATTTGGGGTAGAGTCAGGGCAACTGAGCATTTTCTTGCTGAATGCCCTTCCTGACGCCAAGCAGAGTTCACAGCAAATCTTTTTTTCTTTGTGCTCTAAGAGAGAAACATTTCTCGCTACCTAGGATTGAACTCTCAGCCTTCTGAGTGGGAGGCGAGTGTCTTCATTACTAGGCTACCATGTATTTTTTTTTTTGTCCATGCTTATTCCTTACAAAATGTCTATCATTATTTTAAATGCATAGTTTTATGTTTTCATTGATTAAAAAAGAAATTACAACATAATGTATATCCATATTTTAATTTAAAAGCACAGTACAAGGGGATAACATAAAGTACTATTACTTAAAATATCTGTATAAAATACCTTTTTAATTCAGACATGAAAACAGCAGCAAATAGCAACGTAATCCATTGACAAGTAACTCCCTAAAAATTAGCAGAGGAGAAATTACACAAAACTGGGGGATAATGGGAGGACTCCCAACCTGAGGACTCAGGAGAAAAATATTTTGAAGCTCCTTTGTAGTAATACTCCATCCTCCATCAATAGTTGTGGAGTAAAAAGCTCTTCCATCCAAATCAAGTAACCGGATAGAAATCCATTGCCAGAAGAATTCTCCTCATTATGGGAGGAGCTTCATTCAATAAGCTTGAAATTAACTGATGAAATTACCAAAAACTCTGAAATGCTAAGGGAAGTGGCTGAAAACGTCCTCTAGTCTGATAGCCAATGAAGGGCCTTGTAATTTTTTGACTTAGACTAAAGAATGGAAAGGGGAAAGTAGACTTTCTTATAGTACACAGAATCAATTTTATGAAGATAGAATAACAGAGTTGGAAGAGACCTTGGAGGTAAAAATAACAGAGTTGGAAGGGACCTTGGAGGTCTTCTAGTCCAACCTCCTGCTTAGGCAAGAAACCCTACACCACTTCAGATAAATGGTTATCTAATCTTTTCTTTAAAAATTCCAGTGTTGGAGTATTTACAACTTCCACTTAATTGTTCTAACTGTCAGGAAATTTCTCCTTAGTTCTAAGTTTATTTATTTATTTATTGTTTTATTTATTAATGAGATTTATATGCCGCCCTATCTCCAGCCGGACTCAGGGCGGCTCACAACAGTTAAGAAACATCTAATAAAAAATTAAAAAATTAAATCCAAATCTCATAATTTAACAGTTAAAAGTACAATTAAGACTAACAAGTTAAAATTAAATTAGAATTAAAACCCCATCAGTCCAGGCCGACCAAACGAAACAGCCACATTTTCAGGTCGTGATGGAAAGAGCGGAGGTTGGGGGCCATCCGGAACTCCAGGGGCAGTTGATTCCAAAGGGTAGGTGCGCCCACAGAGAAAGCCCTTCCCCTGGGGGTCGCCAGCTGACACTGTCTGGCCGACAGCACCCTGAAGAGGCCCTCTCTGTGGGAACCCACCGGGCGATGGGAAGCTGTTGCTGCAGATGGTCCCCCAAATATCCTGGGCCTAAGCCATGTAGGGCCTTATAGGTAATCACCAGCACCTTGAAGTTGCTTCTCTCCTTGATTAGTTTCCACCCATTGCTTCTTGTTCTACCCTCAGGTGCTTTGGAGAATAATTTGACACCCTCTTCTATGTGGCAACCCCTGAGATATTGGAACAGTGCTATCATGTCACTCCTAGTCCTTCTTTTCATAAGACTAGACATATCCAGTTCCAGCAACTGTTCTTTATATGTTTTATCCTCAAATCCCCTAATCATCTTTGTTGCTCTTCTCTGAACTCTTTCTAAAGTCTCAACCGCTTTTTTTATATCATGGCGACCAAAATTGGATGCAGTATTCCAAGTGTGGCCTTACCAAGGCATTATAAAGTAGCATTAACACTTCATGTGATCTTGAGTCTATCCCTCTGTTTATGCAGCCTAGAACTGTGTTGGCTTTTTTGGTAGCTGCAGCACACTGCTGGCTTATATTTAAGTGATTGTCCACTAGGACTTCAAGATCCCTCTCACAGTCACCACTATTGGGCAAGGTACCTGTGCATTTTGTTTTTCTTGCCTAAATTAGAACCTTACTTTTTTTTACCATTGAATTTCACTTTGTTAGATAGCGCCCAATGTTCAAATCAAGATCAATTCATTGTTCTTGTTTCACAATGCACATTTTAATGAGTCAAACTATACTAACATCAGGGGAAAAAAATCTTAAATGTAAATAAATAAACATCCATTTAATCTTAAAATATATGTGTATCTGTGGGTAAATATATAGGTATCACTATTTTAGAGAATTAGTACACTTGGTGTCTGTTATGGCAAATAGAAGTACAACAGAAAATCAGCATCAGACTTTCAAAGTAGCTCTTTAACTCCACTAAAAAATCCTCACAACTAACTAGATCTAGAATTATGGCTTTAATGTACATACAATTATACTTGAATGCATTCCTGACTTAATTGTATGCATTGGTTAAACAAAAGTATTATGTATAGCTGCAGAGATATTGAAAACTAGCTTCCTGTGACTCCTTGTTCTCTTCAACCATAAATGAACAGTGGACCTGTAAACTGCAAATGCATTTATTATTACACCAGTCATGTTGCATCGGCTATCCTATTATTAAAATACTATTATAAGCAACTTCAAATACATACTTACATGCTTGGAAAGAAACATCATATATAATAACTACTCTTGATATCAGAAACAATCAGACATACAAAGAAACAAAAGATCAGTCAGTATAAAATCTCTCATTTAAAGACATGTGTTAGCCATAGCTAGAAGGAAGACTTTCTGGGGAAAGCAGCAAAAATGGAGAAAAAGGAGCATAACAATGGTGGAAGGAGAAAGATTTGAACTCCTCCATGCCTATGCATTCAAATTATGTGTTTCTTTCACTTTTTAACTCTCCAAGAATAATGCAGTAACCTTGATCTCCTTTAAAAAAAAATATCAGTCAACCTTCAAAGAATGTGAGATTGGACATGTTCTTTGTACTGGATACAGATTAACTGTGGGAAGAATGCTAAAGAATGGCACACAAAAGTAATAGTGGCCAACATTTGTTCATTCCTTTAATGTTCCATATATACCCTAAATATCTTCTGGTGAACTGGAGGCTGCCTTAGATAGCACAGGGATTGTAGTGGAGAGTGTAAGCAGATAGGATATCCCATGCAAGCCATCTCTCTTCCTCCCTCCCTCCCCTCCTTTCTCTCTCTCTCTCTCTCTCCCTCCCTCCGTCTGCCTGCCTATCTATCTCTATCTATCTATCTATCTATCTATCTATCTATCTATCTATCTATCTATCTATCTATCTTTGTTTTTTTATCTCAATCCATCCTGTGAAAAAAATGAAAGCTTTTAGTCCAATGCAAGGCAAGCCTGGATGTTGCTAAATTTGTTAACATAATTGCCACCATATTGGTCAGCAACTGTCAAATATGAAGATATATTATACTCTGAGGGATTACAGCAGGATAATGCTTGTGTAGCACTTTGGGCATTTTCAGTTACTCTCTAAATGCTAAGTATTTTTCTCCCTCCTCCTTTTGAAACAGTTCTGGCTCCAAGCTTGGAAGCAAATAAATCAACCAATCAATACTCTACGGTTTTCCACCTTCTACACATCCTGTTTCTTTTCTCAGTAATTTTCAGTCAATGACATTCTGCCTCCTAGAATATTTTACCATTTTCACTAAGGAGCTAACTCATTTCAATGCCAAGCATTTCAGAGGAGGAATTATTAGAATACATTGTAAGGATATAATGCTGTCATTAAAATATATGAGGGTTTTCCTGTTGATTTGAAGAGCTACCTTAAAGCTTCTTAGCAATATACAGGGGAAATTACTATTTGGGTTTTGATTTTAAGGCCACATCATCTTTAAAAAAACTCCACATTTTCATTTTACTTTGTTCTGTCTCTTTTTGTAAATTTCCACCCAAAACTGTCCTATCCTTTGTCACCCATAACTTTTGAGTTTTCCAGCCGAATATCAACATATCTACTTCCTGGGAGTTTCAGTCATACCAAATTTTCAATAGTCCAGAACCAAAAAACCAAAACCCTTTTTTGGAGGCAGTTAGGCTCCCATTATTCTCTGTTTGATGTGTTACTTTCTGGGAAGGTGAAAGTAGGAGTTCATGGAAGAGAGAAGCTGAGCAAAATTAATGCAGACATTAAAGAACAATAGATTTAACATATTGTTCCAGTGAAGCTTTGGAGCTAACTAAATGCTTAAACACATTAAAGGAAAGTTAGAAGTTCAGTTCCAATCCAGAGATAATTATGTTAGTGCTATTGTTTACTTCTGATGGTGTTAGGTGCAATATTGTTGGAATCTCTGTTAAATGGTTCTAAATTAAATCTGCAATATCCAAGGACAAAGGGAACATGATTAGCATTGACCATATATTTACCAGCTGAGTGGACTTTTGGGGTTTCACAGTAATGAGGCTTCAAGAAATGATTTTTCCAGAACACACACAGTAAAATAATAACTTCCAAGGAATCAAGAATGAGCCAATAATCCACCCTATGACAAGATAGCACATAAAGAATAGTTTGTTAACTCCTTGTTTTATTGAACACAATAGAATCAGATTTTACTTAAGCACTTTCCTGTCCACATACCTTTCACTGTCACATTGTCATTGCCAAGAAACCATACTTGTCTCACCAAGAAACTGATCAAGGAGTTGGTGAAGGGAGAAGAAATGAGCTATAGCTTCTGATGTTACATCTATTGTTTTCCCCACCTGGCTTCGTGTCCAGTCCTCCTTTTTAAAGCATTCCTTCTTTTTCCACCTTTGTTGTGGAATAACATGGGTTGCCACTGTTACTGATGGCCTAAATCTTGGCTTGAAGTGACAATGGCCAACTTTAATTTGGTTTCAAACTGGGCCATTCACTGGTTTTCAATCATCTTAGACTGCATTTCATAGGTTGCTTTCTTCCTTGTTCATCTTACTGCTCTATTTGCTTGCATTTTCCTTCTGCTTTCCTACTCAGGTCTTTGTAAGGTTACCGATTTCAGAGTCCATCATATTTACAACATTGGTCCATATTTCATAGCTATAAAACTGGGATAACAATGAAGTTGTCATGCATCTTGTTAGTGTGATGACTCTATCATTTAATACTATGTCAGTCAAACTCTTTCACTCCAGTAACAGATGTCTCTTCATTTCATGGTTACAATCACCATCCCTTTGATTTTTTTTTTAATCTAAGAAAACATTTATCACTATTTCAATTTCTTCTTCTTATTGGATAGGCATTAGCTGTTGACATACCGTATTTTTCGGATATAAGATGCACCTTAGTTTTTAGGGAGGAAAATAAGAAAAAAGCTGATTGGTGGGTGGATCGGCCTCTCGAAATACCTCCAATCAGCTGTTCCCAGAGATGAATGTTAGCAACAGGCTCGTTGGTTGTGAGCTCTGTGCCTTGCTTTTTTTTCTGCTTCAGAAAGCCTCTGAAACAGAGCTTCAGAAAAAAAGACTTTTTTTCTGAAGCTTCTTTCAGAGGCTTTTTTTCTGAAGCTTCTTTCAGAGGTTTTTTTCTGAAGCTACTTTCAGAGGCTTTTATTCTGAAGGACTATCTGTACTCTGTTCAATCTCCTTTCTTTGGTATTGGTATGTAGATTAACCTCTTCCCATCTGTTGTTTATTGTGTCATTCTCCAGATTTGTTAGCATAGTTTGGTTAGAACTTTTACTGATTCTTCTTTTGTTGCTTGCCATATTATTTTAGATAAAAGCCTTTCAGAAGCTTTTTTTTTTCCTGAAGCTTCGTTTCTAAGACTTTTTTTCTGAAGCTTCTTTCAGAGGCTTCTTTCAGCCTCTGAAATCTCCGTTTGCGAGGCTGGGAGGGGCTACATTCGGAGTATAAAATGCACCCAGATTTTCACCCACTTTTTTTGGGAAAAAAGTACGTCTTATGCTCCAAAAAATACAGTCAATTTAAGGTTTTAAAAAACAAAAAAAATGTGCAGCAGATCACTTTGGCACTTTCTTCCTTTACCTTTAACAAGAGAGTTCTTAAATCTGCCTCACTTCTGTCCATCAAACTGGGATCACTAGATTATCTGAGCTGTTGATGTTTCTCCCAGCAATTTCAGTTCCAATTTTTCTTTCTTCTAATTCATACTTGTTCATGATATATCTTGCATATTCAGTAAGTTACATCAACAAAGTAATGGTTTATACCTTGATGAATTCCTTTCCCGATTTTGATCTGTAAATTGCTTCAAATTCTTTAGTAGAGGAAAGAAGGGATACCCTTAAGTTTTTAAGAGTTGAGTTGCCTGTCTTATCCTTAGGATAATCAATAAGTAGGCATCTCTGTGTAATTTTTTGCTCTTTCCAGTATTCTTGATATGCTAGCAATCTGATTGCAAGCACCCCTTCTTCTTTGAAATTCAGCTTGTAAATTTGGCAATTCTCATTCCATGTAATGTTGAAGGCTGGATTATAAAATTTTGAGTGCTATTTTTCTACCACATGAAATAAATGCAACTATTCAATACACACACAATACAATTATTTCTTACCCCTGACATATTTTGATATTGGAATACAAATTGATTTTTCCCCCAGTTGGTTGGACACTGCTGTGTGCTGTATATGTCTTGGTGTTGAAATACCCCATGGTTCATCTTCTCCACCAAAACAGATCCATCTAATATACACATCCCAAGAAAAATTGCAGATGCTCTGTCATTTCTATGAAATCAAGGTCTCAGTGATCATACTGATAGATAGATAGATAGATAGATAGATAGATAGATAGATAGATAGATAGATAGATAGAGGCATCTATCACCAATCTGAAAAACTTTTTAAAGGGTTCTGAAGATTCATGCCATCTTTTCTTTGTATCTTCTTTCTCTGATAGATCTTTGCTTCTTTATCTTTTATGATGCCCATCTTTACACAATATCTGTTGATTTCTTCAATTTTCTTAAACACATATATTTTCATTCTCATTTGGCTGTAATCTTCCATTTTGTTGCATTGCTTATTTAGCAATGTCTTTTTGTCTCTTATTGTTCTTCCATGCAACTCAGAATTTAATTGGCCAATTTTTCCTTTGTTCCAGTTGCCTTTTATTTTCGTCAGCTATTTTCAATATATGAACAGCCTGCCTTTTTTGCATGTTGGGATATTTATCTTTGACTTATCTTTGATGATTAAAGATAACTCTCATACTTTGTTGCTGTTTTCTAATGGTTGCCCAGATGTTCTCTTCCTACAGAGATCCTTAATCCTCTGATTCCTTATTGGTAACTTTATTTCACATACCAATGCATTTTTTTAAAAAAATTGATTTATATGCCGCCCTTCTCCGGAGACTCAGGGCGGCTTACAATGTGTTAAGCAATAGCCTTCATACTTTTGTATATGTATACAAAGTCAGCTTATTGCCCCCACAAACTGGGTCCTCATTTAATCTACCTTAGAAAGGATGGAAGGCTGAGTCAACCTTGAGCCTGGTAAGATTCGAACCTGCAGAAATTGCAGGCAGCTGTGTTAATAACAGAGTGCATTAAACCAGTGTACTACCAAGGCATTGACATTTGAGTGAATTTAAAACTGCAAAACAATAGGATACAATACATTGCACATTCTCAAACCTGCAATTGTCCATTCTGGAGGTAGAAAACCTGACATCTCACACACTCCTTTGTTGCTGTGGGGCGATAAAATAAAAACAATAAAGTAACATTAAGATACCTACCCTTGCAATAAACTTTTATGTGAGCCTTTAATAGGCTGTAAAAATCCTAATGCCCATTAGATGGAAGCCAAGAGGTACAAACATTCTGAAGGGTTTAATGCCTTCTGTTCATCTGGACTTTTGTAGCCAAGATCCGATGGCTCTAAGCATAGGGAATTGGGAAGTGGATGAGAAATTCTATTGTGCTTATATGTTAACACAATTCCTCTGATCAAACTTTGGTCCAAAGAAGAAGTCATCCAGAAGTCTAGACATTTACACAGGATCAGGAACTGAATGAGACTCTGCTACTCCTTCAGACCCCGGTAACTCATAATCCTGATCTTAAGCCAACTTTATTACTCCAAATTCATAAGAGTGAATCAGTGAATTGATTAACAGGAGTGTATGATTCAGTGGGTAGCTACTTGGGACAAATCAACTGACTTTCTTGGGAATCAGTGATTGACTCTTAAATAGAGTCCTGTTGTTAATTCATTAATTAAAGGTAAAGGTTCCCCTCGCACATATGTGCTAGTCGTTCCCAACTCTAGGGGGCACTGCTCATCTCCGTTTCAAAGCTGAAGAGCCAGCGCTGTCCAAAGACGTCTCTGTGGTCATGTGGCCGGCATGACTAAACACCAAAGGTGCACAGAACGCTGTTACCTTCCCAACAAAGGTGGTCCCTATTTTTCTATTTGCATTTTTTATGTGCTTTCAAACTGCTAGGTTGGCAGAAAGCTGGGACAAGTAATGAGAGCTCACCCCATTACACGGCACTAGGGATTCGAACCGCTGAACTGCTGTCCTTTCGATTGACAAGCTCAGCATCTGAGCTACTGCGTCCCTTAGAATAATTAGTGAATAATAATTAGTGAATAATTAATGAATAAATGATTCATTAATTAGGATCAGCTTTATATGTATGAGTTCTTCTGTAAACTGCCCTGAGTTACCGTGAATTGGGCAACCAAATACATTTCTTAATAAACAAATATTAAAATCTGAAGTCAGAAGTTAATAGAGTAATATTTCCTGTGGTTTCTTTGTATACTTGAGTGTGTAAGGCTCTGATTCAACTCATTCTGTTAAATTACATAAGTTGCCTGTTCCTTGTATTGACTTTGGACTTTGTTTATTCTTGCTAACCTACGTTGCCTATAAGTAGCTGATGTGTCCTTGTCTAAATTCATTGGATTATATCATATTGCTTGTACCTCATTAGATAGGACTGTAGTTTAGTTAGTGTTTCATTAATATTTGCAGGTTGGGGTCCTCAAAACATAGTTATATCAGGAGGCTTTATGGTCCCAAGGAAATGGTGAGTTGCTGAGGGTAACTTCATTTTGTTAACATCTATGCAGCTTTCTTCTTGCCTTTTAATCATACATTTTTTAAATTTAATGGTATAAGGTAGCTGCATTTTGGATGTATATTTTTGTCACCGTAAACTTTGAAAAAAAATACTCCATTTATAAATATTCAAAGAACATCATTTCAAAAGGGGAAGAAAAAAGGTGATGTTTTACAAAGACCAGAAGCAGTTAATGTGATTTATTTGCAGAAACATTTTATGTGACCTATGTTTTATAAATATATGATCATTTGTTCAAATAATTATCACTGCTCATCCTTTTCTTCTCTTTCCTTTCTCTTTCCAGCATTATATACTTTTCCAGAGAGCTCGGTATTTGTGTAATGTAACCAAAATACGATAATTTTAACCTGGCCATTTGTGCCTTGAGAGACAACTCTGGAGTGATTTATTTGATGATCCATTTGGTTGTTTACTTGGATGTCTGTGGCATTCTCAGAAGTCTTCCCAAATGGCATAGTTCAAAAGCATCAGCATTCTTTCTATCCTGCTTTTTTAAAGTCCAATTTTCATTTTAAAACAGTGTCACAGGTAAAACCATTGCCTGTATGATTCTGTTCTTTGTAGGTATAGCTATATCATGACATCTGAATATAATATCCAAATACTTCATTACTAGCCTACCAAGTGCTAGTCTGTAGCATAGTTTTGAACATCTGATTCCTTTATTATTGACAGTCCATTCTAAAATATATCATTTACTTCTTCATCTTCATTGACAGTTCAAAGACTGTCTGCTGTATCTGTTGTTATTAGTTTGGTCTTCTTTATGTTTAATCTTAATCCTTTTTTTTCCCTTTACAAGTGTTTGGAGAGAATTTCTGTTTTCAAAATAGTGTCATCATCATAGCTCAGGTTATTAATACTTCTTCCTCCCATTTTAAAACCATGCCCATTTTTAAGTAGTTAATGTAAATTGTATAGCCATACATCTCACAACAGTCACCTTGGATGGCACACAAAATATTAAAATATTTTGAAATAGTAAAATTTTCTTCCAACCCAGCCTCCCTCAATATATATTCCTTGTGGAATCTGGATAAATAAAAGAGGATACAGACTTTTCTTATTCTCCAAGCCAGTTGTTTCATTGTGTTCATCTGGACTGTCTTGCATATACATAGGAGAGGAATATATGCATATATCTATCAGAGTTTTTTGCAAAAATCAAATCCAGCAGCACACACAGATAACTGATTCAGCTGGATTCATTACCTTCTTTATATACTTAATAGCAGGTGAAGTCTTTATAATACCAATAGTTGATTCTTCCAATATGGCAGAAGTTACAGGCAGAACACAAGGCAGGAAAACAGTTAGTTTCATTTCAGCAGAACAGACCAGCATGCACAGACTGCTTAGTTTCAGTTTTAATTCTCTGCACAGACTCAGAAGCTGCAGACTAAGACACGCCATGGCTCCAGTCTGTCTCAGCTCCCAATTGGCTGACTTAGTTGCTATGCCTATTCATTGGCTGACCTTGTTACCATGTCTCTGCCAGTTCATGAATAATCTGACAATATCTACTTCATATATGCATATATTTAGACAACCCTAGCAATATTTGCAAAAATATAGACACCCATAAGATGGAAGCATAGGCATATTTTTCTGGCCAGACATGGTACCCCTAACACCTTACCTTATTTGTATTTGACCACTAAACCATCACAGTGTTTTAAGACTTTTCTTGGCTGGTTACTTACTAGCAATGTTGCAGTATCAATGTATTTTGATTGTTGCTATTTTAGAGTTAAAATACTTCTGTGTCCTCATTGCACTCATAAGCATTAAATGGACTCTCTGTGTTAGTATTTCAGAGTTAAAATACCTTGTGTTTGTCACTGTCATACTTAACAAGGAAAGTCAATAGAAATTGTTTTAACATGGCCGTTCCTCTTATAGAAAGACACATAGTGCTATTGCTCTGCATTTTTTTTTTTCAGTTTCTGGTGGTACATACTGAATAAAACATAGTACTTTCTGGAGATATTAAAAATCCTTGGCAAAGGAGGCAGATTTTATTTCATGATCTAACATATTGCGTTGAGCTAGATATTAGCTGTGAGTAGGAAGTTAGTCCCATTGCTAACCTTGAGACAGAAATTATGTCTGTTTGCATGGCTGTCTCTGTCATAATGAAGAATACATATATACATGGGGGCGGGGGATCCACAAGGTGCTCTTTCTCTACACAGCTTTGATTAACTTCTGAATTGTGAGAAAAGGGAGAGAAAGAGAAAGAGGGATGACATTCTCTGAATTTTTTAATGCAACTTTCCCTCGTATGCAGCTTGGAACTGTAAACGATATCACAAAACAGGGCTGTTTTTCATCATTAAACTCCAGTGATTGTAACATAATAGATCAAAAGGGGGGAAAAATAGGAACCTCAACAATAAATTTCAACAGTTAGTAAACCATATGGTTTAATTTCATAGCAAATGTGATTAATTTATGTGACAATTTCTAAACACAATGCAAGAAATTACAGTAAGATGTACAAACTCGGATAAAATGTGTTGGAATGGTTTAACGAGCTGTTTTGAAAAACAGCATGGATATTGACAATAAATCATGTACCTGTAGCCTGCCACTGTCAAGTATAGATTTATCCCTCTAATCTATATTTGCTTAAAAAACATTGACCAGATGAAATTGTGTCCTCTCCTTTCACTAAGGATGCATTTTGTTTAGGAGAATATGGAACAAGGAGAGGTTTATTTTTATCGCCTCAGAAGAAAGGGAAGCCCACATTCGAAAATCCCTGAGCCCCTGCTGTCTTTGACACTCAAAGAAAGATGAGGTGAAGCAAATACAGTGCTACATTCTTTACTAGAGTTTCTATATTAGGGACAAAATGAATGAATACATTTATTTTGCCTACATTTTTGATAAGTCCTTTTTATCCTGTCAGGGTAGCTATCTGTGATGTGTTTTTTTCCCCTACACAAGGCAAGAAAAAGGAACATTTGTCTCTGTGTTTCCATCTTTAAATGTATCGTTGAAATATATTATTAACGATTTCCTACACTAAATAAATAAATAATTACTAATAAATAGATATCCAGACACTTATTGTAAATAAAACTAGCATTGCTTTAAAAAAAAAAGAAAGAAATAAAGGTATGTTTAAGACAGGTACTACTATAGAAATGAGTAGTAGTAGAAATGATGCCAATATGACATCTCTAATAAAGTGGAACTTTGAGGAAACTCAAGCCTCGGAGTTTTCTTTCATTGTGGGTGTTACTTGGAACCCTGACACTCTACTGATTAACAGAGGTATAGAATCAGGATCACGAGAAGTGATGCTTCCACTTTATAATGCCTTGGTAAAGCCACACTTGGAATACTGCATCCAGTTTTGGTTCACCACCATATAAAAAAGATGTTGAGACTCTAGAAAGAGTGCAGAGAAGAGCAACAAAGATGACTGGGGCGGCTGAAGGCTAAAACATATGAAGAAGGGACAGGGAATAAGAATAGAAATTTTCAAAACTATAGTTTCATTGCAGTTCCTGCTAAACAAGACAAGACTGGATTTCAAGGCATGATTGTATGTAAAAGCGAATATACAACTGCCTTTGTTTACCTTTTCCTACCTAAAAACGGTGATTTGCTAATGGACAATATATGGTAGCATATTCTGAAGGGCCACTTTGACCTGTCAGTAACTGAAACTAGCATCTCCCCATCATAATGCCTTTTACCGAAACCAAGTATCATTTTTTTTTTAATTCTGTCCTCCTTCATTTTGATGCATGTGTTGTTGGGCCACCCTTCTAAGCATGGCCAGATCAGCAGAGACATGTAGAAATTAAAGAAATGAGGGGAATCATATGGAACTAAGTTTAAAATGGTGACAAATTGCCCCATCATGCACTAGATCCAGGGCGAGTCAGAACACATGACTGGGGAATCCTTAAAGAAGTCATTTTGTAAAGCCACACATAAAGCAGCTCCTCACTTAGCACATTATAATCTCTACAGAAACTAGAGCAAGTTTCCAGGGCTGAGATCACTATAATACTTTGTTTATGCAATTGCTTTGATTTATTTGTTTAAAAGAATGCATCCCTCACCTTTCATGCATACCTCCTAACAGGCATATGATTCTGGTAAATAGAACAAATAAAAGAAAGATAAATTACTCTGCTATCACAAGGGGAAAAATCATTTGTATGGCTTGAAAATAATAAAAATGATGACCTTATGCTTACAGGGCAATACCGTAAATGTTAACAAAGAGAATCTTGGCTTCAGTAAATTTTGAATGCCGGGAAAGTCTTGCCCTCAGTCTCCAAGACAGCACAAGAAAACAGAAAGGAAATTACCTCAAGCGACCTTTGTTTAAGGTCTCTGAATGAATTTTTGATTACAGTCATTTTGAGTGATTGAGTTTGCTTCTATAAATCCCAGCTGTACAGGGTCTTCAGTTACTTTTTGCCCAGCTGTGAAAATGATTTTCAGAAAGTAAGCAAGAGGGGTTTAGATTGGATTGTATGGAAGTAAAATAACATTGCTGGCATTGCTACAAGTCAAATTACTCTTTTATACAGCACCAGTGATGTGCTACATGCCACCAATCTCATCAACCTCCTTTAGAGACTGACTTGTCACAACTAATATGTGGGCCTATAGAGTGCCTTCTTCACATTGCTATGGCACGTCATAAGCTGCTGGTGGTCGCACTGTCTCTCTTCTTCATTAGCCTCTCGAGCTCTCTCCCTCGTAAATGAAAGACAGATGATACTAGACACAGAGCAGGTCACAGAAATGAGCTGGTGTTGCTGCAGGAAAAAAAAATAACTTCTATTTCAGAAGCAAGGCACATACTCTCCAGAGACATGAAAGGTATCTGTGGCAGAACTTACCACTTCAACACTGTGGATGAGTTCAACATTGTGACAGATACAATAATGGCTTAAAACTGAAGGGGATCTCACGTTATCTGCAAGTATTCCACTTAGAACATGAATCCTGAGTATTTGACCATTTTCTCATACAACATGCCATTTTATCCTAGATTTCTGATTTGGTGACACAAACCTCTATGTGAAGGAGCTTCAGAGACACAAATTCCGTACAAGGAGTACTGTAAGACATTTCTTTCCATTTGCAGAACAGATTTTATAATACCAGTCAATGACCAATGCTTTTCTGGCTTTCTAATAATAAAGGAACTTTTTCAGGGATACTTTTGCAGTGCGGAGATCTCTTACAAAATCAAGAAAAAACTCTAACCCCTCTGATAAGGAATAAGGAAGCTACTTTGTCCTCATGGAGCAGTGTTCAGGCCCAATGGATCTCTTTGTTATATCTAATGATGTATGACTTGACTCCATTGATTTTCTAAAGTTTCTCACTGTTATAAATAAAGAAGGTGGTTCTGTTGTGTAAGTTTGATATATATATATATATTTGTTTTCTCAGGTTTTCGCGGGTGTTTGTATGTAGGTCTTTGGTTATTCGGGTCTTCTCCCACGTAAAATTGGAAGTGCAATTGCTCCTGGAAGCATGAAGCCGAGGACACCAGCCTGAAGATGACGAATGAGACTTCGTCGAAACGTCGCCAAGACACTTCCAATTTTACGTGGGAGAAGACCCAAATAACCAAAGACATACATACATATATATATATATATATATATATATATATATATATATATATATATATATATATATATATATGTAGGTCTTTGGTTATTCAGGTCTTCTCCCGCGTAAAATTGGAAGTGTCTTGGCAACGTTTCGACGAAGTCTCATTCGTCATCTTCAGGCTGGTGTTCTCGGCTTCGTGCTTCCAGGAGCAATGTGAGATCGCAGCTGTCTCTTCCTTTTAACTGCTAGTGGGGGTGTGAGCTGATTGGGTGGGAACTTGGCTGTGTTCTGATTGGGTGGAGGTGCGTTCTGATTGGTTAGGGGCTTGGCTGTGCTCTGATTGGATGGGGGGTTGGTTGTGCTCTGATTGGCTGGGGGTGTGTTCTGTTTGGGTGGGGGCTTGGTTGTGCTCAGCTTAGTCTGAGTTGCAGGGGGATTTGAGCTGGTGAGCTGCGTTGTTGTTGTTTGGCTTCGTGTTTGTGGCCGTGCGAGCTCTTCCTGGTGGGTGTCAGTCTGCTTCATGTATGGATTGGAGAGGTTTAAAGTGGCTAATGATGCAGCAGCAGTCTGGCTTCTGGTCCTTGGTCGTGGCTCATTATCAGTGTGGGTTTGAGTCTGCTTTCTGCGTGGATGTGTGGTGGTGACATCCTGTGTGGCTCTCGTGAGTGTGGGGCTGGTGTCATTTGTCGTGTTAGGGACTCGTTTGTCAATAAGGGCGGGTTTCCAAATGGCTGGTAGGCGGGAGGTATCGTCTCGTTTGTTCATGCTGTGTGGGCGTTTTTCTATCTCGATGGCTTCTCTGATTATTCTGTTGTTAAAGTGTTCCGTTTTGGCGATAGTTCTGGTCTTTTTAAAGTCAATATCATGTCCTGTGGCTTTGAGGTGTTGGACCAGGGAAGAAGTTGGTTCTTCTTTTCTGACTGAGTTCTTGTGTTCTTCTATGCGTGCACTTATTCGTCTGTTGGTTTGTCCGATGTATGTGGTAGGGCAGGCGGTGCATGGGATTTCATATACTCCTTGATTTTCTAACTCAATTTTGTCTTTGGGGTTCCTTAGGATGGTGGATATTTTTCGGTTCGTGCAGAATGCTGTCTTGATGTTATGTTTGTGGAGGATTTTGCTTATTCTGTCTGTGGTGCCTTTTATGTATGGGAGGAGGGCTTTGCTGTTTTCTTGTTCTGTGTCTTGGATTTTAGTGGGGGTTTCTTTTTGGATTAGGTTGGTGATCTTATTTCTTTGGAATCCATTGGATGTTAGTACGTTAGTGAGGGTGTGTAGTTCGGTTTTTAGGTGTTGTTCGTCAGCTAAGCGTTTTGTTCTGGAAATGAGTGTCTTGGCTACAGAGTTGATCTGGGCAGGGTGGTGGTGTGAGAGTGCGTGCAGATAGCGGTTTGTGTGTGTTTTCTTCTGGTAGATAGTGTGTCCTAGGGAGCCATTGGATTTTCTGTAGACTAAGACATCCAGGAAGGGAAGTTGGTTGTTCGCTTCTGTTTCCATGGTGAACTGTATTTTGGGATGTAGGCTGTTGAGGTGTGTGAGGAAGTTGTCCAGTTTTTCTTTCCCATGTGGCCAGATTATGAAGGTGTCGTCCACATATCTGAGCCAGAGTTTGGGTTTATGATCAGATTTTTCTAGAGCTTGGGTTTCAAAGTATTCCATATAGAGGTTGGCAATGACAGGTGAGAGGGGTGATCCCATGGGTGCTCCTTCTGTTTGTTTGTATTTCTGTCCATTATAGATGAAGTATGTGTTGGATAGGCAGTGGTTGGTCAGATCTAAGATGTGCTTGGGGGGGTTATATTTGTTTTGGATAACTGTCAAGGCTTCTTTGATTGGTACTTGGGTGAAGAGGGATATGACATCAAAGCTCACGAGTAGGTCACTGGGCTGTAAGTTTTGTTGCTTTATGATGTCTATGAACTGGAATGAGTTTTTTACGTATGAGGTGATGGATTCTGCATAGGGCTGTAGTTGTTTGGCGAGAAATTTGGCTAGGTTTTGTAGAGGTGAGCCTATGGAGCTGACTATGGGTCTAAGTGGGGTTCCTTCTTTGTGTATCTTGGGGAGACCATAAAGCTTAGGGCATCTGGATGATTTCTCTCTGGGTATGATTCTTTGCTGAATCTCTTCGCTGATGGGGGAGGCTTTTATTTTGGATCTGGTGGTTTTTTCCAGGTAGGTGGTGGGGTCTGTGTTTAGGGGTTTGTATATGGAGTCTTGGAGTAGGTTGGTTAATTTGGTTTGGTAGTCAGATGTGTTCATAACCACCGTGGCATTGCCCTTGTCTGCTGGTAGGATTATTATGCTGGTGTCTTCTTTCAGGTTAAGTAGTGCTGTCTGTTCCTCTTTGGGTAAGTTACTTTTGGGTGGTTTGCTGGTGCAGAGGATGTTGGTGATTTCGAGTCTGATTCTGTTTGCATCGTCGGGGTTGATTTTGGTCAGGCTGGTTTCAACTCCGCATATAATGGTTTCAGTGGGGATGCTTTTGGGAGCGACTGCAAAGTTGAATCCTTTGGAAAGGACATTGGTTTCGGCTTTGGTGAGGATCCTATCTGAGATGTTATGCACTGTTTGTTTCATGTGTGGCTGTGAGGGTGGAGGGGATTGTTTCTGGTGTTCTTGTAGTCTTCGGAGTTTGTTGGTGTGTGTGTCTGTCTTGAGGGTAGTCTGTGTTTCGGCTCTCCAGATGGCAAGTTGTTTGGATTTGTCCCAAAGTGCGGGGTGGATCTTGTTGCTGAGTTTGAGGTGAAGTGTGAGGAGGTCCTTGTTGATTCGGTCTAGGAGGAATCTTTTTCTGTGGAGTTCATTTCTGATTAGGGCTAGTTCTGTTCTTTTCAGAATGCGTTTGGTGGCTGCAGAGTTGGAGTGGAATTTCAGTTGGAAGCCTGTGGGGATTAAATTTTGATCTCGGCAGTTGCGTAGGAATGCAAGGTCACATAAAATGGAAGCTCTTTGGACTTCGAGTTTTTCATAGGTCCTGGTAAGATGGTGGATATCCTCCCCGTAGAGAAGGAACCCCACTTAGACCCATAGTCAGCTCCATAGGCTCACCTCTACAAAACCTAGCCAAATTTCTCGCCAAACAACTACAGCCCTATGCAGAATCCATCACCTCATACGTAAAAAACTCATTCCAGTTCATAGACATCATAAAGCAACAAAACTTACAGCCCAGTGACCTACTCGTGAGCTTTGATGTCATATCCCTCTTCACCCAAGTACCAATCAAAGAAGCCTTGACAGTTATCCAAAACAAATATAACCCCCCCAAGCACATCTTAGATCTGACCAACCACTGCCTATCCAACACATACTTCATCTATAATGGACAGAAATACAAACAAACAGAAGGAGCACCCATGGGATCACCCCTCTCACCTGTCATTGCCAAACTCTATATGGAATATTTTGAAACCCAAGCTCTAGAAAAATCTGATCATAAACCCAAACTCTGGCTCAGATATGTGGACGACACCTTCATAATCTGGCCACATGGGAAAGAAAAACTGGACAACTTCCTCACACACCTCAACAGCCTACATCCCAAAATACAGTTCACCATGGAAACAGAAGCGAACAACCAACTTCCCTTCCTGGATGTCTTAGTCTACAGAAAATCCAATGGCTCCCTAGGACACACTATCTACCAGAAGAAAACACACACAAACCGCTATCTGCACGCACTCTCACACCACCACCCTGCCCAGATCAACTCTGTAGCCAAGACACTCATTTCCAGAACAAAACGCTTAGCTGACGAACAACACCTAAAAACCGAACTACACACCCTCACTAACGTACTAACATCCAATGGATTCCAAAGAAATAAGATCACCAACCTAATCCAAAAAGAAACCCCCACTAAAATCCAAGACACAGAACAAGAAAACGGCAAAGCCCTCCTCCCATACATAAAAGGCACCACAGACAGAATAAGCAAAATCCTCCACAAACATAACATCAAGACAGCATTCTGCACGAACCGAAAAATATCCACCATCCTAAGGAACCCCAAAGACAAAATTGAGTTAGAAAATCAAGGAGTATATGAAATCCCATGCACCGCCTGCCCTACCACATACATCGGACAAACCAACAGACGAATAAGTGCACGCATAGAAGAACACAAGAACTCAGTCAGAAAAGAAGAACCAACTTCTTCCCTGGTCCAACACCTCAAAGCCACAGGACATGATATTGACTTTAAAAAGACCAGAACTATCGCCAAAACGGAACACTTTAACAACAGAATAATCAGAGAAGCCATCGAGATAGAAAAACGCCCACACAGCATGAACAAACGAGACGATACCTCCCGCCTACCAGCCATTTGGAAACCCGCCCTTATTGACAAACGAGTCCCTAACACGACAAATGACACCAGCCCCACACTCACGAGAGCCACACAGGATGTCACCACCACACATCCACGCAGAAAGCAGACTCAAACCCACACTGATAATGAGCCACGACCAAGGACCAGAAGCCAGACTGCTGCTGCATCATTAGCCACTTTAAACCTCTCCAATCCATACATGAAGCAGACTGACACCCACCAGGAAGAGCTCGCACGGCCACAAACACGAAGCCAAACAACAACAACGCAGCTCACCAGCTCAAATCCCCCTGCAACTCAGACTAAGCTGAGCACAACCAAGCCCCCACCCAAACAGAACACACCCCCAGCCAATCAGAGCACAACCAACCCCCCATCCAATCAGAGCACAGCCAAGCCCCTAACCAATCAGAACACACCTCCACCCAATCAGAACACAGCCAAGTTCCCACCCAATCAGCTCACACCCCCACTAGCAGTTAAAAGGAAGAGACAGCTGCGATCTCACATTGCTCCTGGAAGCACGAAGCCGAGAACACCAGCCTGAAGATGACGAATGAGACTTCGTCGAAACGTTGCCAAGACACTTCCAATTTTATGCGGGAGAAGACCCGAATAACCAAAGACCTACATACAAACACCCGCGAAAACCTGAGAAAACAAATATATATATATATATATATTGTGTATGTATGTGTATATAGTATATAGTATACATATATATATAGTGTGTATGTATATATATATATAGTGTGTATATATATACACACACACACATACACATATACATATCACTAAAGGATATCATAATGTTGAGCAAAGATTGACTGACTTTGTTTACGATATTAGGTTGATTTGGAGCCACAGGTAGCAGCAGCAGAAATATGAAAAGCAGCAGCAGCAATCCTTGTTTATCATAAAATGACATAACGTGTTGCTATTAATGTTGAACAGCTTGCTTAGTCTTGACAGGCATGCAGAGCAGTCAATCTAAAATGACTTATCAAAGTTTGCTGGCTGGAAGCAGCTCATTCATATCCCCAAATTATATGCCTAATAAATGTAACTTCCAACTCACTCCTTTTTAAGTTTTGTAAACTTCCCTAGGTATATTGTGTCATTTCCCCTTCACTCAAAAAATTATACCCTGATAAATGTATTTACTTGTATGAAACATTTATATTTTTTTGTTGCTACACTAGCTGGAAGTTATTTTGGACTTCACTTAAGATTTCATCATAGCCATGGATGATAGAACAAGAGGAGAAGTATGAGACAATATTATTGTCAGAAATTCTTGCTAGCCAATTCCATTTTTTAATGTATTTGTGAATTTTAAAAAATTATATGCTCCCCATTCAACGCATATTATTTCAGTGCAGATTTCAAACCTTTAACTTGATTCTAAGAAAGGAAGTTAAAAAATTGGACAAGAAAACAGAATACCATAAACAAAAAATTAAACTTATTTTTCAAAGCCATAGACATAAGGAAAGATGAATTATAAAGACCAGTCAAAGAATAAATAGAAATGATCCAGAGAATAAAAAAAATCATTCTAACCAGAAGGGACTTTATCAAATAATACCATCTCTTAAATTCCACTCCTTAATAAACTGGAACCATTAATAGAAGTTCCAGATAGCAGCATAGTGACATTGTTAACATCTTGTTCCATTTGATGTTCTGTCATATTTTGTACCAAGGAAAACTTCCAATCACTTTCCAATGGCAGTCTCATATAGAAGAGTAACCAACACATGAAGTCCCATGAACTGCTAAGCAAAGCTAATTCTAAGAAAGGCAATATCTCCTACGCTGACCTAATCTATTGCAAACTTACTTGCACCTATAAGCATACCAGGGGTGAAATCTAAAATTTGTTACTACTGGTTCTGTGGGGGGTTGGTGGGGGGTGGGTAATGTGACTGGGTGGGCATGGCCAACTTTTTTTTTTTTTTACTTTTAAAAGCATTTTTTCTACAACCTTAAGAGTTTGCAGAAAAAAATGCTTTTAGAAGCTTCTGACGATCAGGCAAGTCAGCTGGGATCGCCAGAGGCTTTTAAAGGCATTTTTTTTTCTACAACCTCTTCGGTAGAAGAGGTTGCAGAAAAAAAAACTTTTAGAAGCCTCTGATGATCCCAGCTGAGCCGCGCGATTATCAGAGGCTTTTTTTTTTAATTTTTAAAAGCATTTTTTTCAGCCTAAGAGGTTGTAGAAAAAATGCTTTTAAAAGTTAAAAAAAAACCCAGCCTCTGATGATCGCACGGCTCAGCTGGGCATGGGCGGGGGGGGGAACGCAGGGATTTTTGCTACCGGTTCTCCAAACCACCTGCCGCCATCGCTACCGGATCGGGTGATCCGGTCTGAACCGGGAGCATTTCACCCCTGAAGCATACCCAAATTAATGGTAGTACAAAGCCCTTCAGGGCAGATAGTAGAGCAATACTCTGATTTCGCAGTAAAGAATTTTTGATCAGTTCTTAAGAAAACTGAACGATCGTGGTTTGAAAGTCTACATCATAGACTCATGGTTTATGGATGTAGTGGTAGTAGTTAAGATGAGAAGGCTTGCAAACCTTTGTTGGATCAAGGCATCATGTATACAGATGATTTCATAACATAGCTTATTCAGAAGGGAGGTAGTAATGTAGGTAGTAATGTAGATGTAGATCAGAGAATGGAACTATGATTAAAAGTGAACTTTCTCCAGATTATAGAAAATCTAGGTAAAGGTATTCAGGAATCATCAATATGTCCTCCAGTCTAACCAGAAACCTAATCCTAATTGAAGGAGATTATTAGAAAAGCAAATTCATGGTCATTAAGAAATGGATGTTGGCTTTTAGACAAGTTGAATGAAGAGTGGAAAGGAAATGGGAAATCTATAGCTTACTGATTCTTGTTGAGCTAGGATATAATTTTGTGATTGTACTCCTAGATCAAACCTATGTCTGTAATGTCAAAACAGCCGATTTTTGAATGCTCACTACTGTTTTTTTTTTCTTAACAAAAGTGCAGAAGCCTATCTGATGTGATAGGCACAAGTTAGTTTCTCAGAACAGCATTTTGCTAGCTCACAAATGAAATCAAATGAAGAAACTGCTACACATTCGGTTTAGAATTTGTAAATTCAGTATTCAGTTTAGAATAGACCTGTACACTCCACTTTCCAATGCTGCAGATGAATGAATGGGATTGGAAAGAATTATGGCAGTGATAGAGCTCAATTTACAATTGAAAAGAATGGAGCTTTGCATTCAAAAAAACTAAAATTCAGATGCCAGCTCAGTTCTGATTATAAGTCTACAGTCTATTGTTGCTTGCTTCCCAAGATCTGAGTGCTCTTTCATCCTGAAGTATCACTTGATGTTAAGGAAATGCATGCAAAAGGTGACATGCCATCCTGTTATTTTGATAAATGTGTTTATATTTGTGTGTGGTTTCAAACACAGGTGTTGCTCTTTCACTCATTATATATCAAGAGCTTTCTTCAGTTGTGATGCACATACTGAAACTAATCAATCTTTATAAAATCAGACTTCCCTGCAAGGTCCATATTCACTTTCCTTATTTGATTTTTCATGGGTCTCTTATGGGGATCCTGAAGTAAATCTATCTATGCAGTCACTATGAATTGTCAGTGACTCAATGGCACGTAATCAATCTTATGTGAGTATGCTAATTAACAAATAACTGGCTACTATCCAATGATGGCAGACAGTACATATTCCTGCCCAAGGCAGAGAGCTGGGTTTGTTTGTTTTTTTCTGTTCTCCAAACATCGACATTATAGTGCACACATTCTTTTAGCAATATTCCCCACCTTCAGAAACAACTGGAGTGGGGAGGGCTGCAGTGAATATATTGAAAGTGGTGAACATCTACTTTGGATTAATAGAAGAATTCTCATGTAGCACAAAGCCACTCAGTTTGGAGATGGGCGGATATGACAAAATTAAGACTCCTAATTTCCAAAATATCTCTTCATCTCAAGATACTGCATTAACCCATCTGAATTAATCTAATTTAGAAATATGTATGTATGCATGCATGTATGCATGTATGTATGATTAATTCAGATGGATTAATACAGTATTTTGGGATGAAGATATATTTTGGAGATTAGGAATATCAGGATATATATATATGTTGGAAATAGTGCTGTTAATATCAGAGGGGATAAATTGAACTGATACAGATTGCTGCAATTTTATATGAATTTTGCTGAAATCTATGGTTGCAAATAAATATATTACTATTATTAATCACCAATTTTTTTAAAAAAATGTATTTTCTCTCTTCCCCAGTGAAAGAAGGAACTGAAATCTAATTAAGGTCCAAAAGCTGATCAATGTAGATTTATCCATTCTAGCTTCACAGAAATGAAAATTCCCAATTATCCCATGGCACCTCATAATATGGGGTGTTGAGAAAGGTAATACTCATCATTATATACTGTATAGCCCATTGTAACTTCACTTTTTATGACTTTATTTTAACTTTGCACATTAATATCCAATATCTCATTTCTTAAAAGAGCCTGTGGCATTACAGGTTTTTTTTTTTTTTAAAAAAGGGCCAACATATGAATTGCATGGTTTAGAGGCTATGTTCTGAATGATAAATATATTTTAATTCAAACTTCAAAGTGATTAGATCTTGTATACTAAATTACTATCTATTCTCTGCTGAAAATGTGTATTCATAATCCAGTAAGATACAGTTCAGTGGCGAGAAAAGTAAGGTCCTGCACTTAGGCAGTAAAAAGGTAAGGTAAGGTAAGGTAGGGTAAGACAGGACAGGACAGGACAGGACAGGACAGGACAGGACAGGACAGGACAGGACAGGACAACTGTTACTGTCATTTTTTACTGTGAGCACATACCATATATATATATATATATATATATATATATATATATATATATCTGTCCATTTTAAATACATAGCAGAAAAAGAAAACTTGAAAGTTCACAAGTTTGATAGTATACAGAACAAACTGTGACTGAATTTAGATGTTCTGCTTAGGATACACAAAACCTCCTCCCAGAAGGTAACATGGAAAACAGTTCATGAACAGGTTGTGTAGCATCCCAGACAATACTGCAGACGCTGCTAAAGCTTCACTTATATGCTAATATGTTTATATGTCCTGGATAGATGGAAGTGAACTACCAATAATCTTTTCTGCCATCCTCACCACTCTCTGCACCACCTTCCTGTCTGAAGCAGTAATGCTTCCGAACCAGACAGTAATGCCATATGGCAGGATGCTCTCGATCATCCCCCTATAGAAAGTGGTAAGGACAGTGGAAGGAAGATGTAATTTTTTCATGCAATGCAGAAAATGCAGGGGCTGCTATGTCCGTTTCATCAGTGCCTCACTGTTGAGCAATCAAACTAGCCTACTTGTTAGCTGCACACCCAGAAACTTGATGCTACTAACAACCTCCACAGGTGAATCATTAATAACACAGAGATGTGTGGCTATGCTTACCTTTTTTGAAATCGGCAATGATCTCTTTAGTTTTTCTTACACTTAAGACAAGTCTGTTTTTATTACACCAGTTTCCCCAACTTTCTAACTCTTTACGGTAAGTATCGTCATTGTCATTCTGAGGCCTACAACTGGATGACAAAAACCAGATGCACAGATACAGAATGGTCAGTATCTGGCTCAACAGTAGTGCCTATGAGAGGGATCAATGTGTCCTGATGGAACACCATATAAGAATGAGTCAGCAGTATGTTGTAGCTGTCAAAAAAGCCAATGCATTACTGGGTTGCATCAACAGAGAGATAACATGTAGTGAAGACCTGGCTTTTCCGGCATGCCTGGGGCCATTGATCTCACTGTTGCGATCTGGCAAGATCCGGCCATGAATGATGTGAATGGGTTTTAATTGTTTTTAATGTTTTAATTTTTAATGTTTTTATATATGGTTTTTAAATGCATTGTAAGGCACCTTGAGTCTTCGGAGAAAGGCGGCATACAAGTTGAACAAATAAATAAATAATTAATAAACATCAAGATCATGGGACATGATTCTACTGCTCAATGCCCCTCTGGTGAGGCCACAATTGAAATATTGCATTCAGTTCTGGTCACAATATAAAAAAGATGCTGAGGTTCTAGAAAGTGCACAAAGAAGAGCAACAAAGACAGTAATGGGTTTCAATTTTAGTTGCTACCAGTTCGCTCGCGGGCATGCACATGGTCATGCACACGTGTGACACTTCTGTGCATGCGCAGAGATGTCCGGCTGAGTGGGCAGAGCCTCCCGCCACTGCCACTACTGGTTTTCCCGATCCGGGATGAACCAGTAGCAACTCACCACTGAATAAAGATGATAAGGAATCTGCAGATTAAATCCTATGAAGAAGAGCTAAAGGAACTAGGCGTGTTTAGGTTAATGAAGAGAAGACTGAGACGAGACATAATAGCAGTCTTCCAATACTTAAAGAGCCTTGGTAGTACAGTGGTCTAAGACACCCTGTTATTAAGCTGGTTATTAAGACCAGCTGCCTGCAATTACTGCAGGTTCGAATCTCGCCAAGGCTCAAGGTTGACTCAGCCTTCCATCCTTTCTAAGATAGGTAAATTGAGGACCCAGTTGTGGGGGCAATAAGCTGACTTTGTATAAATATACAAAAGGATGAAGGCTATTGCTGAGCACATTGTAAGCCACCCTGAGTCTCCGGAGAAGGGCGGCATATAAATCATTTTTTTTTTAAAAAAAAAGAGATGCCATAGGGAAGAGGATGTCAATTTATTCTCTAACCATCATAGCACCTGAGGTACAACAAGAAGCAGTGGGTGGAAGCTTGTCAAAGAAAGATGCACCCTGGAA
Source organism: Arizona elegans (assembly GCA_022577455.1). NCBI lineage: Eukaryota > Metazoa > Chordata > Lepidosauria > Squamata > Colubridae > Arizona > Arizona elegans. The sequence goes on along the minus strand of JAKOOJ010000001.1, from coordinate 146,045,408 downwards.
ATTAGGAGGAATTCCCTGACAGTAAGAACAACTAAGCAAAGGAACAGTCAGCCTCTTGGGGTTTTGGTTGCTCCATCACTGGAGATTTTCAATAAAAGATTTGTCCAAGATGTTATGAGGATTGCTGTCTTGGGCAGGGGGTTGAACCAAAAGACTTCCAAGGACCCTTCGAACACTATGATTCTATGATTAAAATGGTTTTCAGTAAGCATATTTTGGACAATCTTTTTCTCCTAGTTTAATTTTTAACATCCAATTCCAGTAGACAGCATCTGCTTAATGCCTAAAAATGTCTCATTTGCTGATTAGAGATAGATAGGTGATAGATAGATAGATAGATAGATAGATAGATAGATAGATAGATAGATAGATAGACAGATAGATAGACAGACAGACAGACAGACAGACAGACAGACTACTCTCTCCCTAAACAAAGCAGCTGCCAAATTCATTCACTTGCATTCAGGAATCAAGGTTGATCTTTTTCATTATGCATCTGGTGTCTAGTATTGTCTAATAATTAGGATAGCAATAAGCGAAACAATCATTCTATTTTCATTGCTCTAACATTAACCATAGTGATTCAGAATAAAAAAAATCACATGTTGCTTGAGCAATTGGACTTGAGAGTCATTTTGGTGAATATTCAGAAAGGACTAGGTTCATAAAAGGACAGATCATTCTATGACCAATTTGTGACATACTGTGAAGTTCATAAATCTGCCTCTAATCTATGGTTAAAAATAACACCAATCCATCCCTGAAGTTCTTGGATGTTTTGGAATATTTATCTCAAGATATACATTTTGTTTCAAATGATGTGTACTTGAGCCCATTTTATTCCAAACACATACATTTCGATCTTTGAATTTTTAGATGAAAACTGCATTTGCTAATCCAGGACAGTGGAAATTGCAAATGATAGCTGTGGTCTCATCCACATTAATCTGGATGAAATGTTGTTTTGCTTTAGAATGTGGCAAGATGGGAGGCAAATAAAATAAATCAATAAATTTAATAAATAAATGGGCATAGCCAAAATTTCAGTTATCACCCTATAGCAGCAACCATGTTGCATTGTTACAAATAATGCATATGCTAATCTTGCATAATACTGTATATAAAACTTTGAAACATCTTACTTTCAAACCTCTTTTAATTAGGCTACTTTGGAATTGTTCTTCCCTGCCATGACATACTGAATTTCTTTTGTATTGGTAAGTAACCTTTAGCATTCTGTTTTATGCTTGTGTAACAATAATAATATAACTACAGTTTTCCAGTTTTATTGATCCTTTTATTCTCTGAATTGCCCTCTTTACGAGAGGAAAAAGATCTCCAGCAAAACAAACCCAGCTGTTGCTTTGCCTCTCTTCTTTCACTTGTAAAAAATTGTTATTATTTTTATTATTTTTTTTCAAACATGTAATAAACTGCTAGTTCTTAAGGGTCATTGGGGAACAACAAATAGCTTGGCTTATTTCTAATCCAATGCAGTATGAGCCGGCAAATCACCTAACTCTACTCCTGTTCTTTGCTTTAAAATGTACTTCCCTAACAATCATACTTTACTTGGTTTTCTAAATAAAAGATTATTGTGGGCAGTGACAGCCAAATAATAGAAAAGATGGCTGGTTGTAAACATTAAAAAAAAAAAAAACCTAGAGAAGCAAGAACAAGCTCTTTTCTAGTCACCTATTTGGCCAGCCCAGGGGGAAAATAATATTTTGGCACGCTGTCATGGGAAATGCTCTCATGTTAACAGCACAGAAATTACAGGAAATGAGATCAAGATGGATTCCTTCTTTCTCAGCAATTCAACTTTCCAGCTGGTTCAGCCTTCAGATCCTATTAGCTTCAGTTTTTCATTTGTGTTTAATGCCACAACTTCTCCTTTGGTTACTTTCCTTATCTGGTGTTAGCTTGAAAACTTTGAATATGTGGTGAATAAAGTGGTGAAGGAATCACCACTTTTCTATTAGGTTGCCATGCATTTTCAGTACTTTTTTTTTAACAGTTTAATTATTCATACAATGAGAGGTAAACAGATGAAACATGAGGAAGAGCTTTGCCAGGAACGGGGACCTTTGTAAAAGCAAATAAGAAGCAATTAATGTTCACTCATTGTTTTTGAAAATGAGATCACTTAAGGCAGCCTAACATGGAATCCAAAGTGAGAGTTGGTTATCTTAAACATGCACAGATCATAGACCAAGGGGCAGAATTAAACTTGCAGTTCAAACAGAGAGAAAATGTCAGAATTCCACTGAGATGGATCTAGAGCAGGAATGTCAAACTCAAGGCATGGGGGCCGGATCCGGCCCACGGGATGCTTAGATCTGGTCCGTGGAGCCGCCCTGGAAACAGAGAATGACCGGCCTGCAGTGCCTCTGCCAGTGAAAAGGAGCTCGCTAGCTCTGTTTTCACTGGCAGAGGGTTGCAGGAAGCTGTCACAGCTGAAAACGGAGCTCGGGAGCCCGTTTCACTGGCAGAGTGCTTGGGCCACCACAGGCGCCCCTGACATGAGTGATGTCGAGCCTGCCACACCCACCCTGGCCATGCCCACTCCCCCCGAGGTCAAACACAACCCTGATGCAGCCCTCAATGAAATCAAGTTTGACACCCCTGATCTAGAGATTAATCTAGATTTGGCAGATTTGTCCCCACACTATGAATTTTGTTTACCTTCTGTTAATGGAGGATTACTTAACTTATCATAAACTCACTACTTAGAAATGCATGCTAATTTAAAAGAAGCTTGAATGGTACAGCTAATAGACCAAACCAGAAGAAGGCACTAATCATATTGAAATGCATGAGTGGACCTTCCTTGCTTTCAATTTCATCTTAAAAATTAAATCTCAGGATGACATTGGTATGGAAGAGAAAAGAGAGTTAGTCTCCTTCCCCTCCTTCACTGAAGCTTCAAGTCAGATGGGAAATGAACTTGGAATGTGCATTTGAAAAATCTCTGGAAACTTTTTTCCCCAATGGAAATTAGAGATCTGTGGGTGTCATGCCCCTGTTGGAGTCTGAATCCGAAGGGGAAGAGGAACAGTTGACAGAAAGTGAGAAAGTGGATCTGTTGGCTGTGGAAGAAACTGGGGAAGTGCAAAGTCAGGCTGAGCAGAGCAGGGGAGAGATAGAACAAGAGATAGAGAGGGGGTTCAGATGAAGACCAAGGCCCATCCCTTCTCATCCTAGGCAGTGCAGGGAGGAGCGGAGAAGAGAGCAATGTTGGTTGCATGGCTTACGAGGGAGGAAAGAGACCTGATCCTCTTTACAAGGCACAGCTGCTGATGGAGTTTAAAAGTAGAGGCAAATGGAAGGGGCAGTCGTTGGAAGGGGCGGGAACAAACACTGAGTTCATCTGGTGTTTATCTGAGTTCCTGGCATCCTCCCAACTGGTTTGATTTATTGCCGCGCTACTTCACTTCTGGAATTCCCTATTTTGTTTGCCCTGCTGGATTACTTACCTTTTCTTGCCTTGTTGGATTTTTAGTTGAAAGATTTCTGTTTTCAACGCTTGGGACTGAAGTATTGTCAGCCAAAGACTATTACAGGTTGGTGGAAGAGTACTCTCCAGGCCGGAGAGTTGAAAGGGACATTAGGGGGACAGTTGGTGATAATAAAGGGACTCATATTGGTTCTCTGACTGTGTTGCCTTTGTGTCACACCCCGGGTCATCACAGTGGGTTTCCTACTAGAACTTACCATATGAAGCAAATTGTTAAATCTGATCTTGAAAATACTAATGGAAGTGAAGAATTTGTTTATTGAGCAAATGCATTCTGCCTTACAAATCCATAATAAAATTTATTTTTCTCTCTCTCTTATGTTCACTTTTGTTTGAAGTATGCAAGTGTGTTTTCCAGGTAATCAAATTTCAAATTATCTTCAGGCTTGCAAAGTGTATTTACTGTTATGTAAAGGAAAGGTTCTCTCGTCTGCCTTCTTAATAATTTACAAACTCTACTTCCAATAGTGCATATGTCATATATTGTTAAGAAAGAGTAACATGTTCTTCCAAGTACATTTAACAAAAAAAAAATAGTCATGAATATTTGAAAGTGTTACAGATAAATAAGAACAGTATCTTCAAATAAGAAAAGTATCATGAATGTTAAATTAATCACTTTGGTATACAAAGTTGGGATAGCTGTTTCAGGCCAGAGGACAGATATGCCAGAAATACAAATCAGGATGCAGGGCCAAACCCAACAAAGAGGGCCACATCATCCATGCTGAATCTTAGGACTGGGGAATTATATACACCCGAAATTCTGATGCCAGCTATTGGGTTTAGCTTCTTACGACTATACAGATAAAATGCATACTATCTTGACCTATATTTAGTAATATCTTATAGATCTTCCAAGAATACTCCCGAAATCTCTTTGAACCAATGTATCTGTCATTCCCATTATCAATCTCTCTCTGTCTCTCTCTCTCATTTAATTAAATTAATTTCAATTCTTTAATTAAATCATTGGCCCAAGATACTGCCTCAAATAACAGTCCCTTAAAAAAGAAAAGATTGATTATTTTCTTTGGGAATTGATGGCATATGTAACATTTCCAAATTTCTAATTCAAGGATGCCTTGCTCTTAGTGTCTACCTATACATTTCCATTATGACCAACATTATTATGGTTTGTTATGCAGCCAGGTATTTAGCCTTGATTTGGCATTTTTGTCTACCTATCGAGTCCTTACCAAAGACATGGGATAGGCAGTTGTTGTTTGGTTGTGTTAAAGGTATCATCACAGGATGTACGGTGTCCCAAGTAAACCTGCCTTTTCCAATTGACGGATGGTGATTTTATCAATGCTGATGATGTTCACGTGGTGCTCCAGATGTTTTGGGATTGCCTCCAAGACACCTATTACTGTTAGTACTACCTTTCCTTTCTTTTGCCATAGTTATTCTATTTCTATTTGCAGGTCTTTGTACTGTGTTATCTTTTCCAGTTTTTTCTCTTCTCTTCTGCTCTCTCCAGGTAGTGCAATGTCCACTATCCAAACATTTTTGTCTTTCTTATCAACACATGTTAAGTCTGGGATGTTATGTGGCAGACGCCTGTCTGTTTGAATTCTAAAGTCCCAGAGCACTTTAGCTTCCTTATTTTCTATAACTTTCTCTAGTTTATGGTCCCAGCAGTTCTTGCTTGTAGGCAAATTTCTTGCAGATCTTCCAATGCACCAGTGTTGTTACTTTGTCATGCAGTTGTTTGTTGTCAGTCTGTGTGATCTTTTTGAAGGAGCTAATCAGGTGGTTCACTGTTTCTTCAGCTTCTTTGCATAGGTGGCACTTTCTGTCTGTGGTTATCCTCTCAATTCTGGCTTTCTATGCATTTGTTCTTAAGACTCTTGATGTTATTTACATAGGACATCTTGATTCCTTCAGTTCTCACTATTTTCTCCCTTTTAACGATGACAGTGACACACTTCTCCATTTCAATATGTTGGCTGTATATATGGACAGTGCTGAGCAGCAATTCTAATTTACTATTATGCCCCTTTGAGTCATTCTCAGGGCTGAGAGAGAGTGACAGGGCCAAGATTATCCAGCTGGTTTTATGCCTAAAGTGAGACTAGAATTTAATTTCCTGGTTTCTAGCCTGGAAACCAGGACACTTAACTTCTACACCAAATTGGCTCTTTAAGAAAATGTATTTTGTTGCCACTGAAATATTTTAACCCTTCATAATATTGTCTACTTTTGCTCTGGTTGGGCCCCAAGAATACATTTCATTCAGTACCTTCTCCTCCTTTAGCTACTCTTGAACTCAAAAAACCCAAAACCCATTTACCTCTTCACCAACAACCATCAACTGTAACTTCACCAAATATGCTAGTTTTCTTAACTTTTAACATTAACTAGATACTTCACTCTCAATTTTTACTTTATTAAGTAATATTAATAGAAGAAGTACTTCTAAGGCTTCTTTACTTTCAGCCAAATGAAGTAACATCATTTGCATATCTTAAACTATTAGTCTTTGGCCTCCAATTTTGATTCCAGCTTCTAATTCTATAATTCATATAGTATCTTCACTGTATACATTAAATGAATATAGGAACATTAGGCAAACTTGTCTCACTCTTTTACCCAATACAAACTACTCTATTTTTTTTCCAAGCTCATCTCTCAGAATAGTTTCTCCTTTATTGTAAAGATTCTTCATAAAAACAAGGCGGCATTCCAGAACTCCCATTTTCCTTAATATACTTTCCATTCAGACATAATTCAATGAGGCAAAGGTATTGCTATAATTAAGAAAGCCAAAGGTAAATATTCATTATATCTTTTCCTGTCCCCATTAGATATCTTAAACCAGTTTTCTGATCTCATCATTCTCCTCTCATTCTGAAATCTACCACTTGGCATTTCTATGCACAGATATGGCTTTATTCTTATCAAATCTTAAGAAAAAAAGTGACTTGCGCAAGGATTTAGCTATACTATCTCTCTTTCGAATTATAAATGTATACATTATTTCCCCCAATTTCTACCCATACAATCCTGTTTCATATGATTGACATAGAACTGGCAGTACTTTGTTTCAACTGCTGCAGTTTTGTACATGTATTTCCTTTATGCCATATACTTTTCCATTTATAGCTAGTCTATTGTAAAATAAAACTGACTTACTATTGAAGTCAATTCCTTATCTTACCTTATATTCTATATTCTATAATCTAATTTGTAAAGTATTTTAATATATTTTCCATTTTCTTATTTGTCTCATTTACTTGTATTCAATCTGTTCTATTATTTTTTCTTATTATTTTCCCTGTGTATCTCATTTATGTTTATTAGTAATCAATCAATTCTTATAGACATTGCTATGTTCCTCCCTCCCCTCCCTTGGGTTATAGTCAAGTACATATTTAATTTACATATTTAACATTGTCTTTTTTGAGTATCATTGCCATTTCATTCTTTTCTATTATAATAATAACAACAGCATAATCATCTGAGTTAGTAGCCCTTATCCATCTAGATATTTTTTTCTTCTGTTCAATCATGTCTGACTTTCAGAGAATGCCTGGACAAATCCCTCCAGTTTTCTTGGCAAGTTTTTTTCAGAAGTGGTTTGTCCTTGCCTGCTTCCTAGGGCTGAAAAAAAATGACTGGTCCAAGATTACCCAGATGGCTTTGTGCCTAAATTGGGACTAGCTCAGGATTTATTGATTTCTATTCTGATCCCTTAACCATTAAATCAAACTGACTCTCCATTTACCTGTTCCCAAATATATAATTTAGCACATTACATTTGTATTCTGGCTACTTTGGTTTTTTTCTTGATTTGTATGTGATATAGTAAATTGATGAACTTCTTTTCCAGTACTAGCTCCATCAGTGATCAGACTTCATGGCTTTGGTCCAGACACATTATCTCCCTCAGTTCTATTTCTGAAAGTTTAGTGTTCCTCTCCAGTAGGTATAAGAGTGCCTTTCAGTCTGGGGCTTAATATAATCAGACATCCAAATGTATCTAAGTATTCCAGCCACTTCCAAATCCTTCTCCTGCCAATAACAAAGAAGTGATATGAAGTATCTGATTGTGTTTCCTCTATACCTATCCTATATAACTACATCTGTTTTCATTCCTGTTTTGGATTATTGTTAGTGCAGTGCTTATCCCCAAAGGAGTCATTGATGATTGGGTCCTTCTGTCACTCTTCTCAGATGACCAGCCTACCTCACCCACACTTACCAAAAGACCTTGTGCGGTTTGTAAGGTTTTAATTTAAGATAATGCTCCTCTCTAGGCAAAGGTGATGAAACAGGAAACTGCAGCTGGGATTTGGAATGCAGCCACTTCTGATCTCCACCCGCGACTAGGATTGCCATCTCTCTTACAGCAGAGGAATGCAATCCATAGTCCCTTATGCCACAGTAATTCTGAACAACACTGTCTCTCTCCTCATTCCCTTCTTTCCTGCCTTTTTATAGCTCCTCCTCCAGAGACTGTCTCTTGCTTTCCCCTCCCCTTGCCCCTCTAAGCTTCTGGGATATGTAGAATCTGCTTCCCTGCACTTTGATTCTAATTTCCTCCCCCTGAGACTATCTCTCTAAGTCTCTTCAGACCTCTTTCTGTTCAGAATTCAAGGGGCAAAGTTCCATCCACCAGCCAATCAAGCAGTATTAGCTAACTGTCCTATCAAAGATTGGCTATTTGCAATCAGACCAGAACATCTTACCATATTTTTCGGATATAAGAGGCACCGGAATATAAGACGAACTTTAGTTTTTGGAGAGGAAAATAAGAAAAAAGCTGATTGGTGGGTGGATCCGCCTTCGGAATACCTCCAATCAGCTGTTTACAGAGGTGAATTTTAGCAACAGGTTCATTGGTTGTGAGCTCTGTGCCTTGCTTTTTTTTCTGCCTCTGAAAGTCTCTGAAACAGAGCTTCAGAAAAAAAAAATGCTTTTTTTCTGAAGCTTCCTTCTTTCAGAGGCTTTTTTTTCTGAAGCTTCTTTCAGAGGCTTTTATTCTGAAGGACTATCTGTACTCTGTTCAATCTCCTTTCTTTGGTATCGTATGTAGATTAACCTCTTCCCATCTGTTGTTTATTGTGTCATTCTCCAGATTTGTTAGCATAGTTACTGATAGTTACTTTTACTGATTCTTCTTTTGTTGCTTGCCATATTATTTTAGATAAAAGCCTTTCAGAGGCTTTTTTTTCCTGAACCTTTGTTTCTGAGGCTTTTTTTCTGAAGCTTCTTTCAGAGGCTTCTTTCAGCCTCTGAAATCTCCGTTTACATGGCTGGGTGGGGCTACATTCGGAGTATGAGACACACCCAGATTTTCACCCTCTTTTTTGGTGGGGGAAAGGTGTGTCTTATACTCCGAAAAATATGGTATTTGAATGGAAGGGCCTGAGTAGCTCAGAGAGAAGAGAAATGCCACCAGTAGCTGTAAATCTTTGCATAATTTGTAAAATGAAAGCAGGACTATATTAGTTTCACCCTTTCCTTTACTATGGTGACTTTACCATGTGCTTTCACATCCATCAGTATTTCCTTTTGTGGTCCGTGAAGGTACTCAGTCCTCCCATTACATAAATGTGCTTATGTTCATTTATTGTCTCTCTTGAAGCAATAGCATAGAACATATGGTTTTTCATAGACCCTTCTCTCTCTGTGCAGATGACAGGAAGATGTAGATGACAGCAGCAATAGTTTCTAAGGAAAAATGTCACTTTGTTCCCTCTGTATAGGAACAAAGTCAGCAAGATTGATAGCACAATCTTAGACCTGGTATTTCAGAAGTAAATTCAATTATCTTCAGAGAAGCCTACATATAAGATGTGTGCTTAGGATCTTAACCTTACATAATTTTGAACAGGTTGTCAACGTTCTTTGTTTCTTTACAGACATCCACAAACACAAAGCCTCTTTACTGTTTGATAGTGGTATAGAGCAAGAAAAATGGGGGTTGTCTGAACTTTTGTAGAAAATAAGGTCTAGTACATTTAGGCTTTATGGTCTGATTATTTATCATGACCATAAATAGTATTTTAATTGTTACTGACAAATAACTCACAGAAGTAAAATAAACAAATGCAGATGAAGGTCTGTAACGACATACTTCATCTAGTCTAATACAAAAAGCAAATATCACAGAGATCAAGGGCTTTTATTTTCATTTCTGCCTTTATTGTATACAAATTGTTTAAAGTGCTAGTTTTCTGCACTTTCTGAATCATTCCTTTGTATGTTTGGGTGTTTCTCTTTTTTTAAAATCTGGGGTTTTTAATAACCATAGCCACAACCATAGTGACCATGAAATAGACTAAATTTGCTAATATATGGTTTATTTTCAATAAAACATATATTGTCCAACCACAAAACCCAAAGCACAATGAAGAACATTTAATATAACATACGTAGCTGATGCTTACGTATGCTTTTAAACTCTTAAAATATGTACCTAAATCAGTGGTGGGTTTCAAATTTTTTTTACTACCAGTTCTGTGGGTGTGGCTTGCTGGGTGTGGCACGGCTTGGTGGGCGTGGCTTGGTGGGCGTGGCAGAGGAAGGATACTGTAAAATCTCCATTCCCTCCCCACTCCAAGGGAAGGATACTGTAAAATCTCCATTCCCTCTCCAATCCAGGGGAAAGTTACTGCAAAATCCCCATTTCCTCCTGATCAGCTGGGACTTGGGAGGCAGAGAATAAATGCGGGCAGGGCTAGTCAGAATTTTTACTACTGGTTCTCTGAACTACTCAAAATTTCCACTATCGGTCCTCCAGAACTGGGTCAGAACCTGCTGAAACCCACTTCTAACCTATATATATATATTATGTCCGATGTTGAGTTCCCACCATAACTCCCAGTCATGCATCCTCACACACCCTCTCCAGGCCTCACTGCATATGGAGTATGCCTTCCAGCCACTTGTACCTCCTCTCTAAGCCTCACAGCACTCACACAATGCCGGTATCATATTCAAGCACCCTCATGCAATTTGCCCCATTCAGCAGCAGCCATCTCAAGTCCTGCTTTACCTGTGCCATGCCTCCCCCACTGCTTGCACACCCCCTTTTCCATCTCCCATCCAGTGGCAGTGACTTACCTGTCTGCTGGCCTACTTGCAAATGATGGAATTTGCAACTTCCTGCCATCTTTTCCATTGACTTTGATTGTTGAAAACCAATAGAAAACTGCAAAATTGTGCTTGCTTAATGTTAGATCGGCACAGGGAAGCAAGACGCGATCAGCTATGGTCCAATTCAGTACTTTATTTAAGCACAAGAAAAAGACGAGCGGCTGGGCTGCCGGGGCTCTTTAAATACGCTCCGGCAGGCTCCAGCCGCCCAATGACAGCTCTTTGAATTTCCCGCCGGAGGATCAACCAATCCCCGGCGGATGCCCATATAAGGACATAACACTCCTCCCCCCTTAGTCCGAAAAATGTCCATCAACATCGATGTACGTGACGAAGTCACGTAAGTAGGCGGGACGCCTGCTTGTTCGAGGTGACCTGCGCAGTTCAGTCTGAGCTTCGCCGCCGGCCTGTGCAGGCGAAGCTCCTTTCTCTCCCGGCTCCCCGGTAGGGGTGGCCGGGGCTCCGGCCGTCGAGTGTGCGGGATCCGTCCCAGCACCTCCGGCCGCAACATCTGGGAGTTCGTGCTGGAGTCGCCGGTCCTTCCCTCACCCGGAATCTCTGGAACCTCGTGGCTGGACATCGCTGCTGCCCGGTGGGTGCCGTACGAAGCCCGGTAAGTCCATTGGTGTTTCTATTGACTTCTGTGGCTCCCATCGCTGTCACTGTCCGGTGTGGTCAACCTCGCCGGGGTGGTGTTCGCCCCTGCGGTTGGGTTGGTGCCGGTCGGCTTCGCCGGGGTGGTGCTGTTCGACCTGGTCTGGGTGGTGTGCGCCTCCCCTTCCAGAGTGGTGCTGGCTGACCTCACAGGGTTGGTGTTGGTCGACCCGGCCCGGATGCTGGTTGGGGTCTCCCTTGCCGGTCGGTTGCTGGCCGGCTCAGGTTGCATGTTGTGTACCTCCCTCATTTGGTTGTCCCTGGTCTTCTTGCCTGGAGTGGAGGTCTTTCTGGCAGGGTTGTTGTTGGTCGCCCTTGCTGGAGGGGTGCGGTTCTTCCTCCCTGGGTAGGTTGCGGTCTACCCCTTGGCTGTTGTGGCGGTCCCTCTCCCTGGGGTGACGGGTGCCCATCTCGCCGGGTTGGTGTTGCCATCCCCCATGCTGCAGGTCCCGGTCTACCGCTCTGGATCGCCGATGGGTTAGTGCATGGTAATGTGCTTGGCTGGCCTCATCGGGGTGTCGGCGGTCTGCTTCGCCTGGGTGTGGTAGGCCCACCTCGTCGGGGTGTCGCAGGCCTACCTCGCCGGGGTGTGGTAGGCCTGCCTTGCCGGGGTGACGCAGGCATACCTCGTCGGGGTGTCGCAGGCCTACCTCATCGGGGTGTTGCAGGCCTACCTCATTGGGGTGTTGTAGGCCTACCTCGTCAGGGTGTTGTAGGCCTACCTCATCAGGCTGGTTTCCTTCCGATCCCCTCCACCTTTTCCGGAGCTGGTCGATGTGATGTCTACAGACCTGTCCATCTTCCAGCTCGACTCGGTAGGACTTCGGGCTGGTTGTGCTCTCTATTCTCCCCTTTAGCCACTTCGGAGCGCCATTGAATTTCAGCGCAAACACCGGGTCTCCTATGGCGAAGGCGCGGAGCCGTTGGGGAGCTGGTGGCTGAGGACTGCGCCAATCCCATAGGGTGAAGCGTCGCAGGTCAGCAGCAGGGGAAGCATCTCATGGTACTGGATCAGCACGCTGTCAGATGATAGGAGCCCCTTGATGGTCTTGAAGGCGGTTTCCTCTTCTGTCCCCCATCTCCATGGAACCGCTTTCCCCAGCAATCGATGGAGTGGCTCAGAGGCTGTTGCCTTCTGTTTAAGGAACACCGCATAAAAAATTAGCAATCCCAAAAATGCTTGAAGCTCGGCTTTGTTTTTGGGGGCTGGAGCTTCGTGGATTGCCCTGACCTTAGCTTTGGTGGGGTGGATGCCGGTGCCATCTATGAGATAGCCCAGGAACTCGACCTCCTGGACCCCAATAATGCATTTGTCCCTCCTAACTCTCAAACCTTTCTCCTTGAAGCGCTGCAAGACTTGTTTAAGTCACTCAAGCAGCTGGGTTTTGGAGTGCCCGGAGATCAACACATCATCAAAGTACGGCACCACCCCTGGAATGCCTTGGAGAAGGCGTTCCATCATCAATTGGAAAATGCCTGGGGCTGCGCTGACTCCAAATTGGAGGCGGTTGCACTTAAATGCGCCTCTATGGGTGACAATAGTTTGTGCCTCCGCAGTTTTTTCATCCACTGGCAATTGCTGGTAAGCCTGGGCCAGGTCCAGTTTTGCAAATATTGTCCCACTCCCAAGTGAATGCAGCAGATGTTGCACCACTGGAACTGGGTATGTGCTCCGCAATAGGGCCTTATTGATCAAACATTTATAGTCGGCGCAGATGCGCACAGATCCATCATGCTTCATGGGGGTCACAATGGGCGTCTCCCATGCTGCATGATTGATCAGTTCCAACACGCCCTGGGCTATCAGCTTATCTAGCTGAGCATCTACCTTGGGCCTCAGGGCAAACGGAATTCTGTGGGGCTTAAGCCTAATGGGTGTAATTGTTTTATCAAGATTAAAGGAAATGGGCTTTCCCACAAATTTTCCCAGCTTACCGTCGAAGACTTCCTTGAACTCTTCGAGGAGGGTGTCGAGTTCGTCCTGACGAATTTGGTTAACCCCTACTATTCCGAGCCCTAGTGGCTTGAACCACTCCATGCCTAGCAGGGTCGGGCGGCTGTGCTCGATGATGGTGATGGGGAGGTCGCCTTGGAAGTCTCGGTAAGACACATGGAGTGAGGCTCTTCCCAGGACTCCGATGTGGTTCCCTCTGAAATCCACCAGCCTGGAGTGCATGGGTTTCAGGTCCTTCTTGCGGACGTCTGGCTTGATGCGCTTTAAATTTTTCCAGTCCATTATGGAATAGATGGAGCCAGAGTCTACTTCCATGGAACAAAGGGTTCCCTCCAGCAGCACGGTCACGTGGCACTTGGTGGCGGTGTCGTTGTCATCGGAGAGGTGTGTTGTGGTTTGGTGCACTGCTCTCCTCCAGTTTCCGTCACTCTCACCCCGTCTGGATTGGTAGGAGGACCGTCTGGATGCCCTCGCATTGTCCTCCCGATTTTCGCGAGGCCGATGGCTGGAGGGCTCTGGGGCTAGTTCCTCGTCTCTGCACGTCTCTGCGATGTGCCCCCTTCTGTTACAACACCTGCAGGTTGCATCTCTCCATCTGCAGCTGGCTCTGGCGTGGTCCCCTCTGCAGCTGGCGCAGCGCTCTCCCCGATCGCTTTTCTGAGCGGTGTCTCGTTTGGGAGGCCTGGAGACCTTGTGCACGGCCGACTCTTCCTCGGATTCCGATCCAGCTGTGGAACCCTCGGATGATGATTGGGAAGCTCTGTGAATCTTATGGATCCCTTTGGCCCGGATCACTGGGGCTGCTGCTTTTTCTGAAATTTCGGATGCTGTGGCTTCCTCCACCACATCCTTGAGTACAAGCTTTTTTCGGCTCAGGAACTTCTTCTGCAGGCCTCTGTCCCTCATGCCGAAAACCACACAGTCAGCGATGGCATTGTCCACATGGTCGAACTCGCAGCTGGCTGCGATTTGGCGCAGGGCGGCCACAAACTCCTTGATGGTTTCCCCTTCCATCTGGTCTCTCTGGTGGAATGTGAACCAGTTTGCCACTGGTGTTCCCGTCGGGGCCTAGTGGTCCTGCAGGATCTGCAGCAGGTCGATCCATGGCACTTCCTCGATGTCCCGTGGAGCCACCAGGTCGATGGCCATGTCGAGGACTTCTGAGCCACAGTTGGCCAGGAAGATGCCCTTCTTGCGGTCATCGTCGGCATCCCTGATGTTGTTGCCTCTCAGGTATTGCCGGAATTTGACCACGTAGGATTTCCACTTGTCCTTCCCTGGGCGGAAAGGAGCAAGGGCTGGCAATGTGACTTCAGCTGCTGCCATGCCTCTGGGAATTCCTACAAAGTGACTCAGCTGCTAAAGTGACTTAGCTCTTGCGGTTGGCTTCACGCCACGAGGTTCGTCGCTTGGTTCTAGTCCTTCGTCGCCAGTGTTAGATCGGCGCAGGGAAGCAAGACGCAACCAGCTCTGGTCCAATTCAGTACTTTATTTAAGCACAAGAAAAAGACGAGTGGCTGGGCTGCCGGGGCTCTTTAAATACGCTCCGGCAGGCTCCAGCCACCCAATGACAGCTCTTTGAATTTCCCGCCGGAGGATCAACCAATCCCCAGCGGATGCCCATATAAGGACATAACACTTAATGACCCCAAATCCTTGCTTAATGATTATAATAGGGATTGCAGAGATTGCAGTCGGTAAGTGATGTAGTGATTATGACCACATCACTTAGCAGCAGAAATTCTAGTCCCAGTTGCCATCGTAACTTGAGAAATACCTGTAGAAGTACCAGGACTCTGTTTTATTAATATAGACTATAATAACAGAACCTTGAAAGTTTCTTTTTCTTATATCAAAGAGAGTAAAGATATGCAACCTTGGAGTTTCTTCCTCATTCCTTCCTGCTTTTCCAAGCCAGGTTCATGTGTTCCTAATGATTGCTAGATAGCTTCTTCAAGGCTATCTCCAAACTCCTCTCCAACTGATCAGGAAAAGAAAAAAGTGCAGTTTTTATCCCTAGAGTTCTATAAAAATTGTCATTATTCCCTCCTAACATTTATTCAGCACATGTTTAGAGGCCTTTCCTATGCTAAATTAATAAGCTCCCCAACCCTAGTTGAATCAGTTGAAAATCATACCAGCGTGAAATTGATCCTCCCATTGTCCCATATTCCTCTTTTCTGCTTCATGGTCAAATAGTGCTATCCTGATAGACAGGTTTAGCATACAAGATGCAAAATTATTGGTTGAGTCTTCCAGCTTTGTTGTTCTCCCTTCTCCTTCTCTTATAGCAGGAGAAACCAATCAGAGCACTATAGCTATAAAACAGGACACTGTATAGGAACTATAGGCTTCTTCCTTTCCCCCCCCCCCTCTCTTATATCACTTTCAGTTACAAACTGAATTCAGCTATTTAAAAAAGTCTTGAAGAGAATGAATCATAAGCAGCTGGTTTACTTCAGATTTCTTTTCTCTTCTTTTCCTATTTTTATATAGGGTATGAATATTGACTGACAGATTTCACCATATTCAGTTTTTTGGGAGGAAGAGTGGTTGAGTGTTATGGCATTTCATTTCTGTGTGATTCCGCTGTTATGCTATTTTAAGATCCAGAAACCTTTTAAAGAAACCCCACAACACCCTCATGCTGCTATTTCTAGTTCCTTGGGGAAACAACAATAAAATGGCAGTAGATAAGGCTGGTTGGGTATTGGAGGGCAAAGAGCATGCTCACATCAGCTTGAGATGTCCAATCAGTATCTTTCTGCTCCCATCAGTTATTGAACATCTGATTTCACCTTGGAGGTAATGGGTAGTGAAGATAATAGATATTGTATACCTTGATGCTATTAGATGCTTTGCCTTAATGGGGAAACACTATCTTAACATAAGAAAAGCTAAGAATGGCTTGTCCTACTTGTGGGCTGGAATCAAAAGGCAATATATTGCAAAGATGGCAGAAAAAAAGGGTATTGCCAAAACAGGTTTGCACCATAGTGAGGTGCAAATGGGTGTCTTTGCTCAAGCAATTTTAATTTAATTCTGGTATTTCTAATTATTACCAATTGCAAAGCCAGTCTGACTTTTCTTACTACTTCATTTCAGTTATTTCCATTATAAAGAGCTGGGGAAGGGGACAGGGGGTTGGCTTGCTGGTATACATATAAAGCAAGTAATAGTTTCAGAGAAGATTTAATGAATATCTGCATATTTTTATCATGTAGAATAAGGTAAAATAAACCTTTATTATGGTCAATGTCTATGGAGATTCTCAGTCATGCAGGTCATGGTTGTCCCAAAGATGAGAGATGAAGAAGCTTCTTGGATGAGAAGCGAAACGTCTTCCAAGAAAAACAAGAAAGTCCAGTTGCCTCTTGAAAAAGCACTTTTGGGACTTATTACGGCCTTTGACCAATATGTGGATGGATGGATGGATGGACACATGAAATACATTTAAAATGGCAATTAAAAGATGTTAGCTGAGTAAAGGGGAAGAAAGAAAGTGTATGGGCTGGGAGTGGGGAAATGTTAAAACTTCAGAGATAGTGTCCTAAGTAGTGCTATGTTGCCAAATTTTGCCTCACTAAATGGCAAAGTGAGGCAACAGATATTATCCAATAAAACTGCATTTCTTGGACACCTTTTTACCATATACTCAAATAAAACTGAAGAAAAAACATTATAAATTAACGTCACAAATAGCATGAATCTCTAAAATATATTAACTTAGAAGAGGATCAGTGCCCTGTGGAGATTGGTAAGAACTTTTAAAGAATCTTACCATAATATAAACAAAGAAATCCCAAGTCAGAACAGTTCCTGTATTTGCATAAACAAAAGGCTGTGCTGCTTCAAATAACCTCACTCTGGATCTATAGTTATAAATTATATTGGAACTTCAGTTTATGAGTCATATATTTTATGATAATGACTCTGTATTATGAATCATTTTTAAGATGACCTTTTTTATTAGATATAGAAACTGCTTTACTATTTTAATACTTATTTACCTACAGAAACTTGGTCAGTTACAGTAATAAAGATGACTAATATAAAAGCCCAGTAATAAAGTTGGATATTTGGTAGATTAAAGACACCATCAACATAAAACAAACTCAATTTGGCTGTGAAGCTTAGCTGAAATAACAATGCTTTCCCACAACAAGTGACATTCTGGATGGCTTTCAAATATACTGTGCACCTTAAATTTCTCAATCAGCCTGCTCTTAGATGACATCATATTCAATGTTGCATAATCTCAAAAATTCATTTACGTGGCAACGTATACCCAAAGCAATAAGGGAAGCAATAAGCACTGCAGGTTCCAACAGTAAGCACTGCTGGGATCAACAGTAGGATACATTCTTTCTTCTTTCTGAGAATTACTTAAGTACATGAAATCATGATCTATGGTATATCATTTTTTTCCACCAGAAACAGGCTGACAGACTAAATAGGTCTAATCAGCATTTCTCAATTAGCTCTCTAACCTTGTCCCCGCTTTAGCCTTTACTCACGCACATGGACACACACTAATCTGCTTTTTTTTAAAAAAAGTAGAAGAGATTTTTCTTTCCTCTATTTGTTTTTTTCTTCGTAAATCACTTCTTCCTCTAGGCAGTAGCTGACATAAGCAGTAAGATGCAATGGTTAGCTCAGTTGGTTAGCCAATAATTCCTCCTCCTCCTCCTCCTCCTCCTCCTCTCATATAAAATAGTAAAAATTATAAAAGCAGCTTAAACATTATTTATACTGTAAAATGAGTGGTTTTATAGATTTAAAACTTCTCATTATATTTATTTACTTAACTATTAAATTTATATGACTGCCCATCACATTAACATGACTCTAAGTGGTTTACAAATTGAAAACACACACACAAACACAAACCAAAAATAATCACAGAAATCATTTAAAACATTTAAAAAGCAAAAATGTTTTAAACCAGAAAAACAACAACAACCCAACAACACAATCTTAAGAGAGGCCAGACAGCAAAGCTATTTCTTCAAACTCTTCTGGAAAATCAATAAGGTTAAAGGGGAGGGGCTAGAGCAGAAAAGGCTCTCCTCCTGAGTCCTGCCAGATGACTTTCCAACATGACCTTTCCTTTCCTCCAGATTAGATGGCATTGATAGAAGTGATGTGGACAAGGCATTCCTTCAAATAATCTGCTTTGCAGGGCTTTATGGGTCATCACCAACACGTTGAATTAAGCTGGTAGCCAATACTGCTCATGGAGCAGTGGCATAAAATCTAGATGCATACATAACTCCCCACACAACCACATTTTGCTCTACAAGGGCAGCCCCATGTAGAACACATTGTACTAATCATACAGGAGGTAACCAGGATTTGAGTGACTGAGCATAAGACCTCAGTGGTGGGTTGCTCCTGGTTCACACCAGTTCTATAGAACCGGTAGTAAAACCAGCGGGAGGCTACGCCCCACTGACCCTGACATTATCAAAACGCTTCTGATGTCGGCTGGCGACACCCAGGGGGAGGGCCTTCTCTGTGGGAGCCCCAGCCCTGTGGAATGAACTGCCCCCGGAAATACGTAAAATCTCCGACCTCCAGGTGTTTCGCTGCGCACTGAAGACCCTGTTGTTCCGCCAGGCAGGATTATCAACATAATAATTTTAAATTGGGGTATTTTAAATTTTTGGGGTTTTAAATTGGCCAAATCTATTTAATTATTTTAATTTTTAATCATTGTTGTGTGCTGTGTTTTTAAATTGGCTGTACACCACCCTGAGTCCTTCGGGAGAAGGGCGGTATAGAAATAAAATAATTATTATTATTATTATTATTATTATTATTATTATTATTATTATTATTATTATTATTATTATTATTCTGCATATGCGCAGAAGCTTCTGCGCTTGCGCAGAAGAGTGTGCACGGCCCCGCTGAGAACCGGTAGTAAAGGTAAGTAGAACCCACCCCTGCTCCTGGTCTATGAAAGGGTACAAGTGGCACACAACTTAAAATTGGGTAAAGACACTCCTAGTCACAACTGCTATCCACTCTTTAAATGAGTCTGTCTGGAATAAAGCCACCCAATCCAAAATGAAAGAAAATTGTCACAAATAGCTCCCAAACCCAAACCCATTCAATCTTGCCATTGAGTTGAAACCTGTTGTTCCCCATCCAAATCCCCACATCCTCCATGCAGCAAGACAAGACATCAACCATATCATTTATTTAACCGGGGTGGAGATATAAAACTGGGTCAGCATACTTATAATACCTCATCCCATGGCTATGCACAATTTTCCCCAGCAGCTTCATGCTGAAGTTAAACAGAAGCAGAGAAAATACTAATAAAGTCCAATAAATTAAAATGACATACCATACATATATGCATAGGGACAGAAGGGCTCAGTTGTGGGAAATCAGCCCTGATCTATCTCTGATATTGGGGACTGCTTTGTGATTTTGAACTCAGAAATCTCTTGCAGTTTCCTTTCATTCCCCCCCCCCTCCACTTTTCCCTTTCCCTTTTTCTTATCTTCATATTTCACAGGATTTAATACTTGGATTTTTACCTCCCTTTCCTCCTTCCACTTAGCAAACCTGGTTCCATAAAAGGACAGTCATGTTTTTCCTATTCTTTGTTGGATATACTCTAATTTTCTCCTCAGCCCTTATTTTCTCTTGCTTGCTCTTTCCTGACACCTCCTCAGTTTTTTCAACATCCAGCTTCATCCTTCGCACATTCAACTTTCAGTGGTGTGGTTTTTTAGTAGGAGCTGGGGCCCATCATCAGCTATCCCAACTATATGCTAAAAATAGGCGCCATAATAGCTAAGTAGAACAACTTATATATGCAAATCTCCTTATTAAAATTCCAAGGTAGACATCAACACCTTTATATAATCCGTGTGAGAACTTCATCAAACTTTTAATTGTTTTCCATAGAGACTTGGCAACTGCAAAAGACCTAAAATGGACCAGCATATTTTTCCCTGCATATTTTTCAGACTGAGGTAAAAAAAATCAGCATGAGAACCAACCAAGAGAATATGATAATAAATTGTGGGCTCTGCTACCTGTGAGCATTTGGCATTAAATTTTAAACTAAATTTTAAAGTCTAATAC
The DNA here is from genome assembly GCA_022577455.1 of Arizona elegans. NCBI lineage: Eukaryota > Metazoa > Chordata > Lepidosauria > Squamata > Colubridae > Arizona > Arizona elegans. The sequence continues at coordinate 146,025,072 of JAKOOJ010000001.1, read as the reverse complement.
TAAAGGCTATAATGCCTCACAGTTCATTCCTATACATGCCTGTTCAAAGTAAATGCCATTGAGTTAAATGACACTAACTTCTTTATAAATAGATATAAGAATTCAGCCTGTACTGATTTTCTCAGACTACATCCTCATGTTAACAGCAGATGCAAAAGTGCCATTCATAATAAGCATATTTTAAGTAAATAAAAAAATAGCTTCCAGCCAACTGAGAAGATAAAAGGTTTGAAGGTCTGTTTTTTCAAAGACATGACCAGACATACCAATTTCTCCTTATGGACTGAAATTCTCATAACAGAGAAATGGTTCCATGGGGATGCCGTCAATGGATTCCACTCCCCCACCTACATATTTATGTGGTTAATACTCTCTAGGCCCATCCAGGTGATACACATGAAAAATACTTCCTTGGAACAAAATTGTGTATGATTAGTCAACTTTGGGGTAGTCATCCATAATTGTGTAGGGAATTTATTTTGTACACAGAGTGTCTACTGAAGAAGGCAAAGAATGTCTAAACTGCCTTGGATAAGGGTTTGGGATCAGAGGAAAGGCAATGTCATGTAGGAAAAAGATTTATTCCATGGTTAGAGATACAAGTTATAGAATGACTTAAGAGGAAGCATTACAAAATGGACAATATAAAACAAAGTATATTTGGCTCTAGATACTGTTTTAGCATCTACAGGAGTTGCTGCAATTCTTCTGAAACCCATTTATTCCCTTTTGGCCTCCAAAGTTAAATGAGGTTCTGGTATTTCTTTAAATGAGGAGATGTGTATGGTGGAGAATGATTTTTACTTCCTTAAGATTTCCTATTTATAACCTGCTGGTAATTCATTAAGACCTGCAGCTGTATACATTTCCCAACAGCCCAAATCTTGGTGGAAACAATAGATTCACATGAGGATCAGCAAGATATTTGCTTGCAAGAAGCTTCAAATGGAAGTGAATAAATAGCATGGGGTGAAAAATCCAAAGGTTTCTCAGGTGGTTACTAAGCTCTCTTTAAAATGTACAAATACTTGTCAATATTTCAGAAATTGGACTGCAAATCTATGCTTACAAAATACGTTCATCTTTACCCAACAGAACTTGTGACTGAATTTTTAAGTTAAATAAAATTTAGCTCTTTGAAAATGAGTGGCCTTATGCTACTCATTAGGCTCCCATTGTCATTTGAAATGTGAAAGAATGATTCCTCTTTGTCCCCGCCCCCAAAAAAACCTTTATTAAGGAAACAGTCAGATTTTTTTCCTAATTAAAAGTCATAATTAAATTTTTTATTAGGTTGGACCTAACAATAATATAGATTTGTTATCAGATTGTTGCATTCCCTACGATAAAAATCAGAGCATGACAAATTTAACTTTCACTAACTCAGAAATTTTAGTCATTAAAATAACAGAAGGTACTAAAAACCAATTCATGCCTTACAATCTACACAGATTTACATATATTTGACAGCTTCTTTGTAGAAAGCACAAACATGCCATAAACATTTCCCATAAGTCTACCACCAATGAAGATTGTGCTTTTTAAAGAATCATGCTAATTTAAAAGAGAAATGTCAAAATCATCATGAATGAATCTTTTCTTGCCCCCAATTTTTGGTGGCCTTTTACTCTGAATAAAATTAAGCTTCTGATCAAATGCCATTCATACATAAATCAGACAATGTTATCTTCATTCTAGAATCATAAAATTGCTTGATGTATGGGTTAGTTATTGACTGTAAGTTGGAGTTGGAGTTGCTCTTTGTCAGTTCTAGTTAGTAATTAACAATGTGTGTGTGTTTGTCTCTCTCTCTGTGTGTGTGTATATATAGAGAGAGAGACCCCTGGTCTACCCCAACATGTGGGAGCTGGCATTCTGCTCCCTTTCGCCTTTCAGCTCCAATCAAGGAACCCTCAAAGCAGTCGCATTCACGACAAACTATTTTATACAAATTTATATTTTGCTGATAAAGACTGCTCGAGGGCTCCTGGATTGGAGTTGAAAGGCGAAAGGGAGCAGAATGCCAGCTCCCACATGTTGGGGTAGACCAGGGGTCTTGATAGAAAAACACTTAATCTTTCCCCTGGCTCAAGCTGATGAAGGGAGGAGAACTTGTGGCTCAGAAGGTTAATTCAACTGCCTAACATGCAGGAAGCCTAAATTCGTATCAGGATCCTGGTCTCTTATTTAATGAAGTTTACAAATGTTATGCATCCTGATTGTGACTGAATGATTGTATTTAATATATATAGCTGCCCATCTCATATTTATGACTGAAGTGGTTTACATTTAATCATAAATTATTGTTTTGTGTTAGGTACTTTGAACCAGTAATTATTTTAGTCCAATCCCCACATCTTTTTTGAGGGGGCTGAAGGGGGCATAGGGTATATGTCTTGACAAAAGATAAATATGGGGAAACAAACAAAATGTTCTTTGTTTGAGAATTGCTGGTAGTAGTGTGTACTACTAGTTATATTTCTTAAGGATTCTGAAGTAGGCTGAAGTTAAATGAGCATTTTAGATGGACAATTCAGTATTATAATCTGCAAAAACATAGCAATTTGTTCCACCATCATGGAGAGAGGTTCAGATGGATCTATTCTGGAGAATTGCATTAAGCTTTTGCCATTGTTATAATTGATATTAAGCAAATGTAGAATCAATATGAGATACAGAAACAGGACAGGCATCTCACACTGTGGTTTGATTCAGATTCTGGATCACCTCTGTGGGAATAAAGTGGGAGGCACTATTTTGCAGTGGTTCCTTCCTTAAAGGGATAGTTCCAGGCAAAGGAAGCTGGGGAAAAGATCTGCCTATAGAGATTGACTTTGCTTCAAGGCCACCTCCTCTTTTCAATATCTATATGAAACTGCTGGTGGAGATAATGTGGTCCACTATCATCAATATGTTGATGATATCTTGCTAACATGTCATTCCCAGGTCAAAAAGGCAGAAGTTCTTACCCAGTACCTGGAGACTGACAGGATTGAAAAGGAGAAAAATAGAATCAGACTGAATCCCTTCAAGACAGAATGTGTGTGTGTTTTTAATTTGTAGGTGAAATAGTTTCAAGGAAATACCAGATATTTGTTTTGTCATTATCTCCATACTTCTTTCCCTATAGAAATTCAGCTGGCTCTTTCCCTCTTGGATTTCAGGAAAGCAGAAAAGACCCAGTTGTTCTCTCTGATTCAAGAGGAGGACACATTTATGAAAGTTAAAATCTGGCATCTTTCAATATTTTCTATTTTTTTATTATTATCCTATTTTTATATTATGAATAGGTTTCTTATTTCTGATGATCTTGTGTGTTAACTACTGAGAGCCTTTGGGATTAGATGACTAACATAAGATAACATAAAAATGAATAAAATAAAAGCTAGAATGGACTTAAACAATTCTAGTGGCTCTTGATCTTAATACAGAGAAAAAGTGACTATTACTAAAATGAACAGTGCAGTTTTATAAGTATATGTATGTACATGTACAAGTAGATCAGGGATGGGTTCTATTTACCTTTACTACCGGTTCGCAATGGGGCCATGCACACACGCTCACTTTGCTTGCGCGCTTCTGCGCATGCACAGAAGCTTCCTGATGATGTTGGAGTCAGTGGGCAGAGCCTCCCGCCAGTTTTACTACCAGTTCTATAGAACCAGGGGCAACACACCACTGATGTACATGGACGTCAGTCGTGTGTTGCCCCCGTATGTTGTACATGTACATCAGTCCCCTGGCTCAGGCTGATGAAGGGAGGAGAAATTGTGGCTCAGAGGTTAATACAACTGCCTAACATGCAGGCAGCCCAAGTTCGAATCCAAGTAAGGGTATGGCTAGCTGATGAGAGCTAAATAGCTTGAAATAGATCTATACTAGTCTCCCTTTATTTCTTTATCAGCAAAATATAAATTTGGTATAAAATGGTTTGTCATGAATGCGACTGCTTGAGAGCTCCTGGATTGGAGCTGAAAGGCAAAAGGGATGCAGTACGCACCCTCCCACATGCTGGGGTAGACCAGGTGTCTCGATAGAAAAACACTATCTTTATCGGATTACTCTCTATTATATTCTGATAAATTTATCAGTAAGTGGCTCCATTTTCACGGAAACTGAGGAGCTAGGACTCTTTACGGGATGATCTATTAGACTTAGGTTTTCATTAGTCAATGCAGAACTAAGGCAAAGGATATTAGATACAGAAATTCAGCAAATCCAATTGAGTGTGCCAATAGGAGCTTATTTAGTTGTTCAACCCTTTAAATTAAAACAGGGCAGATTAACCTATCCATATATAGGCAGCATGATCTAATATATTTCCAACGGTCCATTTGGAATGGAATTTTGAGAAACCTCCTTACAATGATGGATCATCTTTATTTGAAATAGATAGCACTGAAGCTGCTGCTCATTTTCTTCTACCATTCTTTTTTGGGGGATACACATGCATATAAAACTGCCAAGAATAAATCACCAAGGGCAACTACACTTGTTTTCCTAACAGTATTTCTTGCCTAATCAGAGCAATAGAATCTCATTTATTGTCTCTAAATACTGCTCTATTACCTACAGCATCTGAAAAAGGTTACTTGCCTAATTGTTTGCAAGTTGATAGAAGCTGAACCTCTGTATTTTATACTTACTTGATATTATCATACACACACACATATATAACTGTATTATTCTTTAAGAAAGTTATTTTTTAACATCTTTAATTATTAGTCTTATATTTATATAATTAATATTAGTAATGTGGTATAGTTGTTTATTTGCATTTGAAAATGCTATATTATCATTGATGCCCTTATTACATTATATTTAGTGCTGATCATTGACCAAAATAAAATGGACAGGACCAGAGTAGACTGGACTGAATTGACTAATACAGGATGATCACAATTTCTTTTTATTTATTTATTACTGGAAGTGGAAGGTGGTACATAGAATGTGAGAAAGAAATAATGTGAAGGCTTCAGGGCTCTGCCTATCAAGTTATCCAGCAGCAGGACAATTCTCCAAAAGCAGAATTATAGTAGAGCTGGAACATTCATGCATGTGCACATGCATGCACGCATGCGCACATGCACACACACATGCGCACATGCACACACGCATGCACACACACACACATGACACATACATGCTAAATGTACTTACTGCTCTGATAAATCTAAAATTGCTTCTTACTTTTTTTTTAAAAAAAGTGATTACAACCCAGAGGGAGCCTAGAAGCTGGGTGGCACTGCTTCTTTCAATTTAACCCTTTAACCTTTAACCCATGTATGTACGTCATCACAGTACCTCATTGCACTGATATCTACTGTTTCTTAATTAATACTGTATTTCAAAATACAGCACCTGGTTTGTTGGCATACCTGTCCAAATTGAAAGATGAGAGTCCCAAATAATTAATTCATTCATTCAATAATAGCAAGACAAGTATAGTTTGCTTTAACTTCATTCGATCTCCAGAAAGCATTTGCTTTCAAAGCCATGGAGATGTTTTACTAGAACTTCCAAAATTCCTTGATGCCTCTTCAGTCTTAAGCAAGCTTGCAATGCAGAACCTCTGGAACAGACCAATTTTAGGTGTTGCCAGAGACCTCTCATAGGTTCCTCTACACTAAGGTGACCAGATTTTAACATTGGTAAAGCGGGACACCCACCATTTCGTGGGCGTGGCTTGGAGGTCATGTGACTGGGTGGGCGTGGCTAGCTGGTCATGTGACCGGGTGGCCATGGCTATGTGTATAGAAAAAAGTCATTTCTGACAGGTCCTCGCACTTTTGACTGGTCCTCACACTTATGACCATCCTCACATTTATGCCCGTGCAGCATTCTTAACAACCATGCCACTCATTTCACATCTGCTTCTCTTCACCATGGTGATAAGATAGGGCAAAAAACATAAAATGTGAGGACAGTCGTAAGTTTGAGGACTGGTCAAAAGTGCGAGGACCAGTCAAAAATAACTTTTTCAGCCCTCTGAGTAGTCCATATGCACAAAAGGACTAACCAGAGGGCTGAAAAAAGTCATTTCTGACAGGTCCTCGCACTTTTGACTGGTCCTCATACTTATGACCATCCTCACATTTATGCCCATGCAGCATTCTTAACAACCATGTCACTCATTTCACAACTGCTTCTCTTCACCATGATGACAAGATAGGGCAAAAATGTAAAATGTGAGGACAGTTGTAAGTTCGAGGACTGGTCAAAAGTGTGAGGACCAGACCAGTCAAAAATATCTTTTTCAGCCCTCTGAGTAGTCCATATGCATAAAAGGATACAGCAATAGAGAGGGATGAAGGAAGGGAAGGGAAATTAGAGTAGGAGTGAGGGTAAGAGAGGGAGGAAGAGAGGAGGAGAAGGAGAAAGGAAGAGGAAGTAGAGAGGAGAAGAAGAGGGGGGGAAGAGAAAGTAAGAAGGAAAGAAAAGAGAGAGGTGGTAGGTTTGAGGAGAAAGATTGCTGTACAATAAAAAAGATGAAAGGGAAGAAAGCCAATCCCAAGCAGATATAAAGATATTAAGATAAAGAATGAATTGTTAAACTTTAAAGAATAAAAGAGAACAAATATGAATAAATAGCAATAATTAGAAACACACATACAAACATACAATGTATTTTCTTTGAACAGAATATTTGGCCGGTTCACAAATTTAAACAGTGTTTAGTCATTTCAATTAAATTTACAATTTCTATATTTCCTTTTTGCCATATTTATTCCTCATCTATTTTTTTAAAAAAACAATATTACCCTTCATCCTCATCTCTAATCTTAATCAAATTCAATTTTTCCCTTCTATTCTGTATTATACCCCTTCCCATTGTCATCTATTTTTATATCCATCCTCACATTGGTTAATTATGTAATTATGTAATACAGTTGTTTAATACAAATTCAACATTTTAATACAAATCAATTAGTTAAATAACTATCTTTTTTGTATATTAATCAATATGAACACGAATATTCCAATTATTTCCATGCAATCCATTTTCTTACAAATCAATTAATTATATTTACCAACAATAATAAACCAAATAATTTCCCCCATATATTCCTCCAAACCACAACTTAACCATTCCTGCTTTCAACACAATATACAATTAATAGTATCTCAATTATTACAATTCCCTAGTTAAATAGAGCTTTTTTTCTTTTGTGTTTTAAAATCTTGAACTCTCCTCTTTTGCCCTAAATTTCCCATTGTTTGCAGTTTTGCCATTTTTGGTGAGGAAAAAGAAAAAGAAATCTCTTTCTGCCTCATTTTGCCACATTGCAACAAAGACCCTTCTTTACTTTCAGTTTCGCTTTTTCAGCATAGTTAGGGGAAAAAAATCTCCAGCACTCTGCAGCTAGCAACTACAGAGCCCTGAGCAAAACATCTGAGAGCAAATCAGCTGAGAGTGGGGAAGCCGATCTAATCAACTTGTGCTAATTAACCTATGCTGAAGCTTTAAGGGGCTGTTTTTTTCTATTTTTGCAGGCATCGGTCTACTCATTTTTTTACTTTTAACACTGATCAGCTGTAGGGCGGCCCTTTGAAGCCCCACGGCAAGAGTTTAAACAGTTTTTTTCCCTCTAGCCATCAACTGGGACTCAGGAGGCAGCCGGGAGCAACCCACCACTGCGCCGTGCATTCTTTCCAAAAATCGGGACTTAAAACGCCGCAGGACACAGGACAAATTGTTCAAAAGCGGGACTGTCCCGCCAAAAGCGGGATGTCTGGTCACCTTACTCTACACCATAGAAAATTATTCTACCAAACTTGTTGGTTTATGCTTTGAAAGGAGGTGAAAATTTGTGCTGAAAACTTAGCTTCAAGCGCTTCAGTGCTACTCCTATTCACTATCTATCCACCAAACTTGCATGAACCAATTTAATTACAACTCATGACAGTGTACTGACCATTATCCTAACTCCTAGATGGCGAACCTATGGTACACTTTCCCGAGGTGGCACACAGAGCCATCTTTCCAGGAATGCGAGCTGTCACCCAACTCATCTGCAGCTGCGCATGCGTGTGTGCCCCAGCTGGTGTTCAGGCCTCTGGTGTGCATGCGTGCAATTCCGAAGACCCAGCTGGTCTTCAGAGCTCTCCTGTGCACGCATGTTTGTGCATTCACACGCGAGTACCTGCATGCAGCACCCACGTGCACAGATGGCATTTGCATGCATGCATTGCACACACAAAAGCCATGCACATGCACAGATGGTGCAATTGTGTGTGCAGCCCAGGTGGGAGCCACGCAACAGATGCACACATGCGCAGATGGTGCACACAGCTCACGCAGCGCACGCAGCACACACAGCACAGGCGGAGCTGTGCAAAAGCCGCATGCATGCACAGATGGTGCAATTGCATCTGCAGCACACAGGGAAGCCGTGCAAAAGCCACGTGCATGTGCTGATGATGCGATTGCACACGCAGCGAATGGAGGCACAAAAACCGTGCGCATGTGCAGATCGTGTGGTTACATTCACAGCACACGGGAGGAGCTGCTTGTAAGCAAAGCAAATATCTGTTTGGCACTCGGTGAGTAAAAGGTTCACCACCACTGTCCTAACTATTAAAACACAACCATACATATGCAATACATAATGGAAATAATAAAACACACAAGCAATTCCCTCTATATGCTCACAAATCCCATGTTTTGCAGGTTCTGAAATGTACACATGATTTGGGAAGCTCCTTTACCTGAGTTTTTGGAAATAAGTAGAGCTGTCAATAAATTAATCCAAATTAATAGGTAGCCCTATTCAGATCTTCAAGCTAAACACACAGAATTCTCAAATATACCAGAAATATGGAGGCATTGAGATTTTGACATCCAAAATCTATTATAGCCTACCTGAACATAGTCCTAAAGCACGGGTGTCAAACTCAATTGCATCACGTGACATATCACTATATATCACAATGGTTTTTGCCTTTGTGGAGTTGGAGTGGGCGTGGCCTGTGCATGACACATCCAGCCCAAGGGCCTCCAGTTTGACAGGCCTGCTCTAAAGCTTCTCTTAAATTGAAGTTGATTATTATTTTCAATCCTTAGAAAAGATGTATAAAAAAATCTGTGAGTCCTTATTTTACCTCCCCTCAACCTTATTGTCTCCATCCATCTTTGAAACATCAAAAAAATTATGCCAGCCAATAATTCGGTGCCTCATCTCTGCCCAATTAAAGTAAGTCACCTGACTTTTGAATAAGGAGAACATCTTAACTTTACAGTTAAGAATGTTCCAGACCTCTCTTGTTCATAGGCTCAGGGTGAGCTGAAGGACACAATCAAATCAAAAAGTGCCATTTGTATTCTGATTAAACTGCAAGCAGGAAAAGATCTTACAACTATTGTTTTGTGCCTGATACATTAGAAATGATGCCTCATGGAAAACAAGGACTAAGATTGAAATCTGCCTATATTGAAATTTGTATTTATCTTCCTCTGCAAAACCCCTACAGTAGTCTTGCAGAAGAAAAATGCAGAAAAGTATGCAGCTAAAACAGATAATATGATAGTAACCTTAACTGCTTTTATAATTACAGTGATGAGAAATATATGATGTATCTTAAAAAATGAAGTTAAATGACAATTCTCAATGTAATAATATCAGTGATCAGAAAAAAATAATATGTATTGTTTCACAGATAGGGTCACCTCTAAATATTTGTGGGGAAGTCACTTAATATTTTCTGACTTACCTCAGCCTTTTGAGAGTTTTAGTTGGCATATTAATTTAACACATCTCATTCTTCTTCATACTACTTCTTAAATTATGGTAATGCATCACCTTTCCAATATGCCTGAAGAAAATCAGGTAATGCTGAACCTTTTTTAAAAAAATTCTTTCTCCCCCTGTTCTTTATTCATTATCCATTTCCACCCTTTCAAGGTTTTATGCATCTTTTTTCAAATGCCTGTGATTAAGTCTGAAACAAACCAAGAACATAAATATGAACTATTTTCTTCCTTTTTGTTTCAATAAGCCAGCAGAGTTTTTCCTTTGCCTTCTAAGCTTCACTGTTATCTAATCTAAAACCAGTGTTTCTTAAAAGCCCCTTAGCAATTACAATTCATTGGATTTTTTTTAAAAAAAATAATGGGTTTGTATTTGGCATCAAAGGGATCCTTTTGAAATATTTCAAACCCATCTCCTCATTGATTATTTATTTATTATATTTTTATCCCACTTTTACTACTTTATAAGTAACACAAAGTTGCAAACATATATAATACTCCTTCCTCCTCCTGTTTTCCCCACAACAATAATTGTGAGGTGATTTAGATTAAGAGAGAATGATCGACCCAACTGGTTTTTATGCCTAAAGTGGGACTAGAACTCATACACTCCTAGTCCTGGTCCTAGGCCAGCACCTTAACCTTATTCCAAATTGACTCTCATTATTTTAACAATAGGGCTAGGAAGGATTCACTGGAGAAGAGCCTAATGCTGGGAAAGATTGAGGGGCAAAAGAAGAAAGGGACAGCAGAGAATGAGGTGGCTGGATGGAGTCACTGAAAGAGTAGGTGTGAATTTAAATGGACTCCAGAGGATGGTAGAGGACAGGAAGGCCTGGAGGAACATTTTCCATAGGGTCACGATGGGTCGGACACAACTTCACAACTAATAACAACAACAATTTTAACAATGTATAAGTTACAGCATACAATCATTTTTAACGCCCATGTCCCATGTTCATATAATAATACCATTTTTGCCAATCAAAATAAACCAATCATACACCTAATAATTGAATAAAACTGAGGAAGATCCTTAAAGCTTTTGTGACCACATATTTACATATTTAAAATACTGTGTTTCTTAATATCAGTTCAAGCTATAGACTTACATAAGTTCACTCCTTCTTTTATGTATTTAGTCTGGTCCAGGAGATTCCATATGTCTTGGATCAATGATTATAATAGAATCCTATATATTATAGGATTATTCTGCTAATGGATCTGCTAACCCTAACAGGATTCTATTCATTCAGATTTCCAGTGAAATTGCATGAATCATATGATTCTCCTCATTATTCTTCAGTCTATTATTTTTAACCCAAATCATTTTTATTCTGTTCATGATCATATGTATGAAATCCGGGAAGTTCTTTTATTTAAAAAGCAAAATAACAAAGCTTACAAAGATCTTACCCATCTCTACCAGATAATTTGTCAAATGTAGCATATGGCAAGGCAGAGATGATAAAGGATATCAACAAATAATACCATTTGTTTCACGAAGTGGAAAAATATTAGATGCAACTTCAGTGGTTACATCAAACATGATATTTGGGACTCCATTGGGTCAGGATTCAAATACCACACAAAACCAACCTTTCTGCTAGCTACATAATCCATCCATTGCTGAAACTCATTGGCTGATGTGTGACTTAACATGGCATAAGTCTATCATGAATTTTATTTTATTTTGGGGCATTGTTGGGCAGGGGAGTAGTGGAGAAAATGCTAAGCCCTAGACTGTGCTATGAGGCCACTTCCTTTCTCAAGGCCTATGCCAGGATTTCTATTCTATATGTACATATCATCCCAATCTGCCCATCAAAAACATTAATCTGGCTCCATGTCTCAAAAAACAATGATGCAATCAATACTAATTGCTAAAGTGCTAATTATGGTGAATTAGCACATAACTACAGCACTTCTATATCACTCCAAAGTGCTTTGTAGGCAGTTTACAAAGTCAGCATATTGCCTCCAATAATCCGAGTCCTCATTTTACTGACATCAGAAGGATGGAAGGCTGAATCAACCTTGAACCCAGTAGGATCAAACTCCAGACTATGGGCAGAGCCTGCAATACTGCATTCTAACCACTGCATCACTAGGGCTCCTATGACTATCCAACTACCTCCTATAAGAGATAATTGTATTATCTTGTCTTATGCAAAGTTCCATTAAAATGAGAACATAAATGGATGGGCTGGGGGGCTCGATACCCAATCTGAAAAGGAGGAAGAAACCATGTACAGGATCTATTTAAGCAGATAACTGAAGCCTGTGAGAATCTTCCAGTTCAGGTAATTTTTATCCTTAGTTCTTCATATAGTCAGAGGATAATGGTCCTATTCCAGTAAAATGACAAGGGATAGGGTTTTTTCCTCCCATGTCTGGCTTTTTTTGTTGCTGTACTACACAAAAATAAATAAATAAATAAATGAGCATCCTTCCTTTGCACTGTGATAGGGTCATAGTTGCAACAGTGCTGTCAATTAGAGAGAGAGCACAGATGTTGCTTTTAAAGTTATATATCTCAGAAATAGGGGTAATATCAATTAATCACAACTGGAAAGAATACACAAGTATTCAAAGCAAGTTTTCAACAAACTGTCCCATTGGTGGGATGGATCTATGAGTTTTACTTTCAGCCCAGATGTCATGTTTAAGTCAAATTCTTTCCACCTCATTGATAAAAGGGACTTCTAACTTTTGATATGTTGTCTTTATCTACTGAATTGTACTGAACGTAGATACAATGTTTCTGCCTTTTATTCCATGTACACTTTAATACATCTGGCATCTGACATGTGTAAGTGTGTGCAATTTGTCTTATGCTGCATAAGTCAGGGCCTTGTTTTATTTACGTAATATACTCAATTGGCTTTTCACCTTTCTTTTCAATTGAATGCTCAAGACACTTTAGCATACTTGTTTAGCATAATGATACAATTAGCAGCAAGGTGGATTACTGGCCTAGTATATAAGGAAAGAAGGCACAATCTCAATAAAATTATTCCACTATTATGGAACACCGTATTAAGTGAAAATGTTTTTAAAATATCAGAGATTAACCTTTCCACCATGCTATTGTATATAGGCATTCAATATTTTCTTAAGAAGTTTGCAGTTTATTTTTCTTTTATTTTGTAATTCTAAAAATATTTAGCTGAAAAACATGAACATGAACATTCCTCCTTTTTTGTCACACCAATCAACACTAAGAATGGAGAAGATAATGCCTCTAAAAATATGGCTGGCTCTCCAGACATTAATGCCTAGACTAGCATACATGAACAACAGTCCCCGTGCAATATAGAATCACTTTTTGTGATATGGGCATCTATACAAATTTGATTAATAAATAATAAATACTGACATTTGTGCCCACCCTTGGCTCTCGTTATGAAGATACATGACATGTGGAGTCATGCATTCTCCAGGAAACTTCCAGAATTGTTCCCATTTATGCCTTCTACCCAGGGGTGAAATCCAGCAGGTTCTGACAGGTTCTGGAGAACTGGTAGCGGAAATTTTGAGTAGTTAGGAGAACCAGCAAATACCACCTCTGGCTGGCCCCAGAGTGGGTTGGGAATGGAGATTTTGTAATATCTTTCCCCCAGGAATGGGGAGGGAATGGGGATTTTGCAGTATCCTTCCCCTGGAGCGGGGTGGGAATGGAGATTTTGCAGTATCCTTCCCCTGCCATGCCCATCAAGCCACACCCACCAAACAACACCATGCCCACCAAGCCACGCAAACAGAAGTAAAACAAATTGGATTTCACCACTGCTTCTACCTATTTAGAAGTTGGAAATATATAGAACATTGAATATAAAATAACAGAGTTGGAAGGGTCCTTGGAGGTCTTCTAGTTCACCCCCCTCCTTGAGCAGGAGATTCTTTACCATTTCAGACAAATAGCTGCCCAGTAAAAGCCTCCAGTGATGAAGTACCCACAATTTCTGAAGGCAAGCAATTCCACTGGTTAATTGTTCTCACTGTTCGGAAATTTCTTAGTTCTAGGTTGTTTTTCTCCTTGTTTAGAGAAGGCTTTCACTTTTTCTGTACCTTGAAATATTGATGTGCCCAGTTTCAAATCTACTTGAGAAGTGAATGGATTTCCCCTCCTGAGCTATGAGAAAGATCATAAGATTAGAATCCTAACTTCCTTTTGTTGTAAGGGCAAGATTTTGACCAGATGGAAATCTTGGCACTATGGCAGGAAAACCAGGTGTATTTCTTTCTTTCACGTAATAGACTGAAATACAGTGGAAACTCCTTATAAAAGGATGAGTGCTAAAACTGATTCATTGATTCAGATTCTCTTTGCCCTCATGCACATCCATATAACTTCATCCTGTACAATGTTTTGCATGAATGGATGACCTTCGGCACAAATGATGAAAGTTGTGGGAGAAAAGAGGAATGGAGTGAATGAGGTAATTCTAGGTCTATAAACAAACTTATTTCCTGGTGCCCAGTTTGTAATATTTAGCTCAAACTGTCTAAAATCCAAAACAATTTAGTTGCAATGAATACATTATTAGCAATGATTCAGTTTTAGCAGGGGGATCCACAGGGATCAAAAAAGTTAAGATTATAGTCACAGTCATATAAAGAATCTCTGCCCTTTTTTTTAACTAAAAAGGTAGAGATTTGATCTCATGGTTATAGTTATCCTCTTGCTTTTAAAAAAATCTCCTTGCAGACTGAGTCTATGACAATTCACCATGGCCAACTCGCCACAGCCAACTTGCCACAGGACAAGAGTTATACTAATATCAAAGAAATGTTGGAATAGAATAATTAAAGAAAGGATGAAAAAGGAGGGACAGAATAAAATGTGAATGACAAAAATTAAAATATTCTTTATTTATTTTAAATAATTAAATTGAATTGTTAAATTGTCCCTGAGCGAGTTGTCTCATGGGGAGTTGGCTGTGGTGAGTTTTCTTATTCCATTGCAAATCACCCTGAAATCACTTTAGGGATCATTTAATAGATATAGAGAATGTCTAATATTTCTACAATTCAAATTAAATTATTCACATTTTTGGTTCTCAAAGTGTCCACTTGGGAAAAAATATACTGTAGTTTTAAAATAAATGTGTTTTGTTATAAGTGCTTTCAGAATTACAGTGAATGTTGTGAATATATCCTTCTCTGGAATGTACTTCATTTTGTATTACGTATTTATTTTTCAAATTTATATAGCCACCCCTCTAACAAAACAAGTATCTCTGACTGGCATTCATCAAATTTGATACCAAGTGCAACTAAAATAGATTTGAAAATTGATTTGCCACCTGTGAAAAGCAATCTCCATTTCAAATATTCATAAATTACCATACCACAACATAAGTCACAATTTGACAAAATTGTAGTGAGCAGTGTGTTCTTGCTTCTTTTTGTCTCCTTTGTGAGGTAGTTTAATGAGAATAAACAGCTCTAATTTTTGCCTGTACATCCTACTGCCATTGTTCTCTTTATAACAAAGTAAGAATAAAAGAAATAAAAGAAGCAGAGAAGGCACTGCATAAATTTGAATGTTCTTAAGAAGATTATTTCACCGATGAGCCAGTAAAATGTTGAGGTTGAAATAATTATACAGGAGTCAAAAATGAAGACAAAAGCAACATTTTCTCCTCTTGGCAACTTGAGTAAATTTAAGATATGCAGTTTTAGTACAAAACATAAGTGCTATTTGCATAGGTTTGTATTTGCCTATTTCAATGATGTAAAATTCCTCTCTTAGTCATACGGTGGATGCAATTGTAAGGCTTTTATTTTGGTTGTCAGTGGTCCAGTTCTTGAGCAAGAGCTGCCTGCTGTTCATTCATACAGCAATGCATGTCATTCTGCAATTCTTTACCAATATGTATTTAGATTTTTTTCACTACATTCTTATGGAAATCAAGAGCCAGAGTAACTTTCAGTAATTGTTGCTTTGAGGTAGCTGATTTATTCATAGATGCCAAACAGGGAACAGGGCAATTCTATCTGCTGTTGAAGGTTCTGATGTCACAGTTTCCACACCATCAAACACCTGTTCTGACCTAGGCTTCCTTTATAAGCAGAAGGCAGGAAATCCTGGCAAAACCTCTTTTATTTACATGGCTGTGAGTTACGTTCATTCACAGTCAGCAAGGTTTGTCCAAACAGTTTTTCAAAGGAGTATTTCTCAACACACCTTATCTCGTTTGGCAAGCTGCCACGGAAATTGTTTCCAATTGCAGTACAAGGCAAAACTTGGAACAGAGTTTCTCAGGATCACGGAATGAACGAATTGTTTCCTGCAAAAGTCCACTCCCTGTGTGCTCCTCTTTTATTTCCTATGGGAGGGGCCAATTATTTCCAAGGTGTGGTCTTACTCCTGAGTCGACCCTGCTTTCACTGAAGAGGCGATTGTGCATGAAGCGTGTACACAAAGAGAACCAGTAGTAAAGCCGGTTAGAACCCACCCCTGGCCATTTGGAATGGCCCAAATCAGCCAACCAGCCATGCTTCCCTTCAGAATACACCTTATACATACACCCACACAACCACTCTTTATTATCTGAAGGACTGCAGGAGAAGTGAGGGTGTTTGTTTCTTACTTCGATGTATACACTGGGATGTAAAATCAAGAATGTTTAGATACTAAATGCATGGGGTATTATACAACAACTATGATCATAATATAATAATATGACCGGCCTGATAATAATATGAAAGGATAGGATAGGATAGGACAGGACAGGACAGGACAGGACAGGACAGGACAGGACAGAACAGAACAGAACCTTGGAGGTCTTCTAGTTCAGCCCCCTGCTCATTCAGGAGAACCTATACTATTTCAGTTAAGTGACTGACTAGACCAGGGGTATCAAACTTGCAGCCTGCGGGCCGGATGTGTTACACACTGGCCATGCCCATCCCTGGTTTAGTGAAGGGTGTGGGGGAGTTGCAATATGTCACACGATGATGTGTCATTGTGAGTGTGACACCCCTGCTCTAGACTCTTCTTAAAAACATCCAGTGATGGAACGCCCATGATATGACCAGCCTGATCATAATATGATAATATGACCAGATGTGCTTATAAAATAATTTGAAAGAGGCACTTTGGAATACAGGGGAGCTTCAGTGTAGAACCTCTTTTTTAAAAAAAGAATTTTTTTTTTATTTTTTACACAAACACACATAAAAACATACAATGTATTTTTTCTGAACAGAGTATTTGGCCGGTTCACAAATTTAAACAGTTTTTAGTCATTTCAACTAAATTTACAATTTCTATACTTCCTTTTTGCCATGATATTTATTCCCTTCTATTTTTTAAAAAAACAATATTACCCTTCATCCTCACCTTTGATCTTAACCAAATTCAATTTTTCCCTTCTATTCTCTGTTGTACCCCTCAAATTTAAGATCTCACCTAATACGATTCCTAGTATTTTCTTATATTCCTTTATTATAATTACTAATATTTCCCATTGTCGTCTATTTCTATATCCATCATCTTAGTACAAATTAATTAATTATATGGTGTTACAATCATTCATTTCTTATAAGAATAATAAACCCAATTGTTTTATAACATACATTTCCTCAAGTAATAAAATCCAAAATCAGTTAGTTAGCTATCTTTTTTCTTTATATAATGATCATAAACCAAATAACTTTCCCCATATATTTCTTTATATAAATTCCAAAAATGTGAACATGAATATTCCAAGTATTTCCATTTTCATACAATCCAACTTCTTAAAAAGTTAGTTAATTATGTAACCATCTTTTCTCTTTACATGATGATAATAAACTAAATAGTTTTCCCCATATGTTTGTCCAAACCACAACTTAATCATTTCTGCTTTCACCACAATGTACAATTAAAAATATTTCCCTTATTACAATTTCCCTAAATTTAAAAATATCTAGCTGTTATCCTCTAATTTATTAAATTTATTCATTTTTCTAAAATTTATCATTGTCTAAATTCCAGAAATGCAGATACAAATGTTCCAATTATTATTCATTTATACATTCATATAATTTCCCAGTATTTCTTATTTCAATTCATATTTCAATTCTAAATATGTATAATATATTCCCTTTCATTTCTTACTCCTTTTCTCCCTTTCTATTTTTATTTTTGCCTTTTTCTTTCCCCTTTTTTTCTTTTGTACTTTAAAATCTTGGACTTTCTATTTTGCCCTATATTTCCCATTATTTCCCATCTCTTTTCCCTTTTTCTTGTCTTTCCACTGTTAATCCCAGGGTAATTATTTAATTTTTTTTATATTCTTTCTATTCCACCCTTCTTTCCTTCTTTGTCTCTTTCCACCCTCTCTGTTTTTTCCATTGTTAATCCCAATGTAATCTCTAAAAGTCTCCTTTTTATTGTTACTATCAACATAATCAGTTAATTTCCCATAGTCAATCTTGTTGTCTTTATCTTCTTCTTTATTTTCAATCTCGTTGTCTTGCTTCTCCATCGTTATTTTCTTGTCATCTTGAATATGCTCTATCATAATTTTTGGATCCTCAGGTTTCAATTCTCCATGTAACATTGTCATTATTTCCCTTATTTCCATTTTCCATGACGAATACATCATTTTCATAATTTCTCTAATTTCCTGCACCATTTTATTCTTTCTAAGTTAATATTTATTCCAATTTAAAAGTTTTATTATGTTCCTTTCCCCTCCCCCAAGTCAAGCCGCTTGCAGACAGAGAAATCCTCCCCAAAAGTTCTCACGGCTGTTATCTCTATTAAAGTTCAGGATTTTCCAAAACAAACATTCCAAATTGCAATATTCTTGTTTCTCCTGAAGATGTGTCTACAATCCAAAATTCCAATTAGCAGTCTAACAAAGTATCCATTTTGTTTCAATCCACATTAACAGTCGTTACTAGTTTCTCTTTTCTTCTTTTTAACTTGAAAATGCCAAATCAGTTTTATATTCCAGTCCAAATTAAACAATATGTTCTTCCCCTCTTTTTTTTTTTAATACAGCACTTCTATTGCAGGGCTTAATTTCTAATTTCTCTTTTTTTTTCATAACATTCAAAAAGAAAGGATCTGCTCATTTTCTTTCCAATCCTTTAGCCAATTTTGAGGTTATTTCTTCTAATTTTTAAAGTTCTCCAAATATTTTTGTTCAAAAGTCAATTTTTTTTCCGGGTTTTTGTCAATTTAAATTTCCACTTCAAACCTCTTCTTTTCTCCCCACCCCCCATGCCCATTAGCTGCTGTTTTTATGCTGGGGCTCTTTCAAATTTAAAAATCTTTTTCTATTATTTTGCCTATGAGTTGGCTGTCACTCACCCGGCTTCAAAAACTCCATTCCAGTCACCAGTCCTGCTCAATACTTAGCCTGGTTGTCCCAGCTTCTTGATGTCCACAGTGGCCACACACACCCCACACTGCCGAGTCGGAGAGAGTTTCTTCTGAGCTTTGAGGAATTTGCCTGTTCCTCTTGGTCTTCCGAGGTGCCTCTCCTTCTTCCCCATCCTTATAGGATGGTTCCAGTCCGAAGACTCCTTGGCAGCGGCTTGTCAGTCTGGGTTTTCACAGAGCTCATTGGAGCTCACTAATTCCCAGACTGCCTCGCCGCGACGCTTCCAGTTGAATCCCCCATGTAGAGCCTCTTTAAAGCATTGGGTTTGTTTGGTTTTTTTGGAACCTCTGTAGAAAAAGCTCTAACATTGAGAAAAGTAGAAGGAAAGAGAAGAAGTGGACAACCAGCTGCAATGTGAATGTCTTAGTTACAGTGGGTGATGTGTGCACTATTAGAAGATCTGAAAAATCAGACCATTATAGAGGAAGTCTATCTATGTGGTCATTAAGGATTGATACTCTTGACAGCACACAATCAATCAAACAGTTCCTTATAAGTGTTGCTTTCAAGATGTTCTTCATTCATGTTCCCTGCATTCTTATGAATCACTTCAAAGCAAATAACTTCACAGTATACACATCCCTGGTACATAGCATTAAATGCAGCTTGGACATGCTGCTAAATTTAGGAGTATACTCCATCTGTGATCTTACTTTTCAGTACTCTTCCAACAACACATTTCACATGTGTCAACAGTAATCACAATCTTTTGCTTGCTAACAGCAAAGAGTTGATAATCTCAGTCCTACCAGGCAGGTGTTTCCTTCACAACAGACCTTCAAATTAGCATTGACAGGGAACTTTTATTAGAAAGCCAATTAATCTTGAAAAAAAAATAAGGGGAAAAAAACTATCCATCTGGAACTTCAAAGCTTCTCCCTGGATGAGTAGGAATGGAATATTCTCACTGCAAAAATGAAGAACAACCTTTCTTCTAAAATCACATATGCACGCGCACACATACAGAGAGAGCTGAATAATGAATATTAAACTTAGACAAGAGAAAGCCTCATTTAAATCATAATCATTTAGGATTATCAACTATACACTGGTCATTGATCAGTGGCCTAGAACAGCAAACTCATTTGTAAATATTACTATGTTATAATGCTAATGCCTTTCTGCAACATGGAACATTACAACTGTTGATTACGCTAGTTTAAATAAAAGTCCTACAACCATTGATTATTTGCCAAATAATGTTGGAATGCCCATTATTTTTCAGCATTGGTTCTTGACTGCTACAACATGGTTGTCTTTATCTTATTTGTGTGTGTGCGCGCACACATATTCTATATGCATGCATATGTTTTAGTGGCTTCTTTCTATTTTTGTTTCATTTTACTTTTTTTTTCTTTTATCTGCTGAATAGCATAACAGTTCTGGATTTTGAAATAAACCCAGCATATGTATTCACAAGGATATTGTCTTCTTTAATGGCCTTTGAAATGAACAGCCATAGGAAAAGAGAACTATTTATAGCACTTGCAGTAATTTATAGTGTTTTAATTAAAGGAACTTCTATTAATTCACTATGTATGTAAAGATGAACCTTATGTTTGATTGTTCTAGAAATATATGTAGTTACACCAATATCACATTGGTCTAGGGCAGGGGTGGGCAATTGTGGCTCTTTTACAACCTGTGGACAGCCAAGCTGTCTCAGGAATTCTGGGAGTTGAAGTCCACAGGTTGTAAAAGAGCCACAATTGCCCACCCCTGGTCTAGGGTCTAGGTTTTACCCTAGAAGGAGAAGATATATTCAATAACATTGATATTGACACATATATTCAATAACACTGATATTGACACAACTACACTGATGTGTAGACAAGTGACCTTGCTAAAGAAGAAAATTAGTTGTTATTTGTTGCTCCTAATTGGAAGCAAAATATGAATAGAACAATATAAATTCCTAACAATAACACACACACACACACACACACACACACACACACCAATGTCTTGGGAGGTATAAAGAGTGAAATATAAGCTGGGCAGTCTTGTTACAGGGCTATTGTAGGTTCCTGGCATATCCTGCAGTTAACAGATGGTTAAACTTTCAGCCTATCTCCTAAAAAAATATTATACAATATGCAAAAATTAATACTTAAATTTAAGATTCTTAAACTAGTTTTATTATGTGTTTAAATGATATTTATTGCAATCAACCCAAGAAACAGAATCTTGTGCATCCACAAAACATACTGAACTATGAATACACATTTTGTAATAAGCCCAAATCAAATGTATTGGTTCCATTATGTTGTACAACCTAACAAAAAGAGTATATTTTTACCATATATACCACACATACCAAAGGACTAATAGACTGCCAATAGCTGCGTCAATGGAAGAAATTTGTTGCTAAATCTATTTCTTCATTATGAATCTCCAAATATTGGAGTATCCCTTATTGTATTTTCCAAGTATCCTCTATTGTATTTTCTCATCTTCACCACCTGCTGCTCTGCTCTTAAAGCAAAACACAAAAGGCTTCATCATTTTAATATGCTAAATTCTGTGGGTCTTCTATCATAAACATAAATGCAGGCTGCAAGCTGATCTACTTTTTTGGCAAATAGTCATATATGTAAAAGAATAGAAGACTACCATGTAATGCAATCTTGAGAACGCCAGAGTCTTTCCTGACAGAAATCACATCATTTTCATGCCAAATATCAGTTTTTCCTCCACAGGTTCTATTTGGAGAAAAATAGCAATAGCAATTAGACTTGTATACTATTCCAAAGTGCTTTACAACTCTTTCTCTAAGTGGTTTATGAAGTCAGCATATTGCCCCCACAATCTGCGTCCTCCTTTTACTGACCTTAGAAGGATGGAAGGCTGAGTAAACATTGAGCTAGCCTGGATTTAACTCCTGTCAGTGGGAAGAGTCAGTTTGCAATAGTGCTTTCTTATCACTGTGCCACCATGGCTCTATCTCTTGATCCCTCAGGAACAGGCATTCTTATGTGTCATGAAAACCAAAAATAATGAAAATGAATGTACATATATATGGGCATGTGCATAAGGATTTTTAAATATTTAAGGACAAAACTAAAAAAGCCAACATGAATAACTAAACAAACATAAATTAGGGGGTTTAAGGATGGATAAATTAAGGAAGGATGCAAGATTTTAAATATCCATATTCAATATTTCTATCTGAAAATTTTTTTTTCAAGAGTGTTTATTAGGAATTACTTTATTGATATAACTAAAAATTGAGATTACTGTATATATGAGTAAGACATTAATTAATTAAAAGAGTCAAGATTGTTTAGTACTGAAGTTAGCTTGTTAACCTATTTCCCAAACATTTAAATGCTGTTGATACAATAAAAGTTACAATCTGGTTTTCCAGTATACTAAATCTCACAATGACTTTTGAATAATTTATTTTATTGCACTATTTTATATTGGGGCTGCAAAAATCATTCACAGCCTCGATCCAAACCATTCTTTGAAAATAACAACAAAAGGACTGTTTTTAATAGGCAACCAAGTGCTTAGTCACAATTACCATTAAGTTATGTTGAGTAACTTCTATTCTGGATTAGACTACTTTTACTTTACTTTACTTTATTAGATTACTTTTCCTTTCCAAAATATCAGATTACAAACTCGACTCCCCAAGTTTATATTCTAAGCAAACTTACATTACTAAAAATATTACACAGAGTGAAATATTGCCATCTTTTAACTGCCTACAGTGTGTCACATATTTGGAACTCCATAAGAAACTTAGCAATGGATTTTTATCACTTTTCCGGTTCAATTCACAGCAGTTTCCGGGTGACGGAATACCCAAGAAGTATGTTCTAAAGTTGGCTTGATGGAAAACAGATTCAAATGCTAATTTTATTGTAATCCTCAGGAATTCTGCTAATTAATTAATTAGCAAACTTCAGGGCTTAATGAACTCTGTGTGGGAAGTCTTTAATTCTGCACTGCACATCATAGAGTACTTTAATGTTGTGATTGCATAATCCCTTATTAGAACAACAGTAACTAAAGTCTTGGGAGAGGATATACACAAAGAACCACCTCTGCAAACACAAGAGTTTGGTTGTGGAAAGAATAAAACCCTGTGAAACCCTTGATTTGTGCAGAAAATGTTGCACTTTCTACCACCTCCGTACTTGTAACATCTCCAAATGTGTTGCCTAGAGAACAGTCACTGACCACCCACTTGGATATCCGGAATAGATTGTTTTTCCCAGAAAAATAGCAAAGACTTTTTTTAAAAAATCCAACAGAATTAATAATTCACCATTCTCTTTTGTACTGAGTTAATGTTCACATCAATGTCTTTCCACTTGGAAGATCTGAAATGCAATGGAGGCACTTGTAAACTTCTGAGCAAATACAGATATAGATTTGCTTCATCCCATCCCTGGCAGGCCAAAGACAGAATGGGGAACAGCCAGATATCTGCATCTGTCATGTAGAAAGGACTGAATCCAAATAGTTTGATTTCAAACCATTCCTCAATTTTTCAACGTCAGTTACATTCTATTTTCACATTAGATTCTTCTTTCTTTTTTGCTGTTTAAAAGCCAGCATGGATTTAAAATCAACTCATTCAAGTAATTTTGTGAGGAATTAAAAAAATAATCCATTTAAATGGGGAAATTAGCATCTAATTCAAAACAAAAAATAAATGAGATGGAAATGAAATAAAACATACAGAGAGAGGTGTGTGTGTGTGTGTGTTTACCTTGTTAGTCACAGAGAATACAAAGAAAAGAAGATTGAAACTCTGCATACAATGCAGGACTTGGTTGGCAAGATTGAAAGGAGTTGTTTTATCAGTCTTTAATCTCCCTTGGTCCATGAAGAATGGACAGCAAGGTTTGCTTGAGAAGAAACTGGGATGTCAGGCAGAACATTTGAAAATCAGAACAAAACATTGAAGAGAATTCTAAAGAGGAGTTTTGGAAAAAAGAAAGTCTTGGAGATTGTGTGATGACTTGTCTCTTGCTGTTAAACACTATTAATGGAAGAAACCAAATCAAAGGCTTAAAAGGGGAAGGAAGACGAAGAAGTAAATGTGTTCCTTCACTAAGAGGATTGGGGTGAAAGTGTGGGACCTAAATTTTCCTTACAGTTAGAAACCGAATCCAAAATATGGCATTTCCTGTCAAACTAAAGAAACTGGGAGCAGCTGAAATGATAATCTAAATTGCAGATAAAAATTTAAATTGTCATGACTACAGGAATGCAATATATATAATATCATTATAATCCCATAGTGCTATATATACAAAAGAATATATTTCTGATCCTTCTTTAGGACATTACTACCTAGGACATTACTACTGTAACATAGTTTTATTTTATAGTACCTGAAAAGCTTCTTCTCAATCTTATCCTATCTCCCCCTTCAGATAACAAGAACAGAACTTGGCTATTAAAACACGGAACTGTGCTAAAGTTCTGTCTGGAAAATGCAGAGAATTTTCTCCTATTTTCTAAGAATCTTGTCTCATTGAGATCATCACAGCTTCTAGAAAAGCAGACTTGGGTTTTCTTGTCATTAAGCTTTTGGATTTTCTAGGGAAAAATTGGAAGAAATCAGAAGTAGAGTTATGCAGTCCCCCACTGTTCATTTTTGGCTTGGTTCACAAGGTGGGATACCTGACATATACATGGGTTCATCAGAGGTGGGTTTCAGCAGGTTCTGACAGTTCTGGAGAACTGGTAGTGGAAATTTTGAGTAGTTCGGAAAACTGGTAGTAAAAATTCTGACTGGCCCCCATCTATTCTCTGCCTCCCAAGTCCCAGCTGATTGGGAGGAAATGGGGATTTTGCAGTAACCTTCCCCTGGATTGGGGAGGGAATGGAGTTTTTACAGTATCCTTCCCCTGCCACCCACCAAACCACGCCCACCAAGCCATGCCACACCCACCAAGCCATGCCCACAGAACCGGTAGTAAAAAAAACTGAAACCCACCACTGGGGTAAATGCCAAGTCATTTTCTTCGGAGACTGCAGTAATAGACCAGGCTCCAATTAAAAATAAAGGGTGATGTGTATTTTGATTGGCTTTAGAGTATGATAACAAGAGAGGCACTTTGGAAAGATGCTATGGGACAAGTGGATAAAGAAGGACAAATGAATATTATTCAAAAATCCTTTGAGAAGCTTATGATGAGGAATGGAGAACTGATGTGCCACAAATAGTGGGAGACATTATGGCTGAAAGGTAGCTTAATGCTGGATCCAGACTGCTGAAAACTCTCTCCAGAGCAAGGAGACCTCTTGAGACCACTCCATACAGCTAGGTTTTTTGTGCATCTGTGTGTTTGTGTGACTGGACAGTAGACATTTGTGTTTTTATGATCTTTTGCAAACAGCTGGGATTTGCAAGATTCCATCAAGCTCAGAGCTTGTCATATTATGGACCCAAGGTTCAACTTTATCTGTTTAATCACTTTGGAGTTTGGATGATGAACTAATAATTACAAATGACCTACAAATATTAAACCAAAAGAGTGATGTGCATAACATTTCTGCAATGGATTTACAAAAAGGATTTGTTAGAATTGTCAATGTTTTTGTGAGAAGAGATAGTGAGAATGGTGATGTGGATAACTTTTTTATATTAGAATTACTAATGAGGTCCAGACAAAAATGCCAATAGTTTTGAGAGAAGAGAAACAGAGAGCATGAGAAAACAGATGTTGTGACTAAATTTCAGGGAATGAAAATTTGTGAGAAAAAATGTAGAAAGAATACATTTGTTTATTTGCTCAAGATTAATACAAATGGATTGCTAATGTTTAATGAATTTTTGTCCATTAGGACTGTATGACAATGTTTTAAAGATTTTTTAATGTTATTTTTGTGAGATTTAATGGATTTTTAAAATCAGGACTAGATAATGTTTTAAAAACATTTATATGATCTGAAAAAAAACCTTTTAAAAAGTTTTATTTTTTTATTGTTCTTTCTTTTTGAAATATTTACTGAATTAGTTTTGTTTATATAATATAATATTTAATGACATTATTGCAAAAAAACCCACACACATAAAAAACCTTGAATTTATCTTGAGTGATTATCTGGGAATACTCTTTTTTCCCACTGACTGAGAATCCAACGCACATAGATTAATAAACTGACTTTGTATAAAAAAGAACACCGCTTGGGGGGGGGCTGAACGCCCCACTAAGCAGGTATATACAAAAAATATGAAGGCTATTGCTTAACACATTGTAAGCCGCCCTGAGTCTCCGGAGAAGGGCGGCATATAAATCAAATCAATAAATAAATAAATAAATTCAAAATTTGTTCTCCTTTCCCTAAAATGATTTTCAGGAAAAATTAAAATTCACAGGCTAAGACTGGGTGAATTGCAAGATTATTTAGGACAATGGTTCTGTAGGCTTTTTCCCTTTTCTATTTTTCTCTCACTCTCTTAATATAAAATACATAAGCAATAAAACTTCAGTTTTATGAACTCTTCAGCAGAAGGTGTTAGTTACTTTTGAAAAGTATCTGTTAAAGCCAGTTTTGCATCCATTTACATCATTTGCATAATTATGTCCTTACACAAAGAACAGAAATGGGTAAAAATAAAATAGTGATTTCAGTGATTTGTTCAGATTATTTCAGATGCAGATAATTTTGTTATCTATTTCTGGAGAATATCTTAAGGTCAAATTTGTCCATTGTATCTGAGGTCTGGTAAATGATGATCCATTATTTCCAAGTATCATTGCTTCGTGGAATATGTAGATTATCACATAATTTGTTTGCCCCTCAGCATCACAAATGGATGCAGAAATAAGTCAGAATGAATCTATGCAAAACACTGAGAGTCAAGAAAAGAAAAAAAAAAATCCAAGCGTGTCCACTGCTAATGCAGCAAAGGATAAAAAACAAAGCTTTTTCTTGTCTTTATACTATTTGTATTGTGAGAATTTGTCAGTGGTACACTACAGAAAACTGGAAGTTGGGAAAAGACATGTAATACTGTAAGGTCCCAAAATACACTTGAGTCACAAGAATGCCAAAGAGAGAGACTCAAGACGAGACTTGCAAAAAAAAAAAAAAAAAAAAAAAAAATCCAACAGATTTTATTTATGGCCAAAAACAAAATACTGGGTGGAACTATATTTATATATTTATTTATTTCATGTATTTATATGCCGCCCTTCTCCAGAAGGACTCAGGGCGGCGAACACAAATTAAAAACATGTACAACAAAATCCCATTTTAAACCAAATTAACTAATAAATAATAAATAATAAAACCCAGAATCAGAGTCAGCCTATTTGCTTGAACAGCCAAGTCTTCAGGTCCCAACAGAAGGAGCGGAGATCAGGAGCCATCTGGAGCTCAGTAGGCAACTCATTCCAGAGGGTGGGAGCACCCACAGAGAACGCCCTACCCCTGGGCGCCGCCAGACAACATTGGCTCGCCGTCAGAACCCTGAGGTGAGCAGCCCTATGTGAGTGAACAGGATGGTGAGAGGCAGGCAGGAGAAGGTCCTGCAAATATCCCAGACCTAAGTCATGTAGGGCCTTATAGGTGAGAACCAGCACCTTGAAGCGGAACCAGAGAACCATTGGTAACCAGTGCAGCTCACGCAGGCGAGGTATATATCCAGAACATACAGATACAATGCATGCGAGGAGATAGCCACACCTTGGGGAAAGTATGGCGTCCTTTTATACTCTCAGAGATGTCAGCTTAGTACCCAATTCTGGCCTCCTAATTTAGGTTTGTGTATTCCTTGTTGCCCTGCAAGGGGGATTAGAAACATCCCAATTAGTCATCCTTGAGCATTTCTTTGTTTACTCAATTGGCCACTTTGGCCCCCTGGCTCTGGAAAGCAGGAGTTTATCCAGATCAAACATAAATTAGGGCTGAGGTGTAAATTATCCCTTTGGTGATGGCTGTAGTTTCAACTGAGATACGTACCATGTTTTTAGATAGATGGATATGAGTTCAGGTCAAATGGCAGGGACATACGTTTGACAAATACCAGATACATTACAGAGGCCTAATAACAATATGTTTGTAACAGGAGATACAAATAGAAAGGAATAATATGTGTGATACAAATACAAAGGCATATATGTATTACAGGAACCTAATGGTTACAGAATCTAGTATACCAGTACATCATATTCTAGTATTATTTATTATATCCTTATTATTGTTTCCCTTTCAATATCTTTTCTCAATTTATCAGGTGAGACAGCTATAAGAAAATTTTATTTTAAGTAAATACATTGGGGAGAGTAGGTGGGTTATATCTACCTTTCCTAGTTGTCAAATGTGACCAAATGGCTATTGGTTGCTAGATACAAGGAAGAAAGTTATTTAGTTGTGTCAACGTTGGTTTGCATTTACATCTTGTTCTTCCAGCTTATGAGTTGTATTGTTTATTTGTTTATTTATCAAATGGATACAGTTGTCCATTTCATGAGAAGTGCACTCTGGGTGGAGAATTAAATAAAAACAATACATGTATAAAAACAAGCATATGCAAATTTGATTTAAAATAAATAATATAACAGAATATGTAGGCAAGAAAGGTTTGATTCTTATTTTAATGAATTTATATTCCTTTCTAGCTAAATCATTAGCCATTCACTGTGAAGTACTTTCAGCAATATGCCTTTGTGAATGCTAGGAACCACTCAATGTAGTTTATGTGTCTGTTCTAACCTTCAGTCTAAAGAGAGGAATTTTCTCTTTAGACTGGTTCTTCTGGTTATTTTAACCTATTTAACCTCTAACCGAAGGAGAAGTAGCAAATACATACTCAGCATCTGGAATAAAATAGAAATAAACATTATAAACCATATGCTCTGACCTTTCATGCTTGATGATATGCTTGATGCTATATGCTATGACCTTCATGCTTGATGATAACCCTCAAGATCTTACATTCTAAGCTTGCAGCAACTGTTTTCAGTAGTCTGAGTTTGAATCAAAACACTTGAGTTTGAATCAATAAAAGATTTATTTTAGGTAGTTTCAACTGGGATAATTGGTGGAAACTCGATGGTCTTATTATCCCTGATGCTGCTATCTTAACTTGGACCAGGGTGATACGGGTGACCCAGAATGCTGGGGCATCAACAAACACAAAATCATGTGTGGCGTGCAAACCATAAAGTTCAAGAAACCTATTCAGGCCTTTTAAAATATTTCCATGTGAAATGCATTATTGGTTAAATGTTAACTCTTGGGTCTGTTGATGTTGAGTTTAAAAATGTTAAAATTTCTACCTATCGTGCTTTTGTGTTCTGTTGAGGTTGAGTTTTTCAGAACGATGTGGATTGCAGATTGTG
Organism: Arizona elegans; assembly: GCA_022577455.1. Classification (NCBI taxonomy): domain Eukaryota; kingdom Metazoa; phylum Chordata; class Lepidosauria; order Squamata; family Colubridae; genus Arizona; species Arizona elegans. The sequence continues at coordinate 145,995,622 of JAKOOJ010000001.1, read as the reverse complement.
CTGATTTGTAGAGACTGGTATTTGCAAATGAAATAGTAGTGTTGTACTGCTTACTGTTGCAACATGTGCAGGAATTAAATGCCATACTTCCTCTGTCCCCATTAGCATTAGCATAGTTGGATCTCTATTGGGAGATTGTTCAGAAGATTGGTGTTTGTATTTCTGGGTGTCTATCTATTATAAAGAAGAGAAGAAACATCCCTCAATCATGCCTCAAATCTCTCACTACAGAATAGCTTCTATTATATTTTTCTTATATTGTGACATAATAGATTTATTAGGCACTTGTACTGTATATAATAACGTTTATAAAGCATAATAGAGATAGCCTCCTTTCTTCAGGTTCATGAGCTACCATGATCTTAAAGGAGTGATGAAGACAGGGAGATAGGAGGAAACTAAGCACTAAAATAGCAGCTCCTGCTCTGATTAATAGATGGAATCATATTGTCCCAAAGATGCTTTTTCAAGAGGCAATTGGACTTTCTGGTTTTTCTTTGAAGATGTTTCACTTCTCATCCAAGAAGCTTCTTCAGCTCTGACTGGATGGTGGGGAATGGAAGGATTTATACTCCTTGCGGACAGCTTATCATTTGCATTCTTTTAGTGAGTTGCTGAGGCCACCTGGAGTGTGTGTCCTCAGGGTCACCTGAGTAGTGCAAATGGGTGTGGAGCCTTCTTGGAACTGTTGAAAGGACCATGTTATAGACTGGAAATAGATGATGTTGTATCCCTTCTCCTTTGTTGAGAGAGAGCTATTCAATTTTGACATACATGGCTTCTTTGACCCCACTTTCAAACCAAAAAGTCCAGTTGCCTCTTGAAAAAGCACCTTTGGGACAACCATGACCTGGATGACTGAGAATCTCCATAGGCATGGAGTCATATTGTTCCTCCACTGCCAGGGGGGTGGGGGTGGAAGATGAGCTTTTCACTAGCCATTTGGTCTCCTAGACTTATAGATGTAACCAAACACTGTTGCTTTTCAATATTCTAATTCAGAGCCAAGAATATAAAACCATAGCAATTCAAGTACTAGTTGCTTTTCATTACAATCATTACACCTTAAAGAAAAAGAAAATAAATGGTGAGACAGCAAGTCAAAATCTCAATAAAACCCAATATATTATAAAATTGATGTGAACAACTCTCATCTAGTCAGATTTCCAAGTCACATGGATTTTTATTTTATTTACGGTATATTTGTTATTATCTGATCAATGTGATTTTATCAACAGAGCTAAGTTTATAAAATACAGCATACTTTTACCTACCAATTTTATAAATACTGATTGTTGATTGGTTTTTACATGTTGTCTCACTTTTTTGTTTTGTATTGTGTTCTGAAACAGTCAATGACTGTTGGACTGTAAATCAAGTATTATCACAACTTGATACCGTTTTCAATACTATTTTTAACATTAGTAGTCATGTCCATTTACAAGACTAGTGCAAGGAGCTCAGTAAGAATATTATTGTGTGTTTCTGAACACACATTGAGCAAAGATCAGGACTAGAGTAATACATAATTGAAGGAAGAGGCATAGATGGATGAACATAGAGGCATAAAGTGCAGAATACTCCCATGCATGATTACTTGGAATTCAGTCTCACTGGATTTAAGGAATAAGTCCTAAGTAAGTATGCAGCTTTATTCCCCATCTTGCTATTATCATTTATTATACAAGAGTCTAAAAGTAAGTTTTGTCCTACTACAGCATTTTTCCCCCTTCCAAATATCTTGACCTCTAAGCACATACTTGATTAATATCTTTGCTTGACTGATTTAACAAGACAGTTGTGGCATAAAGTGCTCTGATTTCTAAACTACTGTTTAAAACATGTCAGTTTGTATCCTGGAAGCACATATTTGTACTTGAATTCTCTCCTTTGAACAGCATATCTCAGCTGTTCTTTGCAAATGTGATAGAGGTATTTTTCTCAATAACTTTCAAACTAAGCTGAAGGAACAAGCAAGCAGTTACCAGACAAGTAAGCACCCTAATTCAATTAAGACAAGAGATGGGGTAGGTTGTCCATTTTAATCCACACATGTCTACTATTCCATAATAGCTTAGGAAACATAACTATACAGAAAAGGAAGTTGGACTCTCCTTTGGAGATGAAAGCAAATCAAAATATTTTTTCAATCTTCTTGATGGAATTGTGTAGTTATTTTTTTCTGGTCTGCCCCTAATTTTTCACTTACAAACCTAACCTAGAATACTACATAATTCTGATATGTAATACTGTGTGAAAAACGTGCACAATTTTTTAAAATCCCAGCCACAATTCTTTTTGTAAGGAAAGCATAATTTGCTATTTTCCTTTCTGAAAGAAAGAAAGAAAGAAAGAAAGAAAGAAAGAAAGAAAGAAAGAGGAAAGAAAGAAAGAAAGAAATATTCTGTTGCTGCAGAAATTGTGCTGACATTTAAATTTGTATCCAAATATTACAAAACGTACCATAGAACATTAACTTGGGGTTCTAAGATTATTTTCCCTCATAAAAGTTTCCACAATCAGCAAAAAACCAATATGCTTTTTTTTTCAAATCCTGGAACAGATGCTCTCTTTATATCTCTTAATGTGAATTGCTTTTTAACATTTTAAAAAATCATTATATTCCCTTGTAAAATTACTAGCATCTTGCTACAGCTTTTGGCATCCCTTGATAATATGGGAGAACAGAGGAAAAGGCCAATACATGCAACTAAGTACCATTAGATTGTTAACTTTTCATGCAAAGGCAACCTCCACCATTGTTCCTTAACGGAAAAAGGAGTAGCTGGCCTTGTCTACCACTATAGTGTCCACCCTGGCAGGTGACCACATGTGTTCATTTTCAACCATCACTATGTAATCATTATTGAAAACTCTTTCTCCCCACAAAGTTAACTATAATAAAAACTTAATATTTTTACTTTTGGCTGAAATCATCATTTCTTGAGAAATGAAGGCTAAGTACTCTGGAAGATTGTCTGTGATGTTCTGCAAACAAAAAGCTTTAAAAGTTCACTACTTGAATTTCTTCTTTTTTTATTGAAAAGTTTTTATTTTTTTATAAACAAACATACATACAATATATAATCAATCAGTCAGTGTATCATCTGAATACATCCTTTTTCCTCTTATTCCGCCGATATTTATCATATCTTAATATTATCATTTCATTTGTTGTAACATTTTCCCCACATTTACTTTTATATTTGTACCTTTATCTATTCAACAATTTTATCCCAACCGAACTCTCCCCCATCCCCACCCACCAACTTCCCAGAGCAAAAACAGGGTATAACATTTAACAAGCAAAAGCTAAAATATACTAACCTACTACAAAGTTTAAAACTCCCTCACACTCTTTAACTCCTCTTTTACAAATTCATCAACCTCCCTTTTGTAAATTCTCAAAATCAGTTGGGTTAAATTCTATCTTCCTGAATATAAAAGCCTTTTTCTTGGCATGTAATGCAATAACTTTAACAATATTACAAGTGTTAACAAACACTGATAAATTTCATTTTCATCCCCCAAACACCTTTCTTTTTCAACATTGCTTCCTAATAAGATTCTAAATTAAACATTTATCCTCTTTATTCCTTCATAAACCAATTGTCAATTTCTAACTATTCAGCATTAAAAATTCTAAATTAAACATTTTAAAACTTTAAACATTTTATCACCTATACCTTTTAAAATAATATAATCTTATATTAAACATTTTAAAAACCTCTTAATGCATCAATAAGACCTTCTTAATTCACTTCTCAAAATATAAATTCCAAAACCTTCAGGAAACTATCCCTTAAATTTTTAATTAACCATTTCTATATTTTTTCCAGTCCTTCTTCCTCAATCAACATTGCTCCCTAATAAAGTTCTAAATTAGACATTTATCCTCTTTAATTCTTCATAAAATTAAACATTTTAAACTTTAAACATTTTATCTCATATACCTTCTTAAAATACTATAGTCTTATATTAAACATTTTAAAAATCTCTTAATACATCAATAAGACATTAAGTCATTTCTCAAAATATAAATTTCAAGCCCTTCAGAAAAATATCCCTCAAATTTTTAATTAGCCATTTTAATATCTCGATACCTCTTAAAAAGCTATCATTTATATATCCAAAACCAATTGTAATAACACACTATATTATTATCTTAGAATAAACTTTAAAAATACAAATTTAATTACGCTTCTCAACCTATAGCCAAAATCCTCCCCCCCAAAAAATTAATCTTCAGTTCTTCCATTCTTTCTGTATTTTTTCCAGTCCTTTTTCTTCAATAATTCTTTCTTCTTCAGTATTGCTCCTCCTGCTGCTTTTATTTTTGAAAATTTTTGGATGTAGATTTGAGACTGATGCATCTTTGAAAGTTTTTGTAAAGTTATTTTCAATTTTTTTTTTTTTTTGGATGTAGATTTGAGACTGATGCATCTTTGAAGATCACTCTCTCCTAAAAATTATCTTCTTCATTTTGAAACCTCCATTTCGACTCTTCCTGCTTAATCAGTCACTTCCTCTCTTAAAAGTTGATTCTGTCTGTAAAACCAAGAATTGTCACGATAAAGTTTATCAGTCTGCAGGAAAGAGTCTATTTGCTGCTTTTCAATTAACTGCATAGAAGCCTCTGCCAAAACTTCTGTTTTCAATGTGGTAACTTCCATTGTGTCCCTGACAGACTCTTTTTCCTGCTCCAAAGACAAGTTAATTTGATTTCCTTCCTCTTTTCCAGCCAGCAAATCATTTTTGTTCTCCAGATTATAATTTTGAAAAGTCCTTTCAATTGATTCCAGTATAGCAGAAGTATAGAAATTTAAAAGTTCTTGTAAAACCTCTACAGTCACAACTTGTGAATTTGCTGGCTCATATAGTAATGATTCTCCATCCTTGATATCAGCCGTATTTCAATTCCCAGTTTAAGTTTGTTCAGCTATCAGGTCAATAAATCCAATAATTTTCCACTCAATTTAGAGGTATAAAGTAGTTAAGGTCAATACCATAGTCTTTTTCATTTCACTAGCACTTTAAATCTTTTTCTTGCTGTGCAATCCGGTAGCTTTTACAATGTTGCAGTTTTAACGATCACTTTCACTTGTAAGTTTCATTTTAAATGCCCTTAAGCGCCATCTTTTTTCCTTTTTCTTTTAAACGGAGTTAAAGTTTAATACTTGCATTTTTTGTTCTCCTGATTTGCTCTGCCAGCATCCAGGTTCTAATTTTCTCATAGTCCTTAAAATTGTGCTGCTGGTGTGGTCGTGACCCCTTGTTCTGCTTAAAGCAGAATCGTCCCGGATCCGGAGCACTGAAAGGCTTTCAGGGAGCTCTCACCCTGCAAACCCCAGGCTTAAAAAAAAAAAAAAGCCTGGGGGTCTAGGGGAGCTCTCCCCAGACCCTTCTGCTCTTCTCTCCTCCTTTTTCCCTGGGGGAGAGTTTTGAGCCGCTAGAACAGCTGATTTTCGCTGTTCTAGCGGCAAACGGAATTGCGAGGCTGGAGCTCCTAAAGGAGCGTCCATTCGGGAAACGTGAAGCCACCGGAAGTCATTGAATTTCTTCTTCTGATTTGCAGATTAATTGATACTTCAGAAGAGAAGCACTGCTTCATATATTTAACAGTTATGTAAAAAAAAAATTGTGCCATTATTTGGGAGGTGCATTTGAGCATTCTGCTTCTGCTGGGCTTCTCAGTAAAATAAATATTGGAATCAGACAAAACCTACTAGCATAGATGTGTCCAGGATCAAAATACCCCAGTGTGATCACCATACAAAAGGGGAAGAGAAAATAAAAGAAAAGAAGGAAGAGGAGAAAGAGGGGAGAGAAAGAGAGAGAGAGAGAAGGAAGGAAGGAAGGAAGGAAGGAAGGAAGGAAGGAAGGAAGGAAGGAAGGAAAGAAAGAAAGAAAGAAAGAAAGAAAGAAAGAAAGAAAGAAAGAAAGAAAGAAAGAAACCACTCCTGAGACTTGTATGCAAACATAAATTGCTAAAACGCTTACACTGGAGAAGTCTGCATTTTAAAACCTGCATAAGGGAAATATAAATGTTAAAGAATAAAAGCAAAATAATTTGCATTACAAAAAGAGAACTTTGACAGTTTTTCTGAATACCTTTATAAGTTAGAAGCCTACGGGTGTCTTAGTTCAAAGCTTTTCTATATTATGGAATCTATTAATGTAAATGCTTACCATTTTATAAAGTTTTTTTTTTAAATAGTTTTCTAGAATATTTAGTAAACAACACATCTTTTCTAAAACCATATGTCATGATTGTAACACTGACATATTATTTCCAGAAAACACAACCACTGTTTAAAATCTGAAGGGCCCACAATGCTGTGTATATTGGGGGGGGGGGGGTGTCTTTAATCTGTTCATTGTGAAGTTTCTCTGTATTCATTAAGAAACACTGTAACTTGAATCCCTTCATGCCAAATGAAGAATGGCAAAAGCATCAACCGTTTTGAAAATCATGGTTCATGACCATCTCCTTCGTTCATATATGTGCCATGCAGTCCTGTCCACCGGCAAGGTCAGGATTATGTGTTAAATAGAATACTCTGAAATGGAACTTTACTTTCATTCTTGAGTACAACTATATTTGCAATTATTTTGGGAGAGAAACATTGTAGTCAATATCGACCTGATTTCTGCATAGAGAAGGGTCTTTTATGTGCATCCTGGTACAAACTCTTCTGACAAAGAGGAATGCTTTCAAAATAGTAAAGAATATATCTTTTCTGAGAATATTTTCCTTCCATCAAAGAGTACTTCACAGCATCTAGGGAGCTCATGACTGAAGTACCTTTTAAACTGGGATCTTTCCCTTTACTCTTAGGTATTATACGTGCCATGGAAGGTATGTTCATATTAGATGCTTAAGAATAATTTCACTACTTTGTTAAAAATTCATAAGCATAGATTAAGATATAAATCATAGCCATTCTTTCCTATTAAACCAGGGTGTAAAATAGTTGTCTTACCCAGGATAAAACATTTTTTTTTCTTTTTTGATTTCGGGACAATCAATCTGTTTTTGAAACAAAAAATAATCTCCAATTATTTCTAGTATCTCTCATCCCTGTAAAACGGGGAAAAGATATTATATTGCCAGGTATTTATCCAAACTATGTACAGTACATTCCCCCACACATCTGCTGCATGAAAGTCTACCCACAATTTTGCCAATCAAGCTGACACACAGTCAGTAAAAGAGAATTGTTTCTGAAGGGAAGAAAAGAAATCCAGACCTCAAAGTGAATTGCAAAACAGAAGTCTTTCCTCCTTTCCTTACATTGTTATTGCAGAAATTGTTTTACAGCATACAAATTAAACAGCATTGTATGAAATTCGATCTGAATTGTGTGCAGTGGTAATTTATATCCCAACTAATTCATTCTGTAAATATGCAGATATGTGGATAGCCAAGACATTAAGAATCAAGTCTAAAAGTGTGCCGCTGGTTTGACAGGAATGCTAGAAAAATAATATATTACAAACAAAACTAAACAGCCATAAACAATTATGTTTGCATGCCTAATTTTTGCATGCTTTTCCTTGCAGCCTTCAGGATCCAGAAGCCATAAAATAGCTGAGATCTTTTTTAGGGGGGAAAGAATGGGAGATCCAACCATGGAAAATACCTCTAAGATTCCACATAAATCCTCCTGAACAGTCTGAGACAATACTATTTCAGAGACTGCCTCTACTCTTAAGAATTTGTCTGGACTCTTCCTGAAGTCTTCATCCAATCAACATGGCAACCTTCAGTTATGGAAACCTGATTTTTGAATATTCTCTGAAGGAATCATGCCTGCTCCACCAGATTGATGTGTTCTCAGTGTCAGGCTAAAATTCCCTTTCAACTTTAGAAACTGATTTCTTATTTAATTTCTGATTTAAGCCTGAAACCTTTATACATTGGTTATTATATATTGGGTTTTTGTTGTCGAATCTTTCCTGAGTTATATTTCATCATTTTTATTTTGTTGATTTAAAAGTTTTTTGCAACTTTGTAGTCCTCACAGTTTTTTAATAGGTTTTTAAAATATGTTCATGATTGATATCAATTATTGGCAATTTTTTTGGAAGAAAGAGTTGCAATACCTCATGCATAGCAATGACTAATTTTTTAAAAATGAAGCATGGTTCTCATGACCTTATAATAGGATTCAAAAGATGATTCCATATTTATTGGACATCAGTCTGCTCAGCTCCAAGTTGGAAGAGTAAAACAAAGAAGACACTTACGCACATAATATATTCAAGTCCTATTGTGATTTTATTTCTCTTTAATATCCATGAAGTTATTAATATGATTTTGGGAAAAGTAGTAAGATTTAAAGACACAAATGTGATTTTGTATTATATGTTAACAATTTGGAATTTATCAATATATGAAAAACTGTAGATTTAGCAAGCCTGGGCAACATTTAGCCAAAAACAAAATGCTTGCAATAGAGATTTATAGATCCAGGCTGGCAAAGTCTTGGAATGATGGAATATGTTCATTTTCTGCTTTTCAATGATCAGACTGACTATAAAATGGGATGGTTTAACATCATCATTTCAAGTAGTCATGTTTAATATATTTAAAAGATGAGTGTTTTTTGATAAATATGGTAATATGATTTTGTGGTTCCCTCCACCCTTCTTTTTCTTATTTTTTCCCCTTTTATACACTAAATCAGTACAAAAATAAAATAAAATGCCTACAATTTTCATTATCTCAATCATCTGTAGCTTTTTCCTCAATAACATTTCAAAATTCCAGGTAGTGGAATCACCATTGGTAGTGGTGAGCAAAACACACTGTTTACTAAATCTGGAGACGTGATGAAGGTTTGAATCTGCAAGATTTCTAATTTCATCTGCCACCTTGTCAACCAAACTAGTAGTATATAAATATACTACCATATCCAACAAGATTGCCCTCCGGATGTATAGATTTCAACTTCAATAATTTTTCAACCAAGATTGCTGAGAATTCTGTAAGTTTAAGTCTACACATCAGGAAAGAAAGAATCATTTGCTGCTCATGGTAAAAAACTTGGAGTAGGGGAGAGAACGTTAAAAAAAAAAGAAAGAAAGTCAATAAAATATGTTCTTTCCCTTCTGCTTTGCCAGTGTGAGCCAGGCTTTAATGCAGCAAATCATCCACTCTTGGTTCTCATTCTTTTCCTTGATGATGGTTTTGGTCTCCTTCTATAAAGGGTCCCTACAAAACTTTTATGATATTATTTATTATTATTTAGAGGTGTTCCTTATTAATTGATTGACAGATTATGTGTTATCAAGTCGGTTTTTTACTTATAAAGAGCCCATGTATTCCAGCTATCTCCCCAATATAATTTTCTGTGTTTCCATATAGAACAGTGATGACGAACCTTTTTGGCACCAAGTACCCAAACTGGAACGCATATGCTCACCAGAGGCCCGGAAACTCAAAGACCAGCTGGCGGGTGCGCATGTGTGCACAAGCCACCTGGTCTTCGGGTTTCTGGGGCTCCAGCACGTGTGAAGACCAGCTGGCTGGTGTGCAAGCATGCGCCGGAAACCAGAACAGCTGGCGACGGCATGCGTGCCCATAGAGAGGGCTCTGTGTGCAACCTCTGGCACGCATGCCATAAGTTCGCTATCACGGCTATAGAATAATATGAATGGTGCTCTGCCTGTTGTTTGTAAAATATGTTTATTGTATTAAAAAGGAATCAAAAAGATGTACTGTACTAATAAAGATGACATCTCACCTTTAAAGATGTCATTAGTTCTGCTATCCTAGCTAGTTATGGACCACAAGGAAGCAAAACTGTTATACAATCCTCATCATGTTTATCTGTTTCTTGCTCCAATGCTTTGACTAAGATTTTTTTTTTTTTACTCTTTTTCAGGAAAAACAGGCCAGGTTTTGAACGGAAACATATCATTTTGCAAGTTATTCCCTTGTAGTGGTTCTAGCTCTCAAAGGAAATTAGAATGGAAGCCTGAATGCACACAATGTAGGTAATTCAAGACTAAAACAATATGTTTCCTTGCCTTTGCTTTAAGTGCCTTGATATACATATTTAACTCTGCTTAGATTGGGGTTGCCTTTGGTATTGGCAGCTGGGTTTATTTTCTAGCAAGAATAAAGTTGTGATTAAAGGGGAAAAAAGGATGCACTTGTATCATTTGCCAAGGTCCGCATTATATTTCTAAAACCTGAATAGATCTTCCTCATAATGTACAGGCAGAGAGGAACCAGTGCCGATAGCCTCTAATACTCTACAATTGTTACAGCTACGAACCAAGAAATTATTTGAATGGTATTAAAGAACTTAGGTCTAAGACTTATTCCTCTGCTTATGCTCATATCTATTTTACAGCCTTTAGTGGCAAAGGATTATGTATTTGTTTAGCATTTGTGATGAAAACAGGGAAGAAGTAGAAATTAATTTTGAAGCTCTGACTGCTCCTATTGTGTATCACTGTATGCTTCTTGGGTAGGATTTTATAGAGCTGTTTATAACAATGATAATTCACAGAACATGCAATAAAAGCTTTGCATGTCTTTTTGATATATGCCCATATAGAACTGTGCATCCCTTTGATTGCATATTTACGTATACTTTATGCTCTCTCCCTACAATTTCATCGATGTTTATATCTTGTAGAAACCCCCAGCTAAATATAATTGCAGGCCTCTATATAATTAAAGATCAATAGGTTCTTGTCAAAGGAACCTACATAACTTTAGAATTTATGACCTACTTTGGTGTCCTTGGAAATTGCTGAGAAATTGGAATGTTAGCCTCTTCTCTTTTCTTCTGCAATTGTAGTGAAGGAGGACATTTACAAACTTGATAGGCTAACAATAGAGCACTTACAGTGCCTATAATCAAGGATGCAGGTCTTTTGTTTCCTCTTGTAACCTGAGAACATTCCAGATCTTATCTCCCATTCCTGCGTGTTTTTAATTAAAATTGCACTGGATGTATTTGCATTATGTTGAAATTTTACAAGTTTATTGGTAAATCAAAAGGCAACAGAAAAGATGGTCCTATATTGCACCAGCAGAAATTTCAATTTTTAATAATTCCACTTCACTGCTAATGAACAAGAGTTCATATATGGTGACAGGATTTCAGGGCCAACTCAAGAGCATAGAGTGCACCTCCATAGGCTTCATATGATGGCACCACCTGCTGCCAATGCAAATCTGCACTTTTTAACTTATTTGGAAGATGGACCAGCATTGGCACCCTAATCCAGGGCCTATTTGGCCTTAGTCTAACTCTGGTCCTGCTGTATTGTACAGTTATGATAACTATCCACATGTGAACCAGTTGTGAAATGTAAAATTTGTTACTACCGGTTCTGTGGGCGTGGCTTGTGGGGAGGGGTAATGTGACTGGGTGGGCATGGCCAACTTTTTTTTTTAACTTTTCAAAGCATTTTTTCTGCAAATGCAAAAAAAAAAAATGCTTTAAAAGTCTCTTTAAAAGTCTCTGATCCCAGCTGAGTTGCCTGATCGTCAGAGAGACTTATAAAGCATTTTTTCCTGCAATCTCTTCAGCGGAAGAGGTGGTTAAAAAAAATGCTTTGAAAAGGCTCTGCCGATCAGGCAACACAGCTGGGATCGTCAGAGAGACTTTTAAAGCATTTTTTTCTGCAACCTCTTCCGGGAAGAGGTGGTTAAGAAATGCTTTGAAAAGGCTGTGACGATCCCAGCTGTGTTGCCTGATCGGCAGAGCCTTTTCAAAACATTTTTTAAACCACCTCTTCCCCAGAAGAGGTTGCAGAAAAAAATGCTTTAAAAGTCTCTCTGATGATCCTAACTGAGCTGCACGATCATCAGAGGCTTTTTTTTACTTTTAAAAGCATTTTTTCGGCAGAAGAAGTTGTAAAAAAAATGCTTTTAAAAGTAAAAAAAAAAGCCTCTGATGATTGTGTGGCTCAGCTGGGCATAGTGGGGGCGGGGGGTGTGCAGGGATTTTTGCTACCAGTTCTCCAAACCACCCTCCGCCATCGCTACCGGATCGGGCAATCCGGTCCGAACCGGGAGCATTTCACCCCTGATGTGAACCTATTCAGTAACTTTTGATGCCCAAATCTCAGCCGAAATGATGTTCGTCCAAACAAGTCATTAAAAATTGTCTTTTCAACTCCAGTCTGTTCACCAGCTTTGCTCCTTAGGGCCAGGTTTTAACTCACTTGGTAAGAACAGAATGGAACAATTCAGGATGCTGGTTCAACTCACTGATCTCACTCACTCAAAATCCCTGTTAAAGGTCCATCTCCACTGTTAGTTTGGAAGGGCATAGGGATGTTCAAAAAGCACAACAAAGTGCTCAGTTCTTTGATGTTATGGAGGGGAAGGGAAAATGGGACATTGATCATCTGTCCTGAAAACAAAAGGATCTTTGTGGCCATGTGCCCATGTGCAAGCTATGGAAAATAGAAAGACAAATAGAAACATCTTCTTGCACCTCGTTGTTCTTTAGGCAGTCATTTTGAGCAACGTTGGGTAACATGGTGTCTTTCTTGCAAAGCACCAATTCATTTTTGATCCTCTTCATTTTTTTAAAAAAATCAATTTCTTGTAAACTACTTCAAGGTGCAGTTTGAATTGTAAGTAGACAAAAGTTTATTTCATAAATAAATAAATGGCTCCTCTGATTTTTCATTCTTTTCTTCCCTTATAGCTTTTTTCTCCACAATAATGTATATTTGAATCCTTTATTTTGTTTAAAACTTATCTCTTTTTCCTGTTTCCTTTCTTGTTTATCCCAATTGTTTCATTAATTAGCTTCAATTCATTCTATGTTAAATGATAAATAATTTGGTGAGACTTGATTGTCCTTTGAGTTTGTAAGCCTAATCCTATCCTCTCAGTCCTAGCTCTAGTGGTGGGTTTCAAAATTTCTTACTACCGGTTCTGTGGGTGTGGCTTCGTGGGCGTGGCATGGCTTGGTGGGCATAGCATGGTGGGCATGGCAGAGGAAGGATACTGTAAAATCTCCATTCCCACCCCACTCCAGAGGAAGGATACTGTAAAATCTCCATTCTGTCCCCAATCCAGGGGAAGTTTACTGCAAAAATCCCCATTTCCTCCTGATCAGCTGGGACTTGGGAGGCAGTCCCAAGGGGAACTGGGGTGGGGCCAGTCAGAATTTTTATTACTGGTTCTCCGAACTACGCAAAATTTCCACTATCGGTTCTCCAGAATTGGTCAGAACCTGCTGAAACCCACCTCTGCCTAGCTCCTTTCGTAGGAGAATGTTTGTGGGTGGGGGGAGAGAGAATTTGACTAAGTCTCACTTTCCTCCCTGAGCTACAACTATTCACTTCTATTGGCATTTTCTATCAGTCCAATAATAGCCCCTAACTATAGTATTAACATAAACAGAGGGATGTATTAATCAGGAATGTTTTATTCCCTTTCAATGGTCTAGTGGTTTCCTATAAATTTCATCTGGTAAAAATCAAGAAAGACATGGGTGGTTTAGTAAACCAAATTTTAAGACAGTCTAACTGGAAAACCTCTAGAAGATCAATTTCTGTGCAATTTGACATTCTTCTTTTTGTGATAATCACCTAACATTCCTGAAAAATTATTTCCCTTCTGATAGGCAGCAAAAAGGCAATTGACAAGGCAGAGCACCTTCCATGCCAAATAAGGGAAGAAACCATTTCTTCCAGTACCAGAGCTGAGAGCAAGTTGCAGAGTGCACCACCCCTCAGTCCTTGCTACCTAAATAAGAGCTGGATCAGACCACACAAGGGGACAAGCACTCTTTGTATAACACTGTTTGTTATATACAAGTGAAGTCTGAATATTGGATTATAAACCCCACATCAGCAGAAATGTCTGTTTTTAATCATTCCACTTCACTGCTAATGAACAAGAGTTCATTGCAATTAATTGCATTAAATGATTTAATTAAATGATCTGGTTGTGTTGCTTTTAGTTGATTAAGATGGCAGATTTTGAGTGCAATATGGGAGAACAGGAATGTCAGGAAACTGTTTCATGCAGCTGCATTTGATTTCCTTTACTCTCCAGGGGCAGAACTTAACATTGTCACATAGATGATCCATGGTTGCTACCAAAATAGCATCCAGTCTAGATGTCCTTTCTTCTTAACCCCTACTAATGGTCAATAGCAGAAAAATTGTGGGTCTATCTTATTCTATCTTATTCCTAATCAGAAGTGGAATCCAATGAGGTGAAGTAGGAATGACAAAACATAGAACATGATACTCTTGTTTTATTTTTCTGTATAGCAGAAAGGGATGAAGATGGGAAAGGTGGGATGCTTTTTACTCAAGGCTACTGCTATCAGAAAAGTCACAGTAAGAAATGCTAGGTGCCGCAGTGATTAGAGTGAAGTACCGTAGGCTACTTCAGCTGACTGCTAGCTATAGTTCAGTAGTTCAAATCTCACCAGGCTCAAGGTTGACTCAGCCTTCCATCCTTCTGAGGTGGGTACAATGAGAACCAAGATTGTTGGGGGCAATATGCTGACTCTGTAAACCGCTTAGAGAGGGCTGTAAAAGCACCATGAAGTGGTATATAAGTCTAAGTGCTATAGCTATGTCTTCTCATACACCTAGAAGTGCTCACACACCTAGAAGAAACACAAGACATAAAATTTAACCAATAAATATCCTCCAGTTTCCAGGAAAAAAAATATATGTTTACTCCTTTGTTATGTAGCAAAACATCAGTGTTCAGCTCCTTACACTCTGCTATGTGAGGGGGAAAAAAACCTTTCTCTTATGATGGCTTCCCTTGATTTAATGGAAACATGAGAAGACTATATAATAAAAAGAGGACATTGGCCACCTCATAACTAAAATAAATGGAATGGAATGTATGGATAACCTTGAGGAAAGGGGAGAAGGGATGCTGCTTAGGAAACCATCAGATAAGAAAGGCAGGAACCCTCAACTGGTTATGGTCAAAGAAAGAAATTTAGGAAGGACCCGCCCAGGGGTGAGTTCTACTTACCTTTACTACTGGTTCGCAATGGGGCCGTGCACACATGTGCAGAAGCTTCCTGATGATGTTGGGGTCAATGGGCAGAGCCTCCCACCGGTTTTACTACCGGTTCTATAGAACCAGTCCAAACCAGGGGCAACTCACCACTGGACCCACCCTAATGGATCTAGAGTTAAAAGTGATGGGTGGAAGTTGGTATTTTCTGACTTGTAAGATTCTGTTAATGGAGCTTTACAATAAGGAAGATTTAGCTAATCCAGTTATGTTTCTTGTCTGGTTTACCAGGAAATAGCAACACTAAGGGAGATCCCATCTCATCTTCATATGTCAAAATTCCATAAGATTTCCCTCCTAATATGAAAACAATGTCACCATTATTATTTTTTCATCTATTGCCTTAAAGGGGTGGGGAGAGTTTTTCAATGCCAAGCTAGAAATTACTAGTACTTTTAAGAAGTTTCCCAAATGAGACCCATTTCAACTCTTTGCTCACCATTGTCATTAAGCAAAAAATACAGTATTTCTATTCAATGTCCTTCATTGCATCACAAAGATATTGTTGGCTATAAGGAACCTTATGTTATCATCTAAACTACTCTAGGTTTTACTTCTCCTATCTCTTCTCTGCCAGTAGCTTTTAAGTTCTTTAAACTGTGGTATCATCTTTTCATCCATATCTACATACACTCGCGCACACATTTATGCTCATTTTTTTTCCTTTTAGCTCCCAGTTTTACATTCAGTATTTCTTGAACGATTCAAAGAGTATGCAGCTTGACTTATTTCCAAACTGTTGCACTTATAACAAAAATATTAAAGGACTTCAAACAGTTTTAAATGGCTCTCCACTGTGCAAAATGATTTGAAATTATTGGAGTGCTTCGAACCTTTTATGAATGCTTTAGTCTGAACCCTCTTACAGAGATTCAGGAACTGTAAACTACAAATCACCATAAAATTATTCCAGAACCTCAATTTCCTTTGGTCATTTCAGTTTTCCCAACAGAGTAACAAGCCCATATAAAAAGTTAAGATGTGCTCAATAGTTTAGGTCAAGCAAAAGAATGCTTTTTCTCTAAAGATCTATGAGGAAATAACATGAATAGAGGTAATATGCCATTGGTTGTGAACATACATTATCCCGAACCTATCCTTCCTCCCATTAATCATTAAAATAAAGTTATCTGAATGAAGCCAGGGTCAACATTCCAGTAGCTCCAGACAGAAGCTCACTAAATTCCCAAGGAAACAGCTTATGACAAGAAAGCAAACAAAGCAGAACTACTGCGTAATTGCTTGAAATTGTTTGGCTTCTCTAGCACAAGCATTCACCAAGAGGCACCTAGGCACTGCAATCCTATACAAACACTTCTGGTAATAAGATCCCACTGAGTTTGATGGGCTTATTCCTGAGTTATACGGACATTTAGTGTAAATAATATTCATATTCAAATAACATTTGAATTTGGATGAAAGGAGCGGTGAAAAGAAGTCCTACTATTTGCAAGTAAGACCACCACTTGGAGAATAGAAAGTTAAGATTTACTCTTCATTAAAAAAACCAATTTTTATTCTAGTGAAACTGAGTTGCTACCCCACAATCTGAAGATGAACCAGATATTGACTTGTATCTGTGATAAAAGAAATTCTTACATCCCTGTTCTCTATTCCTAAAAAGAGGTAATGATTTATTTGCTTTTCTTTTGCTTTTAATTGAAAGGTACATATTCTTTTGATAACCAATACGCCATATTTAAACCAAGCTTCCCACAACCACCTTTTATAATTGTTGGTTTGTTTTTAACAATCTCTCCTTACCATTTTGTTCCATATCGTAGGCTATGGAATGGAAACCATGATACAAAAATTATCCTACACACAGTCCCCTAAAGTAAAATTTAGTATCCCGGGTCATAAGGAGCAGCAGAAGGATACAACAGAAATACTGTGGGGAAACAATTTCTCACTAACCAGCCTTGTAGGCCAATATGGTCTGATAGCTCTGTGCAACAAAAGCTCTGTTTTAAACTTCCCAAAGGACTTTCCTACAATGGAAATCAAAAGGGTACATTAGTTACACAGTAGGAAAGAGAGAAAGAAAATGCCTTGTTCTAATAGTTCCATTTATTTATTTTTCAAGAAAAAATAGCCATCCATGCAAGCCTAAGGAAGAACAGAGCTCTAACACATCAATAGAAGTAGCACATAATCTGTTTAAAAAGGGTCATTTTAAGGTTCACTTCATCTTCTACATCCTATAGTAATGAAGACTTAATGGTTGCACTGTGGAATATAAAGCGTTTCCTAGTAACAAGAGTGGCGAGCCATATATGTGAATGACTAGTACTTATTCAATCTAGAAATTTCTCCTAGTAGGTTCTGCACTTTTGTTGATATGTCTGTTTGCCTTTTGACAAAACTAAAGTATCTGTTGGGTTATTTTGTTTTAGGTGAGGCCTACAAAACTCAGCCTTTTCTGTTAACAACAGATATTTGTGGATTCTTGTCTTCACAAGTCTTTCTACCAACTAAAATAATACTGGCAATGGGAAATCAGGCTAAAACACATGAAGAATGGTTGCAGGAAATGAATATGTCTAATGAAAAGAAGAATTGGGTGACATAATAGCAGTGTTCCAATGTTTGAAGGAAGGGCTGCCACAAGGAAGGGAGTCAATTTATTTTCCAGAGCACCTGAAAACAGAACAAGAAGCAATGGATGGGAACTAATTAAGGAGAGAACTAATCTACTGTAGAATAAAGAGAAATTTCCTGATAGTTAGAACAATTAATCAATGGAACGAGTTGTCTCCAGATGTTGTGGGTGCTCCAACAATGGAGATTTTTAGAAGAAATTGGACAACCATTTGCCTGAAATGGAATAGAGTTTCCTGCCTGAGCAGAGGGTTCAACTAAAAGACCTCCAAGGTCCCTTCCAACTCTATTATTCTGTTTTTCTATTATTCAGTTCTGTGCTTGAGGAGAGGAAATTACAATTAGAGGATTTCCTGCTCATGATTGATCCAACCACCCTTTAAAAAGTTATTATTAAAATTATCTTTTTCCCCCCCTTACAACCCAACACAAGTAGCTTCCCACTTTATTCTAGAAATTAGTGTGGTGATTGAATCTGCTTATTAGTGACAGCTTTGGTATATGCCTGTAGTGTACAAACATTTAAATGATAGTGATTAATTTTTCTCCACAGGAATCCAGAATCAGTTGTATTCTGAGGACCTGACATAACGTAGACACCTAATTTTGGAGTATTTGAAAATAATGTCTCTCCTTGAAACCCCCCCCCCCCTTTTTTTAATTTGGATTTTTTTTTTAAGGTAAAGATAAAAGGTTTTCCCTTTCCAGGCATGTATGACTCTAGGGGGTGGGGCTCATCTCTATTTCTTAGCCAGGAAGTCAGCATTGTCCAAAGATGCTTCCATAGCCACGTGGCCAGCATGACTATATACTGAGGCACATGGAACATTGTTACCTTCCCACTGAAATGGTACCTGTTTATCTACTCTCATTTGCTTGCTTTCAAACTGTTAGGTGGGCAGGAGGCAGGGCAAGTAATATTTAGCTCACCCTGTCGTGCAGCACTGGGCTGTCACCTTTTCACCTAACAAATTTAGTGTTTTTAACCACTGAGTCACCGCACTACCTTTTTATTTTTTTAGAATTTTGTTTGGTTTTTTAGGAAGAATTTTTTTAAAAGAAAGTATTAATTTTCAAAACAAAATCCACAGAAGGTGTCAGGATGAGTTCCACACCACTTTCTGAACAATAGAGCCAGAGTTCCTGATTTCAACCTAGCAGATCCCCCATTTTCAAAGTAATGTAATTGGAATCCTTAAAATCCTGAGTTTCATCCTGTTATTATTTTTGGAGTTTGGAAAACATGCATCTTGCCTACTCTAAGAAAACACTCTTTAGGAAATGAGAAATGACTCAGAATTCTCTGCAACAAAAAAGTAATCTCTATTTATCTGTATAAAAATATGTTTATGGCTTGATTTTACACCATGTTTACTTAAGGTGACCAGATTTTAACATTGGTAAAGAGGGACATTGTGGGCGTGGCTTATTTTGTGGGCGTGGCTAGCTGGTCATGTGACTGGGTGGGCGTGGCTAGCTGGTCATGTGACCAGGTGGCCATGGCTATGTGTATAGGGTAAGGTGAACAGATTTTAACATTGGTAAGAGGGACACCATTGTGAGCGTGGCTTATTGTGTGGGCGTGGCTTGGAGGCCATGTGACTGGGTGGGCGTGGCTAGCTGGTCATGTGACCAGGTGGCCATGGCTGTGTGTATAGGGACTACTCAGAGGGCTGAAAAGTCATTTCTGACAGGTCCTCACACTTTTGACTGGTCCTCACACTTATGACCATCCTCACATTTATGCCCGTGCAGCATTCTTAACAACCATGTCACTCATTTCACAACTGCTTCTCTTCACCATGGTGACAAGATAGGGCAAAAACGTAAAATGTGAGGACAGTCGTAAGTTCGAGGACTGGTCAAAAATGCGAGGACCAGTCAAAAATAACTTTTTCAGCCCTCTGAGTAGTCCATATGCACAAAAGGACTAACCAGAGGGCTGAAAAAAGTCATTTCTGACAGGTCCTCGCACTTTTGACTGGTCCTCACACTTATGACCATCCTCACATTTATGCCCGTGCAGCATTCTTAACAACCATGTCACTCATTTCACAACTGCTTCTCTTCACCATGATGACAAGATAGGGCAAAAATGTAAAATGTGAGGACAGTCGTAAATTCGAGGACTGGTCAAAAGTGCGAGGACCAGTCAAAAATAACTTTTTCAGCCCTCTGAGTAGTCCATATGCATAAAAGGATACAGTAATAGAGAGGGATGAAGGAAGGGAAGGGAAATTAGAGTAGGAGTGACGGTTAAGAGAGGGAGGAAGAGAGGAGGAGAAGGAGAAAGGAAGAGGAAGTAGGGAGGAGAAGAAGAGGGGGGAAGAGAAAGTAAGAAGGAAAGAAAAGAGAGGTGGTAGGTTTGAGGAGAAAGATTGCTGTACAATAAAAAAGATGAAAGGGAAGAAAGCCAACCCCAAACAAATATAAAGATATTAAGATAAAGAATGAATTGTTAAACTTTAAAGAATAAAAGAGAACAAATATGAATAAATAGCAATAATTAGAAACACACATACATACAATGTATTTTCTTTGAACAGAATATTTGGCTGGTTCACAAATTTAAACAGTGTTTAGTCATTTCAATTACATTTACAATTTCTATATTTCCTTTTTGCCATATTTATTCCTCATCTATTTTTTTAAAAAAACAATTTTACCCTTCATCCTCATCTCTAATCTTAATCAAATTCAATTTTTCCCTTCTATTCTATTTTATACTCCTTCCCATTGTCATCTATTTTTATATCCATCCTCACATTGGTTAATTATGTAATTATGTAATACAGTTGTTTAATACAAATTCAACATTTTAATATAAATCAATTAGTTATATAACTATCTTTTTTGTATATTAATCAATATGAACATGAATATTCCAATTATTTCCATGCAATCCAATTTCTTACAAATCAATTAATTATACTTACCAATAATAATAAACCAAATAATTTCCCCCATATATTCCTCCAAACCACAACTTAACCATTTCTGCTTTCAACACAGTATACAATTAATAATATCTCAATTATTACAATTCCCTAGTTAAAAAGAGCTTTTTTTGCTTTTGTGTTTTAAAATCTTGAACTCTCCTCTTTTGCCCTAAATAATTTTCCATTGTTTGCACTTACCTTTTTTGGTGAGAAAAAGGAAAATAAATCTGCTGCCTAATTTTCCAACGTTGCAAGCAAACCACAAAGCCAACAGCCTGTTTTACTTTCAGTTTCGTTTTGAGCTTGGTTTGCACAAAGAGGAAAAAAAAACTGAGCAATTTAGCAAGAGCAGAGCCCTGTGCAAATCAGCTGAGAGGGGGAAGCCGAGCTAATTAACGTAGGGCGGCCCTTTGAAGCCCCGCGGCAAGAGTTTAAACAGGTTTTTTCCCTCTAGCCATCAGCGGGGATTCAGGAGGCAGCCGGGAACCAGGAGGCAGAATGAAAAATCGGGACTTTTTTAAAACGCCGCGGGACGCGGGACAAATTGCTCAAAAGCGGGACTGTCCCGCCGAAAGCGGGACGTCTGGTCACCTTATGTTTACTCACAAACATGTCATATTGATATAAATGGTATTTAATAATTTTAGGTAGATATATCTGGATGTGTCCTTTGGCATTTTATCTTAGTGATTCATAAAATGCTGACAATTTGGAGAGTAATATAGGATTTTAATATTTCCATCTGTGAAAAGTTTACCAGCAATGTTCAGAAGGGAAGAATGACAAGTATGGTGCAATGTTTATATTTGTTGAATCTTTGTACACTGCATGAAGATTGCACTGATATTTAACTTTAAATATTCTTCCATAGAACATTTAACTGCAAGAACTCTTCCTTTTATTTTCATTCATTCAATATGTTCTTGATCAGAAGTTCAAATCAATAGCATTATTTTTTTTCATCAAATTATATTGTCATTATGTATTTGTAACTTGTTTGGGAGTTTCTAATCTGTATATCTACAACTACTAAGGCTGGGTCAGTTTTATATGTCTGTCTGTTGTTTGCGAACTCAGGGGAGACAGTATCTTGTGAGCATTGGATCTGCAGTTGAAAGTTATGTATTTCTTATAAATATTTAAATCAGGCCTCTTTTTTCAGCTTGTTCACTAGATCCAATTAAGGCCAGTCCCCCTGAGACACATGGAGGATGTGTGCCTGTGTGTGTTCATGCATGTGCAGGCTGCCTAAATGAAATGAAAAATAAAGAAGAAAAGCAATTCAGTATCTGTCTGATTTTTAAAAGCCCATGGGATGGAACTGACACTTTTCTATGACCATTCCCCCCCCCCCCCCACTCCTTCTCCTTTCAAAAAACTTAAGGTAGGAAAGGAAAAGAAAAAAAATGCTAATTTGAGCATGAATTCTCAACTCAAGAGCCTTGATAGTACAGTGGTTTAATGCACCCTGTTATTAACACAGCTGCCTGCAATTTCTGCTGGTTCGAATCTCTCCAAGGCTCAAGGTTGACTCAGCCTTCCATCCTTTCTAAGGTAGGTGAAATGAGGACCCAGTTGTGGGGGCAATAAGATGACTTTGTATAAAAAAAAAATATACAAAAAAAGAATGAAGGCTATTGCTTAACGCATTGTAAGCCGCCCTGAGTCTCCGGAGAAGGGCGGCATATAAATCAAATTTAAAAATAAAAAAAAATAAAAATAAAAACTTTTTTTTTTTTTTTTGGCATCCCAAAATTAGAGGTGTGCAAAATTGTGCATGAGGAAGTCAACCAGTTCTGGAACATTCTATTTTTCTTTTGGCGCATCCTCCATTTTTTCTCCTGCAATGGATAGATCTAAATACTGTATGATAAGATTCTTATTTAGTTAGAGATTCGTAATACATAAAATAATGTAGGTTTTTAACTGTAACTGTTTACTTGATGAATTATGGACTTCACTCAGCATCCCACCACCATCACTATCTTTTTAAATATCTAACTAGCCTCAGTAAGTTTTAGTTTTGGAAGAACTGAGGCAGAAAAATAAGTCTAAGTGATGACTCTGAGGTACTAAAGTTCCCATGATTTTTATAATCTTGGCAGCACATATTCTGAAATCAGAACAATAACTTCCATCAAGGCTTGGTCAATTCCAACTTGATATTCATCTCATGCCTCCCAGTACTTTTCCATTTGAAAGCTAGCTGTTCATCCAGTTCTCATGGGAACCATCATTTGTTTTAAGACCCATCTTTTGATGTATCTTCTTAGAAGTTTTATTCTAGTATTTTCCACTTGCTGTATAAGATGAAATCTACCAGAACAAATCCTTCTGGCTTTATGGCTTATTCTGAGGGAGTTTCAGGTACTCAAATTTTAATGCATGCCTATTCATAGCTTCTCATAAATACATGACACAAGTTGTACATGAAACCAAGCAGCTACAATTGCCTAGTTACAATGGCAGCAGTTTATTATGTATTTTCTCTCTTTATGGGTCTGTTTGCAGAGAGATAGAGAGGGAGGAGGGAGGGAGGGAGGGAGGGAGGGAGAGAGAGAGAGAGAACTAATAGTTGTGTTTAAGGTAGGCCTTCTCAATCTTTCTGATATTGTGACTTCTTAAAATGATAACTAAGTTTTTGGGACCCTTCTTCCTATAAAAAATAAATAAGAAATAAATAATGACTAAATATAAGTGTTGTACTGATGAAGGGATTTGGCTATATAGATTTTGTCATTTCTCAAAACTCGCCAAGGCTTTTCTCCCTGTTTCATATGGTCCAATATGATTTGCTATAATAGAGCCGAAGCAAATTTTGAAACACATATTTGAATAGTTTTTTCCCAAACGCCATCACTCTGCTAAACAAATAATTACCTCAACACTGTCAAATTATGTACTAAGTCTGCACTGCTATTAATCTTCTCATTGTTCCCATCACCCATCTCCTTCCACTTATGACTGTATGACTGTAACTTTGTTGCTTGTATCCTTACAATTTATATTGATATTGTTTCCTGATTGCTTATTTGTACCCTATGACTATCATTAAGTGTTGTACCTTATGATTCTTGACGAACATATCTTTTCCTTTATGTATACTGAGAGCATATGCACCAAAGACAAATTCCTTGTGTGTCCAATCACACTTGGCCAATAAAAAATTCTATTCTATTCTATTCTATCCTATCATATGTCATTTTGAATATTTGACAAAATTATTCAAATACTTATCTCATTAAAAGATAGGCTTTGCTGCCCACTTTCTGTTATGAAAATCTATTTGAACTTTGTTCCTTCCCTACTTTGTCATGTCTCAATTCATTGTTCCCTACTTTGTCGTCTCAATTCATGAATTGAGCAACTGAGGAATTGAAGATGGGAGCAACTGAAGAAAAACTGAACTGAACAGAACTGAAGAAGCGTCTTGGTTGAAAAGCAAAACATTTTCAAAGAAAAGAAGAAGAAAGTCCAGTTGCATTTTGGAAAAGCACCTTTGGACAACCTGGATGATTGAGAATCTCCAAAGATAGGATGGGAGCAAGTTCTGGCAGAACTTCAGCTTTGCACGCATAACCTTGTTTAAGTATCTTTGAATCATTGATGTGAATGGCCAGGTGATACCAACTTCTTTTTCCTAACTATTTGCAAATCATTTGCCACTATAGGCAATATCAACTGATAAGGAACCTCTGGTAGCTGTGACAAAGCCCTTGTGGCCCTGGAGGAACCATCTGCCACATTGTGTCTGCTATTAAAACCTGTCAATAACCATGATGGCATCTGATGATGTTGCCCAGACAAAATATCTGGTGTTCTTTAAATTGTGGATGGTCTGTGAGTTGTTTTCCTATAGCTGCCAGTGTGATTCTTTCCAAAATTAGAATCCAACAGAATAGTCTCACTAGCACTAGTGATAATGATCAAGTTCAGGATTAGGTAGGGGAGAGATGGAAGAAGATTGATTTACAGGTAGTCCTTGACCTACAGCCACAATTGAGCTCAAAATTTATGTTGCTAAGCAAGACAGTTAAATGAGTTTTGTCTCATTTTATTATTTTTCTTGCTACAGTTTTTAAGTGAATCAGTACAGAGGGTTAAGTTAATGACACAGTTGTCTGGCTTTCCCATTGACTTTGCTTGTTAAAAGGTCACAATATTTGATCATATTGCCCCAAGACACTGCAAACCAGTTGCCAAGCATCTGAATTTTGATCACATGGCCATGGGGATGTTGCAATGATCGTGAAAATCGGTCATAAGTCATTTTTAGCTGTTATAATTTCAAATGGTCATTAAACAAATGGTTATAAATTGAGAACTATCTGTATTCATTGTTTGTTTGTTTAATATTGTTTGTTGTTGTTGTTGTTTGCCCATCTCCCTGATTGATTATCTACATCTAAGTTTTATATATATTTTTAACTGTTTTTTAATATTTGTATTCTATGTTTTTATCTTGGCTGTACACCGCCCTGAGTCCTCAGGGAGAAGGGCGGTATATAAATTGGAAATTAAATTAAATTAAATTAAATTAAATTAAATTAAGTTAGTTTATGTCTATTTTGCTATCCATGGGATAAGGTAAAGGTTCCCCTCTCACATACGTGCTTGTCATTCCTGACTCTAGGGGCCGATGCTCGTCTCCGTTTCAAAGCCAAAGAGCCAGCGGTGTCTGAAGACGTCTCCATGGTCATGTGGCCAGCATGACTAAGCAGCAAAGGCGCACAGAACACTGTTACCTTCCCACCAAAGGTGGTCCCTATTTTTCTAGTTGCATTTTTTATGTGCTTTTAAACTGCTAAGTTGGCAGAAGCTGGGAAAAGTAACGGGAGCTCACCCTGTTACACAGCACTAGGGATTCAAACCACTGAACTGTCTACCTTTTGATTGACTTAGCCACTGAGCCACTGCGTCCCTTCTATCCATGGGATATGACCAGGTAAATCTCTCATGAAGTAATGCACAATGGACACAGAGCATCAGCTGACTTGGTTCAAAACCCCCATTTTTCCTGTGAATAAAAGCTGCAAAGGTACCGTATTTTCCGGAATATAAGACGACTTTTTAACACATGAAAATCTTCTCAAAAGTCGGGGGTCGTCTTATACGCCGGGTGTCATTCTCCTGTAACCAGGCAGACCAGCCCAAAAGACTCTAACGAGCCTTAAATGGCTCTGGCGATCGAAGCTCTGACGATCCCAGCTTTGCCTGCTAATCAGGCAACTCAGCTAGGATGCCAGAGCCATGTTAAAGGAAAAAACTTTTTTACTTTTATGTGACTCTGCAAGCTCTGACGATCCCAGCTGAGTTCCCTGCCAATCAGGCAACGCAGCTGGGATCGCCAGAGCCCAGAGCCCTGTAAAAAAAAAAAGTTTTCCCCCTCCAGCTTGCTTGCCTTAGCTGGTAATCGCCACGCTTGCCTTGCTTCGCTTGCCTGAATCCATTCCATCAGCAAGCCACTCTCTGCCTGCAATCATGCAGGCAGGAGTTGTGGACTTCAACTCCCAGAATTCCTCAGCCAGTAAAAACAAAGCTGGCTGAGGAATTCTGGGAGTTGAAGTCTACAAGTCTTAAAGTTGCCAAGGTTGGAGACCCCTGTTCTATTGGGTAAGTTTTTTTCCCCTTTGGGAGCTTTAAAAAAATAGTTAATTGGGGTTTTTTTAGTTGTTCTTTTTTAGACCTAGCCATTTAACGTTTAGGAAGTTTTAAATTTAGTTTTCATATAAAAATAAAAATAAAATAATATTTGTGCAGCTTTCTGAGATGTGGTGTATTTCTGTAGTGTTTCACTCTAACTACACAAACACACAAAATCTCACAAAGCTGTATGTGGAATTTTGTGTGTGTAAAGTGTGAAAGTTGATTTTTTGGGGCTTTTTGTGGCTGTGTGAGGTTCCTGCTTGTTGCAGGGGCCATTTTGGGTCTAGCACAGCTGCTTTTACATTGTGGATGAGCCAGTTGTGTTGTGTTGTGTTGTGTGCGTGTAAAGTGTGAAAGTTGTTTTTTTGGGGCTTTTTGTGGCTGCTTGAGGTTCCTGCTTCTTGCAGGGGCCATTTTGGGTCTAGCACAGCTGCTTTTACATTGTGTTGAGCCAGTTGATGTTTTTTAATTTTTATTTGGTGTGCATTGGAAGAGGGGCAGTCTTATATGGCGAGTATAGCCCAAACCCTATATTTTAACAGGAAGAGTCGGGGGTCGTCTTATACGCCCAGTCGTCTTATACGCCGGAAAATACGGTATATTTGTCAACCCCCTTACTGCAGGATACAAACAAAATTGCACAGACATTAATAAGGGGTTTAAATATAAGTGTTAGGAATAAGGTACAGATCCTAGAAACTACAATAGAACCTCCGGGTTTTTTTCTCCCCATTATTATTAATGAGGTGAGTTTCACTTCACTTCACTTCACTTCACCTCACCTCAATAATAAGATTTAAAACTTTTCTTCCACTCCTTTCTGAAAATGGTACTAAGCCACCAAAAACTGCCCATTTGTTAATTATTGAGGCCCAGAGCTCTTCCTATTTCTTTTTCAGTCTCTTTTTGATCTTGCTCATCAATAATATCTCTTTGTATTTAGTGAAGTTAGATGTTCTTCAGCGTGGAGAAGCTGTACTTCAGACTGCCTTAACGTCTTTCCCCTGTTTGTAGAAGAAAGGAAGATTCTTTTAATGAACCCATTTGCATCCTTCTACTGATGCAAGGAAGAATTATTATCTTTAAAAATTATTAAATTTCAAAAAAGTATAAAATATGAAAAAGCAAAGAAAAGTTTTAAATGGGAAGGGATGGGGCAGTGAAAAAATAAAATTGGGGAGTGCAAACAAATGAAAAAAAAACCATAGAGAAAAAAAGGTAACTTCTGAATTTTGGGGGGTAGGGTACAAATATTTTTTTTAAAAAAACCTATTGCCTTTTGAACTGGAATAAACCATACCAAACAGTAGTTTTATCATTATAAACAAGTTTAATCATCAAAACCAAGGTTAAAATTTCATTTATTTCAGTTTCAAACAAGTATCTGAGAGTGGTCTCCAAATGGAAATGAACAAGTTAAAGTCTTTTGTTTAATAAAAGCAGTCAATTTTGCAATGTCCATTAACTCCGATAATTTCCCCATCTATTCTTCCACTGTGAGTCCTCCCATCTCTACTCATTGAGACTCCTTGCTGTTCTTGTCATACACAAAAAAACAAAATTCCATGTTCTTTTTCAAACTGTTTGGCCATCAAACTTAAAAGAAAAGCCTCTGGCTTCAACTGTACATTCATTCAGTTTAACAATTCCCTAAGATAAAACACATATCTGATTCCAATAAGTCTTAACTTTCTTACATGTCCACCAGAGGTGAAAGGAAGAATTATTGAACATGCATTTATCCATAGCAGATATAATAGAGATATTTATATATACTCATTCATTCATTCATTTCTTGTAAAGAAACCAGGGTTTACAGTCTAATTTTATACCCATTTATTACTTCTGTAAAACTATTCTTTCCTTACAGTATATACAATTCAGCCAAGTTCTATCCAGCAGCATCTAATATTCAGTGACGGCTGAAGTGACAGCTCTTGTGTGCAGGTTGACTCAGCCTTCCATCCTTTCGAGGTATGTAAAATGAGGACCCGAATTGTGGAGGCAATAAGCTGACTTTGTATAAAAAAGAACACTGCTTGGTGGCGGGCGGGGGGGGGGGGGGGGGCAAAAGCCCTACTAAGCAGGTATATAGAAAAGTATGAAGGCTATTGCTTAACACATTGTAAGCCGCCCTGAGTCATGTGTGTGCCATAGGTTCGCCATCAGGTTATATAGGACTCCTCCTAGTCTAAAAGAGACCAGCAGTCTAAATAATGCCAGTATTGGCCAAGACATACTTGAATTTGTAGATTGAGAACAATTTCTTTCATCGTTTACACCAGAGCTACCCATTTACATCTGATAAAAGCTTGGCTTGAGCAAGTCCAATGGGTGAATTTGAGGTGGGGCCAAAAGTTCCAATAGAAGATCAGGGCTCTGTCTTGCCCCAATAGCTGTTTGGCCCTGATATTTCTTTCTTTCAACACTAGAAGCATCTCCACAATGGCAGTCATTCAAGTGAGAGGTTACAGGTTACAGCAAACTCATGTCGTCATAGTGGCGTCACATGACGTATGGGGCATTTCCCCCCTTTGCTAAACCGGGCATGGGTGTGGCCAGTGTGTGATGCATCCGGGCCCCAGGCCAGGAGTTTGACAGCCCTGGGCTACAGTATGTGACTTTTTCTCCTGCTCCAAGTTTCTGTAGTGGCTTGCCCTGGCAAAAGACTTGTTTGCAAGGGATCAGTGGTTTTATCTTTTCTTTGGGCTTTCCAATTGCAAAGGAAGTCACTCTGCCAGAACTCACCAAAAGCTTGGTTCCTTTTTTCTATGAGCAAGCCAGGCAGTCCAGGGAATGTCAAGACTAACTTTAAGTAGGACTCAATTTTTTCATGCACAAGCCCTCCAAAATCTGTGTCCTTCTTAGCAGGCTGCCACCTTCATTTTGGAAACCCTTTTTGTTAAGATGAATATGCATTAATGATATACACAGCCAATACCCCCAACACATAGCAATAAAGTAGGGCAGATAACAATGAGGGAGACAATTGTTTGCTTTACTGCACAATTTCATAAAAAAATCTTTTCAGTAGACCATGGCAATATATTGGTTGCTTTTACGTAAAACAGCTTTATCAAAAGTAATCAATTAAACAAATAACATTATATAGGAATGCTATTCAAGCCTTCTTTATTCTTTGGTCATTATGATTTTAGCATCTAGGGACCTTTAAATGGGTCATGACCAGTAAATGAAATCCATCAGCACTAGAGGTCTCTGTGTGAGCCCTGCATGCATATATATCTTTGTGCACACACATTTAATAACTGCCCTGAGACAACTTATGCTTAAGTATTGGTGCTCTGTTAGAAATGTCTTCTGCATTTTTTTTCTTGCAGCCAGGAAAACAAGGCAGCTGCTAATTATTTCCAAATAGTAGGTTGTATTCCTAATGTGTTTTGGACTCTAATCTTTTATCAAAGAACATTCTAACATATGGCTGGCAGACTGAGAGCTTTTTTAGTCCCAATGCATTTTTTTTATAGAATACGAGTTATTTTATGTTGTCAACCAAGAACCTCTCACTCTACCATATTTTAAGAGTGTTCCTTGATAAAGGATTACAATCTGAAATACACTGGAAATAAAACCTCCAATTTGGAAATAACTAGCAGCTGTGTTTTACTTGTGGTGTGCTTTACAGCTGTCTGGTCACTTTCCGTTAGCCATTCTCCATCAATTTGATGGAAAAGAAATTGTTTTCCATTTCCCACCCACCCACCCACCCCCCAAAAAAAACAGAAGAAAGAAAATATAAGTGAAATTCTCATATGAGAGATGCAGGATTCCTATCCATATCTTAGATAGGAGTGGGTGAAAGATGTCTGAAAATACCCTGACCCAAATTTTACCTGCTGGTTTTCCAGCCTTCAATTAAAACACAAGAAAAAAAAATTAGGAATTTCCTCCATCAACCTTCTTTTGTTTAGGAAACAGGAAGAGTCAAGGACTGAAAAGAGATGAAGAGAAGGAAAGGGAAATTTTAATGTTATTCACTGTTTGAGACACCTTGACCATATACTGAGGCTCTGTTACACAGGTACTGGAATTGAGTCCCTATATTTGAAACTGGATTGTAGAGAGAAGTCAAAGATTTGGTGGTTATACGGTTCCAACCACATTGTTTATCTTGGGACTAGTGGTTGATGCTCCTCAGCTGCTGAAGCCCACATGTCTTGGGAAAAATCCTGGAAAGGTTTTGATGTTTTCATGGCAAACATAGATGTGTCCCAAGTAATATTGGGTCCTTTTCATCCAAATCCCTCTCAGATGGATGCTTGGAGCCATTCCCCTCCAGTCGTGCCCAAAACTGATTCATCCTTCTCCAAGCTGACATTTGGAAATGTATCTGGGGAAACATCCGGGGGAGTCATCACAGTTGATTGGCTCTGGATGAGGTTGCATTTGTCTGGAAATAGCAAGTCCATGACCTGGGGAGCTTTTGGATCCATAGCTCCTTCTTGACCCGTGGTGAAGTCAGTAATCAGAGGAGCCTTTGCTGTGCTGCATTCTGTTGTTGCTACAATGTTTGGATGAGGGTGATTTGGACAGATGCTATAGAGTTTGTTTTATGGATTGTTTTGTGGACAACATAGAGACGTGGGTAGATCAGAATACAAATATTGTAATGAATGAATAAATAATTCAGACACTCAAAACACTTCAAAGGAAATTCTAAATAAGTTTCTGAGAAAGAGGTAGAAAAGACAGAATTTTTGCTTCCTTGTGGAAAGGCAATGATTTGAATGTCAGTGGTCAGAATTTGGCATGGAATTATGTTTTACTTTTTAACAGTGAAAATTTGAGATTCGTTATTACAAATAGGTAAACAAAACTTCACTAAGCCAGGTAGAAATTACTTTAGCAGCTAGTTCCATATGACATTGTATTCTTTCCGGGATAGTTTATTGGTGTTTTTTCCATTTTTATTTGTAATATGGCTATACAAATCAGGGACCCTTAAAAAAAAA
Source organism: Arizona elegans (assembly GCA_022577455.1). NCBI lineage: Eukaryota > Metazoa > Chordata > Lepidosauria > Squamata > Colubridae > Arizona > Arizona elegans. Next base: position 145,964,426 of record JAKOOJ010000001.1, on the reverse strand, counting down.
AAAAACCTTCCTATTGTGATTATTAGTCTTAGAGGGGGGAGGAATTTTATTTATTCTTTTAAAAAGTGTTTCTCAGGAGGCATTTTACAAGCCAGAGTGTAATTATTCCATTTCAAATGTTAACATTCAGCTTTACAAAACAGAATCCCTAAGTGGAAAACAGCTCCAAGTAATTGCTTGCTAACTCATTTCCTTGAGAAGAATATTATGATGGCTTAACAGAGTTTCAACAGAGAGCTTGCTTTTATGGAAACCATAAGGTGAAGAACCATTTTAAAAATGAGTCATAATATACTGCCTTTTTGTAAAACTAGCAAACAAGGATGATTGTCAGCAAATTTATGTCTAGGGTACTTTATACAACAGTTACATCCTCAGCATTAACTGAAAATAAAGTTCCAGACATCTTTTTCTCTCTGCTTTACCACTTTCCGTCTCAGTTTGGAAATAAAGATTAAAATGATTTCTGCCCTTATTCAAAATTAAAAACATTCTGCGGTATTGTATTCTAGAATTCGACATTTCAAAGACAAGTAAGGAAAAGAGATGGGATTCTTTCGAGAAATGTCTCAGACTACCAACAAAATGACCATTACTATTTTCCCTGTGTGTCCAGGGGTCCTGAACCCAAAACCATTACATCTTGACAGAGTTCTGTTTAAACTTGTTGTTCCCCATACATACTCAACAGTCTCCGGGCACTGAGAAAGGACTATTTTGTCTATTTTGTGGTCCCACCAGTTCTTACTTCTAGACACGTGGTATTTCTTGCATATCGTCCATGCACCATGCACAATGCGCCAATGCGCCATTGTTGGTACTTTGCCATGCCATCATTTGTAGTCAGTCTCTGCAATGTTTTTTGCAACAGCTAGCCAGGGGGTCCACTGTTTCTTCAAATTCTTTGCAGAAGCGATATTTGCTATCTATTGCTATCATCTCACTTCTGGATTTATATGCATTTGTTCTTAAGGCTTGCTTGTGTGCAGCCAGAATTAGCCCCTCCATCTCTTTCTTCAGATTTCTTGCTATTACCATTGCCATTTGCCTTGCCTGCTTTTTTTTTTTAAAAAAAGTACTGACCATGTAATATTTTGCCTTTGCCTCTTTTCTGTTCTTCACTTGGTCTCACAAAATCTCACGCAGCTGGCAATGGGATCTTTTTCAATGTGACTGTGAGACTGGTAGTTTTTGGAGGCCTCCCAGTCGCCGCCTCTTTGCCAGCTGCTTCCTGACAGTGCCGGCTGGCTGGAAACTACCAGAGGTCATCTTCCCTTATGGACTCTGGACCAGCCACCGCAGGAGGAAGGTAAGCAGCCCAAAGAAAGAGGTGGTGGTGGGAGAGAAAGCAGGGCTAGGGCTGGGGCCGCTGAAGGAGAGGAAATGGGGTGATGCATGCGACTGGCGAAGGGAGAGTGGGGTGGGATGCAGGAGGAGGCCTTTGATAGATTAGACCAGGCCTGGGCAGAAAGTAAGTAGATAGGTAGAAATTCAAAAAAAAAAAAAAACTACCTTTTTCTGTGGGCATGGCTAGGTGGGGTGGTCATGTGACATGGCCATGAGTGATGTCAAGTTGGCCATGACCATTCCATCACATGACCACCAAGCAAGCAATGAGTGATGTCAAGTTGGCCATGCCCACTCAGCTATGCCCACCAAGCAAGCTACGCCCACAGAACCGATAGTAAAAAAAAATTGAAACCCACCACTGGCTGTGTGGATGAAGGACATGATTCATTGTCATTATTTTTTTGGTCTTCCTATCCAGGACTTCTAGTTCTGCTTGAATCGAGCCCACTATTCCAGCCGTGTATCAGTGACTACAATTAGCCAAGCGCCTGAGCTATTACTGTCAAGACTTCAATTTGTTTGTCCAGAGTAGACTTTCGCAGTTCTTTAAATTCTACTTCTGTGAATAGTTTATTTCATATTATAAATCAACATTGATCTGGTGGTCTGTGTTCTGTTAATTCTGATTCTGGACAGCGTTCTTTCCAGGAACTTGGAACTTTTCTCATTGAACTTGATTTGTAATCACACATTATTATTTCTTCATTTTCAATCTTTGTATATTTGTAACAGACAAACAACATTTCTTCCAGTAGTTCTGGTTACACAACCAATAGTCCTGAATCCTGTAGCCTATTTGTCAAGAGATATCCAGGAAATCCAACTGTTAGGATATGGTTTGAGCCTAACAAGTTGTCCAGGCAATATATGTGTTCTGTGACTTTAATATGAATATATATTGTGTGACTTTAAAGTTTTCCTGCTGATTCATTGTAATGCTGAGTCATGCTGTAATTAGATAATCACTGATTGTAAACATATTTAAGAAAGGTACTGTAACATATTCAGTTGATGATATGCTACCATAGTGTGTGGAGTTGCTACTATTGTGCTATCATCGTTGGATGGATCTGCTACCATCGTGGTTTGTGAACCAAAGTGAGTTTGTTATTCTAACCAACTACTGTTTGTGTGGTAAGAAGAGTTTTTGTATCACTGGACTGATTTAATTGGCAAAGACTTGGATTGATTTAAAGACTATGAGATTGTTTTTTCACTATAAAGTAAGCTTTTGATAAACCAGTTTGCACATCTCTTATTCATTGCTCTCAGCAATGTTTCTCTGTGCTTTACACTCTGCTGGTTGGTAACACAACAACAATATCCTTAACACCAACACTTAATGCAGTCCTTGTTAACCTAGTTAACATAATCAATTCAGTATAGATTTTTTCATCATATTTGTTTATGGGAGAGATACTCTTTGTCTGGCTTCTCTGATGAGACCAATATGGCTATACGTCTGGTACAGCTCTCATCTTCCTATAAGCATATAAGTCCTACAACCACATCAAGATAGTGCCTTACTGGATGATGATGATAAAGGTGGTGGTGGTGGTGGTTATTTCTTTTATTCATTAAACATGCAACTCAGTCAACTGAACATTTAAAAATGTATCACAAATATAATTGACTGGTGCTGATGGTTGATACCAGTTGCTGCCAGCATCCTAGGTATCAACCAAGTATCTTCTTAAAATGTATGATGTTCCAAGTAGCACAGTTTTTTGCAGTTTTGCTGATGTTATAGCAGGAAGCTGCAATGTCTTGATGTATTTTGTAAAATTCTTGGGCATAGTACCAAGTGCCCTGATGACAATGGGTATCATTATTATTATTATCTCTTTTATTCATTAAACATGAAACTCAGTCAACTGAATATTTAAAAATGTATCACAAATATCATTGTCTGGCACTGATGGTTGATACTGGTTGCTGCCATGATCCTAGGTAGCTGTAATTATTATTATTATTATTATTATTATTATTATTATTATTATTATTATTATTATTATTTAATCTTTAGTGAGATTCACAGCCTTTGAGGCTGGTTAATAGCTCAGCAGCTCGAGTCCTAACCAAGGACCTAGGAACTGTTAAGGTATCGTCGGAGGATGTAAGCTGTTCCGAGTAAGGTGGTTTTTTGTAGAGTCAAAATGTTCAAGTCCGGCAAATTTAGAATTTCTAAATAGCAGGGTAGCCCTTTGGGTATTGCTCCAAGGGCTCCAATTACAATCGGGACAACACACGATTTCTTTTTCCACAGTCGCTCAACTTCAATTTGCAAATCCCGGTACTTTGTGATTTTTCTTGCTGCTTATCTTCAATCCGTGCATCACCAGGTATTGCAATGTCAATGAACCATACCTTTTTCTTTTCAACTATTGTTATGTCAGGTGTGTTGTGGACCAAGTGCCTATCAGTCTGAATCCTAAAGTCCCACAAGATCTTGAGTTTCTCATTCTCTAAAACTTTCTCAACCTGATGTTCCCAGTGGTTTTTGCTGTACTCAAATCCAAACTTCTGGCACAATTTCCAGTGAATGATCTTAGCAACACGGTCATGGCGTTGTAGGTAGTCAGTTTGTGAAATTTTGCTGCACCCACTGATCAGGTGGTCAACTGTCTCATCTTTCTCACTGCAGAGGCGGCATTTGCTGTTGGTGGTAACATGTTGAATTTTTGCCTTCATGCAGTTTGTGGCTAGGGCTTGTTCTTGAGCTGCCAAAATAAAGCTTTCTGTTTCTTTTTTCAGTACTCCTGATCTTATCCAGTTCCAAGTTAGTTTCTGGTCAGCTTTGCCTTCAATACTTTTCAAGTATTGGCCATGCAGAGCTTTGTGTTTCCAATTTTCAGCTCGCTGCTCAGTTACTTCTTTCTTATATTCTGCTTTTGTTTTAGTTGTCTTTAAAAGGCCTCCTTTCTTTACTTCCTTAATCATTGGTTCTTCACTTTTCTGGATGTAATCATTCAAGCTGCATTTCCACAGTCTGCTTTACTTGTAGGAGTCCTCGGCCACCCTCTGCTCTTGGTAAATATAATCGGTCAACATCACTTTTAGGGTGCAAGGCATGATTCATTGTCATAAGCTTCCTTGTTTTTCTGTCCAAATTGTCTAACTCCATCTGGGTCCAGTCAATTATTCCTGCAGAGTATCTAATCACAGGTATAGCAGGTATTTATGGCTTTTATGATGCTTCCTCCTCTCAATTTGGACATTAATATCTTACGAATTCGCCGAATGTATTATTATTATTATTATTATTATTATTATTATTATTATTATTATTATTATTATTATCTTTTATTCATTAAACATGAAACTCAGTCAACTGGACATTTAAAAGTGTGTCACAAATACCATTGACTGGTGCTAATGGTTGATATGGATTGCTGCCAGTGTCCTAGGTATCAATCAAGTATCTTCTTAAAATATATGATGTTCCGAGTAGTACAGTTTTTTGCAGTTCTGCTGGTGTTATTGCAGGAAGCTACAATTTCTTGATGTATTTTGTAAAATTCTTGGACATGGTACCAAGTGCCCTGATGACAATGGACATCACTGTTACATGTTTCATCCATAACCATGTAGTTTTGATGGCCAGTTTGCGTTATTCCATGATTTTTTTCCAGTTCTTTTTCTTCAACTCTGGCGTCTCCTGGTCCCACAATATCAATAAATTTTCCGTTTCGGTTTTCGAAAACTGGGATATCTGGTGTGTTGTGTTCCAAATGACGATCCGTCTGAATTTGAAAGTACCACAAGATCTTCACCTTCTCATTTTCAATAACTTTTTCCACTTTATGATTATGATTATGATTATTGTTGTTGTTTGTTGTTGTTGTTGTTGTTTCAGAGTACTGTGTGTCAAACCTCCACACCCAAAAGGTGTAGTCATTGCTATGCTGGTCTATCACAATCAGTGCAATAGGAAGACACTTTGTTGAGAACTGGTTGACATTGGGAGCTGGTCCAGACCCAACTCAATATAAGGCATAATGACTTCATCATTTTCCATCCACTAATAGATAGAAGGAAGCCCACGACCTTGTGGCTTCTGTTTACATGATATATTATTATATAACATTGTTTGCCATTGTTACCTCCTTATACAGTGTTGCTCTCTACAAATGACTCTCAGTAGTTAGTTAGTGACTAGTCAGGCACTATATGAAATCCACTTGTAACTGTGAAGGCAGTACAGTATGTGACAAACATCCTACCTATATGAGCAAAACTATACATTATATTCAATGTAGCATAGTTAACCTTTGTAGTCTATCTATAGAAATGCATCTTTACTATAAGGATGCATCAGACTCTTTCTTGCTGCCTAGATAAGTCCCCAAAGTGCCTTGAGAGGCAACATGCTTTCAGTATGCTGCCTTCTGTTCTTTCTTCTCTGCTATGAACAATATTCTTGTGACAGGATGAAATATACTTTTCAATGAACCCAGTGCAGAATACTTGATTTTCTTTAGTCTCACTCTGGGAGCTTTTCCAGATTTTCAATTATTCTATCTTGTACCTTAGAGGATTAGAGTGAATACAGAAGAACAGAAAATAATAGTGAACTTCTATATGGGAGCTACATTCAGATGAGTGCTTCTCTGAAATGTATACTGCTGGATGTTTCCCAGAAAATCTATAATTAATAATATACCTCTGTTTGGATATAAATAGCTACATGGATATGGACAGTGGCACTGATCTGAATGCCATATAGCTCACAGGACAGTTGGCTTATTTGTGGATGAATGTGATGGATATGCATTAGATGAAAATCAAAGCTGCTGGATTTTCTTTATCCTTTATGTTAACATAATGAACAGTAAATGGCACCATTTATTTACATCATCATGGTTGGAAATGGAAGAAAGAGGACTAAAGTGCGGGGGTGGATGGGGGAGGAACAAAAATAGTTGGAAAACATGGAATGGAATGGAATGGAATGGAATGGAATGGAATGGAATGGAATGGAATGGAATGGAATGGAATAGAATAGAATAGAATAGAATAGAGGATATCCTACATTATTTCAGACAAGTGACTGTCCAGTCGCTTCTTAAAAACCTTCAGTGATGAAGCACCTACAACTTCTGAAGGCAACCTGTTCCACTGGTTCATTGTTCTCATTATCAGGAAATTTCTCCTTGGTTCTAGGTTGCTTCTCTCCTTGATTAGTTTCCACCCATTGCTTTTTTCTTGCCTTCTGGTGCTTTGGAAAATAGGTTGTCCCCCTCTTCTTTGGGGCAGCCCCTCAAATGCTGGAATACTGCAGGAGAAATCTGAATACTGAAATGAGCTGGAGAATGTGGGAAACAGCAAACAGTGGCTGCATATGAGAGTTATGGATGTCTTGAGTAATGATGAAATAGAAGACATGTCATGATTAAAAATACCAGTTAGTTAGGAACAGATTCATGAGTCCAGAAAAGATCCACCGATGGAGTCTGATGGAACAGTTAGGGATCCCTGAAATGGTCTAAATCAGTCCATGTCTGTATAGCAAAGCTCAGGGTTGTCAAACTCAGTTTCGTTGAGGGCCACATCAGGGTTGTGTTTGACCTCGGAGGGCCAGGCTGGCAGTGGCCACAGTTGAGCATGACCAGCATGACATCACTCATGTTGGGGGGTGCCTGTGGTGGCCTGAGCACTCTGCCAGCGAAAACGGGCTCCCGAGCTCCATTTTCTGCTGGGATGGCCTCCTGAAACCTTCTCCCAGTAAAAACAGAGTTCAGGAGAGCTGCACACGGTCCTCATGAGCTCCATTTTCACTGGCAGAGGCACTACGGGCTGGTCCTTCATTGTTTTCAGGGTGATTCCACAGGCCATATCTAAGCACCCTGTGGGCCAGATCCAGGCCTCGGGCCTTGAGTTTGACAACCTGGCATATCTCATATGTTCATGTATAAGCATATCTCAAATTCTGATTCCTGGAATACATTGGATTGGATTTTTAAGTTCTTCAATATGGATTGCATGGTTCTGAATCCACTCCTTCCAGAAACTTGATCTCAATGAAGCTTCAGACTTAAACCTGTTACTCTAGTGCTCTGAGTTGTTGCAAAGATTGAAGCAATTGTCATCATTTACATAAAAAAACATTATGGAAATGAAAGGAAAAAAAAGAACGGCATTACTGTTACCAGCTGGTGTGCTCTCAAACCAGAAGAATAGAATATAAACTTTATTACAGTCATCGACCAGCAATAGACATACAATAAATTAAAAATAATACTGACATTAATCGTGAATAATAACATCCCTGTTATGAAAATACATGATCTCAAACCGTTAGGGTCACTCCCTATTTTACATGAGTGGAGAGCAGATAAGTATGTGAGTAAACATATTTTTCCAAAAATTGTTATAGATATCTCCAAAAAATTGGCACCAGTTGACATCTATAATTCTATAACTAATTTTTTTCTTGTGGACATTGCAGCGACACAGAATTTTGCCACTGCACACATGGTAGCTAGGTTTGAGTCTTGGAAGAGAAAGCCTACATAAAAGTCATCTGTCCTCCCTGGCAATTTCTCTAGTAAGGGGAGAATATATATTGACCTACATACTCTGTATAACTCACAGTACAATAAAACATGTGAGATATCTTCGACTTCTTCTTTTCTACATATGCATACCCGTTCTACTATTGGTGTTCTCTTGTATCTATCCTGGAGAAGTGCTGAGGGGAGAATATTAAATCTGGCTCTAAAGAAAGCTATTCTTTGTTTTGGGAAGATCAGATCATTTAGATATCAGTGGTGGGTTGCTCCCAGTTCGCACCAGTTCGCAAGAACCAATAGTAAAAATTTGTAGTAGTTCGGAGAACCAGTAATAACATTGGCTGGCCACACCCCTGAACGGTCGATGCCCAGTTGCTGCTCATTTACCCCGCCCACCTCATCAGAGGCTTTTTTTTTTAAACTTTTAAAAGCATTTTTTCTACAACCTCTTCAGCCAAAAGGAAAAAAAATGCCTTTAAAAGCCTCTGGCGATCTCAGCTGAGTTGCCTGATCATCAGAGGCTTTTAAAAGCATTTTTTTTCTGCAACCTCTTAAGGTTGTAGAAAAAATGCTTTTAAAAGTTAAAAAAATAAAGTTGGCCACGCCCACCCAGTCACATTACCCCCCCACCAAGCCACACCCACAAAATAAGCCATGACCACAGAACTGGTAGTAAAAAAATTTAGAACCCACCCCTGTTAGATATCTTGCTGATTCCCACCCACCCTGTTTGATTCTGTGGAGAGGCAACCTATTTAGTTCTTCTTGGAACTCCATGTCCTTCATTCTATCAATTACCACTTGCTTTGCTTTGTCAAAGCTGAGGGACATTAAAAATACCAATGAGAGCCCATAAGAGCCCAGCTTGTGATCTATGGCCTGTTTCCAGGGGGAGGGGAAATTGTCAGTCAGCACTAGCGGGGACAGTCCCTCTGGAAAGAAATGAATTTTTAGCCAATAAATGATCATCATCTTCCAGGCTCTTACCTGAATTTGAGGCATACCTGTCTCAATTCTTAGCTGGGCATTTGGAGTTCCTTTGGAAGCAGCTAAGATGGCTTGCAGAAATTTGGTTTGTATGGTTTCTAGCAAGTTTTTCTTTGCAAGGATTCCTGTTTGTGCCCCATAAGGAATTTGCGCCAATGTTTTTGGCCTCAAAAAGTTTTAAGGCAGCAAGTATTAATTGACCTCCGCCTGTATAAAAGAAATGTTTAATTGCATTTGAGGACCTTCAAACCAGAAGGAACAGACTGTTCTTGGTCATTTCAGCAATGTTGGCTTATTTAAAGACAAAGACTAAACAAAATTAAACACATAAACTAGGACATGCAATTCAGATTTTGAAGTGGTCCTCAAAACACTTGAATATTACAATATTCTTTCAAATTGAGAGATTAAAGGAAGATTAAATGTTCACTATTTAATCTCTATATACCCCATCCTTACCTTTTCCCAAACATTCCTGCCTTTTGACATCCCTTCTTTTAATGCATTTCTCTACTCCTTTTCATGAGTTACATTTCCTATTTGGCTACAATGGTATGATAAAGTGGAATAATTATTTTTAGGTGGGAAAGGTATGTTCAAAGAAGCCTTAATGCACAGAATAAGGAAGTGATCCTTATGTCTCTTGATGTTCTGACCTAGGCTTCCCCAGCAGCATGAAGCCGAGTCCTCGTCCCGATAAACCCCTTTTATTTAATTTACAGTGAATTCCTCTCCAGCAAAGTCTTTCCTCTCCCACAGTCTTTCAAGATAGTTCACAATTACCGACCTTTATCAGGCTTGGAGAGTGACCAGGCCAATATCTTTCAGATGCTGCAATACAGTAATGAACTAATTGTCTCCTGCAAGCTCCACTCCCCTTTCGCTCCTCTTTTATTCCCTCTGGGAGGGGCTCTTCATTTTCCACCTGTGGCCTTACTCCTTGTTCTTTAGCTGTTCTCTTCATCTGTTAACTCTGCACATGCGCACACAGAGACAGGCTCCAGCTGTTCATCTGCCTCACTGATGTCTGACTTCAAAGGCAGCTAATAACTGGCATACGACTCTAGCTCCCTCTCTGCCTCCAATGCAGAGCTCTCATCAGAGTCTTCCCCAGACTCCAGGACTGGCCCATATTCTTCCCCAACCTCCTCACTGTGTGAATCTGCTGCCAGATCTGTTGGCCTCTGGCGGGCCACAACACTTGACGATAAACACAGATCTTAGAAGATGACTACTAAGAAAATTAGAGATCCTTTAATACTGGCACAAAAGCTCACTCCTATTGGATAAACAAATAAAAAAAATATTAATAACATCATGAGCAAACTTTTCCAAGTGTTGTTTCTCTGAAACTATTTGAAAATCAAACTGGAAAATAAATTAACCTTTATTTTAGGTTGTCTGTATCAACCCTGTATGTGTCCCTCCACCTCTTTCTAGATACTGTTATGCTAAATCGCGTCTCAGTAGGTAACCCTCTTCCCAAATTGTCCTGTCTGCTATTCCAGCTCTTCCACATATATTGTTGCACTGCCCATTTTCCTGAATGCTGCCTCATCTCAACTTTATCATGGAGGAATTGAACTGACCAATCATGAATGAAGAAAGAGGAGAGTGGAACAGACTTCGGAATGAAGAAACCCAGCTTTCAACCAAAGGCTGTCAGCTCTTCTATGCTTAAGAAATATTTATTAATAGTGTTCTCTTTCACATTTTTAATTTTTTTTAAAAAAAAAAAATTCCTAGCTGCCTTATTGTTTTACTTTTAGATTTCTTTCCTGCCTTTCTGTTAATGCACATTGCCTTAAACTGCAATCCCATCATCTTAAAAAAGTACATTTAATTTCAGGTGTTAAATCGGTATCATAATCATAGGCTTCTGGCCAAATCCTTGTACACTTACCTTTTTCTTTGCAAACTAGTGCAAAACTGAAAGCACTTTTCTCTCTATTCTTCTCTACAGTCTCTTAGGTATAAATCAGTGTTGGGTTGTATAAATCAGTAGTAGTAAAACCAGCGGGAAGTTCCGCCCACCGACCCCAACGTCATCAAAATGCTTCTGCGCATGTGCAGAATCTTCTGCATTTGCACAGAAGAGCGTGCATGCGCACTTGCTTTGCTCGCTCGTGTGCACAGCTCTGCTGCGAACCAGTAGTAAAGGTAAGCAGAACCCACCTCTGGTATAAATACAGGTATCCTCAAAACTTGAGCCCAAAATTTGTGCTGCTAAGTGAGAAATTTGTTAAGTGAGTTTTGCCCCATTTTGTGACTTTTCTTGCCACATTTGTTAAGTGGATCACTGTGGTTGTTAAATTAGTAACACGGTTGTTAAATGAATCTAGTTTTCCCATTGACTTTGCTTGTCAAAAGGTTGCAAAAGGTGATTACATGACACTGCAACTATCATAAACGTGAGTCAGTTGTCAAGCATCTGAATGTAAATCAAATGACCATGGGATGCTGCAATGGTCATAAGTGTGAAAAATGGTCATAAGCAGTGGTGGGATTCAAATAATTTAACAACCGGTTCTCTGCCTTAATGACTGGCTGGGTGGGTGTGGCCATGGTGGGCATGGCCAGTGGGTGTGACAGGCAGCACTCAGCCTCCTGAACCCCCTGGGAGCAAAAACGGGCCATGGGGGGGATGTGCCGCCCCTCCCTGCACCTGATTTCGGGCCTAATAGGCCTCCCTGCAGCTTCCTGGAAGCAAAAATGGACCACAGGGGGGCCGCGCTGCACTCCCTGTGCCTTGTTCTGGGCCTAGTAGGCCTCCCTGCAGCCTCCTGGGAGCGAAAATGGGCTACAGGGGACCGCAGGAGGGGAGGTCTCCCTGCACGTACCTGGGAACCAAAATGGGGCACATGGGGACTCTTGGAAGGGGAGGGGTGGGGCTAGCCAGCAATTTAACTACCGGTTCGGCTGAAGTGGCCCGAATTGGCTGAATCCCGCCACTGGTCTTAAGTCACTTTTTTCAGTGTTGTTGTAACTTCAAATGGTCACTAAGCAAACTGTTGTAAGTCAAGGACTACCTGTATAGGTAAGTAACCTAGGCTTTCTTATCTCTAAGTTATTTCCCAAACAGAGCTTTTTAAAATTTCTTTTGATACAAACAGGAGCCTCAGGAATTTTTACATACAAAAATTGGGCTTCTGACTTTAGTATTTCTCTCTCCGTGCATTCTTCCTGCTGCACAAAGCCACTTCCTATCCAGCAGTGAAGTTAAGGGGAGGGAAAAACTTAACACTGGATAAATCTTAAGCTTATACACATTACAAATGAGGCTTTGTTGACACTGGTTGTCTATTTGACCCCCTGAGTTTATCTTATCGTGGAACTCTGCTTTCCATCTTATTATTTTCCAAAGAGGTATAACCCACCTGCCTGCCTGTAGACAGTGAAACAGTGTCATAGCAAAATATGATTGTAGGCAGTGCTGTTTTATCATTCTTGTTCACTTTACAGTGAAGTTTCCTTTGAAAGAAGGAGAGAGAGATTTGTTTAAATCAGAACACTTGAGGGGAATGGGGGGGGGCAAAGACAGATGCATCAGTCATGATGGGAGAGAGAGGGGAGAACTGGTGTGTTTGTAGTAGGTATGTTTAAAAATGAACCAAGATGTCTCAAAATGGGTTTTTAGAAATGTGCTTTAAAATGGTGATTCACACTATCAGCTAGAAAAAGGAACATTCAGCACAAAAAAGCATTATCTCAAGCTTAGGACATAAACCCAAGATTTGAGCGTATGGACCTGGATAAATATTACAAGGAGAATGATGATAGAGAGAAAATGGTTCTGGGAATAACTAAATAAGCATGGCTATTCTCCTTCTCGACTGAATTGGATCAAGTAGATCAGGGGTGGGTTCTACTTACCTTTAATACCAGTTTGCATCGCGCCTGTGCACGTCCGTGGGCTCGCTTCACTCACACACACGCACGCTCTTCTGTGCATGCCCAGAAGCTTCTGCACATACGCAGATCACCTATGATGACGTCTGGATCAGTGGGCGGAGCCTCCCACCGGTTTTACTACCGGTTCTTGCAAACCGGTCCAAACCGGGGGCAACCTACCACTGAAGAAGATAAATGAGATCTATGGTTAAGAAAGCTGAATGAGTGACTTCGGAGTGGGGGGAGGACAAATAGGAGACAGACAAAGAATGGTAGGGACCATTATGGTAATAGTGTTATTCTCATTTCAACCCTTCGGCATTTATTGAGAGAAACTAGACTGCTGAAACAGCTTTACTGTCAAAAGCCGCTCAAAGTTACAAAAAGATCACTTGTCCTACATTAAAAAAAATGGCTATTCTTTGAAAGGCTTGTCCTTTAGAGAGACTAAGTGATGGGGAAAGAACAGGTTTACATGTGGGAGCTGGAGAAAGAAGCATTATTGCTCATGGTTGCCTTTTCTAATAAGATTGTTCCATTCAGGGCTCCCTAGATTCATAACAACATTTTACCTAACAATGAATGAGGAAGAATTTTGCTGATCCTGAACCACTGTAGGCATAAGCAATGCCTTTACACTTTAAGGTGATCGATCATAGCAGAAAAGCAATGTGTTACAGAAAACACTGATAACGAAATGCAAACCAATGGCCTTACAGAATTATTTCAGCTGAACAATATCTTCTCATCTTCTGTGTTACTTTCCATGCTTCTTACATTCCCTTTGTAATTTCGTCCACTATTGAACATTTGATTGTAAGCTATTCTGGACAGATCCATTTTCCCCCTGTGATGTACTATCAACATCAATGCATAATTAATGTGATATGTAATCTGCTGCTACTGCTGTCATTGTATCCACTATTAACCTGTTGCTAGAAATTCTACTATTCTACTGCCTCATTCACTAGAATCATCAACGCTGTTGATGCTTTTTCTGTCATGGCTTCTACTATCACTACTTTTATTGTTACAATTAAGACAACATTTGAGAGCAGAGGGAAGGATGAAGGATGGTCAGGTCATGATAGTCTTTATCCCAGATATTATGTTACCTTTAAAAAGCATGTGGCCATTAATGCTTATTTATGTATGAGCTTACTAGAGTTGCATGCCTTGCGCTACTTATTGGAGTGAGATGGTATCTGTCTTAAATCTGGCCCCCTGAGAAATAATACTCATCTACGTGTTTGTCAGAGTTTAATTATACTGAAATACAATACTAGCATCATATATAGGCTGCCAATAAAACTGCTGCTTGAGATTTTGACCAATATGGGATGAAATCCTCTGTATGTTTAAGGATCCCTAAAAGAAAGAGAGAGAGAGAGAGAAAAGCAGAGAAACATTGTCTCTGAAATCTGTTCAGCTGGTTTCTTTCCTCTTCCCCTTATACTCTTGTCACAACTGCCCCATGGAAAAGATCCTAGAAATTTGTTGCTTTTCTCTTCTTTATATTGCTTGTAATCATGTGGGAATGGTTTTCTCCTGAAATTTGAGATGTTAGTAATTATAATAAGATGATGATAGCACTGGTGGCAGTGGGATTTGTTTCTAATTAGACTTGAATAGGCCAATATGTACCACAGATAGAAAAGTATGCTCTCCAGAGGTTCCCTTCTTGTTGTTGCTGCTGCTGCTCCTCTTATCTCAACTATTTAGCATGATTACAATCAGATGCTGACTTGAACCCATTGCCAAAGCTGTCCCAAAAGTGCTTTTTCAAGAGGCAACTGGACTTTTTTGTTTTCTTTGAAAATGTTTCACTTCTCATCCAAGAAGCTTCTTCAGTTCTGACTGGATGGTGGGGAATGGAAGGATTTATATTCCTTGCAGACAGCTAGTAATTTGCATCCTTTTAGAGAGTCATTGAGGCCACTTGGAGGTTTATCTGTGTCTTCAGGGTCACCTGAGTAGTGCAAGTGAGTGTGGAGCCTTCTTGGAACTGCTGAAAAGACTGTGTTGTAAACTGGAGATAGATGATGTTGAATCTCTACCTCTCTATTGAGAGAGAACTATTCAATTTTGACATAGATGGCCTCTTTGATCCCACTTTCAGACCAGCGGTCCTCTCTGTCCAAAATGTGGACTTTGCTGTCTTCAAAAGAGTGGCCTTTGTTTTTTAAATGCAGATGATGTCAGGTTTCGATGTCGTCTCAAATAAAATAAATTGCATTTCCAAACAAATAGTCTTTGAAGAAATCCTTCATTTTATTAATCATGACAACCTGTCCCCGATTGTGGCGTAGCCAACACTGACTTCCTGACTCCAAAACCTTCCCTTTCCATTCCCCAATTCTCTGCATCTCATTGACCCTCTTCCCAAATCACTCTCCCCATATCTACTACTTCAGCTCCCAGGAATGTCCCCCCTCCCATCTCATCTCCTAGGGTATATTATCTTCAGGGAAAATAAGTAGGTGAGAAGTCAAGCATCCTCTTGCCAGCTGCCCCCTCTTCTCCTTCTTATGTCAGCACTAAAGTAAATGCAGGTTGAAGTGCTGACAGATGGACTGCTGAATCTTGTCCTGATGGGTTTGTTCTCCTATGTTGTGCCATGTGTTTATGAAGTGGTTGTTTTGTTTCCTCAATGTACAAATCTGCAAAAGCTACTACCACCACCAAGACTGACCCCAATAAAATCTGCTGATTCACCTTGGCTTCCACACTCCATTTCTTCTCCATTAGTGGTAGCCTTACTACTTTTCTGCCCAACCAGCTGACCACCTTTAGAATTCTACCTAAGTAGTCCTTGAAAAAGTTGTCTACATAGGAAGCTGGTGCAACTAGCTCAGCATGTCTAATTTGAAGGACCTCCTCAGCAAGACAAATATTATATGGCTCACCTCAGCAGTCAGACATCCTAAATAGCTGTATAACAGGCATAATGAAGTAGTTGCTCTGGGTAGTGGTTTGAGAAGGCACTGAGTGAGGGCTTGGCCTCAATTGACACACCAACCTTGATTTTTGCTTAAGCAATTGCTTAATTCTCCCTAATAGAAGGGTCAAGCTTGGACATCAATGAGCTCCTATTTCTGAAAGGTTTATTTTTATCATACCAGCAAGCACATGTCTCTGACTATCTTCTTCATATTAATCATTGTTACATCACCTTAAATGACTTATATATGTATGTATGTATGTATGTATGTATGTATGTGTTTGTGTGTATACATATACATACACATACACACACACATATGTACACACACACATGCACATAGATTTTTATCACATTTTTCCACTGAAAAGACTTTTTAGCCTTCTTAGCAATTTATTTCACACATTTTCACATTGACCATATTCATTTCTCTCTTAGGTTTGATTAAGCTTTTTTCACCTTTTTCAGATTTATTTTTAAGAAGGTCATTTTCCTCCATGCTTATTAAGAAGAGCATATGAGATAAATTAGTCTATGAATCTAATTGCAAAAATTAATTTCACAGTGTGGGAGGTAATGCTTTTATGGATAGCATTAGATTAATTTCTCTTCTTTTAACCATTGATATAGCTGATCACTAGCTTTTTGTTCCTTTTCTGCTCTCTGAAATGTTTCTTACTCTATTTTTCCATTCATCCTGTCCTCCAGAGGTGGTCCTGGAACCACATGAAGTTCTCAAAATCATGTGTGCATGAGCCCATAGTTCTCTCAAGGATTTCTAAAATATGATAATATACTTTCTCCTATTTTGTTTAAGAAATATATGGAAACTGGTATAAGCTCTAAAATAAGCATCAATTGTGGAAGACGTGACAAATGCTCATTTTTTTTAAAAAAAGTCCTAAAATCCTAGTTCTGTTCACAGAGTAGAATGTGGCCCACCCATTTTGCCCCCCTCCCTACTTTGCATCATCACCCTATCCATTGTACCCCTCCCCAAAACAAGTACAACCTTCAACCATTAAAGTATTGCTAATTCTTTCTGGTTTTCTTTCTAGGACTGACACTATTTTGCTTTCCCAGTGCTGTGACAATCTCCTCCTCTTTTTATTTTTGCACAATCGTACCCCAGGACATTGCAGAGAAAAAAATTGTCTTCCTGTAAAGGGCTTCTCCCTCCCCCTCAGAATGTTTCACTAGCATCTCTCTGTAGAACCATTTATTTTATAACATCTGCAGGAGCCAAAGAATGAGAGAAGGAAACAGAGGAAGAAGGGGTTACATGAGAATACATTGGGGAATCACAAATTCAGTAGCCCTTTTTATTTTTTTCCCTGACCTTTCTTTTTTGCCTCTTTTTAAAAATTCTATTTTCAAAATGAAATGGAAGATCTATTATGAAAAGTGCAAGTCAGATCCAAAATTGCTCCTCTAATAGACAGCATCTTGCCAGGGCACTGTTACCTGCTACCTTTGGAGGGTAGCTTAGCTTCCTGGCTATCAATTATCCTTGAATCTATGTTCAAAGGACACACTAAGATTAAAGGGAGGAACTCAGAAAATCTGAAGGGGGGCAGTTGATCCTTTTGTTGTGAAGTGAGTTTTCTAATAGTCCTCAATGGCACAGTAATCAACCATATGTGGTGGAGAAAAACAGGAAAATAGAATACAGTTCTTTGTTTTACAAGTGTTAGGTGCTTTCCCTGTGATGCTGAAATCCTATTACACCCTTGAAGTTCACATTGTTTCTTTATTAAACCTTATGCCAGTATTATTTTTATCACTGCGGTCTTGCTGACCAAGAAACAGATTCAGCTTCAAAGAAGCATTTTTTTTTCCTTCACTGCTGCAAGGAATCAGGAGGAAAGTGTATTTAACCCTTTCTTCCATTTCTCATACGTTACCCGTTTGCTCCTGTGAGATAAACAAGCTTAATTTTAAATATGGGAATAGACTCCCACACGAGTTAAGAGCATTACTTGTAAATCAGTGAAGGGTTTCAAAAGAGGTGAAATGGTGAAAGCGGTATCAGTGGAATGTAAGCTCTACCTATTTTAAATGTGAATTGTGATATTCCACACAGATACAAAATGAGAAGGGCTTGCATTGAAATCATGCAATTCTGCTTTCATCAGTTTGAAAAAAACAAAACAAAACATCTGAAGCAGCAGATGCTTATGACACAAAGTCATCAGTCTCCGGTAACAAGGCTAGTCCCATGATTTTTGAAGCCCTTGGACAATAATTGTTGGTAAATCCCTTTGATTTGTATGCACAAGAAAAGATTGAGTCCTTAAATTTAAGAATTTAATGAATACTAGCGTTTAAGTTTGGCACTCCTGCTTCAATAAGATTAAAGGTTTCAGCTAACTCTTTCACCCCAAACCTTTTCAGTTCTGGAGTTTGATGGTTCTTTTTCCAGACCCTGCCAGTCAAAATTCCTTGGCTGATGGGATTTGCAGTAGGCCAGCACAAGTGAGGTGGGACAATCCACAGGCAGAGTTATGTTTAAAATCCCTGCATGCATCACCCCAAGTAACACTCTTAGCCTATATTTCAATACCTGAAAAATCCCTCTTTTGAAAAATAGGTCCTTGCAGACATTTTTATCCAAAATATGCCAGTCTTTATGCCAATAGTTTTTACACTCTGACAATGTTAGCAGAGACTAATAAAAGCTAAGTGGATAATATATTTTAAATTCCGGAGATCACAATGTCTGTTTCTTCTCTCTCTCTCTCTCTCTCTCTCTCTCTCTCTGTGTGTGTGTGTGTGTGTGTGTGTGTGTGTGTGTGTGTGTGTGTGTTCTACAGCCCTGGTTCTGTGAAATGTAGAACAACTCAGTTTACGTAGGTAAAACCTGGCTAGAAAGAATATGCACATAAAAGCTACGAAAAAGAAAAAGACACACACACACACACACACACACACACACACACACACACATATATATATATATATATATATATATATATATATATATAAGATTGAGAGTATCTTGGCGACGTTTCGATGAGGTCCCACTCATCATCTTCAGGCTGGTGTCTTCGGCTTCGTGTTTGTGCGAGGAAAGCGTGATCGGAGCTGCCGTCTCTCTATAAATACTGGTGGGGAGGTGTGGGGTGCTGGCTTTGTTGCTGTGAGCGGGTTGTTTGTTTGTGTTGTTACATCTTGATTAGTTGATGGAGTTGATGTTTGCAGATTAGTCAGCTGTTTCGTAACATCCTGTGTGGGTGAGGTCCTTTCGTCGCACAAACACGAAGCTGAAAATATATATATCCTGTTTCCCTGAAAATAAGCCCCCCCCCCCAAAAAAAATATTTAAACGCATACACAGCCGGTCCCCGCCATTTCCTCTAGTTAGGGTTAGGAAGACATAGTTGGAAATCAGGTAAGATAGCAAGAGGAGCCCCGTCTTACTCCACCCACCCCAAAATAATAAGACCTCCTTGAAAATAAGTCCAAGCGCTTATTTCGGGGTTCAAAAAATATAAAACAGGATCTTATTTTCGGGAAAACACTGTGTGTGTGTGTGTGTGTGTGTGTGTGTGTGTGTGTGTTTATAAATTTGGTTTGGCAAATAACCTCCTCAATATTTGTTTTAACAATGAAATTGGCACTTGCTGCTTCGGCTTCTACTTTAATCTTATGTAAATTTACCCTATGTAAATTTCCTCTCCCTTTGAAAGGATTGAACCAATCCTTACTCACAACAAATTCTTCATCACAATCACCTTCACTGGCTGCACACACAGCTTTTAAATCCTTGAAAAGTCTTTGAGCCTTTCCTTGCAATTAAGTAAGACTAACAGGCATATTATGCTGATTTTGATCATCTAACCAAATTATCAATAGTCTTTCCATTTCAATGATTAAACTACTGTGTTGCTTAGTAATAATTGTAGCTTTCACCAGGACAGGGCCTTTCACATGCTCCATTATTCTCACTTTACCCTCTGAAATTGTTCCAATCGTTATTGACTGTAGCCACACACTTTTGCAATAAAAGATGGTGTTTTACCTCTTTTGATAGCTTTTTTATTTCCACTTTAATTCCAATTGTCATTGTTTTCATTTTCTTTGATGCATCATTAGCACTTGCATTGGACTGACACTTCAGAGGTATAGTTACAGGAGAAAATAAGAGAAAAATGTAAGCCAAATGCAAAGTTACAGACTCAACACAATGTTAATGGCAATGGGATCTGATTTAAAATGGTGGATGACGTTCTCCATCCTCAAGCTGACTAATTGCTAAAGCCTTTTCATGAGTTTCACAAAATAATATATGTATTTGTTATTATAAATCATTGTATAGCTCAGTTTTTTAATATAATATGCTTTGTGGCAGATTGTAAGTATGAGTTATCTGTAAATCGGATGTTCATAATCCAGGGACTGCCTGTATGTATCTCCAAGTTCGCATTCATCTTGACCAGCTGTCCTCTAGCTACAATTCTCCTCATGATTCTTTACAATTCTCTGTACGGAAAGCGGTATGATATCTTTCTCTGCTCCTTTTAGCCCAGTCAATACAACAGATTTGATAGCTGTTCAAAAGAATTATAATTGTTGAAATTTAATTTTGCATTGTGGTGTACCTTGATAATGATTATTACATTTAAATCATTTTGTGAATAATGGCTAGAATTATGCAAGCAGCTGTCCACTTGGACAACTTGTTCTTCTTTCTTTTAACCATCTTCCTGGACCATAAAGTCTGTGCTTGGAGGACCTTTTGAAACAGATTTTGAAGATATAGGAAAAGTTAAACTTGCTATTGTGTTGTGGATATATGGGCTTTTGAAGCCCAGATCTTTCAATCAGAATAGAGCTGGAAGGGACATTGGAGGTCTTCTAGTCCAAACCCAGTGGTGGGTTGCCCCCAGTTCGCATCAGTTCTATAGAACCAGTAGTAAAACCAGTGGGAGGCTCCACCCACCTACCCCATCACAAAAACACTTCTGTGCATGCGCAGAAGAGCATGCATGTGCCCCCACTGCGAACCAGTAATAAAGGTAAGTAGAACCCACCCCTGTCCAAACCCCTGCTCAAGCAGGAGACCCTATACCAGTAGTGGGTTGCCCCCGGTACAGATCGGTTCACAAGAACTTGTAGTAAAACCAGCAGGAGGTCCCGCCCACCGCCCTGGATGTCATCATTGGTGATCTGTGCATGCGTAAAAGCAAGGCGTGCACGCTTGCTTTGCTCATGCACGTGAGCAATCTTGTTGCGAATCGGTAGTAAAGGAAAGTAGAACCCACCCCTGCCCTATACCGTTTCAGACAAGTGACTGTCCAGTCTCTTCTTAAAAACTTCCAGTGATGAAGCACCTACAACTTCCAATGGTAAGCTGTTCCACTGGTTAATTGTCCTCACTGTTAGGAAGTTTCTCCTTAATTCCAGGTTGTTTCTCCTTGATTAGTTTCCATACATTGTTTCTTGTCCTTCCCTCTGGTGCGTTGGAAATTAAGCTGACCTTTTTGTGGCAGCCTCTCAAATACTGGAATACTGCTATTATGTCCCCCCTAGTCCTTCTTTTCTCTAGACTAGCCAAACCCAAATCCTGCAAACATTTTTCATATGTTTTTGCCTCCAGGTCTTTAAATTAATCATTTTAGTTGCTCTTCTCTGCACTTTTTCTAAAGTCTTAGCATCTTTTTTTATAATGTGGTGACCAAAATTGGATGTATGTATTCCAGGTATGGCTTTGTAAAGTGGTACTAATACTACACATGATCTGGTAACATATAAAGAGCAAAAAGCAAGGTAAACTCTGTATTCCTTATTTAGAAATACATTGAAATTTAGCATTTTTAACTTTATTTGCAATGTGTTCAAAGTAAATGCAGTACATTATGAAATATACATAGAAATTAACTGGTATGAATTCTTATTATCTAGTCATACAAAGTATAAGGCATGCTACATTTGCACTTTTCACCAACAAAGGAATTCAAAAAGAATTTCTTTGTTGGTGAAGAGTGTGTTTTTACTGCCCAGAAATATGATGTCAACCAATCATACCAGTGCCTTATTTTTGAAACTACAATGCAACCTAAGTGGGGAATGACCAGTTTTCCTTGGCAGAAGGGCCTGATCCAGTGGTGGAATTCATTTTTTTTTACTACTGGTTCTGTGGGCGTGGCTTGGTGGGTGTGGTGTGGCTTGGTGGGCATGGCTTGGTGGGCATGGCAGGGGAAGGATACTGCAAAATCGCCATTCCCTCCCTATTCCTGGGGGAAGGATATTGCAAAATCCCCATTCCCATCCCACTCTAGGGCCAGCCAGTGGTGGTATTTGCCGGTTCTCTGAACTACTCAAAATTTCCGCTACTGGTTCTCCAGAACCTGTCAGAACCTGGTGAATAGCACCCCTGGCCTGATCATGTCATAGACTTTTTGCTGCATAAGTTCCACAATGGGACGTACTGTATACTGAAAGCACTGCTGATTCCATTAACAAATACAGTTCAGGGTGTCCTTTCCTAGCAATAGCAACATCATTCCCATTTTCAGGCTCACTTGGCAGGCTCTTCTTCAGCATAATTCACCCTAAATAATTGGAGCAGAAATATAGCCCTGCAGCACTCTCCAGGGTGAACCAGAAAAGCAACAGCAAAGAGGGGCAAAGATTTGATTGCTCCCATTTGGATAACACTTGCTGCTGTCCATCAACAGTTAATATAGCAGCAGCACCTAAGACTTTCTACAGGCAAAGTCTTAATTGCTAAAAAGGAGTTCTAATTTCCTGTGCATAAGAAGACACAACCATGCTCTCTTTCCCAGATTCTTTTGCTGCCATGTTTCTTAATCTAATTGTAAGAAGGATTTATCCAAGCTTTGGTTTACATGTATTATCAACTTAATTTTAAAAAACAATTTCATCAGATCTAGTGATAGTTTCTGAATCTCTAATAACATTATCAATAATAATAGCAGCAGCCAGCCTCTTCGTTGTATTAAAAATAGTGGAGTTCTAAAGGGTGGTATAGTATTTCGATTTCCAAATACTTAAACAATGTTAATAAGGAACTACAACAAGGTAATGCTTTGAGAAGAGGGTTACAGTGTATTTTTCTCTCCAAAGTTCCCCTTGCCCACAATTGTAAAATGTTATCCCTAAGAACGACAGTATTACCAGAATCCTTGATGGGAAAGCAAGACAACCAGGGATTTGGTGAAACCAGGCCCACGGTCTTCAAGGATCATCAAAGGATCTGCAATAGAACAACACACTAGCTTCAAGGGATAGACCATTAGCTAGAATCTGGCACTCTCCTCTTCGGTTTAAATAATTTTCTGGTACTCAGTTAAAAATCTGTCCTTACTAGTTATCAGCTACCTATTTAGAGAACCATCAGCTATAAAACTGATTGTTCGCTATGGACCAATAAAAATAAAATTGTACTCAATTCTGTCTTCAAGTTACCTGAAATTGTTAATTTTTCTGCCATCAATGCAAAAGAAAAAAAAAAGAGAGGGGGGGAACCCTTTTTTTCTAGAGGAGCAAACTGAGAAATTCAATGAAGAGAGAAGAGATCCTAGGAAAGAATATGTCAAACGTACTTGATTTCTTTGCAATAAGCGTCCATATGGTTGACTTTAGAAAATTTAAATATGAAGTTTCTGAAGCAAAGTGCTTATTCGGAAAGATATCCACCTGTCCCCACTCCCCAAAGGCCATTTAGATAAGTGCCATGACTTAACCCTTCACCTTTCTGTTTCTGCTTCCTCTTTCCTTGGTCTTCTGTTGTGGTGTGCCGTAGAAATGCTGTTTAATGCACCATTTCAAGCTGAAAAATTGACCTGCGCCAGAGCATCCGACAGCACAGTCATTCTTGGGGTGTCAAGACAAGAGCAATTCTTCTCAGCAGAGTATCTTACTTTAGCAACATCTAACTGCTTGGCAAGGTTGAAGAAGTAGAAGAAGGGGAAAGACAACAGATAAGGTAGATGGATGGGATCAGACAGATTACAAGAATGTCTTTTGAAGAGGTAAAGGTTATTACTGAAGATAGTTTGAGATAGTTGCATTTGTTTGTGCATTCACCAGGAGTCAAGTCTAACTCGGTGGCACCTATCTAACTAAATGATTACAGCCATTTTTATTCTGAAACTGGAGAAAAAGAGGGAAAATGACAAAATTGCAACTGGTTTGAGAGAAGGAGAAAACAAGTATGCTGGGATCTCATTGCACTGTTCTGAATTTATTTACTTAATGAAATATAACTTCATGTATGTTTCTTCTTAATATGTTCAGACGTTTTCATTTTAGGTGGTACCAGAAACAAAAGGATTAAATGGAAAGTTGACTTTTATTCCAATAGTGTTTTCATATCTTTTAGGTATGTATGTATTGCTGTCAGTCTTACCAAGTAGACCAGACAAGAAACATGACCATATAAGGTAATTCTAAAAAAAAAAAAAAAAAGTTTCTCCTGTGCAGTTGTATCTGACTCTAGCGGGTAGTGCTCATTTGGACTCAGTGTTGTCCAAAGTCACTTCCATGGGCATTTGTCAAGGCATATGGAACACTGTTACCTTCCCACCAAATGGTACCTATCTATCTATTTGCGTTTTCATGCTTTTGAACTCCTTGTTTGGCAGGAAGCTAATTTTATTGTATTGCAAAGCTATATTGACAGAATCTTTTAAGTCTGAAATTATATTCATATATTCAGACTTTCCCTCTGTTTCCTTTATAGCCCAAGAAATTAAAGAGGTCCCTTTTGAGCTTCTTGCCCCACACACTATCCAATTGCAGCACATGCGGTCTCTTATTGGACTGTTCCCTAGGCAGCATCTCTTTCTTTTGTCTCCAATGGTCTTATGCACAGAACCTCACAGTTGCTTTCATGAGCGTTAATCCAGACTTGGTACAGGTTCTGTTACATAGTAGAAAGCCCAGGAAGGGGGATACAGTATTTCTTTGAAAATATCTGTTTGTCGTTGTTGAGGCATTTCTGGTGTTAATGTTATTCATTGAAGGCTTCTTGTGTCCGATATCTACTATCAGTCTTTTACTGGAAAAGATGATCCTTACTTTAATGATCTTTTACCTACGGCAGACTGCTAGACTGCTGCATCAAATCCAAAATGCCACATCCACCAAAGGACAGAAAGTTTTGTTTATTAAAACATATAGTCAAAGACAAAACCTAGAGGATGGGCTGTTTGAAGCACTATCACTTCATTTCCAAATCCCAGAATAGCTTCCCATCTTTTTTCCAAAGCCATTATCTCCCCACCAGTAGAAGAAGTTGGATTGGTGAAGGCTGTTCAATAAACTATCTCTGGTGGGTTAGATATTAGTTTCATAGCTACTGTTTACTTATTTTTAAGCCAACTTTGGCCAGTCTTCTATACTTTTACTTTTAAAAAGTTACAGTTTTGTCCAGAAAGCTACTAGAAGTTGAGCTGGACTTGAAAGATATTTCACTTTTTATTCCTTTAGTGTTCATTTGAATAAAAATATGAAAGTAAATTAAGTTAAAATAATTAAACTGTATCTCAACAGAACCTTCTTCGTGGTTTTTCAAAACTTCCATCCATACTATTTACACAGAGAAGACAGATCTGCCTCCCAGTTTCTTAATAAGAATTCCACTTCTCAAAAAGAAGTGGATTCTCCATCCAGCTCACTGATTTACCTCCCCCAAAAGCCCTTGCCAATTCTTTACCTACTACTACTACTGGTAAATAAATAGATAAACAAAGAAACAATTTGAAAGAATAACTGCAACAAGCAACTTGTTCATTTTAGTATTTTTTTCACTTGGAGGTGTGGGATATCAAGATTTTTTAAATTGAGGTTGGAAGTTACCCTAGAGACAAAAATTTTTGGAGAGCTTCCATGAACATAGTTGACCTGTATTCCAAAGTATAGCCCCACAAGATTGATATGTATTCTTTCTACCTCCACCATTTTTTTCTGTACAAAAAAAGGACAGCTTTTGCATTTGGGTTCTAAAGCAATTTTCATCATTTTCATATTCTAGAGCATTGTAAGAGGAAAAAGTGAGAAACATAGTTTGCTTTACCTCTCAATGTACTGTATGCCTAAACTAAATTTATTCTCAGGAGATAAAATAATTCTTTAACATCATTTATATACAATCTTTTTCCTCACTGTTTTCATAGATAACAGAGCAGTATACAATTGGCATGATTAAACCAAATTATGCAACAGAAATAATCACATTAAACCTTGGAAATAGAACATTTTAGAGCAGCTAAAACAAATGCAGCAGAATATGTCACACAGCAAACCTCAAATGCAGTATTTTGAAAAATGTGGTCAGGTCCTCAAAATATTGGTTGGGGGGAAATCTTATTTGTTCTACTTCCATGGAAAGTATGTTCTGGATGGCACCAGATGGAAGGTTTTCAATTGTATTCACCTTGATTTCTTTGTGGAGATTTGTGCAAAACATTAGTAATTATGAAGGGCCAGTTTAAACTGGAAGTTACCTGCAGACCTTAGTTGATTAGCATTGCAAAAAAAGAGGTGGGGAAAATTGCAATTATCATTAATGGGAAGAATAGCAATAATCAAGATGAACATATTACCTAGACCAGTGGTCACCAACTGGTGGTCCGTGGACCACTGGTGGTCCACAAGAAAATTTTGGTGGTCCTCTGAAAAATTATTTGCATTTTTTATATTGCACTAAATCAGGGGTCCTCAAACTAGGGCCTCTGGGCCGGATATATGCAATGAATATTTGTGTTGTTGCAGAGACTCTCCCCCCTTTGGGGTCTTTTTGTGCAGGTTGGAGGGGGGCAGAAATTCCAACTCAGGGTCTGCTTCAACTTCCTGGTCTGGGGCTTTGGGCAAAGGCTGGAGGGAAGTGCTGCTGGTGGCGAAGAGCCGTAGGGCCTTGTTCCAGTGGGACTGCATCATGGCCTGGAACTGGCTTTGCACTCCCGCAGGTCTTCCCTCTGCTTGGAAAGCCTATGCTCGTAGTCCTCAGTGAGGTGCTTCTGCTGAGCCTACTTCTCGGCCAGATCCAATTTGAACTGAACCAGCTGTTTTGCCGACTCTTTCTCGTAAAGGCTGCTTAGGTCCAGCAACTGCTTCCTGTTGGGGCCCTAAGGAGCCTGGGCAGGCAGGTGAGGAGTGGCTGGGAGGGGAGGGGCGAGTAGAGGCTGGTGAGGTGCCCCTCGACACGAATGACATCGATTTGGCCATGCCCACTCAGTCACATGACCACCAAGCCACGCCCACCCAGCCAGTCATTAGGCAGATCATATTAGTGGTCCGCGAGACTTAAAATTATTAATTTGGTGGTCCCTGAGGTCCAAAAGGTTGGTGACCCCTGACCTAGACTGTTGTTTTTATTTCAAACAATACCAATAAAACTGGAAAAGAAATACTTTGAAAATTTGAACAGAATGATATTGAAATTTATATGGCAGGGAAAAAAGCCAAGAATTAATATGAAAATGTTACAAGATGCAAGACTAAGAGGAGGATTTGGCCTACCAAACTGGGAATTATACTACCAAGCAGCAGCATTATCTGAATGGATAATGATGAATGGATTGTATTAAGAAATACGAGATTACTAACTTTGAAGAAGCACTATTTACAATTGGATTGGCAT
Source organism: Arizona elegans (assembly GCA_022577455.1). NCBI lineage: Eukaryota > Metazoa > Chordata > Lepidosauria > Squamata > Colubridae > Arizona > Arizona elegans. The sequence goes on along the minus strand of JAKOOJ010000001.1, from coordinate 145,937,137 downwards.
GCTTTTTTATGGTATGGGAAAAATAAGATGCATAGTTATTTTCAAAGGCATTATGGAGTGGGGAAAGGGGAGAGGAAGTAGAAAAGGGAAGGAGAGGAGGAATGAGGAAAGTAGGAAGAGATAGAAGAAGGAAGAGAAGGGAAGAGGAAGAGGAAAGGTTATGGGAAAATAAAGGAGAGGAAATGGTAAAAGAGCAGTCCTGAACAATTAACAAATGAAAGTAAAAAGATAAGATTAATGAATAATGAGTAATGATGGATAAGAGACTGTACATTTAAATATGTTGATGAAAAATAAAAATAAAAAACTTTTTTTAAAAAATCATTTCCATCTCTGGACATAAATATGAAACATTTGCCAAGCATTTTAATTTTGAACACATGACCATGGAGATGCTGCAACATTCATACGTGTGAAAAACAGTCACAAGTCACTTTTTTTCAGTGCCCTTGTAACTTTGAACGGTCATTAAATGAACTGTTATAAGTCGAGAACTTCCTGTATTCGGGTACCCATTTATCACACGAATCAGTTGGAAGGATGTGATGTCACAATGGATCTTGCCTTGCTAAAGTTGAGCTGTTGCTGTCTTTGACTGGATGGAATAATGGTGGGGCTTTTCTTCCACAGTAAAGTCTTTTACAGATCACATATGTTTTCTTCGAGGCACATTTAGTTACTATGAATGTTACTTCATGAATTTCTTTTTAGTAGTGCTGCTCACTCTCAGCTCCATTTAAGCGATGTATTTCCAATCATGGCAGGTAATGCACCTCATCATGCTCCATCTGCCAAGAAATCTAAGGCCTGGCCAACTTTCTGGTATAGGGTTGCCAGGTCTGCTTCCAAAAAAATAGTGGACAAGCGGGGGGGCGGGGGGGCGGAGGGGGGGTTGGTTAAGTAGTAAAAAAAAAAATTACAATTAAATTATATATGTTCTTACAAACATTTTTTTTTAACACGCCATTTTAGGTCAGTCAACACAAGCTACAATACATTTTAAAAATGTGAACTGTACATAATTTTATAATATATTTTTATTTTAATCTTATCATTAATTTTTTTGGAGTTCAATGCGAGTTCAATGGATATTCGATCTTTGTCTCATTCTAATTTATGAAAAAAAAAGACAAAATGCGATTCTCCTATCCTTATTCCCTTAGACTGTACAGCTTTAGATTACGTACCATTTCATCATAAAGCTTTTGAATAAAAAAATGTCCACTATTTTGTGAAAAAAAATAGTGAACATAATGTGAAAAAAGCAGACTGTCCGCTCAAATAGTGGATACCTGGCAACCATTAAAAATAATCTGGTGTCAAATGGATGATCCTTTCACTGAGCATCTGGGGCAGGTAGTTCTTCCATGCCAGAAGTGAAAGGGTGAGAGAGACAGGATATGGTCTACTAAGATGTCTTCTAATGCATCATTTTCACTTTCACCAGAGAGTGAGATATTCACCACACTGCTGCTCAAGAGAGCCTCTTGATCACACTGGAAGAACAAAATCAGTCAGAAATCTCAATGTTTTCCCTTGAGTCTTCTAAAGAGATCTGCTGAGTGTTCCTTGCTGGTAAAATTTCCTGCTCTTCCCGTTCCATTCTGGCTGAGGTACCAATGCTGATCTCTGTCCTTTTATCTCTTACTCACAAGTTGTCTTTTTGTTTCTTCCTGACCTTAAAGCCTTGCATCTTACCTCTGTTTATCTTCTTAAACTGGGTGTTATTCCTAAGTAACTTTGAGTCTCTGCCTCAATTCAAGGCCTTTGTTGATGCTTCTAAGATATTGATTTCCTTCTATTTTTCTTAGTCATGGCTTCTGTTTTTTTCCATGGTGCAACTGTAAGTGCCAGTAGATTACTTTGCATTCGCAATGTCTGTCTGTCTGTCTTCCAAACTCTTAAATTATTCCCTTTCCCTTTCCTCCCATAGAGTGATCTCCACTTGTGATTTTCTTATGTGGACTCTCTGTTGTCTTTTTAAAAGCTGCTTATCTTATCATGTCTTCATATACCCTGATAGGTCATCTTATAGAGGAGATGGGTGGCCCTAAAATGCAACAAAGAAATAAAAATAAAGAAATAATACTTTCACTTGCCTTCAGATCCAAGGATCCTGTTTCCAAATCCTTTCAATTAGTGATCTATGCAACAAAGGTTTTAACATCAAAGCTACTGATAACGTATCTGTGCTGCTAACACTACCTCATAAGGGTAGGTATCAGTGATGGGTTGCTCCCAGTTCGGTCCGGTTCTATAGAAGTGGTAGTAAAATCAGCGGGAGGCTCCGCCCACCGGCCACAACATCATCATGGGTGATCTGTGCATGTGCAGAAGCGTGCATGCTCCCGCTGCGAACCAGTAGTAAAGGTAAGTGGAACCCACCCCTGGTAGGTATGACATATTATTACCAATGACAGAAAACTGGCATGAGTAAATGTAATCCAGCATTAACTGATTTTGTCGATGGTCATGGAAAAGTCTAATTTTATTAGAAATCTTTCTTAGCAATTTGAAAGATAACATTTCTGGACATTCATCTCTTTAAAAATGTGATTAAAGTTACTCTTCTGAAATAATCTTGAGAACAAACAGTATTTAAAGGTACTAAAAACTTGCAAACGATTTCTATTTAAGGAATTAATAATGTTCCTTAATGTTCATTTTCTTTTTCAGTGGATTTATGAAGTAACAGCTATGTTCCAGAGAACTGAGAAGTTATGTTAAGAATTTCACATATTATGCTGGTGTATCTCATTATTTGTCCTACATAGGCTAATATATTTCACTTTATCCTTTTTTTAAAAAAAAAATGAAGTTCTATTATTAATGTCACTCCTATAGGAGCTTAGTAATTTACTATATGTAATGCTGGATTATTTGAAAATTCTGTGCCATTAAATGCAAACGTTACATCAGATATTAGTCACATTTCTAGAACATCTATTGCATCTCTCCGTTAACTATCTATTTATAGGTGATACAATTTCCCCTTCAATAACTTATTCTTCACATCTTGTAGCTGAAACTTTTATATTATTAATATTTAGATTTCTATTCCATCTTTGTTTTGTTTAACTCAAAGTGGTGTACATTATGTCCCCTCTTTCTATTTTCTCCACAATAATAACTTTGTAAGGTGGTTTGTCCTGAGAGAGGAGTATCCCAAAGTTATCCAGTAGGCTTCTGTGCTTGACGACTAGAAGTCATGATCTCCTGGTTTCTAGTCCAGCACCTTAACTACTACATCAAACTGGCTCTCATATTCTTGATCTGAATATATGTCCTTTGATTCAAGGCCCAAAAAATATAACAGCTACATAAGGCTACTATAGCCTAATTTGGTAAAAATTGTTATTCTTTTTATTGAATATTTTGCCAAATAGAAGAAAGGAGTTTCATTTCAGCACCTACGTACTTTTTCAAATTCAGATCCATTTTGTGCTACCTCCAAATTATTTTATATATTCTTTAAAAAGTGATATAAAGGCCTGTGTGTGTGTGTGTGTGAGAGAGAGAGAGAGAGAAAGAGAGAGAGAGAGAGAGAGAGAGGGAGGGAGGGAGGGAGGGAGAGAGAGAGAGCACTTTTTCCCTAACAGGGAGTATATGCTTTTTGGTACTTTTGGTACTTTCAGACATATGTGCAATTTCCTTTAAATATACATTATTAATATCTTATTTTTTTTAAAAAATGGGAGTGAGGGCAAAACTAGTAAAAACACTATTATTGCATTCTGTTTTGCCTTTCCATTTGGGAAATATAAATTATTAACATCTTTAATAACATAAATATTCTCAAGTATTTGCAAAGGATTCTATCATTAATAACTATTCCTCCTCCTCTTTCCCTTGAGAGACAAGTTACACTCATTTGTGGAGATGTAACTCTCTTTAAAATAGCGTTGTATATAAGTTTAAACTGTTAACAGTGTGTTCTATTCCTTCTACTAGCAAGGCTTAATAAATAAAAGATCTGTTTTGCTTTAATGCCATGGCAATCCAGTGCAGGTGGGAGTGTTTCTCAGTTATTTCTAACTGCTCTGGAGTCTTCTATTCAAACCAATGTTAGGGAAGTAAAAGAACATGACAAGTTTAATTTAGAATAAAATACACCATTTACCAGTATGAATTCAAAGTTGCCATGGATTACAGTGATGCAATAGAAGGATTGGTTAAATGATTTATGTCTAATATGCTATATTAGGCCAACAGAACTACTGTATGGGATTTGTGGCACAGTGATTAGAATGTAGTTTTGTAGCCTAACTCTGCCAACTGCCAGCAGTTTGATCCTGACCAGCTCAAGGTTCACTCAGCCTCCCATCCTTTCGAGGTTGGTAAAATGAGGACCCAGATTATTGGGGGCAATATGCTGACATTGTAAATTGCTTAGAGAGGACTATAAAACAGTATATAAGTCTAAGTGCTATTTCTATTGTATTGAATTCATGACTTTGAGTTATAGAATAATGCAGGTATCTATTTTTTGCCAATCCATTCTTATGCAGATCACCCCCCAACTCCTAAAAAGCTATCCCTGTTGACTGTGGAATGCTTAGATGTACTGTATGCTAGTGGTATCAACAACTTTAAAGTCAGTATTCAAAATATTTGCATTTATTTCACTTACTTTGTCTGCCCAATCCCAAAAGGCGTTAGCTGGCTAATGATCTCATAAAAATAATACATCCGTAAAAGAGAAGAAAACCAAATGTATAAAACCAAATCAGGACAACATTAACAATAATAATAGCAGTGTAACCATCATGTGCTCAAAAACTCATTGCCAATCAAATCATCCCCTTCTTTTGTGCTAGAGGAAATAAATGGGACTTAACAGCTTTCCTAAAATTCAGGTGGGATAGGGCTGACCACTCTTCCATGGGAAGTAGAGAATAGGGATACCTATTAAGGAAGCTCATTCCAAAGATTTTATCACAAGAAATGGATCTCTTTCTAACAACAGTAGCTACATTAAACTTAGTATCAATCAACACAAACTAAACTATCAATGGTAGTGTTTGCAGGATGTTACTTAAAATACTCTCCATATTGGGGAAGTAGTATATGGCAACAGATCGAAACAGATGGGTTTTAAAAGGGTGGGGGCATAAACTTTAAAACAAATATCCAGCAGATTTAATCTGAAATGTGCATCTCTCTTTTGTTTTGCTAGTTTGACACTTGTTATACTTACGGTACTAGATGCATCTTTTCAATGTAAATTGAATACATTTTTCTATACAAGTCACTAGCTGTTACACAAAACTCCCTGCACTTATTTAGGACTGATTTGGACAAATGATTCCTCACTAACGAAGCAGGAGATCAGATTTCCATTTTTGCATTAAAGACACTACTCTGTGCTGACATACCAAAAGTTAGCTTTTTTTTCAGTGAATATAACTGGATTTACCTCTGAGGAAATGCTCATAGGATTACTACTTTCAAAAGTAAAGGGAAATTCTGTGCAATTTCCGATTCTGATAAAAATTAACCGAACAAGATTTTTGGGTGATAAACTATATTATAGAACTGTATAATGTATAATATAAATGTATTTAATGTCTGATCCTTAAATCTAAATTACTTGTTCCTCCCAAATCTGCACAGTGGGCAGCTTTACACAGGCAGTAGATGTACATGGGAATTCAAATCCTGATACTACAGTGTTTGAGATTGTGCAGTGTTTGAAACCATAATAGGATTGCTACCACTGAATTATTTATTTTTATGTTGCTTTATATGTCTGAGCATCTCACAATTGTGACTCTGATTATAATCACCAATTTGGATAGTTTATAGAGGATGTTATGTTTTCCAAAAACATGAGACTATCAATGGCTACTAGTCAAATGGGCTGTGTATTATTTTCAGCTTGAATGAAACAAACCATTTTTGAATACAAGTTGTTGGGAACAAGCGACTACTCTTTTCTTGTTTATGGACTTTCTGTAGCCTTCTGGTTAACCAAATGGAAGGAAATACTCAATGAATAGGCTGTTGGTGTTTTGAAATTTAACCTGTGGTCGGGCAAGCAATTCTAGTCATATTTACACTGTATAAAATAGGGCTTACTGTCAGAAAAGATTGTGCAATAGATTACATCTCAAAATATTATTATTATTTATTATTATTATTATTATTTATTGAATTTCTATAACGCCCTACTCCCAAAGGACTCAGGGCGGTGAACAGCCATAAAATAAAACACATACATATACAAAATTTAAAATCGAATAAGATGAATTAAATAAATTTGGCTGAATTAATACCCGTAATTTAAAATACCCATATTTTAAAATACATTAAAAAATTTAAAATTTACACTTAAAAGGGAGAAGATTTAGGTGAGGCCAGCTTGATGAAATAAAAGAGTCTTCAGCTCGCAGCGGAAGGTGCGCAGATCCGGAATCCTCCGTATCTCTGGGGGGAGCTCATTCCAGATCGTCGGTGCCCCCACAGAGAAGGCTCTCCCACTAGGGGCCGACAGCTGACATTGTTTGGCCAACGGCACCTGGAGGAGCCCCTCTCTGTGGGAGCGTACTGGTCGGTGGGAGGCTATTGGTGGTAGCAGGCGGTCCCATAAATAACCAGGTCCTAAGCCATGGAGCGCTTTAAAGGTGGTAACCAAAACCTTGAAGTGCACCCGGAAGACTACAGGGAGCCAGTGCAGCTTGTGCAGGAGAGGTGTTACATGGGAGCTCCACACTGCTCCCATAACCACCCACACGGCCGCACTCTGCGCCAGTTGGAGCCTCTGGGTGCACCTCAAGGGGAGCCCCATGTAGAGAGCATTACAATAGTCCAGACGAGAGGTGACGAGGGCATGAGTGACTGTGCGTAACGAGTCCCGATCTAGAAAGGGACGCAACTGGCGAATCAGGCAAACCTCATGAAAAATCCTCCCGGTCATGGCCGTCAAGTGCTCTTCTAAAGACAGCCGTGAATCCAGGTGGACGCCCAAGTTACGAACCCTTTCCGTGGGGGCCAATGATTTGCCCTCAATAGCCAGCGATGGCACCAGCTGACTATATCGGGACGTCGGAAACCACAGCCACTCAGTCTTGGATGGGTTGAGCCTGAGCCCATTTCTCCCCATCCAGATCCGTACGGCCTCCAGGCACTGGGACATCACTTCAAGGGCATCGTTGGGGTGGTCCGGGGTGGAGATGTACAGCTGGGTGTCATCAGCATACAGATGGTACTTCACCCCGAAACCACAGATGATCTTGCCCAGCGGCTTTACATAAATGTTGAACAAAAGGGGTGAGAGAACCGATCCCTGCGGCACCCCACATATAAGGGGCCTCGGGGTCGATCTCTGCCCCCCTGTCAACACAGGCTGCGACCAGTCAGAGAGAAAGGAGGAGAACCACCATAAAACGGTGCCTCCCACCCCCAACCCTTCCAGCTGGTGCAGCATGATACCATGGTCGATGGTATCAAAAGCCGCTGAGAGGTCTAACAGGGCCAGGACAGAGGAACAACCTCTCTCCTGAGCCCTCTAGAGATCATCAACCAACGCGACCAATGCCGTTTCCATGCTGTACCCAGGCCTGAAGCCCGACTGGAACGGATCTAGATAGGACGCTTCATCCAGGTACTGGGGAAGCTGTTGCACAACCACACTCTCAACAACCTTCGCAACGAAGCAAAGGTTGGAGACTGGACGATAATTAGCCAATACTGCCGGGTCCAGGGAAGGCTTCTTGAGGAGGGGCCTTACCACCGCCTCTTTCAGAGTGGCGGGGAAGGCACCCTCACCCAACAAAGCATTTATAATCCCCTGGAGCCAGCCTCGCGTCACCTCCCGGGAAGCCAGCACTAACCAGGAGGGGCACGGGTCCAACAAACATGTGGTCGCGTTCAATCTACCCAGAATCCTGTCTACGTCATCTGGGGTCACAGGATCAAAATATGTTAATTGCTGAAAAGAAAATAATGGAAAAAATATTTTTCATATTTGACATCCCGAGAACAGAGCTGGGCATTAACAGCCTTTTGAAATTCTCTATAAGGATTGAGGGATTTTTTTTAATTTCTCCAAAGAAGGAGAGATTCTTGAGAAGTTTCTTAATGTCATGTTTCTCCTCTAGTGGCTTCAACCATGACTGAATAAACTTGATTCACAGGGGGGTTTCTTATGAAGTCTTCCCTTATGATTAACTGACACAAATCTGAAGATTGCTAGAATGATGATTGTACATAAAAGATATGACATTCACACCTGCTTTTACTCATCTTGTAACAAAATAACTGTCAGATCCCCCATCCTCCATGCACGAGAATTTTAAATAACTCTCTGTTGCTTTGAGATCAATTTCAAAAGCCAATTTTCTTTCACTAATGTCATTCACTTAAACTGAATGACAACTTCAAGGAAAAATGCAGACAAACCATGCCCAATATTAGTAAGCTTTTGATATTAAAACAGAAGCCCACATTCCCGCAGAGGACATGCCAAGTTATATCAAAGTTAGGATGCAACAGACCTCAAATTGAGGACCCAGTTTGTGGGGGCAATAAGCTGACTTTGTATAAATATACAAACGTATGAAGGCTATTGCTTAACGCATTGTAAGCTGCCCTGAGTCTCTGGAGAAGGGCAGCATATAAATCAAATTTAAAAAAAAAAAAATTGGAAAAGGGAAGGATTTTGAAATAGTAATCTAAGTACGTCTCTATCTTCTCAGAATGCAGACTGTGCTAACTCCTAGAGATAGATCAAAGGGTTAAAAAATATGCCTTGAGCTGGAAGCCCATTCCAGTGGGCTGATGAGGTAGGCAATCTAAAGGGACAGATTAATCTACGTGAACCAAGCAGCTTAGCTGAAACTGCAGTTCAGTATTTTAAACTTCAACTTCATCCTTTTCAGAACAAAATATACTTCCCCTCTCAACGGTAATGAACCTTGTGCCTAGCAATGTCTCTGGGGTGTGATTACTTCCCAAAACTGCTTCCTTAGTTGCATAAATAATCATTTCTTTCTTGCAAATGATAACAGTGGGAATGATGCTACGTTAAATATGATCTCAAGCAGCATGGCTTGCAAAAAAATAAACAATTTGTTAATGCTTAACTGTGCTTTAATAAAAAGCTGACTTCCTTTCAGTGGCAAGTAGTTGTTCTATTACACTAAGCTTGGTACCTAACCAGAGCAAAAAAAAAAAATCAAAAAAAAAAAAATCAGCAAATTGGCAATTTAATGGTTTTATGAAGAGAACAGACTTTCTTCCTGCTTGTTTCCCTTTCAGCAGTAAACACTGCTTGGTGATTTAAATGTCACAAATGCAGCTTGGTGGAAAAAAGGAAGCATAAGCTGCCTCAGCCAAAGATGAGCTTCCTGTTGGCAGTTTTAATGGCTTCAATATTTCTCCAAGGGAATCATAAAGCTGACTTCAACAATGATCTGGGCATTTGTTACATGGTAAGGTTCTGTCTCAGAGGTAATCTAATTATAATTTATCAGAAAGAGAGAAAAAAATACAGAGAGCCAGAATACTTTCAATTCATCACTGGGGGGGAAATTGGCCTCTTTCCTTGTATTTTATAGGTTTATAGTTAAAATAGGTGAGGCACTAAGTCCTTTTTAATTAAGCAAAAGAAGGAAGCAAGCATTGTTAAATCTTTATCTGCAGTCTTACATGAAGCGGTGCATTCAGCTATGTTACTGTCCTTTTCAATGATGTGATGCGTCCTTAAAAATGTTGCTGGGGTTTTAAGTAGATTTTTAAATGCAAGTCCAAGCAAGTTGAATAGGGGCATCTGAATGAAGGGGCTTCCCAGTTCTTAGACAACTAGTATTCCTGCTATTCACTGCGGACCTGCTTCAAAAACTCACTTTGCTTAAGACAGATGAGAAGATCATCTGACTCTGATCAAGCCAAATCTAAGGCAAACATTAGAACCACAAAGCTAGATGCAGCTGCTGCTTTATAAGTCATTTCACAAATGTTTACTGGGTGTTTATAATTTTCCTGTTAGCCAACTCTGATAAAATATACAGCCCCTTGTGCAGACAGAAGAATTTTCCAGTCCAAATTTCCAATCCAAATGAACATGGCTCTCGGATATGCACAGAATCAAATTATCCCAGGTTGTCCCTCTTCTGAAATTGCAGAAAAACTTTGCTTATTATAAAACTAGCATAGCTCTTGCTATAGTTGTCTACTAGCTGTAGACAGAGGTTGGATCAGTGTTGGGTTTCGGGTCATCAAGCAGATGCAGTTTGGAACTCCTGAAAGCCTGGGAGAATGCAGAGACACAGAAGCAGAAGATCATCTCTCTGTGTAGAAATAGATTAAAAAATTAATCAAGAAATTACTGTCATTCTTAATTTATCTTTCTATGTTGTGGGCCTGACACAGAACCATAGCAAGAGCCAAGTTGCTGGACCCTATGGTAAAATATAGGCGATTGCAGGACATATCAGAGCCAGTTTGGTCTAGTGGTTAAAGTACCAGGCTAAAAAGCAGCCATGAAAGCTAGCTGGGTGACTTTGGGCCAGTCTCCCTCTCTTTCTCTCTCCCTCTCTTCCTCCCTCTCCCTCTCCTCTCCCTCTCTCTCAACAGAAGACATTGTATATGTTTATTTCATTGTCAGCTGTATGTCCAACTAAGGACTTGGTATTTAAACCACTACATGCTAGACTTGGTTACTAGGAACCAAATATTAAACTATTCTATTTCATTTTGGAGTAAATGTAATTAGAAGCACTAGAAAGTTCATACCTGAGGTTGCCTAAATGAGAGCTTGTTTTTCGGATGAATCAGGGTCTTCTGAAAAGGTAAGACATTCATTTAAACAGAGCTTAATGTAGTGAAATAAGGTTACTTATTCTATTTTACTCTTTCATTATATTGAGTTGATATGGCCTTTTCATTTATCAGTAAAAAGCTACTACCACCATAATAGTTTGCCAATGCAAATATGTTCAGCCTTTGTCTCTAAATCCTGTCTGCTGACACTTTATGCTTACTTAGTTCTCTTAAATGGCACCAAATTGTCAGATAGCTTGATATCTTTGCTGTAAGGGAAAGGGAACACTTCCCTTTGCTGAGAAGTTGTTTGCTGAGAAGAGAAAGGAAGTGTTCGTTGAAAACTTGTGCTGAAGAATGGCACTTCATCAGGAAATATTATCAGCCCATTATAATTGAATAACATGATGGAAGATTTGGAAAATAGATATTGAGAATCATTGTCAAGTAATGAAGGAATTATGTGCACATATTGTAGTCATCAGAAGAGAAACATTAGACCAGATGGAGGGGAAGAAACAAAGGTGTGTGTGGGGGGGTGGGGAAATAAGCTTTGTTACCTACAAATGAAAGACTACATAACAGTCAGGATCACTAGGGATATACTGTAATTGACAGTTTACCCAAGTTATCCCCAATTTTTTTTAAAAAAAAACAAAACATTTGTCTTATGACATGAATGAAATTAGGGTTGCAATGCCTTAGCCTGAGTAAGGTTTATCCTAATAGAACCCAGGAATATTTATTTCTGCACAAATCCACTTTAGAGCTGAGTTGTGCTTCAGAAAGATCTCATCAGGATCGCCAGCAAAATTTTGGAAAAATATGATTCTGAACTCTGAGAAAGTAATGATGTGCAATTCTGCAGAATTTATAACTTTTTGAAATGATTATACAATGTCTACCTGGGAAGTTGATTCAAACAATTTCCATGATATGTGGCTTATCATAAATGAGGCACGGTGGTGCAGTGGTTAGAGTGCAGTACTGTAGGCTACTTCTGACTCCCGGCTGCCTACAATTTGGCAGTTCAAATCTTACCAGGCTCAAGGTTGACTCAGCCTTCCATCCTTCCAAGGTGGGTAAAATGAGGACCCAAACTGTTGGGAGCAATATGCTAACTCTGTAAACTGCTTAGAGAGGGCTGTAAAGCACTATAAAGTGGTATATAAGTTTAAGTGCTATTGCTATTATAAACTAAACATTGAGCTTTATCAAATAAAATGCAGGTTGGTTGGTTTATTATTTATGGTAATTTATATCCTGGTATGCAGTTATATGGATTACACAGTACTTAGACAAGAAATGGGACATAAAAGTTAACCATACAGATTAAACTAGTAAAATCATTTAAAGAAGGCTGCCAAATCTCAGCTACGAAAATCCAAACGATCGCTAGATAGGAGGTGGGGGGAAAGGAACTCTTTTCTGCCTTATAAATGATCAACCTGATTTTACCAAGCCAGATCTGCTAGCCCCAATCCAAAATTCAAAGCCTAATTAAAGAGAATTCCTGAACATGGAAAAGTGATTGTTCACAACTCCAAAAGATTGCATTCTGTAGCTATAAAATGATTCAGAAGGCACTCTCCAGTATCCTAGAAACTTGAATCTCTGTCAACAAGACATCTTCAAGAAGACCTCTCCAGCCAATCTTAACATCTGCACATATTTGGGCAAGACAATCTCTCAAATAGGCCCTAAACTATCTGGAGTTTTAAAAAAATCATTATTGAATTGTGTCTAGTAAGCAATAAGGAACCACTACAGATCTTCCATGAGAAAGATATCATGGGGACATTAATTAGCAGACTTGCTATGTGTTTCAATTATACTGTTACCCCCACATTTGTAATTTTACTTTGGCAACACTTCTGTTTGAAGAGGCTCTAAACACAGTATAATTGCCTGGGATTCAAAGATTGTTCTAACCATGATGAACTGAATAAATTAGAACTGGCTGAATTCATACATATTAAACTCTAAACTTATTCAAAATAAACAAAATAAACAAACCATGATTCAGGTATCAAACTGAATGGATTCCTATAATATGATAAAAAAGCAAACAAACCACATTCCAGCTGCACAACATACCTGAACTAAGTCTCAGTCTCCAAGTCTTTATGATGATTGTAATATGTTCTCTTTAATTCTGAGCGAAGCCAGCCATTGGGGTTTATTCTATAGATCATGATTAAGCCAATAGCACCATGCTTAGTCCAGTGCATGAACAGTCTTAGTCTCTTACTCTTACACAAACAGCATCACTAATATTAATCTGTGTCTACTGCTGATTACCAATTCTATTTTTTTCCTGAGGAAAAAGATGCCTGAGCTAAAAGAGAAGATTGCAATTTACTTCTTCCCTGTAAATGTCTATAGAGAGTCTCAGTCATTCAGGTTATGATTCTCCCAAAGGTGCTTTTTCAAGAGGCAACTGGACTTTCTGCTTTTTCTTTGAAGACATTTCGCTTCTTGGATGAGAAGCAAAACATCTTCAAAGAAAAACCAGAAAGTCCAGTTGCCTCTTGAAAAAGCACCTTTGGGTTATTTCCTGTAAGAAAATTCTTCCATTTTGGAAAGTTTCCTTCCCACTAAATGAAATTTGCACACCTGACTCATGATTTTATAAAATATTATTGCCTATCCTTTGGACACAACCAGAACTTTTTCCAGGCACCATGGGCCTTTAGCTGGGATTATGAGTTGAAAATCCCTGTTCCTGCTATACAATATGGAATGAGGGTCTGAATTAATGTTTTATTTTTCCTTCTGAATATATACTCAGAATATACACATATTATATATATATATCAATATGTTCCACTGCACGACACTGAGAAGAAATCTGATTTGAAAAGCTACATCTTCAAAATAAATTTTCTCTCTATCTGCTTCATAGAATAATTGGAAACTATGTACGCAGAGCACACTAATAATTACAAATGCACTTAAACATTTTGTACAGCACTTACCAGCACGAAATATGGTTGTTCCAATGCTTTTTCCTTGCAAATTTGTGCAATTATTCTTACACACTAGCTTCAGGTTTCCAACTTATTGTATTAATTTCCTTCACATATACAGCATGTGTGCATGCACACACATACTGTAGATACTCACTTTGTTTTTCTTACAAGGCGTCAAAGAAATATGAATGTGGTAACATGAATGTAAAAAGCCATCATTGTAAATTTCATGAGAATAAGTGAGAAAGAAAAATACAAAGTACAGATGAATAAATGGATTTAAGATGTGTTAGCTTTTATCAGTTTTGGCATCTAATTTCCTCATGTAGCATTTAGGAACTCAATCAGAAAGTCTTAAGAAAGTTTGCAATCAGAAACAGAAAGCACACCAGACAATCGTATGGTGTACTATTATAGCAAAAGTATTCATCAGTATAAATTTAATCTTTTCTAAAGGCAGAAATAGTTGATGTAACTTCCCATTCCTTGATCTAAACTCAATTATCACCCACCCTCACAGGCAAGCCAACCCTTGCACTTTTAATCAAAATACCATGAAATATGCACCACCTGAAGAATAGCTGACTGTCATTTTTCATGGTATTTGGTTAAAAATCTTAGAGTCAGGACACCCACAGATGGGCTTATATATGTGTATATTCATTCATTCATTCATTCATTCATTCATTCATTCATTCATATCCCACCTTTTTATTTTTTTTTACAAAGAACTCAATGTGGCAAACATATTCAACACACCTTCCTCTTCCTATTTTTCCTGCAAAATCAACCCTGTGGGACTAGTTGGGCTGAGAGAGAATGTCTGGCCCAAAGTCACTCAGCTGGCTTTCATGCCTAAAACAGGACTTGAACTCACAGTCTTCCGGTTTCTAGCCTGTTACCTTAATCATTACATCAAATTGCTCCATATACATTAAAAAAAAACATCACAGAAAAGAGGTCACTTTCTTATTATCTGAGGAAAATGGATGGTTCAAAAATGTGAAAAGATCACCAGGACAGACAAAATGCTACTACTTTAATAAGAAAAATACAGCCTTAAAGCAACATTTTTTTTTTAGTAATAGGGTTGAGGGATGAATTTTAATAAAGATCCTGGCTTTGCATGACATTCAAAATATTTCTTCAAATCATTTTCAAGTCAAACTCCCCCTAGATTTGGATAGCCAATCTCCTCAGTGGGAAACTAAGGTGTTATTAATTTTTATTGATTAGCACTTGGACCATATCAAAGTGGAGAGTTCCAGAAGCAAATGATTACTAAAATTTGATAAAAGCAATTTAAAATGAAATAGGAATAAAATACAGCCTAAAATGAAATAGGAATAAAATAAAGTCTAAAATGAAATAGGAATAAAATACAATAATTTAAGATTATGATAAAATATGATGAAATTATATTTTGGTGTCACCCTTACAATCTACCTCAATCAGTCCCACATATGCAGATTTCAACTGAACCATTTTGCTTAAGTACTGTGCTGTGTTAAATGTTATTTTCAGATTCTGGCCAGACATAAGGTAAATTGTTTTGATATGGGGATCCCAATGGGTCATAACAAACAGGGAAACTAAGATGAAATTCTTTACCTTTACCATAAATTCATTATATATCCAGCAGACACATAAATAAACGAAGTAACTTTCATTCAGCCTAATGTGTCTTTCTTCTGACTGCAATGAAAAAATTGAAAAACTGTTTATCCAGAAGTGGAGAGTAAGCATTATGAACATGGAGGGCTTACTTCAGCAAAAACATCCATTGAATAACATTCAGGAACATTAATGTTATTTTTTTTACATTTATTTTATTTTATTAAGTTTTAAGAGATGTTGAGGTTCAACCTATAGGAGGTCTTATGACTTTGAAAAATGAGAAGCAATTGTTGGGAAAGGTCCTTATTAAATTTTTAAGGAAATGTATTGTTATTAAGAATCAAACAAAGATTTGATCCTGGATGGGTCAGAAATAACGATTGTGGTGGTCTGTGGTCGATAAGAAACTGTTGCAGATTATCTGCAAGTTAAATAGAATAACAGATTGCTAACAAAGGGTTTTGAAATTCAACTTCACTGTTGATTTACCTGTTAACTACCTTTTTTATATATATAATAGATAAATGAGAATAGATGAGTTGGTAATAGATAGAAGTTTATAAATTGTGGGCCTGTTTTGCAAGTGAAAGAACTATTATTCCTGTATTTACATATATCAATATTCAACTAGGGAAGATCTCTCTCTGTATGTGCACATATGTATATATGTATACACAGAAAAAAAAACAAGAATATATACATACATATGTATATATTCTTGTCTTTTTTAATGCACATGTTTTAAATGTTTGTCTAATTTTATTTTGTCTTTGTAATTTTTTTGAAGTTTGTATTCTAATTCTAAATTTGAATAAAACAAAAATGTATGTCAAAAAAAGTTTTAGAGATCACCCAAGTCTGACCAGATGATTCTAGATAGCATACAACTTTTTAAAAATATATATAAAAATGTAAAACAAGCATGCACTTTTCGAAAATCATGTTAACAACAATTTAAAAACCCCCGAAACCCTGCCTGATAAGGATTCATTGCCCATCCATCCCCAGGGTTTTGGACTGTCAAAAGTGGTAGTCATTTGGATCTCTGAGAGGTGCGGGTGTTACAGAATCATCATATATTCTCTGGCCAAATCATGTTTTGCGAGCTATTTAGGAACAGATTTCAAATATTTGGCAATTACGCAAAAAATCTAATAACTATTAGGAACATTGTGTATGTGTTTGAACAAATCCTGAAAGGGGAAAAAAAAAAAACTCTGAACAAATGGAACAATTTCACAGATCCTTAGAAAACAGCCAAGTGAGAGCTTTCCAGCAGCCGGAAATAATATTGATAAATTTAGAAACCTGAGAACAAAAGTGGACATTTAAGAACAAACCCCTATATTTCATGAAACACAAGTGTGTTTATTTTCTGTTTTATAATCTTGGATCCTGGCTAGCTTTTAGGCAAGCCCTATTGTGCTTTTTTCAGGTTATAAACAATATATTCACATTTCAAAACATTTGATGTATAGTCTATGAATGTTTGCACTTAGACATTTGAGAGAAATTCAAGAAAGGTAAAACTGGCTGGAATAAGAGAAAACAAGATAAACAGTGTGAATTGAATGACTTTTAAATATTTAGAAGAAAAGTCTGAATATGGAACTATTAAGGGAAAATCAATTGTTTTTAGATAGTAGGAAAAAGCTTTCCAGAATAAACTACTTGCTTATAAGAACCTTTACTGCAAAGTTTTTCTTAAAGGTTATTTGTGTTGTCAGCCTTTAGATGACTGACCCTTTAGGTTAACTTGTACATACACTTACTCACTTGAATGTGACACCTTGAAGGTGACACAATGGCTCAGTGGCTAAGACGTTGAGCTTGTCGATTGAAAGGTTGGCAGTTCAGCGGTTTGAATCCCTAGTGCTGCGTAACCGGGTGAGCTCCCGTTACTTGTCCCAACCTAGCAATTCGAACGCACATAAAAAATGCAAGTAGAAAAATAGGGACCACCTTTGGTGGGAAGGTAACAGCATTCCATGCGCCTTTGGCATTTAGTCATGCCGGCCACATGACCATGGAGTTGTCTTCGGATAGCGCTGGCTCTTCGGCTTTGAAATGGAGATGAGTACTGCCCCCTACAGTTGGGAATGACTAGCACATGTGTGTGAGGGGAACCTTTACTTTTTTACCTTACCTTGAAGGATTGACAGATAACAAATTGTGTCAATTTATGGAAATGGGAAAGTGAAAATGTGCCCCAGGAACCATCAGAATAGAGGTCTCCTGTCTTTCTGATCTGGTTATCACATTTGCATTTTTAAGGATTTCTGGACTTCCCACAAAAGGGCTACCTTGTTGAACCCCCACCAATCACAAATCATCTATCCACTTGAAGACAAACTGGCAAAATTGCTTCCAATGTAGGTTCTCCTTTTTTTATTATTTCTAAGACTGCCTCAAAGGTGCAGCATATGGAGTATCCAGAAGCATTCTTGGGAAAATTATTTTTTCCTTGGGGTTACTACTTTATTTTGACAGCATGCTAAGTTTCCTTTTTTTAAAATTAAAATAATATTTTTAAAAAAATCTTATGGGGCATGGAATCTGCCAGGTTTTGCTAGGCATATTGGAGCTAGTGGAGAACTAGTACGAATGGGAACTTGCCTTCCAAGTGAAATAGCAGTTAAAAACTACAGAACAAGTAATATTTTAATCCCACCACTATTGTAAACACTGAAACTTTTCCTTATCTTTCATCCGGATCGACTTCAAATTATAATTTAGAACCTGTATAGTTTGTAAACTTTTTTAAAAAACCTGAGTATTTCTTTTCTTCACCTCCTTGTCTCTTAAGCTATTGTCTCACTGGAATAAATGAACAGAGTTGTGAAAAAACAACAGCAGCGGGACTGAACGTGGGAAAAATATGATGCCATTAAACAGCTGGGAGAAACTATCATCTTAAATGGTTATTGTGCATAACATGAAATAAAGGAGTAACCCAGTTCTAGATTTATTTTTTTAATAGCATAAATAGACTGGGCTCAAAAAGTTCTACTGTTTAAATCTTGCTATTTAAAATAATGGTAAGGACACATTTTTTTGTAATATGTATGTTTCTGTATTTTGGGAACTAAGGATTACATGAGTAGGCACATGCACACACACACACACACACACACACACACACACACACAAACAGACACAACTTTTATTGTCTTCATCATTCACTGCTTTTCTTGTCTCTCTGCTTCATTTCCTTCCTGATGCCCTAAACTCTGCATGGTTTCACTACTGTTGTTATTAATCACTTTCTCCACCCCCACCCCCACATACCCAGTGCTAAATCATTTTAATACAGATATAATTGTAAAGTGCAAAATGTGATTTCCTATCATGTTTTTGAAAAGAAAATATGTTCATGTTCTTTTATGCAGCTGACAGGTTATGAAGCCGAAGCACTTCACTTTAGAGCAAGTTTACGATTTCATGTAATAAGCAAAGCTCCAATGTTACTGGAGCTACTGTTAGTAAAAAAGCTATTGTTCCTGATAACACTTATCTCCTAAATTGTTATAGTATTTATCTGTTCATGGAGTTATACTGGAGGCGCTGAGATCTTGACAGTGATTCTGGAAAATACAAATACCCACATACATACACAATTCCCTGAATATCCACTATGCATCTATAACATTATTGTAATTCTTTAGATCAAATCTGAGATTACCCAATTTGTACAGTGGTTTTGGTTCCATTAGTAACCACAGTGTAATATCAGCATTGGCAGTGCAGTGAAGCATGACTCTATACAAACCTATTTGACCTATTTGCTTCTTTGGGATGCTAAATGTTTGACAAAGCAAAAATAAAAAAAGGACTGACCTTGGGGAAAGTATGAGAGAGCTGTTAAATACAGACTTACTGTATTATTTAATCCAAACATCACTTTACAAATTTCTATTCAGACTGTATTTATGTTTTTTTTTATGTATCAACTAGTATGTTATCTTAATCACAAAGGGACTCTAATTTATTATAGGTTGTGACATAAGGGGCAAATGACAACACCTGGGTTGTGATGTTATCATGCCAGTGATGTGACTTAAGGGTTTCATTCATTTCTACCAATAGACTTGACTTCAATGGTAATTGGATCAAGAAAATTTGTAATGTTTGATAAATTACCATAGAAAGCAAATCATTTTTTTTAAAGCCAAAGTTACTATTTCTGGAAACAATTCATCACAAGAAGCTATCCATTCATATACATATACATATGTGTATGCGTATGCATATGCGTATACATACACTGTACATAAACATATACTGTACAGATACATGTTCCTCACAGATTCCCAACATCCATGGACAATATTCAGTGCTACATAAAAAAAATGAAGTATCAATTGCCCATTTTGAGCAACAACCTTGAAAGCTGAGCAAAAACATATATAAAATACTGCTTCTGACATCAACTGTCTCATAGAGAAATATTTATGTCGAAAGATCTTTTCATGAGATAGATTTGGGACATGATTTCATATAATATGGAAAGTATAAAATATAACCAAAGTCAAAATTGAATGAATGCTTTGTGACCACAGAATAGCTCTCGGATTTAATCAGTGGTTTTTCAGCCTCTTTTCAGTCATTAAGTGAGAACTAAATATGTGGATTTGTTTATTCAAAATATTTAAAAGATCTTAGCAATGTCATTTGTCCCTTTCTGAACAAGGCCCCAAATTTAAACAATGTATTTTCGCTTTCATTTCAGATATACGTTATATTTGGGGTCATCTAAAAAAGGAAAAAGAGAATAAGTAGGTTGTGTTAGACTTCCACCAAGAGCATGAAGTTTGAAGTTCTTACTGTCTCCTTACCTACTGAATTCCTGAGACATACTGGACTTTTATTTCTCTTTTTCATTAGGACATAGGAATGTCCATTACAAGTTCAATACTAGATTGCTAAATTGGGAGGTTGCTTTTATTATCTTCAAAGGTTGTTTAAAGCCTTTAGTTATAACCATTTTTATTCCTTAAATTTTCCCTATTTTCTATTTTTGTATTCTATTAATTCTTTTTTTATTTTAAAAACTGAATGTGAAGATTCTTGGTAACTCTAGTTTTGCAACCAAAATAATTTGAAATAGATAGACAATATGGCATTTATCAAAGCCATTGGAATAGGAAGAAACAGCAAACAAAGTATACCTAGTATGAATGAAAACTGTACTTCAAATAAGGCAGAATGCTAGATGCAGATTATCATTCTCCTTCTTTAGGTTTATAATACTTGATTTAATTTGTAAATTTAGTGTATTGACTTTGATGGATTTTTTTTCCATTGCCAGCTTGCTTTTGGGATTTGCATATCCCAAAGAGCAAGCCTAGGAGAGTGAGATGAGAATGATTGGAATAGGAAAATAAAGCGAGACAAAAATCATTATTTGAACTGAAGCTAATCATCCTATCAACATGGTTTTAATCCTTGTGATGTCAATCAGTCTAGTTTTAATCTGATTCAACACTAGATTGTAATTTCAGTGCACTAATTGGCACATTTTTTTCCTATACAATTGTCTAAAAAGAGGGATAGTTAATGTTTCTTTTGAAATTTAAAGTATTCCTTTTGAAATTTCAATTATTTCAGAATAATTTGAGGTTATAGAGTTGTCATAAAATCACTTGAAAGACTCATCAATGAGTTGATGTTCTGTTTTGTCCCTGAGTCACCTAGATAGAATACATCAACTCTTCTAATGGCTCTCCAGCATTTAAAAAACAGACTAGCAATATCTTCATCCTCACTCTTGTGCAATAGATAAAAATGTTCAATTTAAACACCCAAATAATGCATTATGTTAGTTTATCAAAGCATAACATACAAAAAATACAAAGAAAAATGTAATAAAAGTAAAATAAGAGAGAAAAGGGGGAAGAGAAAAGGTGTAGGTAGAGGGGGTGGAAAGAAATAAAAAGCATTGTCTTCTGATTCCTTTTGGTGAAGTAGAATAAAGTAATAACATGAAACCTCAAATTTTTACTTTTATGTAATAATATATATTAGCCATTTCTATAACACCAAACCTGTCTAATCAGCAAAACCCAAAACAAAGTTTCACTTTTTTTTCCATCTCAAGCACAAAGTCCAAAAACAGTTTCCAAATAGAAATACAATTAATTATGGTTTTTTTTCCTTTAATCAAAGCCGGGGGTGTCAAACTCATGATGACATCTTGTTGTCACGTGATGTATCACAAGTTTTTCCCCCTTTGCTAAACTGGGGGTCAGCACATGATGCATCCAGCCTGTGGGCGACTAGTTTGACACCCCTGATCAAAGCAGGGGTGTCAAACTATCCATCTAACCATCTCTGATGATTCCATCAACTTTTGCAGCTATTCAGCTATTCAGTTTTGCAGCTATTGTGTGAATCACAGTGTCCTTCCATTTCTGTCCAAATAACGCATTCTGGAAGCAGAGATCATATTCAGAAATGTAAATCTATCTGTTGCTCTAAAAATCCATTTAAGTTTTAAATGTACCAAAACAATATTTTTCTTATTCAAACTGTTTCATAGGAGAAATTCCACCCCTAGAAATGTTGAAGCTTCTGAAAGCTTTCACTTTCTATCCTTTTTCTGAAATCTAGGCAGCCTAACTTTGAGTAGCAAGCCCCTTGCCCTAGGGCTGATTCACATATGCCACTTGTGATCCCATCACTCTGTCACTCATCTTATGACTCACACAAGATATGCCATTATAAATAAATGTCTTCAATGAAAAGTATTAGATTGAAGGTGCTGTGTCAATTGATAGAAGAGCATTGTTGATCTGCAGTGATGTTTTGTAGTAAATAAATGATTCCTTGAGGTTATTGTTGGCTTGAGGTTGTGAATATGCAGATGTAAATTAATACTCAATGAATTGAGCTGATGAGACTAATTGCTAGAAGAATTTGTGGGCTTGGGAACTTTTGTCAAGATTCTGTACCTTTTACTGCTCATCAATTTGCCAGAAGAAGGCAAAATAAATCTGATTCAAATTCTCTTACATCGGGAAACAGTTGCCTGATATGTCCAGAATGCTGATAATTTTCTTCTCAAGCATCAAAGATGGTGCTAAGTTCTAAACAGTCTGACGTTTAATCAGATTTAATATTATAGCATAGATTGAGAAGAGCAGACACTGATTATCTTCCAATCCCAAGTAAGACTCTTTAACTGTATAAGGAGAATGTTGTATTTGTCCCAAGACTAATCACGCACAAAACATGCTACTGCAATTATGACTCCTATTTGGAAGTAACAAATACCCCCTTGGGTGACATTCCATTTTCAAAGATACCGATACAGTCTCAGAGGTAGTATTCAGATGTAACTAAAACACCGAGAAAAGCTCATTGAAGTATGAAACCAATTCCAACAATGAAGAAAGGAACCCTGAATGCTCAGCCTTCCATAGCTAGCAATTTTTTTTCAAACCAGCTCTGTTTGAATTCACTTTCCCAATTTTTTGCTCTCAAAAGTGTGTTTCGCACACAGGGGATATTTTAATATTTAAAATATGGTTTCCTCACCTGCACAGCAGTTGTTTCTATGCAGTCCTGAATTTTGCAAAGAAGTAGTAAGGTTTTCATTCCCCGAAATTCATCCCTTTCTTCAGGTTTCTTCATGCTGACATATCAAGCTTTATTTGAGAAACGTATTTATAAAGCTATTTATAACACACCTTTTATCAGTTGATCAAAATGTAACTTGCTAGTGATGAAAAGAATGAGAGCATAATACATTATGGGTAGTCCTCGACTTACAACAGTTCATTTAATGATAGTTCAAAGTTACATTGGCACCGAAAAAAAGTGATTTATGACCATTTTTCATGACCATATGACCAGCATCCACATGGTCATGTGATCAAAATTCAGATTTTTGGTAACTGATTCATATTTATGACAATTACAGTGTCCCGGGGTTATGTGATCACATCTGGTGACCTTCTGACAAGAAATGTCAATGGGGAAGTCAGTTTCACTTAACAGCCATGTCACTAACTTAACAACTGCAGCGATTCACTTAACAACTGTGGCAAGGTCATAAAATGGGGCAAAATTTGTTTAACAAATGTCTCATTTAGCAACAGAAATGTTGAGCTCAATTGTGCTCATAAGTCGAGTACTACTTCACAGTTGGGTTCTACTTACCTCCACTACCAGTTCGCAACGGGAATGTAGATAAATATTTCTGCAGTGTAACTTTTAGCTTCTGGGGATGAAATATTTCTGTTGTGGCCCGCCAGCGGCCTGTGCGGATCGTGGCTAATCCCGACGATGAGGAGGCTGGTGTGGTGTCGCACCACCAGCCTGCACAGCCAGCGCTCACTTCGGACAGCGAGGAGGCAGAAGAGGATGTGATGCCAGAGGCAGAGACTCAGCCAGGGCCTTCAGAACTTCCAGAGGCTCCTTCCAGTGGAGACAGCGAAGTGGAGGAGCCTCTCCTCAATGCTCGGGCATGCAGGGCTGCCAAAAGGCAGAAGTGGCTACTCAGGAGGAAGAGGTCTACTCAAAAGTAGGGCTTGAGGATAATTGGCCACTCCCTTAGCCTATTTAAGTCACACGCAGCTAGTGCTTTCTTGCTAGAAACAACGTCTCATTACTACAGAGCATCTTGGAGAGCGAGCGACTTCTCATATCTGGTTTTCTGGGCTGGTTGCCAACCTTTGTCGGACTTTGTTCTTAATAACTTTGATAAGGACCCTTTGCACAGGAAGCCTACATTCTTGAAAGGGGGTTGTTTGGAATTAAACAGTGTTTTCGAAGCTTGGTGTGTGTCACATTCTCTGGGAATTCGAAGCTGGGGCAGAACAATTTCAAGAAACCCTGGTTTCATAAAATTGCATGAGGCAATTCGGCACCAAAATTGATAAAGCCTAATATTTATTTATTTATTTATATTTATTTATTAAATTTATATACCGCCCTATTCCTAAGGGACTCAGGGTGGTGAACAGCGAACGAAAAAAATACATTTAATATATCCCAGTTTAAAATAAAATAAAAAAAAAGCAATATAAAGGGAAAGTTAGGCCACGCCGGCCTGCTGAAACAGGAATGTTTTGAGGGCACAGCGGAAAGTGCGCAGGTCCGGAATCTTCTGTATCTCTGGGGGGAGCTCGTTCCAAAGGGCAGGTGCCCCCACAGAAAAGGCTCTCCCCCTGGGGGCCGCCAGTCGACACTGTTTGGCTGACGGCACCCTGAGAAGCCACTCTCTATGGGAGCGTACTGGGCGGTGAGAGGCTATTGGTGGCAGAAGGCGGTCTCGTAAGTACCCCGGTCCTAAGCCATGGAGCGCTCTAAAGGTGGTAACTAAGACCTTGAAGCGCACCCGGAAGACCACAGGGAGCAGTGCAGCTCGCGCAGGAGGGGAGCCACATGGGAGCGCCATGCTGCTCTCATAACTACCCGTGCGGCCGCATTCTGGACTAGCTGGAGCCTCCGGGTGCTCCTCAAGGGGAGCCCCATGTAGAGAGCATTACAGTAGTCCAGGCGTGAAGTGACGAGGGCATGAGTGACCGTATTTAACGAGTCCCGATCCAGAAAGGGATGCAACTGGCGAATCAGGCGAACCTGATAAAAAGACCTCCCGGCCCCAGCCATCAAGTGTTCTTCTAAAGACAGCCGTGAGTCCAAGAGGACGCCTAAGTTGCGAACCCTCTCCGTGGGGGGCAATGACTCATCCCCAATAGTCAGTGATGGCACCAATTGACTATATCGGAACGTCGGAAACCACAGCCACTTGGTTTTGGGTGGGTTGAGCCTGAGTCTGTTCCTCCCCATCCAGATCCGTACAGCCTCCAGGCACTGGGACATCACTTTAAGGGCATCATTGGGGTGGTCCGGGGTGGAGATGTATAGCTGAGTATCATCAGCATACTGATGATACTTCACCCCAAAACCACGGATGATCTCACCCAGCGGCTTCACATAAATGTTGAACAGAAGGGGTGAGAGAACTGACCCCTGTGGCACCCCACATACAAGGGGCCTCGGGGTCGACCTCTGCCCCCCTGTCAACACAGACTGCGACCGATCAGAGAGAAAGGAGGAGAACCACCGCAACACGGTGCCCCCCACCCCTAACTCTTCCAACCGGTGCAGCATGATACCATGGTCGATGGTATCAAAAGCTGCTGAGAGATCTAATAGGACCAGGATAGAGGAGCAACCCCTGTCCCGAGCCCTCCAGAGATCATCTACCAAAGCGACCAATGCCGTTTCCGTGCTGTATCCAGGCCTGAAGCCCGACTGGAACGGATCTAGATAAGCCGATTCATCCAAGTACTGAGGAAGCTGTCGCGCTACCACACTCTCAACAACCTTTGCAACGAAGCGAAGGTTGGGGACTGGACGGTAATTAGCCAACACTGCTGGGTCCAGGGAAGGCTTCTTGAGGAGAGGCCTCACCACCGCCTCCTTCAAGGCGGCAGGGAAGACACCCTCTCTCAAGGAAGCATTTATAATCCCCTGGAGCCAGCCTCGTGTAACCTCCCGAGAGGCCAGCACCAGCCAGGAGGGACACGGGTCCAATAAACATGTGGCCGCGCTCAGTCTGCCCAGTATCTTGTCCACGTTTTCCAGAGTTACAGAATCAAACTCTTCCCAGGTAATATTCTCAAGACTTGCCTCCATCCTCCCTCCCGAACCTACCCAGTCAGAGTCCAAATTTTCCCGAATCTGAGCGATTTTGTCATACAGATATTGTACAAAGTCCTCGGCTCTACCCTCCAAGGGGTCCTCCCGCGCTTCCTGGTGGAGCAGGGAGCGGGTCACCCTAAACAGGGCGGCCGGGCGATTATCTGATGACGCAATAAGAGCGGAAAAATAGTTACACTTTGCCGCTTTTATTGCCACCAGGTAGGTCTTAATATGAGACCTTACCAGTGTTCGGTCAGATTCAGAACGGCTGGCCCTCCAACTGCTCTCCAGGCGTCTTTTCCGGCATTTCATCTCCCTCAGCTCCTCGGTGAACCAGGGAGCCAGGTGAGATCAACGCCGGGTCAGAGGCCGCAAAGGCACGACCCGGTCCAAAGCTCCAGTGGCCGCCCTATCCCAGGCAGCCACTAGATCTTCAGTCGAGCCGTGTGCCAGAGCCTCAGGAAACGGCCCAAGCTCCGTCTGGAACCTATCCGGGTCCATCAGGTGCCTGGGGCGGAACCACCTCATCGGTTCCGCCTCCCTGCGGCGGGGTGTGGCGGTTCGAAGGTCAAAGCGAAGGAGGGAGTGATCTGACCATGACAAGGGCTCGATCGCTATATCCCCTATCTCGAGACCACTCAGCCACTGACCAGAGATAAAAACCAGGTCTAGCGTGTTTCCCCCCGTGTGAGTAGGGCCATGAACTAATTGGGTCAGGTCCATGGCCGTCATGGAAGCCATGAACTCCTGAGCCACCTCAGACGCCTCACTGACGGATGGCAGGTTGAAGTCCCCCATGACCATAAGTCTAGGGGTATCAATCGCCACCGCGGCTATAACGTTGAGTAGCTCAGGCAAGGCCGCTGCCACGTTGCAGGGAGCCAGGTACGTAACCAGCAGGCCCATCTGCACCACATGACCCCACTTCACAAGGAGGGACTCACATCCGGCCGTCTGAGGAACAGTGGCCTCCCTCGGACTAAGACCCTCTTTAATGATAACTGCCACCCCCCGCCCCTTCCCTGTGACCTTGGCTGATGAAATGCCCGGAAACCGGGTGGGCACATCTCTACGAGAGGGACACCCCCCTCCTGGCCCAACCAGGTCTCCGTAATACCCACCAGGTCCGCTCCCCCCTCCTGAACAAGATCACAAATGAGGGGGGCTTTATTTACCACGGACCTGGCATTGCATAGCATCAGTCGAAGGCCCAGGGCCTGAGGGTCTGTGCCACCTGGGGAACGAGAAGAGCATTGGGGGCCGGAGCGTGCCACCGCTTGAAGACAGCGAGCGCGCACTCCCGCAACTTGATGTGGCCCCCTACTCCTGCCATATCTGCCCCTCCCACCTACAGTACTGATGTAATGTCTATCAACAGCACAAGCTCTAACCCTCTCCTTGGCCCCAGATTCTGCATCTCCTCCGCCGTGCTCTTCAGATGGACTAGACCCCGTCCCTCGCGGGTTAATCCCTGAACCCATACAACCCACCCCCCTCCCGGGAGGCCCCCCAGCCTCATTATTTACATTGGAAACCACCCTCCTCCCAGATCCCCTTAAAATAGAAATTGAAAAACTATCTAAAAACCCCCAAAGCTTCCGGTTTTTAGCATACCACCTCTCGGGGTTCCAAAACCCGTCCTTGAGGGCGGCCCTAGATAACTGGGAGGGCCAAACTTGCGAGAGGGGGGAATCTCGCAGTGCTAGGAGTTCTGTTATTGAATACATCGGAATATACCTTGAATCCACCTTTCTATTTCTCAACTTATTCTTCCTGGGTATAAGGAATGGTCTTTTGAATTCATTGAATCATATTAATATTCTTTTGTACACTTACAAGGAAGATGATAAAGAATATGTTTTAAAAATAGAATAGCTGGCACACTAACTAGTAAGAAAGCTAAAACTAATGAATTTAGTTTACACATGAATTCACAATGAAAAAAATATTGAATCCAACCAGATTTCATACGGTTAAGCGTGAATTATTATTGTTGCTGTCTTATAGAATTGCTAAGGATAATTTTTGGACAGGATTGTTGAATACACTTACTTCATTTTTCATCAAAAGAATTCTCCTCTTATCTTCGCAGCCTATTCTTTGTTCCATCTTAAGTATAATTTCTTTTGTCTGTGCCCAAGCTCAATCATTTTAATGATTGTTTCTTTCTTTCTTTTTTTATTTAAGGTGTAATTCCCAATCTCTTACAAAGCTGTTTTCCTTTTCATGTGTGAAAAGTTATTAGGTATTATTATATTATATTATAATATAATATATTATATTATATTAGGTATTATTATATTATTATATTATGTATTTTTATTTATGAATAAAATATATAATACAAGTGCATGTATTCCTCGATTTATGACTGGTCGCTTAGCAACCATTTAAAATTATGACAGACCCCTAAAAGGGACTTACAATCCAGTTCTGAAGTTCTGACCCCCTCATGGTCATGTGACTGCATTTCAGGCACTTGACAACTAGCCCACATTTACAGCTGTTTATAGCTTCCTATAAATGGTGACAGTTTATGACATTTTTGCCAAAAAATAGCCTTTACTTCCAGTTTTTGGGCAAAAATATCCCATAGGACTGTGATGGTGAACCTATGGCATGCGTGCCACAGGTGACATGCGTAGCCATATCAGTGGGCATGCCAGTTTAGCTCTGGCGCACATACGCGTGCCGGCCAACTGATTTTCTGGCCTTCTGGGCCCACCAGAAGTAGGGAAACAGACTGTTTCCTGCCTCCGGAGGGCCTGGAAGGGGTGGGGAAGGTCCATTTTTCTTTCTTACCTGGCTCCAGATCCTCTCTATGCATCTGTGGAGGGTGAAAACAGCCTTTCCCACTCCCACTCCCTCGGAGGCCCTCCAGAGGCCTGAAAGGGCCCATTTCCCAACTCCCAGTGGGACAGGAAGTGATGTTTTTCACTATCCCCAGCCTCCAGAGACTCCTAGAGAGGCATGCGCAGGGAAGGCGCATAGAATTATGGGTGTAGGCACGTGCACGCGTGAACCACCCCCACCCATCTCCCTCTCCTGGCACACGATGGCAAAAAGGTTAGCCATCACTGCCATAGGAAATGAAGGGTTTGCTTAACAACTGCTGTACTTGCTTAAAAACCAACACACACACACACACACACACACACACACACACGGCTGTAAAATTAGGTTGGTCGTGTGATGACTCACTTAACCTCTATCATGACTTACTTCATTTTTTAATTTTATTTGTTTATATTCCATTTTTATTATTTTTACAAGTAACTCAAGGCACCGAACATATCCAACATATTTTCCTCCTTCAATTTTTCCTCACAACAACCCTATGAAGTAGGATGGTCTGAGGAAGAATGACTGGTCCAAGGTCATCCAACTGCTTTCATGACAAAGGCGAAACTTGAACTCAAAATTTCCCACTTTCTAGCCTGGTGCCTTAACCACTACTAGACCGTACTGGCTTTAAACCAGGCTCTAAACTAAAATGGCAGGGTCTATTACAGTTGTAAGTCAAGAACTACCTGTATTATATCATTTTTGTGTTTGAATTACGTATTTATTATTTATGTATTTTATTAATTAGTATTTTTATGAAATTTTGCACAGGTTATTTATGTAGTTTTATTCATTAGATTGATATCCCATTTTATGACTTCCATAAACACCCAAGACTGCTTTCAAGATTTGAAAAATAACATTTAAATCAGTAAAATTACAATACAATTTACAGCGAAAAATGGTGAAGAATGCTATTCAGAAAAATATATTTTTCTAAATAAAGGGAAGGTGGAGGCCTGGGAGCTATGAGGAGAAAGCTCTCTCCTACATGAAGATCATCAAACAGTGGGATACCTTCCAAGGTGTCTCTTTTGCTTCAAATGATTGAGCAGGTTCATAGTGGCAGAAGCAACCCCCTCAGGGAGTCATGCCATGAGAGACGGGATCACAATCTGTGAAGGAACACCTTAAATCAATAAAGGCTATTCTTAAACACCTTGGCATTCCAGAAAACACCTGAGAGCTTTAGCCATATTAGAAAATGTTGAAATGTGTGAGTTAGTGAAGGGCATTAAATAGCCAGTTTGGAGGATCTACGTCAAACATTGAATTTTTCTTTCTTTTAGCAAGCACATTTTATTCCCAACTGGTTGTGAGCTGTCCTAATTTGTCTTTATAAAATAGCATGTTAAAACAATTTTCTGTCTTTGTGGTCATGGCAAATGGTTGCTGAGTTTGATTGTTTTGATAGAGAGGAAGGCACGAAAATCTTCCAGCCATTTATTTATTGAACATATGAAATGGATAGCAATATATGTTGACATTTCACCTAGATTAGTAAAAGACAATAAAATATAAATGTTAAAAAGATCTATGTATGTTCAAATACCAATGTCTAGGCCATTTAACCATTGAAGCTTGGCATCATTTATATTTTTAAAAAATCAGATATTGGACCGATATATGTCCTCAGTTTACAGCCAGTCACAATGTGATCTGCAGTTTGATATGGGATCACACAGTCACACTGAGGGGAGGATACTATGCCTTATTTATACAGAGAGTCGCCGTGTGAGACGCAAATCCTATTCAGGATTGACCATTGCTGATGTGGTAATTCAAAACCTGGCACCTTTTTTGTGGGGTCATTTATACCCATGTTTTGTTAGCATAATAAAATCTAAACATCCTAATGGTGGAAAGTGGTTTTATAAACTTTTATAAACTCTATATGCTTAGAGAGTTTCATTAAAAATGAAATAAGCACATGTGGATAGGTGTGTGTGTGTGTGTGTGTGATTTGAAAATACATTTTGAATAAAAGGACAAAACATGTTGTTGCATTTCTTGCTAATCTAAGAGTAGGATGCAATTTGAATCAGTTCTTGGAAGAGTCTCAGGATTTGCTTATAGAACAATTGTAAGGAAGAGAAAATGTGACAAACTGATAGGCTGGAATAACCGAGGCCAAGACTGCTGCCACATTCACAGTGTGAAGCTCTTTTCATTATAAGCTTATACTTCCTTCTTGAATTGTAACACCCAGTGTGATTCCCTCTCAGTCATGAAGCTTTTCTAAATCACACTAGGTCAGCCATTTCCCCCCTCCACCAGATTACCCTTCCTCCACTGAATTATAATAAAAGTAAAAGAGCAGATGGGCTCATGTTTCTTACTTCGTGGACTTTTTTAAAAGCATGCAAGATGCAGTTAAAAAAATATTCTTCTTATCCTATTCTAGTCTAATTTTTAAATTAGATTTAAATTAATGTAATTAGTCTAATTAGAATTATTCCATCCTAATACTCTATCTTTAAGGATTCCAACCTAAATAAAAATAAAAGTAATATTTAAGAAGATAATACTATTATGAAGTTCATTTTCCAAGAAAACCAGGGTGGTGATGTTTCAACAAAACAACAGAAAAAAAAAAACCTTGTTATTTCACTTTCTCGTCTTTCATCAAAATTTTCTGGAGGGTATTGTGTAGTGTAATGTGACAGTGGCAGTGATATTGGGCCAGCATAGGTTTATCAACAAAAATTAAGGTCCACCAACCTGACCTATTTTGGAAGATTACTCATTTTGGTTGAACAGAAATGTGGAGATTATAACATTCTTGGTTTTAGTAAGTCATTTAACAAAACTTTTCATGAAATTCCAGTAAGCACAATAGTGCAATGTGGGGTGGACTATACTACTATCAAATGTACATCAATGACATCTATGCCAAGCTGGAAAGAATAGAACTGTTGTACCACTGCACCCTATGCAGTTCGACATACTTATATGGACCCTATGCATTTTCCACATACCTATACATGACTTGGATGAGTGTTTAACCAGATTTGTGGATGACACATATACTGCAAAGATGGGATATAGCAAACACCTAGAAGATAGTATAAATATTCAAAAGGATCCTTAATAAGCTGGAACATTCAGCAAAACCCAGCAAGATGAATTTAAACAGGAACCAATTGTCAGACCTGGAAGCCATCTTTTACAGTTGGGCCTTCAGGCCTGCCACATTTACTACTGTAGGAAATTGGGAGGGGGGATTGCATTGAGTATGGGTGATATGTAGTCAAAATAACATTCCTTTTTCAGAGAGTCAAGGACGCCTTGCCCTGGTACATGGAGTTGGATAACTGGGAGGCATCTCTAGTTTAGACGGTGGATGATTGGACCATGTCATGGACATGTGGGTGCTGGGCAGTGGTGGGTTGTTCCTGGTTAGGTCCGGTTTTATAGAACTGGTAGTAAAACCAGTGGGAGGCTCTGCCCACCTGCCACGACGTCATCATGGATGATCTGTGCATGCGCAGAAGCACACACACATGCTTCCACTGCGAACCAGTAGTAAAGGTAAGTGGAACCCACCCCTGGTGCTGAGCAGGGACTTGAACTTTCACTTGGGTGGGGAAAACCTAGAAATTTTCAGATTCAGATTTTCCCAGATGTGCCAATATGACATCTCCAATAAAATGGAATTCTGAGGAAACTCAAGCCTCTGAGTCTTCTTTCGTTAGGGGTGTTACTTGGAACCCTGACACCAATGTGGAGATCTTAGTGCTCTCTGATCTTAGTTGTTTGCTTGCAGATATCATTACCCAATTGGGTAACATTAGCATGAACGAATGTAAATGGTGCTTTATTTATATACAGTAGCTTGCCCTACATTAGTTTACAGTAGCTTGCCCTATCATTGTTGATAAGGGTGTGGTTCTTTCTTTGGTAGATGGTTGCCTTCATGTTTCTTCTTATAGAACATAAACAGAAATGTTCTGTAAGGCAGAAACAATGCTTTAAATTACAGTGAAGTAGAATTTGACTGGCCAGCAAGAAAAAATATCCTAATGGTAAAAGCTGTTCAACCCTGAAACAGAACACCTTGGGAGGCGGTAGGTTCTCTTTAGTTGTAGATGCTTCAGAGAGGAAGATGGATATATGTTAGGATTACTGAAATAGTGGATTTCTGCACTGGTCAGGTAGTTAAGCTAAATGTTTTCAAATTCCTTTCCAACTGTTACATTCTAGGATTTGAGCATGTAGACCAGGAGTGAAATCCAGCAGGTTCTGACAGGTTCTGGAGAACCAGTAGCAGAAATTTTGAGTAGTTTAGAGAACCGGCAAATACCACCTCTTGCTGGCCCCAAAGTGGGGTGGGAATGGAGATTTTGCAATATCCTTTCCCCAGGAGTGGGGAGGGAATAGGGATTTTGTAGTATCCTTCCCCTGGAGTGGGGAGAGAATGGGGATTTTGCAATATCCTTCCCCTGCCACACCCACCAAGCCACGCCCACCAAGCCACACCACGCCCACCAAGCCCGCCAACAGAACAGGTAGTAAAAAAATTTGGATTTCACCACTGATGTAGACATATTTCCTTGAGCAGGAAATATGTGTAGTAGCACTGCCCTGACACCATGTGTATCAAATAGATCTCCCTATATATAACCACAAAAACTGTTGTGGATACAGTTGTAGATGCAGATGGTTCCATGTGTACCAGACTTCTAACAGTGTAAACTGATCATTTTTAATAAATGTTGAAGAGGACTAATGTTTATTTGTAAACAATTTATGTATAAACATCTATTTAAGTTAACTGAAAAAAAAACACAAGAGTCTTCTGCCCATCAGTGAAGTTTTATCTATTCTTCATCTAAATCAACCTATGGCAAAGACAGATGGTAACATTTGACTGTATTTAAAGCATTTTCTCCAGTGGCATCTGGATACCAGATGGTGGCTAGTCACCATCTGGTCTGCACTGAGTTTTCTATTATTCCTAACTTGGAAAATCTTCCTAGAGATCTGACATCTGATCTGAAATTCCAGCTCCCACTATGACCCATTGGATGCATTCAATGTCCAATTGAAACATATGGCAGAATTGTAATGGTTTGAAATTATCATGGTTTGTGTTCAGATTCCTTTAGTTATAATGAATTTTGGAAGGAAAAAAAAAAGACTTTCCTAAGGGATGGTTACAAAACTGCCCAGGCACAAACATGTGTTAGGTGTTAAAATGGAACAGCAATTTATCCAAATCTATTTTAGAAGCAAAAACAGAATTCTACCTTGAGTTTTAAATAACTTTTCTGGTTTATTTCATCCCTAAATCAAAATTCTGAACCAGTTCTGGGAAGCTTTGAAAGTTACAAGCAAGGAAAGTTAAGCCATGAATTTCCTGTAGTGTTAATTTTGGACTGTTTGATCGCTACGGAGGCATCCTAAGGAGAAACTATTAAGAGAATTGCTGAGAGGAATTTATGAATACATAGGAAGGACTGCTAATGGTCAGCTTCTGAGCAGAAGAATGGCTGTTCAAAGCTTTTGAAGAGACAAATATGCACTCTCCCTTTTGGCCTTCAGACAATACCATATAGGCATTGCAAGGATTGGAGAAGGATGAGATTTTCAGATTATTTTATTTATTTATATTTCTTGTTTCTAGGCTGCCCATCTCCCACAAGAAGGGACTCTATTTTTTATGTATTTAATTTATATTTCATTTTTATTATATTTTTATAAATATCTCAAGGCGGCAGACAACCTAATATTCCTTCCTTCTGTTTTTCCCTATAACAACAACCCTGTGAGGTGAGTTGGGCTGAGAGAGTGTGACTGGCTGAAAATCAACCAGCTGGTTTTCATGACTAAGGTGGGACTAAACTCAAAAGCTTCTGGTTTGTGGCTAGGTGCCTTAATCACTAGACCAAAAATCCATAGATGTTATTAAAAACCTGAACTATGTATAGCCTTGGGAAAGAAATCATCTGATGAGGAGAGCTTTTTGAGGACAATCCAAATGTTCTTCTACTTTACTGCCCTTCCAAAAGTTTTCCAAAATGTTCCACAACCTTCAAGAATAGTTTACCAGGGAAAGGGGGAAGATGAAAGTCAGAGAAGGTAAGAGAATGCTAATAGAATAGAATAGAATAAAATTCTTTATTGGCCAAGTGTGACTGGACACAGAAGGAATTTGTCTTGGTGCATACGCTCTCGGTGTACATAAAAGAAAAGATACATTCATCAAGAATCATAAAGTACAACACTTAATGATAGTCATAGGGAACAGATAAGCAATCAAATCATATTAGGAAAGAGCCAATATAAATCTTAAGATACCAGCAACAAGGTTACAGTCATCAGTGGGAGGAGATGGGTGATAGGAACGATGAGAAGATTAATAGTAATAATAATGCAGCCTTAGTGAATGGTTTGACAGTATTGAGTAAATTATTTGTTTAGCAGAGTGATGATGTTCAGGAAAAAACTGTTTTTGTGTCTAATTGTTTTGGTGTGCAGTGCTCTATAGCGTCGTTTTGAGGGTAGGAGTTGAAACAGTTCATGTCCAGGATGCGAGGGGTCTGTAAATATTTTCACAGCCCTCTTTTTGTCTCATGCATTATACAGGTTCTCAATGGAAGGCAGACATAAGCACTACATAAAGGGAAGGTGCTTTTCAACTCAGATTTCATCATGGACATGGTAGATGATTTGAACTGATCATCATAAGCTTAAATCCATATTTTGAAATGTCAAGCTCATTACAAAATTGTGGCATGAATGTAAAATGAAATCTTAGGCTGTATCATTTTGGAATCGAGAATTTTTAGTTGATTCCCACAACAGATCATGCAAGCATTAGTCATGTATATTGTGCAGTTCTGGCAATCAGGAAATAAAAAATAATCAGCTAATAAAGTGATAAAAGTGTTAAGTGAACATGCCAACTGAATGAGCTTAATTAAACACTTCTGCTTCTACAAATGGCAAATGAAAATACTTCTTGGAGATTTGTTAATGGTTATTTTTGTACTATTAGGAGCATTGAAAATA
Organism: Arizona elegans; assembly: GCA_022577455.1. Lineage (NCBI taxonomy): Eukaryota > Metazoa > Chordata > Lepidosauria > Squamata > Colubridae > Arizona > Arizona elegans. Next base: position 145,901,279 of record JAKOOJ010000001.1, on the reverse strand, counting down.
ATTCACACAGGGTTTCTTTAGAGCAGTCATACAGATAATTAGATACTGAAGCCACTAAAAGATTTCATACAGGGAAATAGGGGAAGTGAGATAACTTTGATAGAAACCATAGTTTGAAAAGGGTAAAGATTAGACACTTTCCAGCATTATTATTTCAGTACCGTTTCTGCAATAATTGCTTAAAGTTGTCCATTCTTATTTATGTAAATGGACTGCAGACTATGAAAATGGTGAGATGAAGAAAAAGGACTGGAACAGCATCACAGCCATCAGGCTGCTTTTTGTACAGGAGCTCACGGCAGTATATACTATGCTCCCTTCCTTTATTTTTCCCAATATTCCTCTGAGGTAGATTTGGTTGAGAGACAGAGAGAGTGGTCTAAAGTGAGGTTCCATAGCTGAAGGTGGATTAGAACCAGTGTCGCCTTGCTTCTAGTCCAACACCTTAACCTCTACACCTCATGAATACAATTAGGTTTAACTTCCCAGCACTGCAAAGTAAATGGGCCCTTACTTTAATTGATCACCACAAGGATTTAAGGATTTCTGTTCTAGGCAAAAGGTCATAGATTTTTCAGTCAATTGCCTGCCTGGTCCTTCATAATTTTTGCAGTGCCTTCAAAAAGATGTTGTAGCAGAATGGCAGTGTCAAGCATTTGAGACCTTGTTATGGACTTTGATAATTCTTTGGTCCTTTTCATTTTTCCAAAGAGTTTTCAACAACATTCCCATTTTTTTTCTAGATATACTATTATGAGGAACATTAGCTTATTATTTTTTAATAATTATTTTATAGTGTGTTTGTAATTTATTTTTGTATTAATTGTTGCTTTAAATATGTCCTTTTAAATGGGTCATCTTTTTAAAAAAATTGTACTTGTAAGAGCTGTTTGTTTGCTTTATAAAATGTTGTATCTGAAGATCAAATAAACTTCATAGCATGTCTACAAGTGTGTGCTGATAAACTTTGCCACTATGGGAGCTAATCAGTGATTTAAAATAAGTAGTCAGGCCTACATATATGGAGAATCTTCCAGATTACCCAAGGCTTCAGAAACAAATGCTGTCAGCTATTTTTTATAAAACTGTGATCCTGTATTAGGATTCATGTGATACAGACCAGGCATCTGCTCACTTCATGTTATCCACCCCAATCCAGCAATTGTTGTATAATAATACCTTTTAATCCTTTTAATAGGATTAAAGATGAAGAATGGGAAAGCTATTGAATTCATGAGAGCCACTTCAGGATACCACTTCCCCGCTATTTAATGAGGTACTGAAATTGATAAGATTAAACTGGATTGAAGCTGATTGTTGATATAGTCAATTTCATTCCAAAAGAAAATTTGAAAGAACTGAAGAAGGAAATTGAAACTAGATATGACTTTGGATACATTGTGTAATGATATATGGGTTATATAAATAAAAAACGTTTTTAATATAAGAGGCAATACTGCAAGAAAAAAGCAATGCATATTGTCCTTCCTTCCTTATTTCCTTCCTTCCTTCTTTCCTTCCTTTAAAATAAGTGGATAGACATAAAGTATGAGCAGTTCAGTCTAAATATCAACCAATATCTCACAATGTGTCAGTGTCTCTTTCTATGCTCATGGTTCAATATAAAGGGTTACTACATGCTGCAAAATATCTCAGTTAAAAATTAGGCGCTCCCTCAGAAATCTCACAGGAGCTTGTTTATAGCCATCTGTTTCAGAAAATGTCATATTAGGTGGCCCCCACAGAGAATTGGGGGCGAGGTTTTTCTTACATTCTCTTTGCCTCACTGTCAAAATCAATGGATCTGCTAATGGATTGTTCCTTATCTTTACCCACAGATTGGAAAGATGGTTTCTGGAAAAGTGTCTACCATACCTCTGTTTTCCTAGGAACTCCACAGAGAAGTTTTAAACTTGTTCTGGAAGGGGTTGTCAAGTAAGAAAAGCAAGGCTCATTATTCTGGTAGCAGGAGAGCTGTTGTAACAGTGCTGTTCCCCATGTATGAACTTGGAAAAAACATAGGATCCATAAGAGAGTATTGTCTGTTCTGAAAAAGAGCAGTTTTGGCTTGAGTAGTTGATGCAATGTCAGCCAATCCCATCAAATTTCCAGTATTACCAGAAACAACTATAAACAAAGTGGTGTTAAAGAAGAAACCATATTATATTACACTAGTTTATATGTTAATGAAACACACAATAGCTTAAATATTTTGCAGTCATTGCAAATATTATTCATCTCAGAGCAATGAATTTCTTGGTTCAGGAATGTAATGAATACTTTAGATTTTGACTGCTAATTTGAAAATCAATCTTTTATCTCACATTGGTTTCCAAAATTTAACAACCCCTGCTGGTTATCAAGAGCCCTGCTGAGAGTGAGAAAGGTAGAACCTGATGAAAATTAGGATATTTCTCATCTGGAAATTTATTATAGAGTTTAGATTTCAAAGTGACAACTTAGCCTACCATTCCTTTTCATTCTGGATCTACTTTATTTAAAGAAATGGAGAGGGAAGTTATATTGTGTTCACTTTGATGATTCTAAATTAAGTAGGCCATTTTGTTTCAATAACTAAATTACCGGCCCTGAACAAAGTATTCCTCTTCCTGAAGGATTAGAGCATTCTGATGAGTTAAAATTCAACAGGTAATGTTTAAGGCCAGTTTTCATGAATTAACTTATACTATAGATAGATATCTAAGCACTTCGTTATTCCTACATCCTAGGCATTTCCTTAGCAAAGACTTGTGTGTGGCAAAAACAATTTGAGAAGGGAAGAGTGAAAGGACAAAGGAAATTCTTCCCAAATGGAAGTATGCAGAACTCATTGTCATATCTGGCCTCAATTGTTCCCAAATTCAAAACTGGGTACACTGTAACACTTCCCTAGGTTTGCTGTATCTGGACCAGGCAACTGCTAAATGACAGCAAAACGATAAAGAAAATTAATTCTATGGAGACAGCAGCACCTTTTATCATTTCTCCAATATGTTCTATCTTGCTGTCTGCTCACTCACACATTATCATTCCTTCTTCTGCTGAATCTTTAAGGCAAGACATAATTAAATCCCTCTTCAGGATTCCTTTTGATCATATATTCCTATGCTTTCTGAAAATAGCATTGTTGCATCTAATTGTTAATACCAAGAAAGAGTTGAACAAAATGATGAAACTCTGAAGTGAATGCACCAGGACTTTGTGCTGTTCTAATCTATGGATCAACCTGTCTGGGCCATGAGATACAGGCTTAGAAATGATTGTGGCAGGTGGGTTCAGACAGGCAGAAAATATCTTAGATGGACTTAATTAGCATCATGCTGGCTCCAGCGCTCCATTACCTCTTTCCAATTCAGACTTCCGCTCTAAGGCAGAGGAATGAGACTTTGCTGGCTTGCATTGTGAGACAAGTTCTTATCTCTTGGCAGGACACCACAGAGCCGAGATTGCTCCAGTGAAGCCAAGCCTATTTCAGATATGCTGAGACATTAGAGGTGTGATTAAATACAACCAGACCCTTGATTTTCAACAAATGTTGGACAGTGGAATGCATAATAAAAGTGCTAATTATCACTGATTTACTTATCACCCTGGTTTTAAGGAAGAGTGTAATTTTGTGGTACATTTCAGATCAGTTGCCAATTACCTAAAGGTCAACTCACAAAAAATGGTCTACTGTGAGAACACTTGATCTGGAAAGAGAAGTATGTGCTCTACTCTTCCTAGTTGTGATTATTTTCTTTAACTTAAAGCTCATGATCACAAACCAAGGCAAACATAGAATGAAGCTGGATACCAACATGTGGCTATAATTTCTGCACATTCTGAAAGATTTTACTCAGGGCCCCTAATATTTAAATTAGTCACTGTCTCACTCCCTTTGAAATATTGGCAGTGGATGGGTGGAGAGGTATATTTGCTTTCAACTGTATTCTTCAATAATTTATTGGTGGAGGGGGAGGGGGAAGTCTGGTGAATTCAACAAAATTCATATAAGTAATAATAATAATGCTTTTCTCTTCTCTTGATTTTGATTGTATATTTTTTTATTCTTATTAAAACAAAACAATTATTTGATAGTCACCTTAACAAAGAATAAGATGATTGTAGAAAGGCAAGAGTGTTATATACAGACTATGTGCAATGTTGGTGGAAAGGAATGAGCCTCAAATATTAGCTCCAGCTAGTCCTGAAGAGGTTAGTTTTCTTCAGTATTCCTGTTCACTCTCTGAAGGTAGCAGTATGAGCCATGATGTTAGTTGATTAAGTAAGGTTTGCTGGTCTCTTTTTGCTTTCTAGGTCTCCGGTTTATCCCAAGACAGTTTTCTCCCTGTCTTAAACTTTGCTGTAAAAATCAAATGAGAATTACAGTTCAGTGGAGGTTGGCAAGTCATGGGCCACAGTTTTACTAATTGTCAGATTCCTAGGGATCAAAATTCAACTGATCCAGAAGGAAGTTTAAATCCTAATGACATCATATCACCTGAGCCAAGACAAATCCACATAATTTCTTTTTCTGTTTTCACAATGGATAATGCAATTCTCCTAATAACTAAGGCTTTGACATAAAGAATGCTCTTCTGTAGCCTCTGGAGTTTCCTTTCTAGATTTCTGAAGGCTTCAGTTCATCATAGATTGGTGACGGAAAATACCATTCTTGTTTAGAGCTTAAAATGAACTCTCCAAGGTCCTGATATGATCAGTCCTCCTTCTGCTTCATTTACATTTTTTTTAAAAAAAAAAAAAAAACAACCTTCTCTCTCTCCTTTTCTCCACCCAACTTTGGCCAATCTCAAAATTGTGGGTAACATTTTGATGGAAGGCATTAGGAAATCCTAGGGCTGTAAATTAGACTAGAAAATTGAAAAACATCACAGAAAAAAAGCTGGGGCAAAAGTGAAACACGTAGAAAAAAATGAGATATACAAAAATTATCATGTCAATTAATACATAGTTGGGTAACCTTTAGCATGATTTACGGCCTTGCAACGTCTTCCCATGGAGTGAACCAAGCCTTTTAGTTCTGCAGCTGTTATAATGTGAAACCAAGATTGATTGAATGATTGCTTCTATTAACTGGGTTTTATTGCTGGGTCACTTCTGACTAACAAGTTTCTTTAGTTGGCTCCATAGATTTTCATTTGGGTTAAGGTCTGGGCTATTCCTAGGCCATTCCAGCAGTGGAATATGATTATCTTGAAACTCCCCAAAAAAAGTGGTGTTATTAGCCATCAAATCTCAAAAATACACTTTTCCCAAAAAAAGGTTTCCACAATTTTGGCCACTGTAAATGGTTAAATTGACTTTTTGATTAAGAAGGAAACTACAACTAACTTTATAAAAGATTAGAAACCATATATAGACTTTTTTCTAAAAAGGGTGAGGATGAATTGCTGATTTGGGGGTTTATATATTTATTGATTTGAAAGGTTTGTTTATGGGAGGAAGGGAATTATGATATATAATATGGGATAATGGACATGGTGATTATTTTTAATTACTGCAAAGATTGGAAGTCACTTGATGTATATTTTTCTTTTTCATTCTCTAATGTTATTCTTCACTTTTTCTTTTATCATTTTATAATCTTTTTCTATTTTTTATGTTCCTGTCATTTTTAAAAAAATCTTTATAAAATCTTCCTTTTATATAAAAAAATAAAATAAAAATATTTGGGGGATTCTGTTCCAGCCTGTATTGTCAGACTTTCTCCTTTCTAATTATATCAATATATATTTGGCTTGCATATGAATATTATTTAATTCTCATGTGTGTCGGTCATTATTTGCAGTCACACAGACTAAGGAAAAATACTTATATTTTTTTAAGCTTAATTAAATTATCTCAAATTAGAAGTGTTCTCATGCTAACGTTCTGAGTTTAAAAAAACTATTAAATCAGCATATTGTCTTTAATTTTAGGACTATGTCCTGAAATAGATGAAGTAATATAATCAAAGAAAAGTATCTAGTATACTAGATACAAGCTTTCCCTTCAGGCTTCCTACATTTCCCCCCACTCCCAAAATTGAATACTGTATTGCCAGTTAACCATAGGAAAGACAGAAAGAATGCAACAGATATTATGATAGTCAGCATCATAATTTCGATTTCCATTGAAATGTATCCCTTGATAAAAACAATCAGCAATTGTAGAAACATTTAAAATGTATTCATTTATTTTATTTTATTTTATTTTATTTAAAAAAAGGTAAAATATGATGAGATCATCGAATCTCAATTGTCAATATTGTGATGAAAGATCATGCAACTTTAAGGCAAGACAATCAAAGTCTCATAAGATTTCAGGATGCACCCCCTCCCATTGAAGGAAAGTTTTCTGATTCCTTTTGTTTTGTTCAGCCATTGCATATTGTCCCTTATTTCATTTTGTGTAGTGGAACTGAATGTGTCTTTAGAGAAAGAAGAAAAAAGCAACTTAATTTTTACCATTTTGATTATAAATGTAAAAGAAAATTATTGCACAGGATTCACAGAACAGATTTCCATGAAATATTAGTACAGCACCATACCAAAGCAATGTAGTCTCATCTTGCCTGCATCTAATTAATTAGCAACAGACTGAAGCTAGGTAGCTACATGGAGAGTTTTTTCCCAGTGGCTCTAATTTGATTATTATTGTTGTTACTGTTCATGGACACTTACACAAATGATATGTAATAAAACTTACATATAGCTATCCATGATATCTAGCCCAAGTGAGAGAAGGATGGCTTGACCATGGGAGTGTATGGACATGCGTATATATATATATATATATATATATATATATATATATATATATATATATATATATATATATATATATATATATATATACACACACACACACACACACACACACACACACACACACAGTATACACTGAGCTGAGATAAAACTGATACATAGAGAAAATGGGCATGAATGAGATATTTACTGCATATTTACCTTGGGTAAAATTTGCCCTCTACTTTCAAGGAGATCAAGTGCAGAGTAGATGACTTATATACCTTTTCTTCATCTAGATTTAGAATTATCCCTTTCTAAATTGTAATTTTTAATTTTCTGTCAGAGTACCTCAAGGGAAGGATACCATACATTTAAAAAGACATCTGAGAAACATTTTTCATTCCCTCTTGTGAGATTTTAAATGGAAAAATATAAATCCCACTTATTTCAAAGGTACAAGTAAGTATGTTTAAATTCTTCCTGTCGAATTGTTGGAATTGTAAAATAATTCAACCCTGGTAGCATTGGCCTATTGAACATTTAAACAAGCTTTATCTAAAAGGGATTCCTTCCTAATTTAAATAAATTAGCAGGTTTATTTTCCATTGTATAATATTTAAAAGCACAGTTTTTGCAAAATTCCATAAAGTAACTTACCTTCAGAATCGCTAAATAGGTTGCTGGTCACAAGTTTGCGGGGGGGGCGATCTGTGTAAAGGTGAATTCTGATTTCAGTATAAATGATTTAAGCATTTGCTTAGTGTTCCACTGAAATTATTATAACTTAAATTTGGTTGTATTGTGCCCATTTGTTCAGATCTTGTACATATAACACTTTTGACTGCAGCCATAAATCAAAATCTTCTATAAAAGATTTGAGTCTGTACACTACTAAAATAACATTTTTGAACCATAATTTGTCCTTAAAACTGGACAACAAACAGATAATTCAGCTGTGTTTCAAATAGACCATGATTAGATTCATTCATTTTTGAAGGACAGTCACTTCGATATAAATCGTAAGGTATGTCATAAGAAGGTTGCTAGATGGATGAGACTCCATCACCAAAATGTTACACTTCAGAGGATATGTCTAACAGTCTGAAGTATGAGAACATCAAAACTTGAAAAAATAAAAAAATCAAGCAACTTGCTTCACACCCAGGAAAATGTAATAATGAAACTAGTATGTTTCTCCCATGACCTTTTTTTTTCTGCCATGTCCTATGAGATTGCCCTCATCTCATCCTCAAACTATGCCTGAGGGAACTAAAAGCTATCTTTACCTGTTCTAGTATTAAAGTACTGTTTGCCCCCCTTCTGCAGGCAAAAATCATGGTAGTTTTACCACCAATATAGTCTGATACATTTCATATCTCCTAAGTTACCCATAGAGAAGGAAATCAGAATATGTTAACTATGTTTCACTGGTTTGGGTGAAACATGGTTTCACCCACCTTCTCTAGTCTATAAGCATTGAATTTCATACTGGTTTCAATAGTGGAAATTCATTTTTTTTTCTCTTCAAATCAGATTTTCTCTCCTTGAATCTAATTGGTCCTAAATTTGATTTCTGACTGGAAACTAGGACTGGTCCAAATAGCTGGCTGTGCAGTTAATGGAGAAAGTCTCTTTACCACTTTATAGCACCCACATACCTGTAGGATATTCTTCAGGCTGCTCTTGAAGATTAGTTTACCATTCTTTCATAAAAGTGCTAAACCCATATCCAAATACAGAGGTGACAGATGTGAAGATGGTGTGGTAAATTGGTAGCATGATAGTTCTCTCTCTCTCTCTCTCTCCCTCCCTCCCTCCCTCCCCCCCCCCTCACACACACACAATTGTCATCTATTTGGGGTGATGCAAATCTCTGAGTTGGAGATCATTTTAAGACCCGGTGGGCAAAGGGTTTCCGCCCCACTCCATCAGCTGCCACACTTAGAGGCATGTTCTGACACAGCAGGCAAAGTGGGGAGTTAGAGGAGAATTTTGACAGGTAACTAAGCAGCAGTACTGTGATTGACAGATGGTTTTCACATTAGTTGATCATATTGATAAAAGTGTGTGGGGGGTGGGGTGCATGGGAAATGAACACACTATTTTCCAGTTGCAAATCAGAACAAGATTGACTGGGAACCGCAATACCTGTTTATTTTATTTCTTTGTTGGCTCACAGATTGGAGAGTTATGTTCAGTGGTGGGATTCAAATAATTCTTGCCCTAATGACTTGCTGGGTGGGCGTGGCCATGGTGGGCATGGCCAGGGGTCATGACAGGCTGCACTAGGCCTTCTGCACCCCCCTGGGAGCAAAAATGGGCTGCAGGGGGGTTACGTTGCTCTCCTCTGCACCCCACTTTGGGCCTAGTAGGCCTCCCTGAAGCCTCCTGGGAGTGAAAATGGGCCACGGGAGGTGCCGCACCCACCACACCCCATTTTGGGTCTAGGAGGCCTCCGTGAAGCCTCCTGGAAGAAAAAATGGATCACAGGGGGCACATCCCCCCTTGCACTCCATTTTGGGCCTAGGAGGCCTCCCTGCAGTTACCTGGGAGCCAAAATGGGGCACGTGGAGACTCCTGGAAGGGGCGGGGAGGGGCGGAGCCAGCCAGCAATTTCACTACCAGTTCACCCGAACCGGCCCGAATCGGATGAAATCCCTCCACTGGTTATGTTGAAGTGTCCTTAGATCCTTAGTTCTGTTTCCAGTATGAAATGATTATATTCATGGATATGACAACAATGCTTAACTAACAGATGTGGTACTTCATGGAAGTGAATGGGTAAGATGACATACCCAGGAGTTTTATGTGCAGAACCTAAGGTATAGACTAATGTGCTCAGGATGTGAGTCCTCACTAAAAGATATCTTAATTTGTGGGAAAAGTAGGAGAGAGTAAGAGAGAGTATGAATTTAAACACATCCCCATTGCAACCCTAAACCTAACCTAATCCTAACCCTAATGCTAACTCTATAAAAACCCACTCCCCACGCATTCTAGCCAAACCAGGTCTATACATTTCTAAGGTAAACTCTGAAGTGTCAGATGTTCCAATTAATTTTTGTCAAGCCCTAACTAGGGATTCTGAAACATATTAAACTTTATTAAAATGGTTTCCTTTGTAAAAAACATGCTTGAAAAAAAAGGTTTACTTATAAATTTAATCCCTCTTTTTTTCAAATGACTTGTTAGTAGTCCAAAATATCATCACATCACAAATTATGGTGATATTGTCAGTTCTTTGAGGTAGATCAGCTAGGAAATAGACGGTGCAAGGATTATAGTAATGGTACTTTGCCATTATAAAGTGGTAAAGTACCATTGCTATAATCTTTCCACTGTCTATTGTAGAGTATAATAATAGAATCTTGAGATCTTGCCAGAATTGTCTTCTGCCTTTGGCCCTGTTACCATGCAGAATGTAGGCAGAATTAGTCTGCATTTGTTTCTTATGCCTTCCCCTTTCCCAGCACTGAGTTGTATTTTATTTTTCCCTTAACTATTCCTGCATAACTTCATTATTTCCATATTTTTCTATAGCTTTATAGAAACTGTACACTAACATATTCATTTTTTGGTTGGCCAAAGTAACATAGGTAGTAGTGAAGGCGATGGTGATGATAGTGACAATGTTGTTGTTTGTAATCGTTGTTCTTACTAAGACCTATAAGGTAAGTCGGTAATACTAGCCCTAATTTTTGAAGAATGGAAAGTCTGATTGTAAGACGACTTTCCTATGACCATAAACTCATGGCAGTCCCAAAGGTTCTTTTTTTTTTTTTTCAAGAGGTAACTGGATAATCAGAGCTGAAGAAGCTTCTTGGATTTATTTTATTTTATTTTATTTTATTTTATTTTATTTTATTTTATTTTATTTTATTTTATTTTATTTTATTTTATTTTATTTTATTTTATTTTATTTTATTTTATTTTATTTTATTTTATTTTATTTTATTTTATTATTTTATTTTATTTTATTTTATTATTTTATTTTTATTTTATTTTATTTTATTATTTTATTTTTATTTTATTTTATTTTATTTTATTTTATTATTTTATTTTATTTTATTTTATTTTATTTCTATACCGCTCTTCTCCCAAAGGACTCAGGGTGGTGTACAGCCAGAAATAAAACCATGACAGTAGAAAAATTAAAAACAAGTTAAAACAATTAAATCAATTGGCCGAAAATTCTAATTGAGAAGCAAATAGTCTTCAAAGAAAAACCAGAAAATCTAGTTGTCTCTTGGGGGGAAAAAAGCACCTTTGGGACAATCTTGACCTGGATGACTGAGAATCTCCATAAACATTTAAACTCATGGCAGTTGCAAAATTCATAATTGGAACTCCCAGTTCAAAGCTCTATAGCGTGAAGTAACTATACTACAACCAATTCACCAGTCAGCTAGGATTCATTTGTCCTACTAGAGAAGAAATAGAATACAGGTGACTTTGAATTGTCTCTGGGATACTATGGAAGATCAGAGAAAAATCTTGTTAGTCTAAAGAAACTTGATTTATATAAAGAGGGGAGATCTTATTAGAGGCTTAGTTTATCAAAGGAAGCATGATATGAGAAAATGTTCTTAGTTGGATTATTCAAATAATAAGATTAGCAATAATCATTTAAAGATGACAGCAGCATAATTCCAGAGTTGATACAGTCACTCTTTTATCACTGTTTTCTTTCATTGTGATTCTTCCGAGTTAATTCTGGCCATTCATAGTGGGGAGTTTTATTGGGCTACCTACAACATTCAACCCTGAATCAACATGTACTCCTGTACTAAATTAATCTAGTTGAGTCATAGTTTTGTAGCTGACAAGGACTGGTGCCAAAGATGAAGGATTTTTGAGCAACACACACACAAAAAATGTGTAACATATGGTAGAAAGAAAATTAAATGTTCTGGTCTAATGAGTCACACCTTCTGAAGATGTGGCATTTTCTTTATTGACAGGAATCCTAGAAACTTGCTATGGATTACTTTTTAAACTGTTTAACTGTTCAATAAAAATAAAATTGAAAGAAAGTTTTTACTTTTATTGTGCTGTCCCAAACAAGTCAAACAACATATGATGCATACATATGAACCAATGACATACTTTGAGCTTTCTATCGATTGTAGTACAGTTGGACCTTGTTAATAGTATGGATAATATTCCATCATGTAACTATAGAGAATGAACCACAGAGAATGAGTAACTTGCACCATGAGATGGGTGGCATATAAATTTGATAAAGAAATAAACTGAGTTCATTAAAGATAAAGTTCCAGAGCCCCAGAAAAACAACAATGGTTAGCAAACCTAGATGGATAAAACAGACACAAATATTCTTGATAAATACCCGTATTTTCCGGCGTATAAGACGACTGGGCGTATAAGACGACCCCCTACTTTTCCTGTTAAAATATAGGGTTTGGGCTATACTCACTGTATAAGACTACCCCTCTTCCAACGTACACCAAATAAAAATTAAAAAAACATCATATTTAATTTCAATATGGTAATTTTAATTCAAATGCTTATGACATGCAGGTACTTAGCAGGAAAACTGTCACTTATAAACATAAGACTGTTTGTCATCAAACATGTAAACATAAAACAGTGCAATTGGATTAAATTTTTCCTAATTCACTCTAAAGCTGAAAGGAAGGATAAGACAATAAATCCATGGGAGCTGCCATGCTATTTGTTTTCTTAACAGAACCGGTACAGATACCTACGAGCAGGCTGTCCATCTGTCAAGATAATGGGCCACATGTAGCGGCAAGAGGGCTATTTCATACCAGGTTTTTTTCCTGTCACCCTGTCCTGTCACCCATGCAGCCTTGAGGAGATCAGCACAGCTTCCCCTCAATGTTGTCGGAAGCTGTGCCGATCTCATCAAGGCTGCATGCCGCTCAATGCTGGACCCAGCTGGTTGCTGCACGAAGCTTCCCCCACAGTCCGACTTCCCCAGACAGCTGGGGCTCGCCATCACTGGGGGTCTGGGGAAGTCGGAGCATCGGTAATATCCACCTGGATGCCTGGGATGGTGGGGGAAGCTCCGCGTAGCAATCAGCTGGGTCCAGCATTCAGCAGCACGCAGCCTTGATGAGATTGGCACAGCTTCCCAAATCTGAGTTTCTGGCGCTGACTGATGACGCTACGGGAGTGCCGACAACATTAAGGGGAAGCTGTGCCAATCTCGTCAAGGCTGCATGCCGCTGAATGGTGGACCCAGCTGGTTGCTGCATGGACTTCCCCCACTGTCCCAGGCATCCAGATGGATATTACCGATGCTCTGACTTCCCCAGACTCCCAGTGATGGTGAGCCCCAGCTGTCTGGGGAAGTCAGACAGTGGGGGAAGCTCCGTGCAGCAACCAGCTGGGTCCAGCATTCAGCGGCATGCAGCCTTGACGAGATCGGCACAGCTTCTCCTCAATGTTGTCAGCGCTCCCGTAGCATCATCAGTCAGCACCAGCAACTCAGATTCAGGTTAGAAATTTCTAGCAATGACTAGAGATGGTAGTAGCCGCTCTTACCACTTCCGTCAGTCTGTCAAACCAACCCAGGTAGGCTTATACCCGGCGTATAAGACGACCCCGACTTTTGAGAAGATTTTCCTGTGTTAAAAAGTCATCTTATATGCCAGAAAATACGGTAATATAGAATGAAAATGAGACACAGTGGAGCATTCATCTTCTTTCTACACTTGCAAAAAGTATCAGTGTTACTTCCCATTGATTCTCTTGATTTGTTGTTACAAAGTAGCAGCTGATGGTGCTTACCTGGTCATGCTTTTCAGGTTTGTCCTTCTAGGATTGCAAAGCTCCATTCAGTTGTTTTTGTTCCTGGCTGATGAATTTTGTTCATCAGGATTTTGTTCCTCACACCTTTGGGGGATCAGGTTCAAGCATTTATCTCCCAAGGCTCTCCCTAGCTGATCTGCTGGATCTCAGACAGCTTCACCTTTCTTACACAAGGTATATCCTTCAGCAGATCTTTCTTTTGTGTCCTGTCCATTGGGGAGAAAGTATTGTGAGGAAAAGGATGACCAAGTAAAATGAGAGCGCTTGCACATATTTATGCATGCACAAAATGCCAGACAGATGGGAATCATATATATAGCTACTGATAACCAAATTGTGTAAAATGGATACAAGTTTTGTTTATGCTTATACATCTGAGATATAAGAAAACATGGATAAGAGACTTCATATAAGAAGGCTCACCGGTATCTGAATCTGAGTGAAGACCTTAAAACCTTTTGATCGACTCACAAAACTTCAATTTCCTTTAAAAGGAGTCTGCTTCAAAACTGATTCAGAAGAGACGCTATACAGTGTACAGTAACCCAAATGCATCTTTTATGAATCCATGAAAGGTCTGCAATGACTCAACATCAAATAGGAATTATTTCTTTGGCATTTTAAAATTCAACCTATGTGTCCACTTTAGACTGACACTTCAAGATGCAGTAGGTTGCACCAATGTTATAAAAACTCAATATAATGACATTGTTTCAAAATATAAAATATTTTTGTCATAGTAGTTTCTCCAATAATTCAACAAACTCACATTGAATTCCTTCATTGTAGTCTATACCCATACTCTATTCTGTGCTGTACTGTACTGAGAACAAATGAATTAAATTTGAATAATGTTGGTTGGTGTCTGGCATTAAATGTATGATTTGATGATGGATTTGCTATTGAATAATCACAAGAAATACTATTCCTTGTTGGAAAGGCTTCTTTGGCATCAAAGGATACCATTTGGAAGGAGGGGTCAGTCTACAACAGTTTCAGAGTAAGAAGCCATTGAAAGATGAAGCAAGGTGGGTAAGGGCTAAGGTAGAGTGGCTAATGTATTTCAATGACATCAGATAGATCCCGTTTCTATTTCATCTGAGTAGAAACTTGGTGACTTCAGCCCAATCTACCTCATAGGTTTGTTGTAAAGAAATATAGGAGAATAGAGCACTATCTATGTGCCTTGAGTTCCTGAACAAAGATGGGGTATTGATACTTATGCATGTTCGTATGACAGGGAAGGAGCACATAAGCAATAAAAATATCCAGACCTTATTTCATGCACTTTAAAGTTGTTGCTTCTTTAAGAGCCATGTGATGAGTTAATTCCTTGCTCCTGGGTTGTGGAGGAAGCAAGGATTGCAAGATGGCTGGGAAACTGCAATGAAACAGTAAAAATGAAAATCACATGCTAGCAGCCCAGCAGCACAGGCACAGCCAGTAGCCCTGAATCAGCCATTACTTCCCCAAATTTTATTCTCTCAGGAGATATGGGTCTTGAATTTTGGATAGCTTCTTTAAGTTAGCCCATTTGAGCTACTTTGATTCAAAAATTCTTGCCCTAGGAAGCACCATTTTGCCCAGATAAAGAGCACAATAGCAATAATTTTAGTGATGATGCTGGATGAGATAGATGATAGATAGATAAATAGATAGATAGATAGATAGATAGATAGATAGATAGATAGATAGATAGATAATAGAAACAAAAACTCACACAAATACACGTATACACATACACTTGGCCTGCCCTTCAAGAATATATTCTCTTTCAAAAGTATGAGTGCATACATCACATCTGTTGTTGGGACTTCTTTGCCAACCTATTTTGGGTTGTGGGTGGAAAGTTTGTGAAATTTCTAAACAAGTGGAATGTTCATAAACACTCTAAGAATGTAGTGTCTACAGAAAGTCTTTTCTAGAGCTTTTAAAATCTGCATTATTATTATATTAGTCATTTGTAGAATATAATTTGCCTTCTTCCAACGCGATAGAACACACCTCTTCTTCCTAAACTTGCATAGAAAAAGAAAGCTAATCGGGATAGAAAAATGTTGATTCTGTAGGACCTTATTGAACTGCTATGTATTAGCATAACCAAATATTCCAATAGGTCCTATTTTTTGAGATCAGTAGCAATAAAAACTGTAGGCGTTCTGCCTCTAGTGTGGAAAACGGGCAGCAACACAATATCCAAGGTCTCAGAAGGATTTAGATTTAGATTATACAAAACATCTGCTCTCTGAATGTGGACTATATGAATGTGCCCAGGAGGCAATTTTAACTAAGTTGCATTCACAACACACTGATTTTCTAGAGTTGTGAAGGTTAGGGATGGAATAGACATTTATTCAGTTCAAATCTGAATCAAAACAAGTGGAATGTAAATTTATTTAATTTCACGTTACCAACTTAATTCATGAGCCAACACAGAGCTAACTTCGGCATTTGAACTTCTCTGAATTTTCCAGTGCAGTCTGCCTACCAACAATAGTTTATGTTTGGGACAAATTCGCACAACAATGCATATATTCATGGGGATAATGTACAATAAAGCATTATATGAGAGAACGTAGTTTATTTTGCCTAACAGGCTTAATTTTTTTTCAAACAAAAATTCAGACATTTGGAGATATCTATACTTATTTATTTGTTTATTAAGCTTCTAGGCCACCCATGTCACCAAGACAATAAAAATATACGCAAATTTTAGCGCACATTCTGTTTAAAAATCATAGCAATTACATAGTGGCAGAGGAATTAAGATGAACTGAAGATATGATTGGAAAAATATAAGAAATGATGAGAATAAAACATATGAATTACCAGGAGCACTGTAACGATGTATTATGCCATATGGTCTACTTAATCAAGTTGTGGCCTATTTAATTCTAGTTATTGCTTCCTCTCTTTCCTTCCCTCTGCAATTACTATTTTTCTGCATATTTATACATTTGGCACCGTATTAAATGCATTCAGCAGAACTGTGATGAATGAAGAGGTAAGATCTGTAGGAAGGGCCATCTGCTTGCCTAAGGCAGCCTGGGAGAAGGAACACTTGCTGCATTGTTGTTGATAAAATGGCTGCTTGTAGCTGGGACTCAACTGTATTTTAATATAACAAAATAAATAGTTTAATTAACTTCTGAAGACATTGTATCTATGCCACCAATAGGAACTTCGGTATGAATTTGTATTTCAGCTCTGATGTTATAGTTTATAAACACAGAGATATTCAAGCATATTTTCCACATGCTTCTCTTTTGGGGTAAGTAACATTATGCAGTGTCAAAAAGATTTAAAAAACTGTAAGGCAAAGAAATTAAAGGCATGAGAAACAAAGAATGCTTGAGATATTGCTTTTAGTTGTTTAATCTTTGGAAGACTTCCTTGGTCTTCCCCACTACTACCCACTAATGACCACATCTTAAAATGTCTCCATTTGTTTCCCATCCTTTTTAAACATTCTACTAAAATAACTAATTTCAACTTATCTCTCTAGTTTTACACTATTTTATGTATAACATGCTGATTATCATCTATAAAGCCTTTCATGGCATAAGCCTGGTTGTATGAGAGTTCTCTCTGAAAGAGCCAGATTGGTATACTAGTTAAGGCATCAGGCTATAAACCAGGAGACAATGAATTCTACTCCTGCCTTAGGCACTAAGCTAACTGGTGGACCTGGGCCATTCATTCTCTCTCAGCCCTAGGAAAAAGACAAGGGTTAAGTCACTTGCAAAATCTTGCTAAGAAAATTGCGGAGACTTGATTAGGTAGTTGCCAAGAATCAACATTGACTAAAAGGAAGGAAGGAAGGAAGGAAGGAAGGAAGGAAGGAAGGAAGGAAGGAAGGAAGGAAGGAAGATTGGCTGTTTCTGCCTGTCTGATCAAACAGAATGGGTGCACTGCAGATCCTATAAATTAAAAAGTGTCCTGCATTCAAACCTACATACACAGATTCACATCCCTGCTCAATATATCTCAATCAATCACCACAATGATTCCTTATACTTTTATTCAAAAATACATTAAACAACCAAGGGACATCATACATCCTTGACTTGCTTCTTTTTTAGTGTTGAACCATTTGCTCAGCACTCCATTTTTTCTTAATAATGCTCTATCTCTGTCATCTATTGCTCTTTTCTAATTCAGCAACCACCTTACCTATTCACAGATCATTCCATAATTCAACCCCATTCACTTTCTTTAAATCAATAAACGTATAATAAGCTTTCTTTCTTTCTTATAGTCCTACATTTCTCAGGACCTGCTGAAGAGCAAACATCTAATCTTTATACCCTCTGAACAACGTGGCTCTTTCTGAATTTTTCTCATTGTTATTTCTCACATTGAGAAATTGGATCCAGATTCAACTCCCTTATAATTTTTGCATTCAGTTTTGTCAGTTTTGCTTTTGTATAGGGAATAATAATGACACTCCTCCATTCATCAGGAATAGTTGCAGTCTTCACATATATGTTAAATTTGTTGCATTTCACAGACATACTAGATCCATATTTTAGTAATTTTCTTATAACCATCTATACCTTCAATCATACCATATTTCAATGTTCTCACAGTATTTATTTCTTCCTTTTAAATCCCCTTTTTTCTTAGAGACTTAACAGTTATACATTTTGCTACCATAATATATCATTATTACCATATAAATCTCAAAAATATTCCTGCCACCATTTCTTCATTTCAATTTCTTCTCAAATATTTTCATTATTCATAGTCACAGTTCCATTCATTCTGCTAGAAGCTCTTTAACCATCTTTATTCCATTTCAAACTAGCTTTTTTTAAAAAAAAATCCATCAAAATCACTATATTTTGGCTGCTACTTTCAATCTTAATAAATCTTGCTTTCTTCTACTACATTCTTTGCAATTATCCATTTCAGTGAATATATTATTATATGGTAGCTCTTCTCTTACCTGCATTTTACCTTCACCCCTCTCTTTCAGGTTACCAATCCACTAAAATCATTTTTCTTATTTTGTATTAATGTAATTCTTCACATTTTTGAAAGGCTTTGTTACATAATTCTTTTCATTCTATTTCAAATTGATTTGACATCCTTTTTCCTTAAGTCCACTGTCCATATACCTTGATGGTATCTAGATATCTTCTAATATTTGACTTCATAACTTATGCCTTCTTGCAAACTTTCTATTTTTATTTTGTTTCTTTTATTCTTTCCTTTTCTTCAATGTTTACTTTTCCCCAAATTGACTTTTGTCACTACCAAAAAATTAGAACTTGCTACTATTCTTGTATCCCAAACTCATTCTTTCAGGCTTCCAGCATAAACTATAACATCAGTCTTTTAATATTTATTTATTGTGTGACAAAGGATTTACATCCTTAAAACATGTATTTGAAGGGCATAAAACTTTTTCTAGGGAAGTATTTTCAAAATAATCATCCTTCTCATTCATTCCTGGGTTTCTGTATAGTTCAATCATTTTTTACTGTAGGTATATTTTAGTCTCATTCCCATCCATTCATGTTACCAAACATTTTTCTCCCCTCCCTGAGATTGCATTCATTCAGAATGTTGCACAATTTTTCCCTAAAGCTGGTTCTTCTATTATCACAATTCAGTGGAGTAAAACACACAACTCTCACATATCTATGGAGCCCTACTTTGATATCATCCCCCACAATGTGGATTACACTGATTCATACTATCTGAAATATATTTTAGTCCTTTATTCATAATTAAACCTACACTATCACTTTCCTGAATGTTTTCATCCGTTTGACTCCACAGGATCAAAACATCTCTATTAAGATCTAGCATGCCTTTCCTTTCTTGTAATTTCATAGATATATCTATTTTTCTTTTTCTCCTTTTCATTTATTAATTCAAAATATTTATCATTATTTCTCTTATAGCAAACTTGCAATATATTGAAGTAATCACCAAATGAGGCCATAGAACTTTTGCTGTTCATCAATATTTCACTCAAAGCTTTCATAAAGCTGAAGTCATTATCTGTCTTAGTCATAGCCCTGCCACATGAAGCATTTCCTGCTAATAATAAGGACATATTACTCATCAGTTTGGTACATGTTAGCCAATATGCCATAAGGATAGCTAAAACCCAGTTTTATCCAAAGCATATTTATATTATTCTATACAAGTTAGGATCTCTAATTTTGTTATTTTTTTTTTCTAATCTGAAGATAACTCTTCCCTTAGTCTATCCATGCAGTTCATTGATGCTCTCAAGATGCAATAATGTATATGTATATCATGTAATACATTGAAAAATTGCTTTGATTTAATAGGTAGTGTGGATACTCCTGATCCTTTCTGGAAAGGTGTAGAGTCATCCAAGTACTTTTCAAATCATTTTGCTGGAAACAAGCTAATAATTAGAAGAATATACTGGAGAAGAGCCTAATGCTGAGAAAGACTGAGGTCAAAAGAAGAAGAGGATGACAGAGAACGTGGTGGCTGGATGGAGTCACTGAAACAGTAGGTGTGAGTTTAAATGGACTCCAGAGGATGATAGAGGACAGGAAGGCCTGGAGGAACATTGTCCATGGGGTCTCAATGCGTCGGACATGACTTCGCAATTAACAACAACAAAAATGCTAAGGCAATTTCCTCTGCTAGCATCCTTAGCTATGTAGACAAATATATCTCAAAATTCTCATAATTTCTAACTAGCAAGAACATCTCAGGCAGTGTAAACTGAGTTCTTGCCTTTATCATAGGCATTCAGATATTAGTTGGCTCCATCCAATTTTCTGCAGTTTCTTTTACCAAACTAGGGGAAGGAAGGTTGGTGGAGAAGGGGTGAAGAAGAGTGACATTTATTGTCCTTAAAATATGTTTGGTATATGGTTCTCATTAACGTATCAAGTTTTGTATGCCGTTACAAAAACTGCATACAAAAAGAAGTCATACCCAGGCATTTATTTTTCAGTGTCCTATTTTCTCCAATGTATCTTTTAATGCCATTTTCAAAGTAAGAGATATTTCCAGACAGACATTAGCAGAAAACATGCATTTTGTGTCTGTTCATCCCTATTGAAACCCACTCTGCCAAATAACACCATTTTATCTGAAAAGAAATACACTGTGGTTTTATTTTACCTTTCTAGAGCCATAGTGGCCAACAGCCATCCCAGTTGCAAATTGCATGAGCTCTAGCCAAATATAAATAGGAGACCCCAAGTTGGAGAGTTTCTCTTAACAACAATTATTTTAAACTGTTATGGAAACAGAACTGGCAAACATTTATCGAATTGATAACTTCAATTGCTTTTCATGAACAACAATAAAAAAGAAAAGATTGACAGCATGATTCTGGTTTCTAGGAGCATGTGAATAGCTTATTGTTTATATTAACTAGAATGCCAAAAGAAACAACCAGACTTCTGCACAGATTAGCTGGTAATGGATATTCTGGGTACTTCTTTCCATTATAGACAAAGGCAGACAAACAATTTAATTATTTGGGGGAAAGAATTTAGGTCTTCAGTTTTCAGGCTGCAGAGCTCTCTAAACTCTCAAGCTGCTGAAAAATAACATCTCTTTTTCCTGATTATTCAATGGATTTTCAGTAGGAATGACACTTCATCCCACTACATTTGAAGGAAATGGACCAGTTACATACAAGTCTACTGCTACTACTAGAACTACTAGTACTAGTACTATCAAAACCAACCACAAGATCAACAACAATGGATCATTGGATTATCTGCAACAAATTCCTTTGGCCTGTAAGCAAGAACTGCAGGACCACTTTATAGATCAAGCACAACACTCCAGATGAAAAAGACAAAAATAGTTGTGGATAGTTAGACATTGCAATATATGAGAGAGTAAAACAGAACAGAAAGAACTGGAGAAAATCACAAATACAAAGACCTGTAAATAAAAGTAGAACATTTGTGGCAAAAGATTGTACCGATAGTTATAGGTACAGATATTTTAAACAACATTAAAGAATGACATCTTGGGAAGGACTTCATAGGTGGGTAAAATGCCAAATTCAGTCTAAATATCTGGTTGACTGTGCACCCAATCATAATAGCCCACAATATTTAAGATTTTTAGATTTATCCATTGCAGTGTCTGTCAATTCTCTAGGTTCAATCAGATTTTTAAAAATCATGTAGAAAAGTATGTTTTCAGTACATCATCCAGTTGAACGGCCAAAATTCAAGGCAAGAATAACTTCATTTTTTTCAGGAAATGTGCAATAAAACAATTTTAAATAGAACATATCTTTGAAGAGGAAATGTCATTCCATTTCAGATAATGGCATACACATGTCACTCACAGAGACAGGACTTAACATTTTGTTGCTTGGGAAAAGAGAATTGGGAAGACTACTTATATCTTCACACCTACCTAACATTTATAATACTTATTGGAGAGTTTACTCTTTTTTTTCTAAATTATGTGGTGAAAACTTTGCAGTCAAATTCTGGCAATTGAGTCTTAAGTGATTCAATGGTGACAAAAATGAAGAAATGGAACCAGATAATTCTTGAGGGTCGAGGGTTTATTGGCTTCCAGATTAACACTCTTGTCAAGACTGAGTGGCTGTGGCTTCCGGTGTCCCAATATAGTCAGGTGGTGCTATCTCTGACTATTGGGGGCGAGTCATTGGCCCCCACGGAGAGGGCTCACAACTTGGGTGTCCTCCTGGATGCACGGCTGTCCTTAGAAGAACATGTGATGGCCGTGGCCAGGGGGGCTTTTTATCAGGTTCGCCTGATCTGCCAGTTGCGTCCCTTTCTGGATCGGGACTCCCTACTCACGGTCACTCCTGCCCTCGTCACCTCCCGCCTGGACTATTGCAATGCTCTCTACATGGGGCTCCCCCTGAAAAGCACCCGGAGGCTCCAACTGGTCCAGAATGAGGCCGTGTGGGTGGTTATGGGAGCGTCATGGTGCTCCCATGTAACACCTCTCCTGCGCGAGCTGCACTGGCTTCCAGTGGTCCTCCAGGTGCGATTCAAGGTATTGGTTACCACCTTTAGAGCGCTCCATGGCTTAGGACCTGGATATTTATAAGACCGCCTGCTTCTACCAATAGCCTCCCACCGGCCAACTCGTTCCCACAGAGAGAGGCTCCTCCGGGTGCCGTTGGCCAAGCAATGTCGGCTGGCGACTCCCAGGGGGAGAGCCTTCTCTGTAGGGGCTCCTGCCCTCTGGAACGAATTGCCCCCCGAGATGCGGAGGATTCCCGACTTGCGCACCTTCCGCTGGCCCCTCAAGACACTTTTATTTCAACAAGCCGGGCTGGCCTAATTTTTAAATTTTATTGTTAATTCTTTTTAAACATTTAATTGGGTTGGTTTTTTTAATTATATGGGCCAAACTATTTAATATTTTAAACTGTTTTTAACTTTTATATTTGTGGGTTTTATGATGGCTGTACATCGCCCTGAGTCCCTTTGGGAGAAGGGCGGTATATAAATTAAACAAATAAATAAATAAATATAACTGGTATCAACACACACATTTAAACATGCAAAGTACAGCAGTCATTTAAATCTAGGGTGGTTTCTGTAAATTCCACTCATGCTCTACTCAAGAGGCAATGCTTAGAATAATTTTCAGTACCTGCTTCTGTTGACATTTGGAGCATAATCTCTTCTGAGGAACAAACTGACACTGTATCTATGCTTATAACAAAAGGATTAATGGCCAAAGACTTCCCCCACTCTTTTCTTCTTCCTCTATTAGTTATCATAGAAAACACATTTTACAAGAGGATTGATATAGTAGATTCAAAACTTCAGATCTACAGACTGGATCCAATTATTTTGTGATAATTCAGATACAGACTGAAGTCTACTGTATTTCCATCGCCTTGAACAATATCACCATAGTACACTGCCCTTTGCCTTTGGATTGAGGATTTGACTGAACCTGGTGCATGTCCCCAGTGTCTAATAGGAAATAAAAAGCACTGAAACTTTATCAGTTGTTTAAGGAAAGGAACAGGGAAATATATTTTGGGGAAACCTTTTCCTGAAGGCTTTTATGGTTTTCATCATTGGGCCCTTTAAAACATGTCTGGCACTGATGAAGTAATGTCTGGCTATAATGAAACAATAGCCTTCCTTGATCTCCAGGGATAGTCAAATCTGAAGCATTAACTTTTTCATGTTGCATAAGGCCAATTCTTTTATCTCAGCATCAGTTTACAAATTCCACAAGCCTCTTTCCCAATATGATACACATATTTTCCTGCACATTTCTTATAATATTAAAATTTGTTCTAGGAACAGCAGTTCTTGAAAGTAATTATTTCCTAATCCAATGCATTTATGTGATTATGTTGCTCTAATACACACATTTTTATGTGGACCTTTTCTTTAGATGCATTTTTGTACTTTTTAAAAAAAAATCTATATCATAATTTTTTTAAAAAAAATTCACACGTATACTTTACTTTGTTTAGGAGACTGGATTTCAAAAGATGTAAAGGAAGAATACAAATAATACAAAATGAATTTGTCATCCATCCCTCATTTTCAGAATATTACTGACTGGATTCATATCTGTGTTTCTGCAGGCTAGCTGGATATAAGTATGGACTGACCAATTTGTAAATGAGCAGGAGATGAGCCTGTGATTGAGTTTCCAATTATACAAAAAGCTTCCCATGAAATTTTCTCCTTTGTTTCTAAATTGGCTCAATTTAGGGAGATCTCCTTTAGCAAAGAAGCTACACATTTGGCAATAACTGCACGCGGCTGAGCAATGCAGGAGTAAAATGTATCCTATTTCCTATAGTCATGTAGATTCTTCTCTTTCCAAATTCCCCTGCTGGATAATTCAATCACTATGAAAGCTGCATGAGACAGTGGTTTTGATTCACCAAGATCTCAGCTTTTGAGTTTAATTTACAGCAATTTCCTTTCAGGATTCATTAATCTGAACATGAAATTGCTACCAGACTAATGTGAGGGTGTTCAAAGATTCAATTTCACCATTGTGTAACCCTTTCTCCCCAGTAATTGTGCCAGAGGCATGGAATATAGCAGAATAAAGGGATAAGCCCTGTAAATCTTAGATCTTTACGATTCCTAGCTGCTTTGGATACAAATCAACGGAGTACGTATACATTTTTGTTTTAATGATTTTGTATTAATAGCTGCATAACATCATGTTAATCAACTACTCTCAGCATCCCAAAGAAAGGTGAATATTGTCTGAATAGGTGAGAGCCAAGGGCAAAGCCGTGATATTTGCCTTTGAGAAAATGTAGACAAAGTTGTAAATGAAGCTGAAATATGTTAAAAGTACCATGATTACTAAATAAGCTTCTTTGCTAAGCCAGTATTAGAAAGGGTTTTGTGTAGATTCACATTTTAAGCTAGAAATGGAAACTGCATTGCTTTGTAAGGCTTAATATTCCTACAAAATACTACTTTCCAACTAACCTGCCTTCCACTTGGCCCAGATACACTAAATCTCATGCCTGATCCTTTTGCTTCCTTCAGTTAAACCCTCCACTTGTCTTCCTTTTTATAGTCTCAGGCATTCCTTTCTATGGCCCTACAAGGAATTTCATCATTTCTATTGAGGAATATTTCAACTTCCCTGGTGCATTGCTTATAGAAACTTTCTCATCAAATCTTTTAATTTTGCCTTCCAACAGAAGAGATCATCTCAAAGCTTCTTTTATTGTCCATGTAGCTTGGAGTGTCTCACACATATTCCCTCTGTCACAATCCCCTGTTCGCTTTATCTGTCAACTTGGTTTCCAGAGTCCTGACTTCCATATATGTCCCTGAAACTACCTCAACATGCTCAGGAGAAGCAATGTTCCTATCACATTTTATGGACAATGAGTAGCACAATAAACAATCAGCAGCATTCTGGAAACAGTCAGGAACAATTAGAAAACAGCTATCAACAATCAGCCAGCAATATCTACCTATCTGGCTTTACCACATTCTTCTCCTTCCAATTACTTCTCCCCCTCCCTCTCCCTCCTCAGGTTCCTCACCCCCTCCTCACATAAAACTCCCTTGTTTATTTTCCCTATTGCTCACTCAACAAGCTTTGTCCTAAGTAAATAACTGTAAAAGCCACTGTGTCCACTCTAATGCGAACAATTTATGAGTGAATAAAAAAGAACAGAAAGCTAGTTGCTACCCATGTGCATTGACTTACTTGTATAGGTTCATGTTCAAATATGTTCTAGATGTTCTTCACCCAGCACAAAGACTTTCATCAACTAAAATTGAGAAATTGTTTTCACTCTTCCCGTAGTGCTGAAAGTTAAATGACAAAAATGTCACTTGAGTAGTATCTGGAGGAAAATTTTCCTTGTTGTAAATCTTCGTGACAAAATTGTTCAGAACACCCCAGGTCCATCTGAGCAAAATGTGCATATCTGGTACCATGTACATTTCCTTTGGAGAAAATGTAATTAAGCAATCTCACGGAAAGTAAGATGGGAAAATTGATAGTACTACTTCTCCACATTTAAACAAATAAAGGATCAAGGACCTTGGGATATAAATTGTTTTAAAAATTGCTCTGAAATATTAAGATTCACAGTAATGAGCCTATCTCGAGCTTCAGCTTTGCAGAAGAAATCTTTCTAAAGATGCCCTGGATTACAAAGATCTCTTTGCAGAAGAAAACCTCCTCTGTCATCTCATCTCATCTGAAAATTAGCACACTTACTCACTGTTATGATAAAGGAAATCAAATTGTATCTCTTGGGGTTAATTTTTGAACAATTCCATTTATGACTTTTATTGCTGATTAGAACTATGGGAAGTGCCATGTTTGTAATTTTGTGTTTTGATTTCTTTTTACACGTCTGTCTGTCTGTCTTGCTCTGTTTTGTTTAGCTTCCTAGAGTACTCTTTTCGGGCCTGGAAATGCAGACTATAAATCCATTAAGTAAATAAATCAATGTACCTTTTTTAGACTTGCCACACTAATGGCAATAGTATCCACAACTGAGAGTATTCTGTAACCCACAATGACTGACAAATGCAATATCAACCTTCTTGTCCTTGTGGAATTCAGAAAGGCAAGGAAGGAGAATAAATTCTCACCTCAGTAATGATGTGCAAATTGTTAAAGATTCTGTGCTAGATTACCCTTGGACAATGATGTTCACACTTCTGCTGTGATTAGAATTTTCCTACTCTGGAAGAAAATACAGGTGTGAAAATATCCTAACACATGTTCGTTTATATTTCTTATTAAGTTCTCTTTCCTTCCTCATGTGGATCATTTGCCTAGTGCCTGTTTTCAAATTTTAAAATAAATTCTCCACATTTAGTATATCTTACAGATGAACGGCAAAAACAAATAAACTTTGTATTGGTTTTATTTTTCATATCAGTTTTCATTCCGTGTAATGAAAAACATGTTTATTATGTATTTAACATTTCAGTTTATATAGTTGGCCACTCAATGTGTGACTCAGAAAAGTGTATGCAATTAAAATCAGCAAAGGAATATAATATAATAAAACATATTGGGCGAGAAGCAATTTAAGCAACTAATCAAGATGGGCTTTTAAAACCTTCTGAAGGTCTCAGAAGGATGCTAATTTTTCAGAACCTTTAAAAAGATAGGCCATCCAAATCTCTAGGGGAATGTTGTTCCATTGAGCACACATGAAGAAAACATGTCTTCTGAGTCCAACCAAATGACACTGTTTAAGTGATGGGACCCTCAGCATGCCAACCTTGTCAGAGCCAAGGTAGTTGGAGACAGATGATGCTCCAAAAAACTGTAGGAAGTTACCACCCACCCATCTCCTAGAAAAATGAAATATTCTAGAAAATATTAAAAAGGCAGAATATTATATTTTCCCTACAGGAGAAACATGTTTCTAAAGACATAAACTCAGAACCTCAGCTCTCTGCCCCCCAGCAGATATTTTGGTGCCAACCTATCTACTATTATAGGATATAATAAGATTAGCCCTCTACCTATCTCACCACATGGCATCTGGGAAGATTACATCACCCAGCTAGGTTCAACCAAGCCTGGGACTCAAGATAGCTTACAAAATTACCCATGCATAGCCTCCTGGGAGTCTGACAACAAATCAGAATACATGCACTTGCCAGAGGAACAGGGAGTTCAAATTCAAAGCCCAAGAGAGGGTCTCTCTCTCTCTCTCTCTCTCTCTCTCTCTCTCTCTCTCTCTCTCTCTCTCTCTCTCTCTCTCCCTCCCTCTCCCTCTCCCTCTCCCTCTCCCTCTCCCTCTCCCTCTCTCTCATGTAAAGTGCACTGTAGTGAATTAGATGAGAGGTGACCAAGAAAGGCATCCCAATACGTGAGTTGGTACAAGGTGGATTTGTTCAAAAACTCTCAGAACTATGGCTACCATTTTCCACTTTCAAGGAGAGCTGTGAATCTAGGGAAACTCCCAAGTTGAGCATTGAGTCTGCCTATAGCAGTGCAACTCTATCGGAACTAAGGATAGAAAAATTCAAGATCCAAGTATCTCCAAAATGTGAAGCTATTTGGTTTTCTTATGGTTGATTTTGTGCCTGGTCTTTCCAGTTTCTGGAGAACTAAGTCCAGAAGTATACAAAGATATCAAAGGCCACCAAATGATAAGGGAGCACCACATTGAATGCACCACTTCATTCCTGCCCTGCAAGAGATAAGTGTGTCGAGGCCTCTAACCTCTCTGGAAGAGACCCAGATAATGCATTTCTTCCTCTGAAGCTGAAGCCAAATAATCTTCTCAACAATATTCCCTAGAAAGTAAAGTTTGGGAAAGGCTCAGAAATTGTCCAACATTACAAATCCAGTTATAGCTTCCTGAGGAGCTACATCACTGTCTCCTTAAACACAGGTTGAAACATCCTGGAACCTTGTAAATATATCCAGCCACTTATCACCCTCCAAGAGTCCTTAACCAACCAGGTTGAATGTGGATCTAAAGATATTCATCCATATGATATTCATGATTCTATTTTCTGAACCTCAAAACTTTCCCAGATTACAATAGCAGGTCATGCCTCAGCCTACTCATCAGAAAAAGTGGAGAGAAGAGCAACCAAGAAGATTAGGGGACTGGAGACTAAAACATATGAGGAACAATTACAGGAACTGGGCATGGCTAGTCTAGTGAAGAGAAGGACCAGGGGAGGCATGATAGCAGTGTTCCAATATTTGAGGGGCTGCCACAGAGAGGAGGGGATCAAGCTATTTTCTAAAGCACCTGAAGGCCAGACAAGGAATAATGGATGGAAATTGATCAAGGAGAGATTCAACCTAGAAATAAGGAGAAATTATCTGACAGTGAGAACAATTGACCAGTGGAATGGCTTGCCTTTGTAAATTGTGGGAGCTTCATCACTGGAGGCTTTTAAGCAGAGATTGGACTGCCATTTGTCAGAAATGCTTGGGTGGGGGGTTGGACTAGATGATCTACAGTACAAGGTCCCTTACAACTCTGTTAATCTGTTAAAAAGAACATGGACAGTTGGAATGCAGCTCAGAGCAAATATGAGTGAATTTATCTAGCATGTTCCACAAAAAGTCCTCACAGCAGCCCTTTGGGTGATCTTATGACCCTGCTTTCAGAGAAGAACATAATGTCAGAGATACTTTCATGGGTGAAGTGAGTGTGATATTTTCTCACTTCTTTATTTACAAGGTTTCATGGTGCAAACATCTCTCGAGAGGACTGTAGCTTCCTATGTTTCCATTCAGTCAAAAAAGGAACTTGCAGAACTTTTGTCACTGGACTTTTTCAGATTGGAAAGTGTTTGGGGGGGGCAGAGTTTTCTATAAAAGAGGTACTTGCTGCTCCTGATGGTGCTTCACTATTAACAGTAGCAGAATGGCTCAACTGGGTTATCTGAAAATAAGTATTTGGTTCATCATCCTGATAGTTAGAAAAGAACTCTTATTTTTATCTAGCCAGTTATTCTTCAAAAGAGGAGAAATCATGAAGTTCAGAAACAAAATGAAAAAGAAAATAATCTCTCTTAAAGGTATCAGTGAGGCTCAAAAAGCTTTCATTCTAACTGGATTATCTAAAAGTTTATTTATGTAAGGTAATGCTAAGTACCTAAGAACTGAGGCTTAGTTAAAAAGTCAGATTGTTTGTTTGTTCATCCATGGATACGATTTGGTGCCACCTGACACTAAGTGATTTAGGATAACTCACAATCCACCAAAGATAAAAAACAATGTAATCAGAAAGAGAAGTCAGAAAGAGTGAGAAATATCACAGCAAGTCATTGTGAAATATTGTAATTTGTCTTAGACTCCGATTCCAGCCATGCATTATAATATCAGATTTATTAAATTAAGTGATAACATTTGTAATGCCTCAAACCAAATTCATTCAGTGCTCAGTTACAAATTATGGGCAATTAGATAGGTTTTTAATCCCAGAGAACAGCAGAGTTTTAATAAATCATGTTCCTCATTTACATCAAAGGCTCAGGTTTGTCCAGAGCTTCTTTTCAATATTCTCTTTTAATGAACAAATCACAGTAATATTATTTGTGTATTTATTTTGCCAGTGAATCAAACTGAGCCCTGGGAAAACACTTGATCATGGGTAATGATCCAGCACCTGGGAAACATTGCATTTTGCTAAACAATTAATATTAAAATATGTTATTGAAATACATATTTCAAAAGGAGTTTATTGCCCTTTAGGGTGCATAGTTAAAATTTACTGAGTTTGAATCTGAAATATACATGTAAAGCAATAAAGTTCATTGAACAGAGTGAGATTTATTTCTGAATAAAAATTATATATGATTATATTATGAGGGTTGAATGAAAAGTAATATTTCCATTGTTAAATGGCTTATAACAGGTGGCAGAACTGATGCACTAGAAAGTCTAACATGTTCTTTAGTATCTGGTCTTTCACTTCAGTTGTCAAAAATTCCTGTGAGAAAAGGCTGTGTTGCTAATCTAGATGAAATGGAATTCTGCAGTGAATAGTCCTTAATGCATTTTAAGGAATGTACTGTTGAATTTTTTATGGCCGAACATGTCCCTCTAAATTCTAATAATTGAAATTTACCTCACCAAATGCAGGTTGTTTATGGTGACAATGTGTGGATGTGAGTACTGTATAACCCTGGGATGGATGGAGAGATAGATAGATAGATAGATAGATAGATAGATAGATAGATAGACAGACAGACAGACAGACAGACAGACAGACAGACACAGACAGACAGACAAAGAATTGATTTGTGTGACCAAGAATGAATTAAGCAAATTGCCTTTAACTAACAAATTTCACATGAGAAAGGTTGATGAACTGTTTAAAGACAATTGATGAAACACTAAAAAAAAATTGTCAGTGTGACTATTAAGATTATTATATTATTATGTATTATTATTATTATTATTATTATTATTATTATTATTATATTCTTATTAGAAGATACGTTAAGAGGGAGAAATGAATAGATGTATTATGCTCATTATTATTATTGTAAGATTAGAGAATCAGTATCAATGTAAAGAATACTGTGGTAAATTTTGATTGTTGTTGCACAGAGATATTTGTATCCAGACGACACACTGTTTAATGGAAGATGGAATGTTTAAGTTAATTTTTTTAAAAAAAAATTAAAAAAAAAGAAAGAAAGAAAATTGTCACTGTTGGCATTTGATGAGGACATGTGGGTCACCTGAGATGTAGATTCTCTTTGGTATCAAAAAGTTTGTGTAAGATAGGTTCCCTGCAGAGTTAAAACTTTAAACATTTTAAAACATTTAAAACATTTACTAGTAATTGTTGTTACACTGTAAGAAAAAAGACAAGCAATTCCTTCATAGTATCATAACAACCAATGAAACATAAGGTGATAATTATGAGTCAGAAAAGAAGCATTTGACCATAGAATGTCATTGCAAAGCTTCATCTGCAAATCAATCAATGCATCAATCAATAAACTGTTGAGAGAAAATTTATGGTCACAGGTTTGGAGTATCCAGATCTTGTTATACAAATGGATTTCCTTGAATCTGACACGACTATGAACATACAACGCTACATGCAACATCCAAAACTTTGAAAGAACAATTAAACAGAATCTGGAAACAGAAAAGGGGACTTTTGTTGCAATATGATAATGCTAGTCCTCACACCTCATAAGCCACCAGAAGAGGCAATTCCAAAGTTGGATTTCCCAGTCTGATCATCCACCATGGAGTTCAGACTTGGTACCTTTTAAGTTTCACTCCCCCCACTTCAAAAAAAATTATAGGAGTACCTTTGTTTGACATAAATAAGGAGATAGAAAGAACTGCTGGGACTTGATTGAAAAATACTAATTTCAAAGATTATTTTCCTGTTTCGTTTGTTAAAATATCATTTTCTGAATTAAAATTATGGAGAAGGAGCTGTTGTTTTTTGATCGCTCAATCGATAGATTGATAAACATTTAAGCCATGGAATCCTTTCAAAAAATTTGCTTCAGAATGTGCAGAAGTGAAATAAATAAAGGCACAGACAATGCACCTTACAAAACTGCTATCTAAACCTGAAAAAAGAGCTGTAGTTGCTTTAATTGATTTGAAGAGAAGTGCTTTTTATCAACCAGTGTCTTGTAAATCATCTCTTTGAAAGAATGTGAACTTTTCTAACATCAAGGGAAACCTTTACAGTCTCATCTAAAAATGTAAATTTTCTTCTCTCATGCCTTTACATATGGTCTTTTCCTGCCTTGTTATATGGTATACACCTGTGATATACACCTGCCCTAGATCAGGTATTTGCCATTTTAAGCCATATAACAGCCAAAATAAATATTACCACCATTAAACAAAAAACAAAATAAAACTTTGAGAGTCCTAACTCCTTTCAACCAAAATCTGGGGAATAAAGGAAGCAACCAAGTTGTTCCACATCAAACGTCAAGTGTACCAGCAAATCACTTTGGACTTGAAACTTGGATTGCCTCAAAGGCATCTGAGTTGCTTTCTTACTTGATCAAATTGACGACAGAATTAAAACCTATAACACACATCTTTCAAAACTTCAAGAATATTTTTAAAGTAGACATTTTCATGATACTTCAAATATGGACTAAAGAACTGGAATCTCTGGAAAAACCTGATCAATGGATTTGTATCCTAAAAAATGTTAAAATAGATCTGAGATTAAAATGGATTCACACACACACACCAAAAAAATTGCAGTTAGGATATATTGGACTCACTAAAGAATGAATTTGAAAAGATGGATATCAAATTTGCTGTGGAGTGGTGTAAAAAACATGTGGGTTCAAACATGATATGGCCATATGATTATTTGGTATCTTCTGTGGGGGAGTAAGGTATATAAGTTCCAGGAGATGCGGTGGCTCAGTGACTAAGACGCTGAGCTTGTCGATCAGAAGGTTGGCAGTTCAGCGGTTTGAATCCCTAGTGCTGAGTAACGGGGTGAGCTCCTGTTACTTGCCCCAGCTTCTGCCAACCTAGCAGTTCGAAAGCACATAAAAAATGCAAGTAGGTTCCCTTTGGTGGGAAGATAACAGTGCTCTGTGTACCTTTGGCATTTAGTCATGCCAGCCACATGACCATGGAGACGTCTTTGGACAGTGCTGGCTCTTTGGCTTAGAAATGGAGATGAGCACCATCCCCTAGACTCGGGAACAACTAACACGCATGTGCGGGGGAACCTTTACCTTTACCTAGTGTATATAAGTAGATTTATGGGACACTCATTAAATGTTAAAGTGTTAAAGATAACATGGCTCAGGGCCAGGTTATCTTTGAGACCACCTTCTGCCGCATAGCTCCCAGCGACTGGTAAGATCCCACAGAGTTGGTCTCCTCCAAGTCCTGTTAGCTAAACAATGCCAGCTGGCGGGCTCACGGGGAGGGCCTTCTCTGTGGCTGCCCCAGTTCTCTGGAACCAGTTACCTCCTGAGGTCCAGACCATCCCCACCCTATTGGCCTTCCGAAAAGCGGCGGAGACCTGCCCCAGGCCTCGGCAGACCTGGGGCCATTAATCTCGCTCTTGTGATCTGGCGAGATCTGGTCATGAATGGCATGAATGAGTTTTTAATGTTTTTAATTTTTCAATGTTTTTTATAATGATTTTTAAAAATGTATTGTGAGCCGCCCTGAGTCTTCGGAGAGGGGTAGTATATAAATTGAATTAATTAAATTAATTAAAATTAAATTAATGAAATGTTCAGCTCTATACCAAAGCTTTAGAATTTGACTGTTTATCAGGAATTATGGTTATGTTGAGCATGGTATAGTATGAATATATTATTGAAATAGTTGATAAGTATAAAGTATAAGACATATATTTTTTTCTTCTTTCATACTTTTCTTTCCAGGACATATTGCCCTTTATTGTGACCAACACATAGTGATATTTCCTTGAAATATATGTTTTACATGAGAGGTCCTTGGTGCTCTCTGAGCTTGCTTATTTTCTTACAGACATTTCATTACCCAAACATCAGTACTGATGAAGTTACCTAGTTTGGGTAATGAAACATCCTCAAGAAAACAAGCAAGCTCTGAGAGCACCAAGAGACCCTCTTTGCCAACCCTGAGCTACCAATATTCTCCTTTGTTAATATGTTTACATATACTCAGTGCATAAAAATAAATGGGTGCATTGAGCACATCTGTTGGTGCTTCAGGCAATTGTTTTAAAGAGAGATTTAAAGATAGTTTGACAATGGGGCTCTTAGGCTATGCACATTAAATCCATATCTACCTCTGGCAAACAGATCTGCAAGGTTTTGGATTGTTTCAAACATCTTGACAGCCACAGGCGAGGAAGGAATGAAACTAATATGTCATCACTAAAAGTGATGCCTCTCAAATTACTCCCAGCTAGAGTCAAGGAGAAATGCATTTTGTTCATATTTTAGCAGGAATCAACCTAATTTGCAGTTCACTAACTAATATGGAAAGCAGTTATTGTTGAGGTTTCACACTTTTTAAAATTATGAACTGCATGTTCTCATAGAAACAAAATATGTGCAAAAATGCATACATTTGGGGAAATTCATACCAAAGGGCATATATTACCGAAATTACTCCCATTTATACTGCTCAGTCATTGTATAAATAAATAAGGAAAATATGTGAAAAATAAGTATAGATTTTCACATACTCAATGAAAAAAAATCATATATGGTGGTAGAAAGGAATTTTTCTGGGAACAAATACAAGACTATACAAAGTAAAAATAATGTGGGGTTTTTTGCATCTTTCTTCCAGCTTTTTTAAAACTAGTCAGTTTGATGTTTTTAATTTCTTGCTCTACCCACATCATTTTGTCTTCTCCATCCATTAGTGGAAAGAACTATTTAATGAAGAAAACCTGGCCTCTTGGTCAGAAATTATTATTGTTTGGTTGGGCCAAAAAGTTATTTTCATAAAAAATGTGAAGCCAAGACAGACAGATATATCACTGTCATTACAATAGGAGGGCAGCAGTTTCCTTGTCTCTTTTTGTTACTTGTTTGATCAATTACTTACAAAAAGAATTATATCCAGTTCAAACATGTCCAATTCTGAGAGATAACCTGGACAAGTCCCTGATGTTTACTTAGCAAGGTTTTTCAGAAGTGATTTGCTCTTGCCTGCTTCCTAGGACTGAGAGAGAATTACTGGTCC
Organism: Arizona elegans; assembly: GCA_022577455.1. Taxonomy (NCBI): domain Eukaryota; kingdom Metazoa; phylum Chordata; class Lepidosauria; order Squamata; family Colubridae; genus Arizona; species Arizona elegans. The sequence continues at coordinate 145,866,135 of JAKOOJ010000001.1, read as the reverse complement.
AAGGTCACCCAGCTAGCTTCATGCCTACAATTACTTACTTACTTACTTACTTACTTACTTACTTACTTACTTACTTACTGTACTTAATTAAAATTTATGTGCCACCCATCTCCCTGAAAGATTGACAAACATTCATATGTTTGCCAGCTGATCTGAAACCAAAATAGCACTAAGGTGAGATATGCACTTCTGGTAAACAATAAATGAATGAATGAATGAATGAATGAATGAATGAATGAATGAATGAATGAATACATTCATGAATGAGATATGAGTTGGGATAGAATAGACTTGCAGGCCTGAGCAGATAATGGCTGGCTTTTCTTACCCTTGAAAATAGAATATCAAGCTTTGGAAAACTCTGCACAGAATCACTTTCAGGACAGCTTACAATTTTACAACATGTGCACAGGGTACATGTAAACCAACCACTTGCATGTGGGGGAAAGGAAAAGCATCTGTCTCAGTCTCACATTGTGTGGGGCTCCCTCCTGAGACAGATGAATCAGCCACTTGGAAATGAGCAATTCCTTTCATCAGACTTCTAAGCTTATGTGAAGCCTGCGAGGGGATAATTATTAGTGGGGAAAGGATGTGGAATCAGAATATTATGCACTTTCCCTTGTGGGCAGAAAAACAAAATCTCTTTGTTCTTCCAGAGAAGCCAAATATAGCTCTTGTCAGTGAATCATATTTGTGAACATGATGATATTAAAATGTAGAAGAATGGTTTTCCTTGTCATTCTTATCTCTTCCCTTGCAAAGAAATTTGCAATCTCCATGGGGTGGGGATAAAGGGAAAAAAAAAACACAATTGAAATGTTGCATCTTCAAATAATGTATTGCCACATATAAAGTGACCTTTCCCAATCTGATGCCTTCCAGATATGCAGGATCACAACTCTGATTGCCCAATCACACTGGCTGAGGATAATAGGAATTGTAATTCAACACAGCTGAAAAGTACCAGGAATAGGGAGGCATTTATTAAATACAATGGGTTAATTAATTAAAAATATTTTTCTCCGAACTATAATTATAAAATGGAGAAGCAAGTATAGAGGTCTAAGTCCAGAGCACCTTGGATTTTATTGACTTTTATCTGCCGCCTATTTGCTTTGACCATTAGTAGTTCAGATTCTTGTAGAAAGCATAAGCTTGCAAAAAACCTATGTATTCTTTTGAACTTCCTGATTTTCCTGCACTTGACAGATACCTTTAAAATATTATTATATGGCAAACTTATTGAAAGGCAAATACTTCTTTAGAAAATTTAGCTCTATCTCCATGGTTTGGGAGAAGATTCAAGGATTGATATCAAATGTGGATCATATAAAAGAGACTAGGAATTTTTTTTTCCCATGCTAGGAATTGAAGTTTACATGAATATGTTGCACCACAGGAGGAAGACAGTACTAGGTGAGCTGCATGTCTATCCAGATGCTTATGTTTTATGCTGTGAATATTTTCAAAGCTCTTGATCTTCTAGGGGGCTTGATTTTAAAACTAGATTTGGACTGAACAGCCCTTCAAATAAAGGACATTCCTCCATTAAATAAAACACATGCCGTCCTTATGAGAAAATGACAAGACCATGAAAACTATGGATGATTTCAGATTTTTTTTCTTCTCCTCTTTCTGCATAGGGAATTATACATAACCAAATCAGTCAGTTAAGATACTGGCCTGTCGACCAGAAGGTTGGTAGTTTGAGACCCAAGCACTGTGCGACAGGGTGAGTACCTGTTACTTGCCCCAGCTCCTGCCCACCTAGCAGTTTGAAAGCATGCAAATATGAGTAAATAAATAGGTGCCACTTTAATGGGAAGGTAACAGCATTTCATGTGCCATAGTGTATAGTCGTGCAGGCCACATGACAATGGAAATGTCTTTGGCCAGCACTTGCTCCCTTAGCTAGGCAATGAAGATGAGTATCACCCTCTAGAGTCAGATCTGACCAGATAGAGAAAAACTTTATCTTTTTCTTTAAGTCAGGCAAATAAGTAATGTTAGATACAATTTTGCAACTTGGATTCTGTTTTTTCATATATCTTTTTCATTATTTCAAGATAGATGGTGTCCTAATCATAAGTTTTGAATGAGAACTTTATCCAGAGAAAGAAGGCCAGCAATTTATCCAGATTCAGGAGACATAACAAAAGTTATAGCTGACTATAAAACCATAGAGAGGGCAAGGCAGTACTTGTTCCTACCAGAAGTCAATAAAAAAAGAGAAGAGTGAAAGGTGAAGAGGAAAAACAATCATTATTAATCATCTCTGTATGGCTTAGGTCCAGGGTATTTGCAGGACCATCTCCTGCCTGCTTCCCACCGTCCTGTCTGCTCCCATAGGATTGCTCTCCTCAGGGTACCGTCGACCAGGCAATGCCGTCTGGCGACGTCCAGGGGTAGGGCATTCTCCGTGGGTGCCCCTACCCTCTGGAACGAACTACCCACCGAGCTCCAGACAGCCCCAGATCTCTGCTCCTTCTGTCGAGGCCTGAAGACTTGGTTATTCCAACGAATGGGCTGATTCTGATCCATGGATTTTTATTATTTATTATTTTAATCTGGTTTTAGTGGGTTTTTATTATTGTATGTTTTTAATCTGTGTTCACCACCCTGAGTCCTTCGGGAAAAGGGCAGCATATAAATTCTGTAAAATAAATAAATAAAATAAATAAATAAAAAGCATAAACATGATGAGGCCTCTGAAAAGTTGAAAGATATGTCAATGTGTAATTCACACACACTTTTTAGTACCAGACTATTCATTAAAACACATTCTATTTCAGTTTTTGTTCTACTTGCAAATGGTATTATTAGCTGTAATTTCAAACATACTCAATCCTTGACGTCAACTGAAACCTTAAAAAAGCAAAAAAGGAAACAAAATTGGTATATTTTAATAGGGATGGTAAGAGGAATTTAAAAAGGAATTTAAAGGATGATATGATTCTGAAATAGATTCAGTCAAGTTGCCCTTTGGATTCAATCTTCAAACTTGATCCAAGTCACCATTCAAATAATATTCTTCTGAGTCACTCCAAAAAGTTTCCAAAGTGATGTGGCGATTCAATGACTTTCTGCTTTGCGTTGTTATCACTTCCCTTTCATATAGGGACAGAACTGAAGGGGTGAAATGATAATGACATGTCAGCCAATAATTTTTCTATTTCACAAACTTTACCTTTCAGAACCTGCCTATCAAAACTCTTCTGCTAGAATTTATTCAGACAGAATGAAAACAGCAGATTTATTCTGCTGATTTTATTTCATATGATTTGCATTATACGGTCCTCTGGCTTCCCCTAACACACTCCTTTACTTTTAAGAGCCGTATAGTGCAGTGGTTAGAATGCAGTATTGCAGGCTAGTAGAATTCTAATTGCAGGCTAACTCTGCTGACCTCCAGCAGTTCAAGACTCATGGCTCAAGGTTGATTCAGCTTTCCATCCTTCCGAGGTTGGTAAAATGAAGGCCCAGATTGTTGAGGGCAATAGGCTGACTTCGTAAATCATTTAGACAGGGCCTTAAAGCACTGTAAAATGGTATATAAGTCTAAATGCTAGACCTACTTTCATTATTCCTTAACTCACCATATTATAGACCTTGTTATTATTTATTTTTCAGTATTGGCAGTCTATCCCAATTCTGGAGGACTTTGGCCTGATATAAAGTCTCTTCAGTTCCTTCGCTGTTTCAGACTCCCTTTTTATTAATTTAATTTCACTATCATTCTCTTCACTTCAATAAAACCCTACTTTCTTTCTGTTTCTAATTATACCTTGTGCTGCCTTACACTCTACATTATTACATTACAGTATCAAAATGTCCACATGCAGATGGCATTGTCGTCATACAGATGCCACTAAGTTGTCACTGCATCACAACAAGATACAAAAGTCACAGCATTTGTGACATCACAGATGTGTTCTGATTTTGCCTCCCACCGCATATCCCCTTGCCCATGACTGTGTCTACAATTAAATGGAATTTCAAATTACCACAAACAGAATATTGCCCTTGAATACCCAATTTCTAATTTGCTTTGCATTTTCAAGATTCAACATCACATTTCAAGTGGATCTTGGCTAATTCACACTCCTCTATTTAAATATTTCACCAGAGGATAGAACACAGATGACTTAGATTTCTATTTTTGTTTTTAATCGGAACATAATTTCGAATTTCAATAGGACTATTTTGCATGTCATTTTTATCACATGGAAATAAATAATGCAAATGCTATTACTCATACTTCCTTTTCTTTTTTTTAAAAAAATATTTCTGACAGTGTTACTTCTCCATGAGCAAGTCATGTCAAAAATAAAATTCATATATAGGAAGTTTGTCTAATTAGTACATGAGTAATAAAGAGTTGAAAATGATGAGAAGAATTATAACTTCATGTGCATATGGTTCTAAGAAACAATCCTGGCATCTCCAGTCAGGAAAAAATAAAAATCATGTTATAGATTCTGAATAATAGCTCTGCCTCAGATTGACAGAGTAGATCACCCTTCTCAATCTTGCCCACTTCAGAGTTCCAGGGAGAACTGCAGTTCCCAGAAACTCAGCACCCTGGGGAAACTCAGCAATCTTTGTTGGTAAATTTAAATTTAACACAAAATAGTTGGCGCGGAAGTGAGTGCCTGTGAAGGCTCCTGGATTGGGGCTGAAAGGTGAAAGCGGAAGCAGTATGATCAATCCCATATTTGGGTAGACCAGGTTGCCCTGATAGACCGGTCTCATGGGAAAAACACTTTTTTAGCAACCTGGGCCATCTGGAGGGGGTAGATAAGAAAAATTGGATTTGGAAACTGCTGTGGCCTGGGCACATCTGAAGGTTGGAGAAGGATGATTAGTTAGATGAACATAGAGCTTGAATATTTATTAAGAACTATCCTTTCATTACGTGTTACCAATGCTTGCATAAAGCAGGTTTTAATGGTAAACTGTGGGATGATGGTTTTGGTCCATTTTGCAATTACTTGTACTCAAGTAATTGTAGATCATTGGCAATCCTCTGAGTATTCTCAGGTCATGTCCTTTCTGCAATTAATCCAAAATTAACAACCAGCAGTGAGACTGTTTCAGTATGTTGCTCACAGTTAGCAAGCCAACAGTTTAAATGACTGCTATAGATCCAGGAATCATGACAACTTCTCCTGCCTAGCCATCATAGGAACTCCAGAGGAATTCTTCATCATTTTCTTTTTTTATTGATCATCAATACTAAATTCATTCATTAGATGTTTTGGAGTTAACAGATTAGTGTATTTGGAATACTTCATACAAAATCTTCAGATCTCTAAATGCATTTAAAAAGACAAGAAAAATCTTATCAATCAGCAATACAAAAGTGAAAATTGTGCCTGGGATTTAATCTCCCCATCAACTGATGGGTTTTCCCCCTTTTTTTTTGGAAAAAGTAGCATAACTGTGTTTACATATATTCAGTCTCAGATGCTCTGAACATATCTTGTTGAATGAAAACTATTATGTGGGTAACTGATAAGTAGCACAATTTGCTATCAGCTCTCAATTTGCTCTTCTGGATGTGGAACTGCCAGTTTTGTTTCAGAATTAATTTTTACTATGCCCACAATTTGTGGCATTTTTGTTTTGTTATATTCTTATTAACTGTTCATTTATCTACTTTATAGTAAGTTGCATTGTACCTTAGTCTCTCAAAATCTAAACGATCTCATAAACTAAAGCTGAAGAACAAGATATAACACTCCAAAGTAAAATTATAAAATATTATAAAATAAATAAAATAGGCTTCAAGAAGATAAATTGTGTGTCTTCCCTTTAGGTGAAAAAAGAATGGCAATGTATAAAAAGTTATTTTTTTAAAAAAAATGACCCTAAAATAATTAAATGTAATAAAACCTAACCAACTAAAGCTCCCAGCACTCTTTTTCTTTCTCTCTATGTGTATGCATGTACATGTTTCTGTGTATATAAATGTATTCCATTTTACAGAGTTATATTTGGAAATTATAAAATATGGAGTTCGTTGTTCTGAGCTACAAAAAATGCTGGTCTTAAATGCAGAGTAGTAAAGAAGAATTATATAAACTTCTCCCTTATGTTAACTACATAATCACTATGTTGATTCCACAATGAGGAAACGTTCAAGCCTAGACAGGATTTTTGGGTCTCTATTCCATAGTAAAGGAGTGGATCCAGAAGCATGGTCGATATGCATATTTTTAAATCTGCAAAATATCACCCCAAGAAGTCTATCTGTTGAATACCTTTTTTAAGTTTGAAAAAGTTTTGAGTTATCATGATTATTGTTTTTAAATCAAATTACTTTAAATCAAATTACTTTAAATCAAAACAAATTACTTTTCAATCAAATTACTTTAAATACAAATTACAATTACTAGCCTGACTTGGTGGCTCAGTGGCTAAGACACTGAGCTTATTTATCAGAAAGGTCAGCGGTTCGAATCCCTAGTACAGGTCTCCTGCATGAGAAGGGAGTTGGACTAGATGACCTCCAACTCTATTACTGTTACTTTAGAATCCTAAAATTAAGATTTTATCATTACATGGACTCTTCAGGGTCATCAATTTAAGGCCTATTTCTTTCATATCCTTAAGAGAAGTAGAGAGATTTTGGGTGCCCCCTTAGTCTACAGCTTCATCTCAACTCTTATTTTGCACTGCTTTTGTGTCAACCTTGTTAATTTCTCCAGATAAAAGTACATAAATATAAAGCAATAACTTTCAAGAAGATCTCGAAATAGCTGTAGGTGTAGGGTTTGAGTCTGTGTATATATGTTTTAAGAATGATATTAAATGTTAATGTTAAATTAACAAAGACTAAAATAGCTAAAATAAAACAACTTCTGTATAAAATATAATAATTTCTCTTTAAAAATTGCTAAAATCACTGAGCAACTTCCACCAAATAACTTCTAAAATAAAATAACTAAAATAACTTCTATCAGAAACAAGATGGAAAGAAAGAATCGTTCCATATTGGTCCCAAATTATGTATAGAATTTACTATCACCAAATCCGCTAATCAGATGAGATAAATCCATCATACCATATCAGTTCCAGAACAGTAGCCATACTGATCAAATAGAGAAAGCTATCTTCATCTGGATTTATTCAATGAGCTCTAGATGTCATAGATATATGTATGGATTCTCCAAAGATTGTCTCAGATTTAGAGATGCTGAGAGCCAACAACATACACTGGTCCTGATTTGGAAGACTGATTTGCCCAGATACTTCAAGAAACATTAACTACATTGAAGATGCAACATTAATGGAATTTTCATATTAAGTACCATACATCATTAATAAACTGTTATTAATCACCATGATGAAAAATGATCAAACATGTGCTATGATAATCAAACTCTATTTTTCACACCTGTATACCAATTCCAGACCATAACAACATAATTAAAAAAATCATACAAACATCTCAGATTATACAGTATATTACCTAGGAATCTATGTTCTTGCCCCTCCTTTTCAAGGAAATACATCCTTCCTATATTTGAAAATGCATCCAGATTAGCAACTATTAATTTAAAAATATCTCATTGTGAATTCTGAAAATTATTTTTCAGGCTGGAAGATTAATGAATAGTGTATTAATTGCCCTATGAATAGTCTCTTCATGGGATCATGGAGAGTGGGAGTGATTGATTGATATGAATCTTTTAACAACATTATTTTTATTTTAGTTTGTAATAATATGTATTATCCATCCAATTATCACAAGAATGAAAGCATTTTGATGGTAAGAAGATCTACTTATCATTAGGGGATAAAAGACCATTGTGGTGCAGAAGGGGAAAAACTCTACTGTATTATGCCTGAAACTGTTTATTTCCTAGGTTTTTTTGTAGGAGGGAGGAATCTTCTTTTAAAATTCAAATTATACTTATGTTAAGATTTGGATTTCAATTTTTTCATGTACGGTGCCTTAACAATGACATCACTGATTTTCAAAATGCTAATCAGAAGACCTGTATAGATTTGCCTCCCCCCCCCAAAAAAAAACAAAGTGTCTGTGTGAAAGACCTATAGGAACCATGCATTAACAAGTTTTGTTAAAGACAACATTCCAAGATGCTTTGGAAAATAGGAGCACCTGGTTGCCTTTGGTTGGTCTTAAGAATTAAGTGGGATCAGTTCTCATTAGAACTTGGATGAGAAACCCCTTAGAAATCCAGGACTGGAGGCAGGGGTGAAATGCTCCCAGTTCGGACCGGATTGGCCGATCCAGTAGCGATGGAAGCAGATGGTTCGGAGAACCGGTAGCAAAAATCCCTGCCCTGCCCCCCGCCCAGCTGAGCTGCACAATCATCAGAGGTTTTTTTTTTTTTTTTTTTAAAGCATTTTTTCTACAACCTCTTTGTGGGGTTGGAAAAAAGCTTTTAAAAGTTAAAAAAAAGCTTCTGATGATCGTGTGGCTCAGCTGGGATTGTCAGAGGCTTTTAAAAGCATTTTTTTACAACCTCTTCAGCTGAAGAGATTGTAGAAAAAATGATTTTAAAGTAAAAAAAAATTGGCCATGCCCACCCAGTCACATTACCACCCCCATCTCACCAAGCCACGCCGACAGAACCAGTAGTAGCAAATTTTACATTTCACCACTGACTGGAGGTTAGATTTGGAAGTTGAAACAACATCTCAGAAAAAAAAACAATGGCAAATCACTTTCATAAAACTACTTAGGTACATTCAACAGGAATCAAGCTTGACTTGAAACAACTTTACTTCAGTATTATGCAAGCAAATCTACAATCATAATTTCCCTTCCTCCCTCCCCACCACAATCCCACTTCACAGGGATGTCCCAAACACACTATGAAAATATTCCCAACTTTTTTATTTATTTATTTATTTATTTGTCAAGAATGTATTAGGTAATATATATAAGTATAAGCATGAATTGAATACATAAAATAGATACAAATAGAGGAAACATTAGGACAGGGATGGTAGGCACGCTGGCGCTCTTATGCATGCCCTTTACTTTGTGGAATACATTTGGGAGAGCACTAGCAGGCCCCAAGATGGCAAAGAAGACTCTGGTCTGCTAGCAAGGTAGCAGACCTTGGATTCTGTGGGGCTTCTCCCGATTAACTGAAACAGTTAATAGGAATTCAAGAATATGAGAAGTTCCAATTAATAGATTTATTGTAGTAGTACCAGGGTCTGAAGGAGGAACAGGAGAGGATGTGGAAAGTAAAGGCTAAAGGGGTCCCAGTGGTGGTAAGAGCACTCAGGGTCCTGACTCCTACTCTGAGAGAGTAGATCCAACAGATCCCAAAACAATATCAGAGCTCTCTGTCCAGAAGAGTGCACTGCTAGGAACAGCTAAGATCCTTTACAGGATCCTTCAAATTCCCAGGCTTCTGAAAGAAGACCCAAGATGGAGGAAGACACAGACCACCCATAAGGGTGAGATGAGAATTTTATATTTCAATATATTCAATATAGCAAAAGTAAACAAAACAAAATAAAAAGATAGAAAGTAAGAAAAAAGATTTGATTTTTTTTAAAAAAAATATTCTGACAGAATTTGGCTCTCCTCAGCTCCTATTTACTCTAATGTATGCTCAGAAAAGTCTGCATGTGACGGAAATTGTGCCATTGTACAGGAAATTGCTCAACTGTTTCGCATTAAACTGATTCTGTAGCTTATAAATTTACACAACATCCTCCTTGTGGTCTTTTAAGATTAGCAAAGTCTGCTTTATATTAGGAGATATATTAAATTTTTCAGCTCAACTGCATTAAATAAAATATACTGGTGACAGGCAGGAGGGAATGAAGCTTATACACCGAACATATGTCTGAAGTACTAGGAGAAAAGTACATTATTAAAAGAGCCTCACCAAACTGTGGAGAAATACTAGGTAGAGATGCTGAAATACACTTAATAGCTGAAACTATATTATACAGCATACAGTACTAATGAATTCCCTGCATGTGGGTCAAAACTTGCCCTTAGATGTCTTTTTAGGCCAACATTGAAGAAGTCTATAGACTGAGAGATGGGGGAAGTAAATGTCTCCATCATCTGATTCAACATGGGATGGTTACACTCTAGAGAGCTATCTGTGATGTCTGATTTTATTGATAACTATGGAGAAACCCAGCAGCATGGTGTTCCATAGCAATGCTGTAGAGAAACTCAGTGGGTCATAATGTGGAAGAGGAGATAAATTCAACTACATTATACTTTAATATTACCTAAGTGAGTTTGCAATTCTCAAAGACATAAATGAAGCAGCATTCCAAAATCTATCATATTTATTATTTTACTCCTCCCTAAATTTTCTGATGCAATTCTCGGATCAAAACACACAGTTACAAAATCCATCTATTACAGAAATTTCAAATAAAAAGTGTGCACCTTAGGGAAATGGCTTTTGAAAATGGTTAGATATGGGTTAAATGCTTATGGATGTATATGAATACGTAATAAGGATACACAAGCAAATGTGTGTCAGTTTTCTTTTGCTTGTTTTTTGCTTTCCTTTTTTTAAAATGGTATTTGCAAATGAAACAGACAGAAATACATATAATTCCTGATCACAGTCTTATAATTTTTACAACAATGAAAGGAACATTTTTATCTTGTATTTCTATAATCCAAAATTGGGACAATATATTTTCTGCTTTAAATCCATCTTTTTATTCAAAAATTGTTCTATTGTCTGAGGGTGGAAAGTTTGTACATACAAAATATCCCAGAAAATGAGGAACTGGATCCAGCCTCTTTCTTGAGGTCCTTTTTAAGTCATAAAATAATAAACAGGATTTGAAATTTCTATTTTTGACTTGAGAGGAACTATTGATGTATGAAAGTGGTTTTTCATTAATTAAAACAGTAGCTCATCTACCCCAAAATTATCTATTTGAGAGACCACAGCCCTTCAAGGGTTTTGGAAATTCTCATCCAGCAGAGAAAGGCAACCTAGGAGCTTCTCCATACAAACCAGAGGTTTCTTTAGGCAAATGTTTCTGGCAAAAAAGATGAGCAAAGACCCATCTGAGAGATGTCAGTACTGCTAATGTAAGTGTTTTATCATGACTTGAGAATCTAACAGGAAACACATTGGCAGGGCAATGTTCTGACAGACGCTCAATATCAGGAACACTTGTCTATATTCACAAATTCCTCTCTGATTTCTGTGTTATTTGGAAAGGAATAAAAGGAGATCTGGATATATTTTCCAGATATTTCTTCAAAAAATTGGGAGTGCAGACTCTACAGGATCCAAAATTGTTTGGAGAATCAATGAAGGTATAGGTCATGCTTCTTTAGACCTTTAATGAATGCGCAAAAGTCAAAGAGATGGAGTCAAGCAAAAGTATGTGTGTATATAGGTACACAGACACAAACACACATACACACTTGAATCCAAACACAAATGCAACGTTGAAAGTAGAGGTAGAAAAGAAACCGCTATCCCTATTAAATATTAGCTTTGTATCCTGAAGCCTAACACCAAAGATTTCTCCTTGGGCAATAATGATTTTGTAATGATTTTCAGATTGAGGATTCTGAAATCTTACTATTTTCTATTCATGAATGGATTGAGCAAAAAATTATTTAGATGGGGGAAATGCAGACATGTAGCTATCTTTTATACACTGAGACCTGCAAATATGTATATTTCCCGTAATAGGCTAATGTATTAAAAGTCAATGTGTTACATTTTATTTTTTTAAAAAATAGTAGAGCTGTAACTGTGCTTCACAATGAGTAAGTGTATTAATTATGAGACAAATAAGTCAGATAATGCTTCCTGCTCAGTTTCCTTTGAATTTCAATGAGTACAATTTTACTTTAAAATTAAGGAACTTTTTATGTATCTGGCAATGAATAAATGAACTAATTAGAGATAATAAATATATTTTATTGAAATCCAAATGATTACACTTGTCATTGGCCCATGGTGGCGGATTGTATGTCTTTGAATTATGCCCCTCTTTGTAAATTAATTATACATTTTTCTTATTACTAACTTAAATATCCAGTTTTTGCAAACATTCGTGAGTTGAGTCTCATACATAAAGTTCCCCTTCACTTATATTATTGAATCTGTCTATAAAAGGTAAAGGATTCTTTATGCAGTCATGTCCCCAACTCTAGGGGGCAGTGCTCATCTCCATTTCTTTACCAAAGGAGCCAGCATTCTCCAAAGATATTTTCTATGGCCATGTGGCCAGCATGACTATACACCAAAGGTGCATGGAACACTATTACCTTCCCACCAAAGTGGTACCTATTAATCCACTCACATTTTGCATGCTTTTCAAATGCTAGGAAGGCAGGAGCTGAGGCAAGAACAGGAGCTCACCCTGTTGTGTTGCCCTTGGATCTTGAACCTGGTCTGTCAACTTTTCAGCTGACAAGCTCAGCATCTTTAACCACTGAGACATCATGCCCTTTTTTTGAATCTGTCTATATGTTATGTTAATTGGTGTATTTGATAAAGTTTAAGGTATCTTTTAATTTTTCAAGGCAACATGGAATTATAAGATGAATGTGAATTTATTTAAATTTCATGCTATAAAAACAAAATGAAAATGAAAATGAATGGGACCATTCTGCAAATCACTAAAACTATTAATTTCTATCTGATACAGAATGTTGCTTTGGCCAATTATGCCTTGAAACATAGCATTCGATAAAACCATCACTGATGTTCTGCTCTTTTGGGATTTACTTTTCCAGTTGTCCCAAAAAGTTGAATGAAGCTGTCTCTTTTGGACTATGCTACCATTTGGCAAAGTGACATAGATGTTTCTGTGCATCAAAAGCATGGTACTTACGTCATCATCAGAAATGGGTTTTTTCTCAGAGTTGTCAAAGTAACTTCAATTCCTTCAGGACTGGAAGGGTACTGACTTCCATGGAGTAAATAGCAAACTGAAGACAATGAATGAGCTTTGTAATTCATCTCCAGATAAGAAGAGGATTTGAGATCACCCACAAGTGCTCCTTACAGTTTCTCCCTACAAGACAATAATTTCTCAGGGGGATTACTCTGGGAAATTCCATCATAGCCATTTAACAGAAAGAATGATCAGTGCTTTCAGTGCTGGTTTGCATACCACCTTTTCTAATCACTTTTGAAATTTATTGGAACTACAGATTTTATGGCACCATATTTTAGAATAAACAGCAAAAGGGTAATTAGAACTTTTTTTGGAAAGTTACATATGGACTAAAGGTCCAGATGGATTGGAAATTAGACTTTGGGGTTAATTATATGCTTTCCATGGGAAAGCATATAATTTTGTTTTGAATTTTCTTTTAACAAATGATAGGATAAGACTTTAAAGGTTGGTCACGAGAAGAAACCAGATGGAGTTAAAGATTAGAATTAAAAGAGAACACTTATATTTGACCCACTAATATAGAACAAATTAGTAATATTTTAACATGGGACACATTGAAGGATGTTTTTGAACAATGGCCCCAACAGATAGATTTAAGAGTGTCTGCCTCTATACATAGACTAGGTTTGTTGGAAGAAATATCCTTCTGGGTTCTGTTCCAAGTGGGGAAAAAGACACTGGCAACATGGAGACTGCTTGGAAAGATGGTTTAATGGTGGACACGATCACATGGCTTGAGTTCCTGAACACAAAAGGGAGGAATACAGCGAGTCCACGGGTTTTTATGCTCTTTCTGGCTTTGCATTTCTTGGGGCCCAGAAAGAGTATTCTGATTGGTTGTCAGACTCCCAGGGGGTGGGGGTCTTAGCTAGCCTTGCTGGCTGATGGTCACTTGTGCTTCCCAGGTCACATGCTTCCAGGTCACATGTGGTGAGTTTCTGCTGCTATTGTGTAGAGGGCTAATCCTATCTTTGTTGGATCTTTGGCAATTCCTACTATGGCTCTGCCTGAAGGAGGTAGATCTTTGTTATGTAGAACAGACTGGCCCAAGCCTTAATGGCCCATTGACAAAGGGTGGGGGCAGGAAGATAGGAGCTGCTTCAAAACATGCTTATCCATTTCTCATCCAGGGAAATATAATATTCTGCCTTTTTCATATTTCCTAAAATATTTCACTCTTCCAGGAAAGGGGTGGTTGCTAACTTCCTACAGTTTTTTTAAAAAGAGGAACAAGTTTTACTTGACAAGATTGACACTAATCAGAAAGTGTTTTTTTTTAAAATGGCAGCTTACAAAAATGAAATGAAAGGAGATGCTACATTGAACAAATAAAAGGAACTTTTAATAATTAAAAGGGATATACAAACAATAAACTTTTAATAATTAAAAGGGATATACAAACAATAAACCAAGAGACTGACTTGAATAATTTTCTTATATTGGATTTACAAAAGAGGCTTGTTACAGCTTTGAATAATTTTGTGAAAAGAGACAAAGAAAAAAATGAAAATAATTTCATGTTCTAGGACATTATTTGAAGGGACAAAAGATCAAGATTGATAAAAATAAAAGGAAGGAATATAAAGTTGGTTCATATTATCAAGATTAAAATAGTTGTGTTGTTATCTTTTTAAACTCTTAATGGACATTTGCTGATCAGTACTGAAATAACAAGATTTTAAGGATTTGTTTATCAATCAGAGATGGGATATAAGTAGAGATCATTTCTTATATTTTAAGAGAAGGTGATAAATTACTAAAATTGTTTATGCTTGTAATAAAGGGGAAATTATTTATTTATATATTTTTCTTTTTCTTTGCTATTATTTCTTTTTTATTTTTCTGTCTATTATTTTTATTTTTCTTCTTTTAGTTTGTTTTTATTTTTATCTTTGCAATTATATTTTTTTAATGAAATTACTATTGAAAAACATTTTTTTTTAAAAAAAAAATGATTGGAAGGGTAGCATTTGCAACTCCTGCTCAGGATAATCCCAGATCAATCTAGTAATATTTAGACATCCAAGTATTGTTCTTTAGCTCTTCTGCACTTTGAAAGCTATAATTATATCTCAGAAGTCCCTACATTTTTTATCATAATTCTTTCCGATCTGTTTCCTTGCTATCTTATAGTAAAGCTATAGCCTCCTTCAACTTGAGGTACCAGCAGGCCAACCAAACAGTCACCAAGCTCAGAGTATCAAGAACTCCATAGATAATGGGTGTCAAGCTCGTCACGCCATGTAGCTATCACATGAGATTTCACGACATTTTTCCCATTTGTGGAGCTGGGGTGGGCATGGCCTGCATGTGATGCATCTGGCCTGCAGGCCACCAGTTTGACACCCCTTGCTTAATTTTTGAACCCAAACAAGGTTGACCAAGTATTACATGTAGTAAAATTGCTTTCATAATTCTATATAGATTTTAAAGATACTCTGATCTGTTTTCCTGGCTGATTGCTTTTTGTTTTTCATTATCTTGCCTATAAAGGGATATTAATTCTGGACAGACGCAATCATATATTTTCAGTGTTGGCCCTTAGACATATTATGCAAATGCCAAGATCCATTTACAGTTTTCCTACTGACCCTTCCCTCATTGCCATGATAAAAAAGAGATCCAGCACCCTGTGACTATGGCATATCGCTACATGTGGCACTTCA
The DNA here is from genome assembly GCA_022577455.1 of Arizona elegans. Taxonomy (NCBI): domain Eukaryota; kingdom Metazoa; phylum Chordata; class Lepidosauria; order Squamata; family Colubridae; genus Arizona; species Arizona elegans. The sequence goes on along the minus strand of JAKOOJ010000001.1, from coordinate 145,850,566 downwards.
TCAATGGCCTTCTTATTCATGACAGATAATGAAGTCATTAATAGCATGCTGCTGCCATTCCACTTTATATCTATCCTGCTGGCCTGAGCTGAATGCCATTGGCTATGAAAGCTCTTCCTTCCAGCTCTGGCTTCTGTTCATGGTTCTATGCTATCCTTCATATCCTGAAAGAAGGAACACAGCAGGCATGTTCTAGAAATCTTTATATTCCTAAATATGTACTGCACACATGTGGGCACCTCTTCTCTACACTCCACTGCTGCTCTATGGCTAAAAAGTAATACAAAATAAACATTTGGATGGAATTTGGCTCTGATTCTCTTGCTCTATCTGAACACTTCTTTCTTTTGACTTCTTCACAATTAAATGTCCCCACAGTTATTACTACACTGTGCCTAAGAAATTGTTTTCAAAACAGAAGGACCACTTTATGGTGTGGCAAATAAGATGTGACATTTTTTCTATTCATGTAGGAAGTCCCAGGTTCAGGGCTAGATAGCTCCTGGATTTGAAAGACTGTCTGACAGGTCAGAAAGCTTCTTCCATTCAGAGTGGAAAATTCTTCACTAGGAGGATAAAGAAATTTCACTTCTACAAAGTGGTGTATTTTATTCCTAACTGGAAGTTAAAAGTTCACAAGAAGATACCTTCTAGAGGAGATGTTAGGTTTACAGAATAGAAAATAGAGAGTTGGAAGGGACCTTGGAAGTCTTCTAATATAATTCCCTACCCAAACAGAAGACCCTATAAGATCTCTGCCATGCATGCATGGGGGGCAGGGCACATGAGGGGGTGTGGGAACATGCATGGGGTGGGGCGCATGCGGGGGTTGTGCAAACATGTGTGGGCCACATGTATGTCACCGCACAGACGTGGGCCACATGTATGTGACCGCACATGCATGCACGGGGTGTGGGGTGTGTGGGGGCAGGACGCATGCAGGAATCTACATGTGCATGTGTGTGGGTGGGGCACATTCACGGGGGCTGTGCTTGCATTGCATTTTGGGGGTTCAGGCACATGTATGCGCATTTGCGTGCACATGTGCACACTTTGGGCACTCAGTCCAGAAAAGGTTAGCCATCACTGCCCTATAACATTCTCTAAAAATGGCTGTCCAATCTCTATTTAAAAACCTCCAGTGATAGAACACCCACAACCTTTGGAGGCAAGCTGTCCCACTGATTAACGGTTCTCACTGTCAGGAAATTTCTCCTTCGTTCTAGATTGGATTTCTCTTTGATAAGTTTCCATCTGTTACTTCTTGTCTTTCTCTTAGGTGCTTTGGAATATACAAATACCTCTTCTTTGTGTAGATTTAGGTAGATTTAGAATCTTCACTCATAATATTCAATATAAATGAAGAGAATCATAAAACTGGGAATCTGATTTTTACATTAACCCTATTTTTTATTCAATAAGGAAATACCTTTATTCATTAACCCATATGTTAATAAAACTGTTCTCCAATTTTATGGTATATAATTTCTGCCTATGACTATGCACTTCTGTTGAAAAAGGAAAACTGGCAGCATGATCAGCACAATCCAAAGAAACTACAGACGGAAGAAGCATCCTTTAAAATGAACTACCCAGTGTTTGCTTATGTTTATTTCCAGGAAATGTTACTGTCATTTTGAAGGGATTTATTTGTGAATTTTGAGTTGACTCACATATGACTGCAGTGAAATATTATGAATAGATACTAATTTTGAATTAAAACCTGAATCTAAAAAAAAAAAAAACAAAAAAAAAACCTCTGCATATATACGATTCAATGAGAATGTCAGAACACTGCTATATAAACGTGCTGATGGCATTCAAAACTACTGTATATCCCTCTCTATAAGATAATCCTTATCTCTCATTTGTGGAACAAATGTGTCCTTGTGATCTTGCCTTTCCATCATCCCTGGTCCACTGATGTCATCATTAATTTATACAGTTGTGTTTTCCCTCTTTTTCTGACACTCCCTGTGCCATTGACATGATTGGTTATGCTTCATCAATGCTGTGGTTGCTGATTAAATCAAGGGCTGGAACTGCCCAGCTCCTATTTGCCACTGTAGTCTGGACACACAGCTCTCCTCCCCCCCAAATGTTTGGATCTACCCTTCAGGATCCTTTGGCATATGTTGCAGGAGAAACCAAACACCTGGCCTCTGCTGAAGCTTCCACCTGCAAAGGGGATGTTTCCAAAGTGTTTATCTGGCCTTTTGTGGGCTCCTTATAAACATGGATTTAATGCTGCATAAAAGGTTGATTTAATGTGAGGAGGAGAGCCATGTTCATCCATCCAGTTGTTCATTCTACCACCATGGGGAGCATTATGGTTTTCTGCTGTTTCTGCCAATAAGAGTCTTCATGTGACCAATTCTTTTTATGACTTAGAATGGCAGGGAGTACAGTTCTCTTTCACCAACCCCTTTCTGACTCCATGGTTGTTCATGTACTTCCAGATGCTTCTGGTTATGAGGGAGGACTTGGACTTGCTTCCAGCACTGGACACAGGTGTGCCTCTCACTATTATTCATTCCTTTATGTTTCATCCAATACTATTCCTCATGGATGTGACTTATAAATCATACTCTTTGCTGACACTAGTTTAGTGCCTAGTTTAGTGGAACATTAGAGCCGTGTTCAGAAATAACATGACAAGCTGCAAACATTGACAGGAAATTAAACACACTGTTGCAATCACCCACTACATTGTACAATTCCATTCCACCCCATGTTAGGGAGAATGATTGGTGGCTGCTTTCCAACCAGTAGATGACACTTGGGAAATGAAGCTTTAGGTACCACCAGTCATGTCCTTGATTCATCCCACATTAAATCAATAAAGATACCACTTGACACCAATGTCATTTTCTGTGTAAGAACAAAGCTTGGTAATCAGGAGAATGAATGTTACGTTCATATTCTTTTCTGCTAGCTTAAGAATGGTGGATGCTACTACGTGTGATATTTGTCTATTCTCTCTTTATTTCTCTCTCTCTCTTCCTGTAGTCAGAGCTGGGAAAATCATCCTGCTCAAAAGATGTGCAGCAGAAATATCTGCTCTTCATGTTTCATGTAGTTTTGTTAACTACTCAAATTATACCCCACTTGGAATAAATTGATGCTGTGGGTGCATGCTGCTTTCCCAAAACACTTTCCATAGAAAATCTAGCTTGTAGGCAAATGGTATTTCTTGCAGATCTTCCAATGCACCATTACTGCTATTTTGTCATGCTATTGTGGGTAGTCAGTTTGTACAATTTTCTCACAGCTGCAAATTAGGTGGTCCATTGTTTCTTCAGTTTCTTTGCTATCTGTTTCTCTCTTTTCAAGTTTGACTTTATATGCATTTATTCTTAAGGCATGGTCTTGTGCAGCCAGAATTAGCCCCTCTGTCTCTTTCTTCAATTTTCCTGCTCTTAGCAATTGCAAGGTCTTGTTATTATCTGCTTTGCCTGCTAGTATTTTTTCCACTTTGGTTTCTGCCATTGTTATTTTAGCTTTGATGTCTTCTTTACAAAGCTAAGGAGGGGGAAGATAGAAATTCAACTTTTAGGCCTATAGAGTGATGCAGATGAGATTTGCTTTGCCAAGGTGCCTAAAGAAAATAACACAGATGTTCTACTCCTTTTAGACATGCTTGCAGCATTGCAACCTACATAGAAAAAGGGTGTGACTTGTGTTGTTACAGCACTTGGAGTCCCGTAGTCTCTCCTCCCCCCAGGTTGCAGCTACAAGTCATTTCATATCATATCATAAGTTTATTTGTCAAGCATATATAAGATAACAGGTAAAAGTATAAACATAATTTGAATACATGAAAAGAGTAAGTAAAAAGGAATATTAGGACAGGGACGGTAGGCACGCTGGTGCACTTATGCACACCCCTTACAGACCTCTTAGGAATAGGGTGAGGTCAATAGTAGACAGTTTAAGGTTAAAGTTTTGGGGGTTTGGGGAAGAAACTACAGAGTCAGGTAGTGCATTCCAAACATTGACCGCTCTGTTGCTGAAGTAATATTTTCTGCAGTCGAGTTTGGAATGGTTTACCTTGAGTTTGTATCTATTATTTGCTTGTGTATTGTTGTGGTTGAAGCTGAAGTAGTCATTGACAGGAAGTACATTGTGGCAGATAATTTTATGTACTATGCTTAGGTCAGACTGAAGTCGGTGTAGTTCTAAGTTGTCTAAGCCCAAAATTTGGAATCCGGGTGCGCTTCAAGGTTTTGGTTACTACCTTTAGAGCACTCCATGGCTCAGGACCAGGGTACTTACGAGACCGCCTCCTGCCACCAGTAGCCTCTCACCGACCAGTTTGCTCCCATAGAGAGGGGCTCCTCAGGGTGCCGTCGGCCAAACAATGTCGACTGGTGGCCCCCAGGGGGAGAGCCTTCTCTGTGGGGGCACCTGCCATCTGGAACGAGCTCCCCCCGGAGATACGGAGGATCCAGGACTTAGGCATCTTCCGCCGTGCCCTAAAAACGTTTTTATTCCAACAGGCTGGTCTGGCCTAACTCTCCCTTTTTAAATTAGCTTTTAAATTGGCTTTTAAAATGGGTTTTAAATCTCTTTTAGTTAAATTGGATGTTTTAATCTTTGAGCCTAAGTTATTTAATCTGTTTTTTTAATAGTTTTTAACTTTTGTATGTCTTTGTATTTTATTTTTGGCTGTTCACCGCCCTGAGTCCTTTGGGAGTAGGGTGGTATACAAATATGAAAAATAAATAAATAAATAAATAAATAAATAAATAAATAAATAAATAAATAAATAAGGTATTGTATTTATGTCCGATACGCAGTGCGGGTTCCAGACCAATCTCCTTTGTCTTCTTTTCCTGTGCTGGGTTAAGGATTTCTAGGTTGGCAAAATTTGGAATCTCTGTAGTTACTTATTTATTTATTAAATCTACATGACTGCCCATCTCCAATGCATGACTTAACCAGCCAAACTGAAGAACCTCAGCACATCTTTAGTAGTCTATAGTATGGCCATCTTTCACAATCCTGCGTAGTTGGTTAATCCTGGATGTACTTCACCCAGCACTACCAAAGATGGCTTCACTTCTCTCAGTTTCCTTCCAAGCTATGAATTCCATAGCAAAAACATGACCAGGACTCCAAGGGAAGTGAGGTGAAGCAGCACAGACATTTTGCTTTTTCAGAAAAATACCTATTTACACAATTTGTGTAGCTGCTGACTTCTGATATGTGACTCAGATGAGTGACATATCACAATGCTTAAAAACAAGAAAAATACAAAAATACATATGAATCAAAAACAACATTACAACCACTACTGAAACTTAATTCAACCTAAACATAATAATATAGTCAGTTATGAATATTGCAATACATCCCATTCAGCATAACCATTGCCAAAGCCCACCACTACTGCTAAACAGACCCTCAAGCATGGCATCCAAGGCAGTAGTGAAATCCAAATTTTTTTACTATTGGTTCTGTGGGTGTGGCTTGGTGGGTGTGGGGATGGCTTGGTGGGCATGGCAGGGGAAGGGTACTGCAAAATCTCCATTCCCATCCCACTCCAAGGGAAGGATACTGCAAAATCCCCATTCCCTTCCCACTCCTGGGGGAAGGATATTGCAAAATCTCCATTCCCTCCCCACTCTGCGGCTAGCCAGAAGTGGTATTTGCTGGTTCTCCAAACTGCTCAAAATTTCCGCTACCGGTTCTCCAGAACCTGTCAGAACCTGCTGGACTTCAACCCTGATCCAAGGGCAATGAGAGATAAAACATAATTTAAGTCCACAAAAGACACATAAAATTTGGAAGAGTCTCAGACAGGAATTGCCTGATTTCTCTGGAACTTAAGAAGAGATAGGAGATGTAGCACAGACTTGCAAATGTTGCTATCTGTTATTACAAATAGCCAATGTCAATGAACATAGTTTTAGCCTTCTTGTGGAGTTGAATTCCTCATCTGGTCTATTTAGTGGAGCTGACGGGATTATTGAAATGTTTAATGCTGGCTCACTGTGAGGAATTATGAATGAGAGGATGTTTTGATAAGAAATATAATGGGCCTTATAAGTCAGATGAGATAAACTGTTTCCCACAATTAGCAACTTTTTGGCTCCATTAAAATAAGGAGTGGACAATTCTAGACTTCTGTGTATGTATGCATATACATTACTTATGTATGTGAATTTACCTCTACTTCTCTGTCTCTCCATATTATTCCATCTTCTAACATTCTATTTGTTGCAGTCTTCTGCCATCAAATTTTGTCAGGTTTTTTTTTACTCTTACCAATCAAAATTCAACACATATCAAGAGGTGGGGAGAGAGATGGCGGGCTACTGAAAATTTAATGCAAGTGCTGATAGTAAGTAGTAAGCTGGGATGCATGAAGTGTGTCTCCTTAATGCCATGAAGGAAGTGCAGACTGCTGTAACACTTCAATTAACACCATTAGGTTGAGAAAAGTGGCATCCATACCAGTGGTGAAATCCAAATTTTTTTACTACTGGTTCTGTGGGCGTGGCTTGGTGGGCATGGTGTTGCTTGGTGGACATGGCTTGGTGGGCGTGGCAGGGGAAGAATATTGCAAATTTTCCATTTCCACTCCACTCAAGGGGAAGGATACTGCAAAATTTCCATTCCCCACTACTACCGTTTCCTCTATTTGTATCTATTTTACATATCCAATCCATGTTTATACTTATTACCTAATAGGTTCTTGACAAATAAATAAATAAATAAACAATTAAATAAATAAAATATTGCAAAATCTCCCTTCCCACTCTATTCTGGGACTAGCCAGAGGTGGTATTTGCTAGTTCTCTGAACTGCTCAAAATTTTCACTACCGGTTCTCCAGAACCTGTCAGAACCTGCTGGATTTCATCCCTGATCCATACCGACACTGTGTGTGCCCAGAAGCTGCTTTTGTTGTTCATCATGTGATATTAATTAATCAATTAATGGTTAATAGTGAGCAGTTCAAAGAGCAGGTCAGTGAAAACTTGGTCCAAGGGAAATGCCCTGATAAACTTCTGTATGACCTAAGTGGGTTTGTTCAAAAAAGATATTTCATCAAGAGAATTGGTATGTGGTATGCTATCAGTTGTTATCTATTGTTATTAGAGACTATGAACGCAAATGGG